>OY757015.1:78898810-80098810 GCA_963580285.1 Lucinisca nassula | reverse complement strand
CAATTTCTGGCCATTTAATTTTGTTGATTTCCTGTGCATAGTATTACTTAAGAACTATGTATGCTAGTGTTTTGAAATTTCATTTATGGTTTCCTCATGAAAAAATAGTTGACCCGTTTTTTTTTAGCTGACTTATCTCCCCTTTTCGGGTTATTTCCTTTTTAATTAAATAACATAGAAATCTCGTTAGCAAGAAATCTCAAAAAGTATTTGAGCTAGAGCCTTGAAATTTGGTATACTGATTTGGGCTGAGGAGGAGATTATCTGATTTAAGTTTCAACCAATTTAATGAAATTTTGTTGGAGTGATTGCCCTTTGCATTTTCAGGTCATTTAATTGTGTTTCTTTCTTGTAGCAAGATATATAAAAAAAACTGTTTAAATTGTTGCCCAAAAACTTGACATGCTGATTTGGAATGACTACGGTAGTACATCACCTGATTAACATCGGAAAAAAAAAATCTGATTTTTTTTTTTTTTTTTTTTTTTGCCATAATAGCCTTTCGAATTTGGGTATTTATGGACAAGCAAATGGTTGGGGACATAGTGTTTTACAAACACCATTTCCAGTTATATATAAATTATTGTTCCTCCTTTATCTTCAAATAATAGATTGTTACAGGCCCATGTTGGAGCTATTTCAGTGAGGGCTAATGGGCACTAAGTCTTTTTTTTTACGGAGAAATAAGAAAAAAAATATCACAAGTTTTCATTAAATTTTGAAAAATACTGACATATTCGGAGCTATAATGTATTCACACGTGTGTTTGTCTTTGGGTGAAAGACAGGATTAAAGTTATTCTATTATATTCCCAAAACTTTCATTTATAATATTTAAGCAGAAAGGTTTTTTTTGGCTAAGAGAAAAATATATTAACCCTTATCCTGCTGTTCAGGACAACCTCTACCTTTGCAAACAGTGTAGATCCCAATCAGTGGCTTCTGAAGAAGCCATATGATCAGAATCTACACTGTTTGTTGTTCAGTTTGTGAATTTGAATGAAAACATTATTATATTCATGTGCTCCATTTGTAATTGGCGTTTATACTGAATGTTTTTCAGGACTTAGGGAAAGCTTTTCGTCAGGTCAAGGTTCATGTATTTGTCCAGGGATTCACGTTTATTTTCTTTCCTATCCTTATATCATGTCTTGTGACAGTCCTCAGAATGGGTATGGTCAGTGACAGTATATTGGAAGGGTAAGCACCACTAAAGCTGACATGATTAATCGTATAACTGATTATTTGATCGATAAATTCCACAAAAATGATTATCATTTCTGATTTGCTTTTAATCGATTACTTGATTGGTACAGTTTTCTGCCCAAGGTTATGCCTAAAATAGCTGTATGAGTGGCAAACAGTGCAGACCCTGATGAGACGCCGCAGAATGCGGCGTCTCATCTGGGTCTACACTGTTTGCTCAGGCCTGTCTGTTCAAATATACATATGGTAAAGTGCAACATGTGGTAAGAGTCATGCTCTGACAGAAAGCCAGACAAGTAAAATTATGACAAAAACCTTAGCGATTACTAATCGATTATCGATCGCAATGACAAGGCTGATAATCGATTAACTTTTAAGCTCTGATTAGCCAGCCCTAAGCACCCCTATAATAACTGGACTTGAGATTATTATACTTTTTCCTTGCACAGTACTGTTCAGCATGTAAATTGCAGCATTCAAAATTATAACACTGCACCACAGACTGTTTGCAACACCATGTTACATATATATCCAAACAAAATTGTTTAGACTACATCGTGTTAACAAGTCTGTGTATTGAAAACCCCTCTAAAACCCCTTTTTTTATAGAGACAACTTGGGTTTACACGGGGTAAACATTCTTTTCCTTATTTCTGCTCCAAGATATAGTTGTGGGTACTCGTTAGAACTACCTCAATGAGCCCCAACAACCTTTGTTTGGAATATTAATAAGATAAATATCACACCTTTTTATCCCCCGACCGAATAGGTTCGGGGGATATAGCGATCAGCCTGGCGTCCGTCCGTCCGTCTGTCCGTCCGTCCGTCCGTCCGTCCGTAGACGCAACCTTGTGATGGCCATAACTCCTATACCCTTTGAGATTCATTGATGGTTCTTGGCACAATTGTTCACAAGGCCGAGACGGCGTGTCATGCGCAAGAACCAGAACTCTGGATGCCATACTTTTTTAGTTATCTCCCCTTTTAATAAAATAGAATGACTACTTTGTGATGGCCATAACTCCAATACACTTTGAGATATATTGATGGTACCTGGCACAGTTGTTCACAAGGCTGAGACGGTGTGTCATGCACAAGAACCACAACTCTGGTTGCCACGGTTTTGGAGTTATCTTCCCTTCCAATAAAATAGAGTGACAACCTTGTGATGGCCATAACTCCTATACCCTTTGAGATTCATTGATGGTTCTTGGCACATTTGTTCACAAGGCTGAGACGGCGTGTCATGCGCAAGAACCAGAACTCTGGATGCCATACTTTTTTAGTAATCTCCCCTTTTAATAAAATAGAATGACTACTTTGTGATGGCCATAACTCCAATACCCTTTGAGATATATTGATGGTACTTGGCACAGTTGTTCACAAGGCTGAGCCGGCGTGTCATGCACAAGAACCACAACTCTGGTTGCCATGGTTTTGGAGTTATCTCCCCTTCCAATAAAATAGAGTGACAACCTTGTGATGGCCATAATTCCAATACCCTTTAAGATATAATGATGATACCTGGCACAGTTGTTCACAAGGCCGAGACAGTGTGTCATGCACAAGAACCACAACTCTGGGTGCCGTGTTTTTTTAGTTATCTCCCCTTCCAATAATATAGAATCACTACCTTGTGATGGCCACATCTCCAACACTCTTTGAGATATATTGATGATACTTGGTACAGTTGTACATGAGGTTAAGCAGGTGTGTCACGTGCAAGAACCACAACTCTGGATGCCCTGGTTTTTTAATTATCTCCCCTGACAATATAACCTTGTGATGGCCATAACTCAAATACCCTTTGAGATATATTGATGGTACTTGACACAATTGTATACAACGTTGAGACGGCGCTTCATGCCTAAGAACCACAACTCTGGGTGCTATGATATTTGAGTTATCTCCCCTTCCAATATAACAGTATGACAACCTTGTGACCACCGTACCTCCAATACCCTTTGAGACATATTGGTGGTACTTGATGCAGATGTACATGAGGTTAAGCAGGTGTGTCATGCTCAAGAATTACAACTCTGGGTGCTCTGTTTTTTTAGTTATCTCCCCTGGCAATATAACCTAGTGATGGCCATAACTCCAACTCCCTTTGAGATATATTGAAGGAACTTGGCACAATTGTATATAAGGTACAGAAGGGATGTCATGTGCAAGAACCACAACTGTTGTTGCTGTGGTATTTGAGTTATCTACCCTTCCAATATAACAGTATGACCAGCTTGTGATCACTATATCTCCAATACCTTTTGAGACATATTGATAGTACTTTGTGCAGAAATACATGAGCTTAAGCAGGCATGTCATGTGCAAGAACCACATTTCTGAGTGCCCTGTTTTTTTAGTTATCTCCCCTGACAGTATAATCTTGCGATGGCCATAACTGCAATACTTATGTGATATGTGGTTTAATTCTGGTGCACTTTCTATTGGTGAACAATCTTCTGAAGGCCATATTGGCTTTTGGTCGGGGGATTTGCCATCTCTTCCGATGGCTATTTTCATCTAAAAAATAACATTTTTGGAGATATGTAAGAATATAAAGTTGTAAATGAGCGTTTCCAACCCGAGGGATAACCATGCTGAGCGGACCCGAGGCTACGCCGAGGTTTCGCTAAGCACGGTCATCCGGAGGGTTGGAAATGCCCATCTACAACAGAACCCCATATTGGATTCTTTTTCTTGCACAACACCTCCTGTTAGTTTTGACAGCTCGCACATGTATATAGTTTACAAAATAAAAGTAGTGCGGAAGTAGTTCCGGCAGTTGAATAGAATTGAAGCACATTTATGTTAGTTGCCTGGGTCGGAACACCAGGGTCAGAACATAAATTTCTATCCCAGGGTAAAATCACGGATTTCCTTGTCTTGTGTGCAAGAATGCACTATATATCGCAAGGATTTGTTATCATAATGATATAGGAAAATGACCAATTTTGCTCTTTTTCCTATATAATTCCATACATTTTTGGGATACAGCTTTAAACCATGCTATATCCAAAACCATGTATAATGAACAGTGTTATAAAATATTTGTGGTGCACAAAAAAGATGGATGCAGTTTTACTGCTTGTATCATCAGACAGTTATTTTTCCTACTCATTAAATTTTTATAGTTCCAACAATTGATGGCATTTTAAATTTGATGTTAAACCCTTATCCTGCTGTTCACAACAACCCCTGTCTTTGCAAACAGTGTAGATCCAGATCAGATGACTTCTGAAGAAGCCATCTGATCAGGATCTAGACAGTTTGACATTCAGTTTATGAGTAGTGGAATAAATTACATCAGGTTATCTGATTGGTCCAAAGTCAGAAATGGGTGTGGCTAAGCTGAATATTCAGCAAGATAAGGGTTAATCTTCAGTTGAGTTGAGCATGAAAGAAGATTTATAACCTCTGGGTCTGGTGGTCAAGATAGTTTGATATAACCTCTTGAGCAAATGTTGCAGGAACAGACCTCGAGATTATGAAACTCCTTTCATTCTCAACTCACTTGAGCATGAAATTTGTTCTGCTCATTAATTTTAAAATGCCAACAATTGTTGGCATTTTAAAAATTCTGAGCAGGAAAAATAACTTTCTGTGCTGGTCTGAGCAGGAATATTGCCTCTTTAGTTTGTATATTATAAGCAGGACAAACAACATTGTTTGCTGAACCAAGCAGGAAAAATGCTGTATTTGTTTGGATTTCAGTAATTATGAGCATTACAATTTTCATGCTCTAGTGAGTTGAGCATGCCAAAATGCAAAACGTTTATAGTCATGGGGCTAGGTCGGCAATCTGACCAGCCTCTTTCCTTTGTACCGTGAGATAAGGAGGAGCTACAAGGATAGTTAACCCATTTTGTTTTGGTTTGTTTGTTTGTTTCATTTGAGGTTTAACATTCCTGTCAACACTGTACAGGTCATTTTGGAGATGTTGCTTCAAATTTTGTGGGACTTTTACCTGGCATTGAGATGAAATGACACCTCAAGCCCTGTTGCCCAATGAAACCAATAGGGTTTATAAGCAAGGGCGGTCAGACTCGCACAGCTCTGCCCGGGCTGGCTTAGATCCTCTAAAGGGTTTGCCAGTACTCATGTGCTGTCTGTTTCAGCTCTGCATGGAAGCATCATGCAGCCCATCTATTTCTTCAAGCCCCATTGGGTGGGGGCCAAACCCATTTTGTTTCAAATGGAATCTACATCCTTATAAAAAGCAGGGGTCCGTTTCAAAATTTAGTGGTTTCGGGTTATCTGGGAAAAGGCTGAAGTTTTTGCAAACAGTGAAGGCCTTGATCAGAGGCTGCATTTTGCAACGTCTAATCTGGGCCTGCAATGTGTACCAGGGTCCAGTTTTGGGGTTTCTGGTACAAAATGGGTAAAAGTCGATTCTAGCAGGGCACCCAAAATATATACTTTCACCCATTGTAGATGGGAAACCCATAAAGGGGTACCTTGGCAAACAGTGCAGGCACAGATCAGACGCCACATTCTGCGGCATCTGATCAAGGCCCGGACCATTTGCTGACAGGATTTTCCATCAAAAATAGAATAAGAACAACAAAATAGGCCTACCGTGGTACCAACCCTTATATGACAGATGGACTTGTCCAACACATAGCAGTGGAACATTCCACTAGTATACAACGGGTTAATGGGGAAATAAGGAAAAATAGTCCCAAATTATCTTATGTAGTCTTCCTTCTCTTAAGCTATGTTCCAATGATGTTTTTTGTTTTGAAATGAATGGTTGTCTTAATACATGCAAATCAGTTTTATAATCGCCCATCGGGGCTTGAAAAAATAGATGGGCTGCATGATGCTTCCACGCAGAGCTAAATCCGGCCGCATACGAGTACTGGTAAACACCTAAGAGGATCTAAGCCTGCCCTGGCAAAGCGGTGCGAGTTGGGTTGTCCATGCTTATAAACCCTTTTGGTTTCATTGGGCGACAGGGCTTAAGATGTCATTTCATCTCAATGTCGGGTAAAAGTCCCACAAAATTGGAACGTCTCTAAAATGACCTATACAGTGTTGACGGGGAAGTTACACCTCAAATCAAACAAACAAACAAATAGTTTTATAATCAAGATTCAAGTCCAGTCAAGATTGTTTTATTAGCAGTCTGACACAGAAATATATTTCTTGCACACCAGACGAGGAAATCCGTGATTTTACCCTGGGATAGAAATTTATGTTCTGACCCTGGTGTTCCGACCCCAAATCAAATATAATCGCGTGTTTGATAAATGCACTGGTTGATTACAACCTCATGCGCGGCGGCGTCATGCGTGACGTCACTAAACATTCTTGTTGTGTCATCACAAAATGGCGGAGGTCGGTAACCGAAGTGACAGCAGCATTAAAAATTCGCAATAGAAATGGAAGGTATGCAAGAAAAAGAATCCAATATGGGTGTGAGGGGTGGATAGAAAAATCCGTCCCTCGGGATCACTGTCCGGCATCACGAGGCAAGCCTCGTGATGCCGGACAGTGTCCCTCGGGACGGATTTTTCAATCCACCCTTCACACCCATATAAGATTCTTATAATCCCTTAACCCAGTACTGAGGCAATATAACAAAAATATATAAAGAGAAGACCATATAGAATACAAAATAAGATGGTATAGGTACAAAGTGTAACTACTTCATGACTATTCCAGTTTGTTCTCTTTATGTTATTGTTATAGCAGCATATTAAATTCCATTACAATAAAATCATTAACTTGATCAGCCGCATGCCACATGACCACTCAGCTGATTTACAGCTGGATAAAATCATGCTTTACATGTGATCACTCCAGATTTTTAACAAACAGTAATGTTTTTATTCATTGAGAGCATGTGTGGATTACTATTGCTACACAGACATGTCTGTGAAGGTTTTATCCATATGAGACAACATATTAGTTTAGAAGCCTCATTGGTGTAGTGGTTTCGCTACTCGCCTTGTAAACCAGGGGTTGCAGGATCGATCCCGGTCTTCTCCAGACTTTTGGAGGAGTCTTTAAACCGAGGTCCCGTGCCCGTATGACTGTAGCTGTTGGTGGGACGAAAACTAAAACACTCAATCACAACATATTAGTTTATCTATACTCCAAGCTCATCATTGAAAAAAGACAGTAATGTACTTGCTACTTGCTTAGATCTAGATTCACATTAAATGAATGCCCCTTTGTTTGTTTGTTTGTTTGATTTGATATTTAAAGTCCCTGTCAACACTATGTAGGTCATTTTGGAGATGTTGCTTCCAATTTTGTGGGATTTTTACCCAACATTGAGATAAAATGACATCTCAAGCCCTGTCAACCAATGAAACCAATAGGGTTTATAAGCATGGACGGTCCGACTCGCACCGCTTTGCCTGGGCAGCCTTTGATCCTCTAAGCGTTTTACCAGTTCTCTTGTGCGGTTGGATTCAGCTCTGCGTGGAAGCATCATGCAGCCCATTTATTTCTTCAAGCCCCGGTTGGCAGGGGCCGAAATGCATGCTCTTAAAATTCAAGAAATGCAATGGTCTTGTCCGGTTCCACGAAGAGTGATTTTATGGACACAGCCTTCAATTGCGTGTCATTTAGAGTACTTGATGTAATTGCTTCGCACTGAACTATGTTCTGAATCATTTTATTTTCAGTTGTTTAGAGTTATTACAGCGTTACCTGTATTTTCAGTTTGACAATCTTGAGTTGTATGCCCCCACCAGTGTCTTCAGCAGTGATACTTACAAAAGCAGTCGGAGGAAATGAGGTAAATAGTAGGTTTTGTTTATCTTTTAACACTTGACCTGCTGAATATTTTTAATTATGCCACACCCCCTTCTGAATATCAACCAGTCAGATTACTTGATGCAAATTATGAGCTGAATGACAAACAATGAAAATCCTGATCAGATGGATTCTTCAGAAGCCATCTGATCTGGATCTTCATTGTTTGAAAGATAAGACATATCCGGGCTCAGTAGGACAAGGGTTAAAACCCTGTGGTAGTGTTTCCTTCAGACTACATGTGTATAGACGAACTTCAATAACTGGAACACCTTCTGGACCATGAAATTTCGTTCGAGATAGGGGTAGTTCAAACTATTGAGGGTTACTCATACTGCCAAGCCATGAGGCATAGTGGGGATGGCCTTAGGATATATTTATTACTTTTTATAAAATACATGTATGTTGTGTGTACTCATTACAATCGGCGACAGGGCTTGAGATGTCATTTCATCTCAGTGTCGGGTAAAAGTCCCACAAAATTGGAAGCAACATCTCCAAAATGACCTTTACAGTGTTGACGGGGACGTTAAACATCAAATCAAACAAACAAACAAACTCATTACAATCGCCTCTGATTCTAATGAGTAAACACAGCATACCTTCTCAAGATAAAATTGAACAAAAATCCATAAATTAAACTAAACCGATGGATTTCTGGAGCTATAGGAACAAAATTCTCTAGGGACCCAAGAGTGAGTCCCGAATTAGCCATAAACAAATTACCCATACCTGAGTTATCAAAGTTTCACTGTATATCTGCAGAAAAGGAGTCGTAACAAGAACAATTATGGAATCTTTTTTTTTTTCATTTCAGTTAAGAAACCTATAAATAGTGTTGCAATATGAGCCATGTCATGAAAAAACCTGCAATTTGCTCTGTTACATGTTTATAAAGATGCCATTTTGCATATTGATTTTCTGTTTTCTTGGGCAGCCTGATGGCAATAACTTTGCAACATTTCACCATTCACAACAGATTCTTTAAAGTAATGGACTTGGGGGATGGCGGGGGTTGGGTGAGAATTTAATAAATTTTGAGACATTGACAAGAGAATTTTAGGCTTGTTACTACCATAAACTTCCTAAAAATTCAGACACCTTAAGGACTTGCTGTAATATTCCTAAAATTTAAGCAGATTTGTTTCATGATGAAGCAAGGAGTCCAAAAAGTGTGGAGTAAATGGCAAACATTGTAGACCCTGATCAGACTGCTCAAAGAGCAGTCTGATCTGGGTCTGCACTGTTTTCTTAGGGCTGTCCGTCCCAATACTTAGGATCATTATGGTATTTCTTGTTAAAACACATGCTTGGGCTACTTCTTAGAATCCCTCTGATGAAGTGATTCTAAGAAGTATTCACGATAAAAAGTAAAATTCTGCTATTAAGACCATCTAAATTTAAGACAAAATCTGCTTTTAAAAGCTTACTGAGAAGGTTTCAGTTATTCTTTTTTTTACTACACCTAGTGTTTCCTGAAACGAGACCACCTTTGAGAATGTTCTTAAACACCACTTTTGAACAGACCCAAAGGTGGTCTGAATAAAGGAATTTTACTGTACCCTTTTATGGGGAAATGGGAAACATGTCCCAAAATAATCTTCATTATTTCTTATCTGGAGCAGTAAAGTATATCAGAACCCATTGTTTTTCAGGCTGCAGCTATATTTAACTCAGCATTTGGAAGTTTCATGGTAAGTTGTACACAAAAATATCTCACATACATATATATATATGTAAATACTCTAAAATACTCTAAAGCTCCAAAAGAAGCCCAGATGTTGTTAGAAATCAAAAGCAGTTTCATCATGTAAACAAAATAGAAGTGAAGCCTATGATCAGGAGCTTCCATCAGAGACACCAAAGGGAAAGAAACACAAACATGAATTAACTAGACTCTAATGTAAACGCCAATAGCGGAAAGCCAAAAGGACACTCACTGTCCCGCAAAATGGACAATAGGCTATCCAAAATAAGACAACATAAGCGACACAAACACCCAAAAGCAAACCATAGCAAAAATAAACCATGGCAGAAGAACCGCAGAACAAGTCCGTGTAATTAACATCCCTGTAAACCGATGGTTATAGAGAAAAATGGGGTTTATACAGGTATAAATTATTTTTCTAAAAATTCTTATTGATGCTCAACAGCATAGGTAATGGATACTCGCTAGAACCACCTCAATTGGGTGCTTCTAAGAAGCACTGTCTATCTGTATTTGGACTGGAAATTAGAAAAATATAAAAAAAAATCACCTGAAAAAAATGCCAGTTCTCGAGATATGAAAGTTGCCATTTGCTAAAGATTAAGATTCGTGAAATGAACTTGTTAGTGGTCAAAATATTGTCTTTTCTGGTAATAAGAAGGCTATTTAAAACAATGGTAATTTTGTGGCAAAAACGTATATGTAAATAACTGTTTACATTTTTAACCCATTCTTGTCTGAAAACTTCTAAAAGGACATAGTCAAGCAGTGCAGACATGATCAGATGCCGCATAATGTGGCATCTGATCAGGGTCTGCACTGTTTGCTAACAGGATTTTCCATTTAAAATGAATAAAATAGACCCAACAGCCCTAAAATGACATATGGGCTTGTCCAGCATATACCAGTGGAAGAGTCTACCTGTATATAATGGGTTTAAGCAAAAATATATAAACTTCTCGCCATACTGGGTGATTGAAGTTTTAACCTGGCATTAAACCTTTTTGTACCAAATGGAATCTATAGAAGCCCCCGTGGTGCAGTGGTTACGCTACTCGCCTTGTAAACCAGGGGTCGCAGGATCGATCCCGGGCGTCTCCAGACTTTCGGATGAGTCTTTAAACCGAGGTCCCGTCTCCGTATGACCTTAGCTGTTGGTGGGACGTAAAACTCAAACACTCACTCACCAAATGGAATCTTCCTTCTTATATATAGCATGAGTCCATTCCAAAATATAGGGGTGTCAGGTTGTGTTTTCATCAAAATTTATTTGGAAAATGACTGAACTTTTAGCAAACAGTGGAGGCCATGATCAGATGCCGCGTTCTGCGGCGTCTGATCTGGGCCTGCACTGTTTGCCACTTACCCTTTTTGGGGTTTCCGGTACCAAATAGGTTAACTAACAACTCCATTAATTTTGAACACAAAAGTTACGTATGGGAAACTCGTGAAGAACAGCAGAGAAGTTCTGGAGTTAGGTGTTGTGATTTTACGGCCAAGTTAACAGACAAGATCCTCTCAGTTACCTTCACTGTCCCTGTCCAGGCTTAGACCCTCTAAGTGTTGGAGCCTCGTTCAGGTCACATGTGAGACGCCAAGTTCTGCAACCGAATGTAGGTATTTTTAGCTCACCTGTCACGTAGTGACAAGGTGAGCTTTTGGGATCACTTTTTGTCCGTCGTCCGTCGTGCGTCCGTGCGTGCGTGCGTGCGTCCGTGTGTGCGTCCGTAAACTTTTCTTCAAACGACATCTCCTCCTAAACAACTGATCGGATTTTGACCAAACTTCACAGGAATGATCCTTAGGTGGTCCCCTTTCAAAGTTGTTCAAATGGTTCCGGTCCATTGCACATATAGGTCACAGGAGCCAAAAATAGATTTTTTTCACCGAAAACTTAAAAAATCTTCTTCTCTGAAACCGCAAGGCCCAGGTCTTTGATATTTAGTATGAAGCTTCATCTAGTGGACCCCTACCAAGATTGTTCAAATTATAGTGCTGGGGCCAAAAATGCCCCCGCACGGGGGCCCTTTGGTTTTGCATGGGCTTATATGGGGAAAATCTTTAAAAATCTTCTTCTCTAAAACCGCAAGGCCCAGATCTTTGATATTTGGTATGAAGCTTCATCTAGTGGACCCCTACCAAGATTGTTCAAATCACAGTGCTGGAGCTAAATATGCCCCCGCACGGGGGCCCTTTGGTTTTACATGGGCTTATATAGGGAAAATCTTGAAAAATCTTCTTCTCTGAAACAGCAAGGCCCAGGTCTTTGATATTTGGTATGAAGCTTCATCTAGTGGACCCCTACCAAGATTGTTCAAATTATAGTGCTGGGGCCAAAAATGCCCCCGCACGGGGGCCCTTTGGTTTTACATAGGCTTATATAGGGAAAATCTTTAAAAATCTTCTTCTCTGAAACCGCAAGGCCCAGATCTTTGATATTTGGTATGAAGCTTCATCTAGTGGACCCCTACCAAGATTGTTCAAATTATAGTGCTGGAGCTAAAAATGCCCCCGCACGGGGGCCCTTTGGTTTTACATAGACTTATATAGGGAAAATCTTGAAAAATCTTCTTCTCTGAAACCGCAAGGCCCAGGTCTTTGATATTTGGTATGAAGCTTCATCTAGTGGACCCCTACCATGATTGTTCAAATTATAGTGCTTGGGCCAAAAATGCCCCCGCACGGGGGCCCTTTGGTTTTACAAGGGCTTATATAGGGAAAATCTTTAAAAATCTTCTTCTCTGAAACCGCAAGGCCCAGGTCTTTGATATTTGGTATGAAGCTTTATCTAGTGAACCCCTACCAAGATTGTTCAAATTATAGTGCTGGAGCTAAAAATGCCCCCGCACAGGGGCCCTTTGGTTTTACATGGGCTTATATAGGGAAAATCTTGAAAAATCTTCTTCTCTGAAACCACAAGGCCCAGGTCTTTGAAATTTGGTATGAAGCTTCATCTAGTGGACCCCTACCAAGATTGTTCAAATTATAGTGCTGGAGCTAAAAATGCCCCCGCACGGGGGCCCTTTGGTTTTACATGGGCTTATATAGGGAAAATCTTTAAAAATCTTCTTCTATGAAACCGCAAGGCCCAGATCTTTGATATTTGGTATGAAGCTTCATCTAGTGGACCCCTACTAAGATTGTTCAAATTATAGTGCTGGAGCTAAAAATGCCCCCTGCACGGGGGCCCTTTGGTTTTACATGGGCTTATATAGGGAAAATCTTGAAAAATCTTCTTCTCTGAAACCACAAGGCCCAGGTCTTTGATATTTGGTATGAAGCTTCATCTAGTAGAACCCTACCAAGATTGTTCAAATTATAGTGCTGGGGCCAAAAATGCCCCCGCACCAGGGCCCTTTTGTTTTACATAGGCTTATATAGGGAAAATCTTGAAAAATCTTCTTCTCTGAAACTGCAAGGCCCAGGTCTTTGATATTTGGTATGAAGCTTCATCTTGTGGACCTCTACCAAGATTGTTCAAATTATAGCCCTGGGGCCAAAAATGCACCCGCTCCGGGGCCCTTTGGTTTTACATAGACTTATATAGGGAAAATCTTGAAAAATCTTCTTCTCTGAAACCACAAGGCTTAGGTCTTGGATATTTGTTATGCCTTCAGCTAGTGGACCTCTATAAAGATTGTTCAAATTATAGGCCTGAGACCAAAAATGCCCCCGCCATGTGGCCCTTTGGTTTTACATAGACTTATATAGGGAAAATCTTTAAAAATCATCTTCTCTGAAACACAAGGCTTAGGTCTTTGATATTTGTTATGAAGCTTCAGCTAGTGGACCTCTACCAAGATTGTTCAAATTATAGCCCTGGGGCCAAAAATGCCCCCGCTCCGGGGCCCTTTGGTTTTACATAGACTTATATAGGGAAAATCTTGTTTTACATAGACTTCTATATGCAGGGTAAACCTTTAAAATCTTCTTTTCTGAAACCAGAAAGCCCAGGTCTTTCATATTAGATATGAAGCTTCATCTTGTGGACCTCTACCAAGATTGTTCAAATTTTAGCCCTGGGGCCAAAATTGACCCTGCCCGGGGCCCACTTGTTATGCTTTGGATCAGGTGAGCGAACCAGGGCCCTCTGGGCCCTCTTGTTTTCTTGGGTACTCGCTTTTCATCCACATCTGATTAAGGATCAGCTTGAAATAAGTGAAACAATCTTGAAAGGGCCGTAAAACCAAAAAAAAAAAAAAAAAAAAAAAACCAAAGACCCTCTAAGTGGTTTACCAGTACTTAGATAGATTGCACTCCGACAGTGACTGACAACAGTTGATGTGTCAGCACTATGTATATGACTGGCAAATAAAAATTGCATGTCTTATTCTTAAATACATGTATAATTCATTGCTCATCATTTCAGGGAATAGGAATTACGCCAGCTTTGATTCTATTTTTGGTAAGCAAACTACATTTAGTATGTTTGTCATTTGAGCCAGTGCACAACAAAACCTACTAATAATACATGGGCACCCAGTGAAGACTCAGATCTGCCTACGCAGTCTGATCAGAGTCTTAGTTGTGCGCTCTAAGGATAGCTAAGGGTTCAATGCTCCTTTATACAACAAGAGAAGTCTCTGGTGACTGGTGAAACTACATGGATGTGCAGGCTGATCTAATTCTTTGCTAGGCGCACATGTAAGTTGTAGGAAATGCAGTGCCCTGGCTCATTTTATAATGACTGTAAGAATTAGGTCACGGTCACCTTGATCTGTATAGTCAGGTAATTGTGAGTACTCTAGAACATGAATATGATACACTGGTGCTGCTGCATAGCCCTGGATAAGGAGTGTGGTGAGGCGGTTCTAACAAGTACCCACAATATATGTTTTGAGCTGAAATAATAAAGATTTCAGGATTTTTATCATTTTTGGTCATAAAATTTAACCAAGATATTTGTATATGCATGTTTTTGTAATGATAATAATGGTGGCTAAAAATAAAAAAAAAAAAGAATAAAAGTGCGGAATATCAAAACCAGGACGTAGTTATCAAACAAGCAAATGATTATATCTGAATTTTCTCTAGGTAATTGACTGCCCTCTCTTGGCCCCCTACCTGTATGACAGCCAGCATACCCCAAATGTATCTCATCTCAAAACTGAATTTTCCAATAATCAATCAATAGGGTGTTATGCAATCAAAAATGTGTCTTTAAATCAATTAGGTAATAGAAAATACTCAAAGTACTGGAAAAATATCCCTTAACCTATTTTGTACCAAAAAGCCTAAAACAGGTAGTTGGCAAACAGTGCAGGCCCAGATCAGATGCCGCAGAAAGCGGCATCTGATCAGGGCCTACACTGTTTGCAAAATGTTCAGCCAGTTTCCAAATAGATTTTGAAAAAATCACAAGCTGACACCCCTAAATTTTGAAATGGACTCCTGCTGTGCTATGTGATGGACTTGAAACACTTAAGATACTGCTTCTATATGAACAAATTGATCATTATGTTGTCAGATTTCATGTTTTCAAAATGTTCAGTCAGTATCCAAATAAATTCCTATGAATAACTCAATGCACGGACGTTTTCATACGCCCGTTTGAAAAACAGTCGTATTATGTTATACCCCCTGGCGTCCGTCCATCCATCTGTCCATCCGTCTGCAAACTTTTTTCCAGATATTTCCTCCTACAGTTTACATCCAATCAAGCTGAAACTTCATACATAGTTAGACCATGATGTGGGGCAGCACATATTATGTCGAGGTTACGGTCCACCAAATAATGCCCGTTTGAAATTTTTTCGTAAACTATTTTTTTCCAGATAACTCCTCCTACAGTTTACATCCGATCAAGCCGAAACTTCATACACAGTTAGACCATGATGTGGGGCAGTGCATATTGTTTCAAGGTTACAGTCCACCAAATAATAATGAAGTTATGCCCCTTTGAAATGTTCTGTAAACATTTCGTTTTGGACAACTTCTACAGTTTACATACAATCAAGCTGAAACTACATACATAGTTAGACCATGATGTGGGGCAGCGCATATTATTTCGAGGTTACGGTCCACCACATAATAATAGAGTTATGTCCCTTTGAAATTTTTTGTTAACTTTTCGTTTCCGGATGACTCCTACATTTTACATCTGATTAGGTTGAAAGTTCATATATAGTATGACCATAATGTGGTCCTACATTTTCATCTGATGATGCTGAAACATAAAGTAAGACCATGCAGCAGTGCATATTATTTTGAGGTTATGGTCTGTCAAATATTACCAGAGTTATATCCCTTTCACAGATTTTTCTAAAAAATCCATTTCTGGATATCTCCTCCTATATTTTACATCTGATGAAGCTGAAAGTTTACATATAGTAAAACCATGATGTGGCACGCCACATATTATTTGAAGTTACAGGCATTCATGCTACCGGGCAATAAACCCTATTGGTTTCATTGGGCGACAGGGCTTGAGATGTCATTTCATCTTAATGTCGGGTAAAAGTCCCACAAAATTGGAAGCAACGTCTCCAAAATGACCTTTACTGTGTTGACGGAGATGTTAAACATCAAATCAAACAAAACTGCCAAATATTACCAGAGTTTCCCTTTTGATAGATTTTTCTTCACATATTTTGTTTCCGGATAACGCCTCCTACATTTTACATCTGATGAAGCCGAAAAGTTTACATATAGTTAGACGATGATGTGGAGCAGTGCATATTATTTCAAGGTTACAGTCCACCACTTATTGCCAGAGTTATGCCCATATTATTTTGTGGTTAAGGTCCACCAAATAGTACCGATCATGAAAATTTGTTAGAGACAGGTAGTTTGAGCCATTGAGGGTTATTAATAGTGCCAAGTAAGAATATATGGAGCACATATTGTTCCTCGGTTACATTTCACAAACCCAAATTTGTACAACAGGCAGTAAATATATGCTCCATCTTACTGATTGTCACGGGCGTATAATGCCCCGCTTGCGGAGCTCTTGTTATATACATCTTTGCCCAGCCTGACCCAGTCCCAAATTTCAAAATGGACCAGTTCTACATGTACTTAGCTTAAACCAGGTTAGCTTACACAGAATTTGTTTTTGATATGATTTGTGGTGTGTATTTTAACAGGTTGGATCAAAAGCTGCAGTTCCAGTGATAAATATATTCTTACAACTAACAGCGACTGTTATAGTACCGCTTCTTATTGGCCAGTGGCTGAGGAGGCTGTTGATTGGTAGAATAGATCTCAAATCTATACCATGGGGACAGATTGGCAGGTAT
Organism: Lucinisca nassula; assembly: GCA_963580285.1. Taxonomy (NCBI): domain Eukaryota; kingdom Metazoa; phylum Mollusca; class Bivalvia; order Lucinida; family Lucinidae; genus Lucinisca; species Lucinisca nassula. The sequence goes on along the minus strand of OY757015.1, from coordinate 80,081,891 downwards.
AGCTTTATGGTATAAAAGTGTATAACAGTAGAACTACGATGGCTCGAACACTGATGGCACGTTTACCATGGCTGAGTCGAATCCGTTCTAGAGCCCCTAGGAAATTCCTCTACATAAGAAACAGTGGGTGATAATTTAAGAGATTTTAGTCTTTTATCTAGCAAATGTATGTTGTGTGTACTCATTAGAATCACCTCAATGAGGCGATTCTAATGAGTACACACAGCATACATTTTTATTTACATACATTTTTATTCTAGAACACTGAAAAGATGTCCCATAGTATATCTTTATGCTCCTAACAGTAACCCTCAGTGGCTCGAACTACCCCTGTCTTGAACAGATTTTTGAGGTCCCAAAGGTGTTCGAGCCATTGAAGTTTGACTGTAATTTATATTCAGTTGTCTTGTGTGTAGTAGGATAGGGAGTACACAACAAACTCTTTTAACACTATTGTTGGGGTTCAGAGCAGGAACCATGTTAGTTAAACGTCTAAGTTATATCCAAGGAAAAATGTATTGATTATGCTGAAAAATGACCATTTGCCGAAAAATGACCATTTATGGTCATTTTTCTGTCTAAACTATATATTTTTCGGATCCATTTTTAAGCACCTTATATACATAAGTGTAAAAATGCATATTATAGTGTTATAAAGAGGTTTATGTGTGTTTTGCAGTTATTCTGGGATAATTTTCTTCCTTTTCAAAATTAAAACATACATTATTTTAGATGCCAGTTAGTCTATGAATTGAAGTTGTAAATGTTGTAAATATATTGTGGCTACCCTGATCCCAGTTAATTGATGTGTCCCTTTTCTCAGTTGACACACAGTACAGTCGAACTTCGATCGCTCGAACATCGATGGCTCGTTTACCATGGCTGAGTCTAACAAGTTTTTGAGTACCTAGGGAATTTTTCTGCATTAGAAAAATTGTGGGATAATTAAGGAGATTTTCGACTTTTATCTTGCAAATGTATGCTGTGTGTACTCATTAGAATCGCCTCAATGAGGCGATTCTAATGAGTACACACAGCATACATTTATGTTACAGAACACCGAAAAGAAGTCCAAAAATACCCCCGTTATATATGTTTTCTGGAAGTATGCAACAGTGGCTCGAACTACCGCTGTTTCGAACAAATTTCTAGGGTCCCGAAGGGGTTCGAGCCATCGAAGTTCGACTGTACATTATTGAGAGCTTGCATACCATGCAGATTTGTAAGATTATTCTCCCTTGATTCACCATGTTGGAGTCACCAGACATCTTTTTGTGCAAAATTTCGATACTTTTGTTACTTTATATCTGAATGACAAACAGATTTAGAAATTGAAAATTTGGTCAAACTTAATCATTAGGTATAAATGAATGATGCAATTATTGTCTTAGTGTCATTCTTACTAAGTCAAGAACATAAATAATGCTCATCTGTTAAAAATCAGCCTGGGTGTCTCCAGCAAGGAAGGTAACTCTTGATGTTTGATGTCATCAGCAGCCTCTTAATAGAAATACATAATGAGTATCAAACAAATGCATGATTTTGTTTATTGCCTGAAACTGAAGTGAAACATTGCTAGCTCGAACACCGATGGCTCATTTGCTCAAACTCTTTTGAACTTGTTCTTGAGAGATTAGACCCTAGAAAAGAGTTCCCACTATAACAACAGATAGTAATGTATTTGGTTTATTTTCTTAATTTATCTTAAATATGTATGTTGTGTGTAATCATTAGAATCTTCTCAATGTGGCAAATTCTAATTTATTACACCGTACTACACACAGCATACTTTAAATGTATTTTAACCATTGCATGTGGGAAACCGATAAAGGGGTACCTTGGATAAAAGGGCAGGCCAGGATCATATGCCGCAGAACGCCATCTGATCAGGGCCTACACTATTTGGTAACAGAATTTTCTGTCTTAAATAGAAGAAAAAGGAATAAATAGGCTTGTCACCCCCTGTATGACAAATGGACTTGTCCAGCATATGGCAATGGAACTGCCCACTTGTATACAATGGGTAAAGAAAATCAAAAAGATATGTTTATTATGTCTCCTGACCTGGTACTGTGATTAACCGTCAATTTCTTGAACTAACTCTGTCTTGAAGAAATTTTCAAGGTCCTTTAACCCTTATCCCACTGCATAAATTAATTTAACCACACCCATTTACATTTCAACCAATCAGATACTTGATATGCTTTATTAATTCAAATTTGCAAACTGAATGACAAACAGTGTAGATCCTGATCAGATGGTTTCTTCATCTGGAACTACACTTTTTGCAAAGATAGGGATTGGTGAGAACAGCAGGATAAGGGTTAAATGTTTTGACTTTATATCAAAAAAGATTCTATGAGAATGACAAACAGTGCATATCCTACTGTGCTTGTTTGAAGTATGTCTGATCAGGGTCAACACCGCTTTTGTTGTTTTAGGGTTCTACCCTATTTACCCTGACATGATGTCATCACTTGATGTTATGTTGTTCAATCAAGATGTTCATTTATCTGTGTCATTTCTTAATGATGACATCACATGATCAACGTCTTTCGTGATATGACAATTGTTCTCAAATTTTTTATCTAGAGAGAGTCAGTGATTGCTATTACATGTATTTAAATACAGGCAAAGTTGTACGAGTTGGACTATCCAGGCATCTAAACCGTATTGGCTTCATTGGGCGAAAGAGATTGAGATGTCATTTCATCTCAGTGACGGGTAAAAGTCCCACAAAATTAGAAGCAACGTCTCCAAAATAACATAAATAGTGTCGACAGGCATGTTAAACCTCAAGTCAAACAAACACACAACATACCTTTATTTTATAGAAGATTGTAAAGACAGTGATCCCAAATATGCCTTATTATCTGGGGGTGTGTGTATGCCTAAGTAGATGGAACACCCCCTATCTTGAACAAATTTTCGTGGTCCCAAAGGTTGAAGTTCAAGTTTGTACATATATTTTGTTTTTCTTACTTTTCAGTGGTATACTACTTGTGATTATTTATGCAGCATTCTGTGATACTTTCACCCATGAAGACTTAGACATAGATACCTCTAGTTTACTTTCTGTTGTTATTTTAAGTAAGTATACATCAGGGCCGGTTGTTCAAAACTAATGGCATCATTAGTTAACAAATCGTAAACATTTGATCATTTAATATGGCATATATATCAATATTTTTGCTAAAAAATGTGAGCAGCTTTTGCATACTTGCCAGGGTCGGCAACATTCTTTCGTGGAGATTGATCATGAAATCTTTTCTACGTCCATTCTCTCCCTTCCGCTGATTCAAGAAGGGCTATTATCAGTTTCTGGCTAAAGATTGTGCACTGTTAACTGCTTACATATAAGCCTGCCCAGGAAAAGTGTGAATAGGTAAACTGACCAGCTCAAAAATGACCTAAAATAGTGTTAACTGGGCCATTAAACTCCACTACAAACAAAACAAACAACAGAAATTGTTATCTTTCCAACTCCTCGTTCACCGTAAATAATCATCATTTACAGTTTTGGAGATCATTTTTTTTTCCCATAAATTGTTCCTGACAATATTTGGGAAAATTAGTCTTTTGAAAGAATCGTAAAATCTTAACAAAACATTGTTTAGGACAAATATGTTATAGACATACCACATACTGACATTTCAAACGTCGGGGACACTTGGCTTGCAGCCTTTTATTGAAATTTTTTTTTTGTTTTTCCCAGAAAACAGGATTTGACATTTCATGCAAATTGTCTCCTATGGAGACAATTTGCATGAGATGTCTGATCCTGATTTCATGCAAATTATAGATGGCAGATCCTGTTTTTTTTTTCTGAACAATAAGAAAATATCAACAATTTATCATCTGCTGAATTCGCCCAGAGAGCGGGAAAGGTTAATCATAGTATTCACCTTATTTGCATTATCTGCTGGTTCCTAGTCTGAAGGTTATCAGTGTTGGAAAAACAGGTAACCAGACCCCCTGACCTTAAAAGGTCATGGGGGTCTGGTCACCTGTTTTTCCAATAGTGACAATGTTCAAGCTGGGAGCCAGCAAATAATGCAAATATGGTGAATGGAAAGCTGTTTTATCAGTAAGAGCTGCTTTACCGTCACACTTGAATAGTCTGTTAGAACTGAGGAATAGTCCGTTAGAACTGAGGAATAGTCTGTTAGAACTGAGGTTCTAATGGAATGTTGGGCTAGAATTTTAAAATGATTATGAAATCTGTTTTAATCAATTTTATGCTGGCAAACAGTGGAGGTCCAGTTTGCCTTCACTGCTTGCAAAAAGTTCAGCCCTTTTCTAAATTCAATAAGTCAATGGGACACCTGGATTTTCTAAATTGAAAGTTTCCATTCAGTTCAAAAAGGGTTAATGAATGACTTGTTTATTTTCAGTTATCCTACTCCAGTCTAGTCTACTATATTTTGTGTTCTACTTAAGCAGCCGAAGATGGTTGACATTTCCCAGAGCTGACACGGTTGCTTTGATGTTCTGTTGTACTCATAAATCATTAACCTTAGGTAAAAATTGTAACTGTACATTAACATAATGCCTCATATGCATATTACACATGGACATAATAAAAATATACATCCATACCACAGGGCTGATCTTAAAGGAAGGAATTTGGTCCCTAGATCTTAAAGGAAAGAATTTGCTCCAAAGGGGAGCAAATTCTTTCCTTTAAGAGTTGAAGGGAGCAAATTCTTTCCTTTAAGAGCTGAGGGGAGCAAATTCTTTCCTTTTAGAGTAGCCCTTTCTCGGGGAAAGATATTTATTATCCCAACGCTTTAGTGTTTGGGGATATTGTGAATGACTAGCTCTCTAGCTGTTTGTATGTTGGTCACGCTATCTCCTCCTTAACCACTGACCCAAATGCAACCGAATTTGGTACATGGCTTCCTTACATGATGAGGGCATGCGGGAGCAGTGTTACATTTGGCTCCACCCGAAGCATGGGGATTTTCGATGGCACACTCTAGTTCTAGATTTTCTTTTTTCTGGTGTGAGCAAGACCCTGTACCTGCATGTTAATAAAAAAATCTGGTGATGATGATGATGATGATGATGATGATGATGAACAATCATTAGGGCCCCGCACTGAAAGTGTGGGTGCCCTATAGTAATCACTCTGTCTGTCTGTCTGTCCATCCATATGTCCGTCCACAAATTTTTTTATCCTCCATAACTTTCTTATTCCTGGATGGATTTAAATATTACTTGACAGAAATGTTAACCATAATGTGATGGAGTGTTGCGCGCAAGACTCAGGTCCGTACCTCAAAGGTCAAGGTCATACTTAGAGGTTAAAGGTCAAAAAAGGGTCTTTCCTGTGTCCAATAACTTTGTTATTATTCCTGGATGGATTTAAATATTACTTGGCAGAAATGTTAACCATAATGTGACGAAGTGTCACACGCGGTACCTCAAAGGTCAAGGTCATACTTAGAGGTTAAAGGTCAAAAAAGGGTCTTTCCTGCGTCCAATTAATAACTTTGTTATTATTCCTGGATGGATTTAAATATTACTTGGCAGAAATGTTAACCATAATGTGACGAAGTGTCACACGCGAGTGTGGGTGCCCTATAGTAATCACTCTGTCCGTCCGTCTGTCTGTCTCTGTCTGTCTGTCTGTCCATCCACAAATTGTTTTATTAGGGCCCACACTGAAAGTGTGGGTGCCCTATAGTAATCACTCTGTCTGTCCGTCTGTCTGTCTGTCCGTCTGCCCATCCACAAATTTCCCTACTCCTCTGATAGCGCTGCCGGGGCCCTAGTCAGTAGTCAGTTTCACTGACAGCTCTAGTTTTCTTCTGTATAGGCCACTGCTTTACCTCCAGTTGAAGAGTTTCTCCTGGTTTTGTCACCATTTTCAAAGGGCCACAAATTTAGATGACAAACTTTTACTTCTCCTTTCTTTCTAATTCGTTCAAACATGGCACATGTAATTACTATCTCATAACCCTATTGTTCATTATGATAACACATCTGTGCAACATAGTGCAATTTTCACATCTCCAAAATGCTACTTTTCCAATTAAAATCTGTGATATTTTTTTCACGTCTCCAAAATGCTACTTTTCCGATTAAAATCTGTGATATTTTTCTTATTTATACCGCATACATATGTTGTGGGTGCTCGTTAGAACCGCCTCATTGAGGCGGTTCTAACCAGTAGCCACTGAGGCGGTTCTAACCAGTACCCACAGCTTATATCTTAAAGCAGAAATAAGCAAGATAATATATACCCCAGTAAACCCCAGTTTCCTCTGTATAAAGTGGGGTTTAAAGGGTTGTTCATTTCACAGACTTGTTTACGTGATGTAGGGTCCAAAGCATAAACCATATTAGTTGAACAACCACGTTATGTCGGAACAAAAATATATAGGTATAGATTTACATAGAACAATGACAAGGAGTATAAGTTCCTGTTTTACAGTTGTTCATTCACCTGCCTCGGTAGCTCAGTTGGGTATGCTTCTGACTGGCGATCAGGAGGACGCAGGTTCGATACCTTCCAGGGTCGCCAACATTCTTTCTTGGAGACTGATCATGAAATCATTTCTACAGTCATTCTCTCCCTTCCGCTGTTTTAAGAAGGGCAGTTGTCAGTTTCTGGCAAAAGAATGTGCACTGTACTGGTCAACCGCTTGCGTATCAGCCTGCCCAAGAAAAGTGTGGATAGGTAAACTGACCAGCTCAGAAATGACCTAAATAGTGTTGTCTGGGGCGTTAAACTGCAATACAAACATACAAACAAAGAGTTGTTCATTCATCTGTTTGTCCATTTGTCACTCCATCAATCTTGGCCATTCATCCATTTGTCTGTTTATCAATCCATCAACATTTGTTTCAACCCCAAAGTCAACCAATGACAGAAATTGTTTTCTTACACTTTACAGTTCTAAAACATTTGCTGCTATAAAGAGTCCCAATAAGGAGAAATATAATAGGTATTCTAACACTGGTTGCCTATATAGCCAACAAAGCCCCCGCCCATAGGGTCTTGAAGAAATATATGGGCTGCATGATGCTTCCACACAGAGCTGAATCCAGCCCGCACACTAGTACTGGTAAACCGCTTAGAGGATCTAAGCCTGTCCAGAAACCGCGGTGTGAGGCGGACCGTCCATGCTAATAAACCCTATTGGTTTCATTGGGCGACAGGGCTTGAGATGTCATTTCATCTCAGTGTCAGGTAAAAGTCCCACACAATTGGAAGCAACGTCTCCAAAATGACCTTTACAGTGTTGACGGGGACGTTAAACCTCAAATCAAACAAATCAAACTATATAGCCAACAGACAAGTCTAGCAACATATTGAGTGATAAATCACTTGGTTGAAGAGGGCAATGCAGAGAGCGGCATTTTTATCCCATTTCATGATTTCATTAATTGTTACCTTGACATTAGGCGGAGTAAAGTCTTTTTCATGAATAAAGTACATTACAAAAACAGGTAACTGCATGTGTTACAATCAAACATGTTGGCGGGATTTCTTCAAACAATGATAGAATGTTGAGAGAATATGAAGAAAACAGCAGCATTTAGTCGACTTTCAGTGTCTTAGAATCGAAATAGATCAGCTTTATTGCATGATATGTTGAGTTATATATCAGAGTTTGTCGTTCAGTTGTAAGTAGATAAATCACTCTTTCTACGTGCTCGTGATTTGATCTACCTTACAACTGACCTCCAAACAGCGATATATCACTCAACAAGTCAATGCTTGGGCTGATCTATTTCTTAAATAAACAGCCTTTTCCCTCAGCTACTCCAAGAAACAAATGGCAATTCTAATAAATATCCATAACTTTTGTTTCTTTGAGTACCAAATACAATATTTTTGAATATATACAGTAATGCCTACCATCTTTTTGTAAGGATTCATTCTATTGTAGTTGTCTGGACGAGGTGACTTTTGACTTTGTCAATAGTTAGAGATATATGTGTTTGAGATACCATAACCAGAGTCAGCTATATGTTTACTGTTATTTTTCAGGAATTCCAATAATCCGGATAATCTTTGCTGAGTATCCTGGGATGTCCATGATCTCAATACCATTACTAGTTTACCACCCAACACAGATACTTCTTGGGGGAACATTAGTGCCTTACGTTAGAAAATGGATGTTGGAGGGCAGAGGGTAGGTACTGGCTTAACCCGTTCCCAGATAGAAAATTGGTAAACTTTGCTGATTTCCACAGTGTTGCCTAGGACAGAAAATTCGTATAGCCATTATCTCATAATGAATGGTCCCTTTTACACCAAAACTCAGCATGAATGTTCACTGGGCAGTAGCCTTTCAAATGGAACCTTTTAAGGCTAACTCTTTTGTTACCATGGTGATGAGGTGGCATCTAAAAGTTGTCCAAAAGTGATTTCACATGTATTTTTGACCGAATCTTAATCTTCACGCCGCTGTCAAGGCAACAATTAAGGTGTTTTGCACTGTCAATTTTCACTGTTTGCAGCATGTTTTGCCTGCATGAATTTTGAGGCATTTTTGATCTTAGACACCCTCCGATTTCATATCAGCTGCCAGCTGGGCCATACCCACCCCCCACACACACCCCATAGACATATTTTGGTGGGGAGCCTCGAGAAAAAGCAGGCCATTTTTAGGACATCTTATCCTCTTATCCTAACCCATATATAGCTATTCAGAGGTGGGAAATGCTGATTTTAGGTGGTTCTGTAGCTTAAAAGGGATTTTTGTGTGCGGGGGGATGGGGTCCAGATACGTGAAAAGGCGTATGAGTGGGAAAGGGTTAATCTTGGAAAATTTAATTTTAGTCTAAAATGCATGTTACATTATGAAATATCATATCTTACAATAAAATGATGAAAAAACATGATTTTGGTCATTTTCAATCTTTTCATTAACCCATTCCCAGAGTTGCCTAGTACAGCAACTTCATATATATGTACTTTCATAATGAATGATCCATTTTACACCAAACTGGGCACCAATGTTCCCTAGGCAGTAGCCTTTCAAATTGAACCTTTTCAGGCTAACTCATAGTTGCAATGGTAATGAGGGGGCATCTCAAAGTTGTCAATAAGTGTGGTTTCACATATATTTTTGACAGAATCTTCACACCGCTGTCAAGGCAACAATTCAGGGGTTTGGCACTGGTGATTTTCACTGTTTGCAGCATGTTTTGCCAATGTCAATTTCGAGACATTTTTGACCCCAGACACCCACAAATTTCATTTCAGCGGCTGGCTGGGCCATACCCCCGATTCCCCCCCCCCCCCACGCCCCAGGTATATTATTAGTGGGGAGCCGTGCGATAAAAAACAGGTCATTTTTAGGACAACTTATCCTAATCCAAACTTCTATCCAGGGGTGGGGAATGCAGATTTTAGGTTGTTCTGGGGCTTTAAAGGGGTGGGGTGGGGGGTCCAGATGTAAAAGGGCATATCTGAGTGGGAAAGGGTTATAGACCTTCAGAATATTTAGTCTTTCTTATTGATAGGGCTCCGCCCTTTACAGGTTTTTAACTTCAGTTTTGGAGTTTCCCATCTGAAATGGGTTAAATACCCCGTCACATTGGGGCTTTGAGAATTATATTGCATGATGCTTCTACACAGAGCAGAAACCGACCAAATATGCTGATAAACCACGTAGGTCTAATTCTAAGCACTCTAAGCCTGCCCCGGCAAAGAGGTGCGAGTTGGACTGTCCCAGCATATAAACCCTAGTACTTCCATTGGGCAATAGAATTTGAGGTGTCATTTCATCTCAATATTTGGAAAAAGACCCATAAAATTTGAAGCAAAGTCTGCAAAATAACCTAAATAGTGTTTACCGGGACATTAAACATTTTCTCTCTCAACATACTCAACATGAACAGTAAGTTCCAGGAGAATGAATACACCTTTTGGAGAGGTTACATATTTGTATTTTTTTACCTCCCTTATTTTTGGGATTGACTCTTTAACATCTGTTTAAGGAAATAATTTGCCCCCGAGGAGCAAATTCTTTCCTTCAAGAGTCAACGCTTTTAGGAGTTGATCTGTTTTGTGGGTGAGCTGATATTTCATGAAAACAGATAGAACCTCACACGAGTTGTCTCCCTTGCAAAAATTTCAAAAAAATAAATCACGTGTGTACATTCCCCTTAACCCTTTTTGTATCAAATGGAATCTTCTTCCTTACATACGGCAGGAGTCCATTTCAAAATTTAGGCATGTCAGGTTGTGTTTTCTTCAAACTTTATTAAGAAAATGACTGAACTTTTTGCAAAAAGTGTAGGCCCTGATCAGACGCCATATTCTGTGGCATCTGATCTGGGCCTGCACTGTTTGCCGGCAGGCCAGGGTACCCATTTTGGGGTTTCTGGTACAAAATGGGTTAAGTATGAGAAACAGACTGGCTTGGCTTTTGTCTATCTTGCTTCACAGGAGATTAGCGCCATGACTGACATGCAGTAAGGCATATAGAAATACAATTCTATAGTTATTCCCACAGCTTTATATGTTGGCTATTTACTTGTAAGCTTTAAGCTCTGCTTTTACTACAGTTGTGTATGCAGTTCACTCAGAATGATATATATAGATTGTAAAAATCGCTAGTCTTCCTAATTTATCAGATAAACACCCTGATCTAGACCATTTTTGCTGAAAAAAAATGCCTGTTATACCCAAAGTGGTGATAGAGCTTGAGATGTTATTTCATCTAAGTGTCGTGTAAAATCCCACAAAATTGGAAGCAACATCTCCAAAATGATCCGAATAGTGTTGACAGGGATGTAAAACCTCAACACAAACAAAACCACTCTGGCAGATAAAGTGCATCCCTGGAAATTTAATCCCCTATTAACCCGTTGTATGCTGATCAGAATTTGCTTCCTTATATACTGTAAAAATCCTAAAAATTCGGACACCTTGAGGACTCTCTGCAATTCTTCTACAATTTTAACAAATTTGTTTCGCAATCCAACAAGAGGTAAACATTGTAGACCTTGATCAGACTGGTCCTGCAGGAGCCGTCTGATCTGGGTCTGCACTTTTTGGTTAGGCATAGAGGTATCTCTCCCAATACTTAGGATCGTTACGATATACAACACAGCCAGTTCACATGTGATTTCAAGCCTTATTTTCCCCGAAAAAAAAATAGGCCAAAACAAAAAAAGATTTTGAAAATGTCGACTGCTTGCCCTGATCTATTTAGGGCTCAAAGGGTTTGATATTTGAATGATTTTATTACAGTTGTTCTAGTAATAATTTTATTACCTTAAGAGCTGAAGATGAAGGGACTGGTATGTATATCCAGGCTGAAAATTTGGACAAAAATAAGGATGATACAAATAGAGGACTGTTCTTGAATTAAGGTGAATGGATAAACCTCAAAGGCAGTTACTCCTTCGTAAAAATTATTTGCCTCTGGCAGAGGTTAGGGAGCAAATCATTTCCTTGAACCAAGTTTGTACTGAATGGAACCTTGTGTACCACATATATATAGCTTGAGTGTGTTTTAAAATTTAATTCAGTATGTTAGGTTGAGCTATTTTCTGAAATGTATTTAGAAAATAGCTGAACTTTTTGAAAACAGTGAAGGCCCAGATCAGACGCCTTGTTCTGCGGCATCTGATCTGGGCCTGCACTTTTTGCCAAATATTGTGATGTACTCGTTCTGAGGTTTCCCTGAAGAAAATGTGTTAAGAACAATTCCCATTTAGAACTTATCTCAGTTAACAAGAAAGCCACCACATGATTTTGAAAGTATCTTCCCCTTACAGAAGTGCTGACATATTTATGTTTATCTATTCACCTTAAGGTGGGTTTTACTCTTGGTGAGGAGAGGTACAGCCTTTACCAATTCTGTGCAGAATGGAATTATACACTTTATAGATATAGCAGATGTCCATTTCAACATTTAGGGATGTCAAGTTGCGTTTGCTTTGGAAATTCAATTGGAAAATGGCTGACATTTTGCAAAGAGGGATGGTCCTGATCAAATGCCACATTCTCTGGGTCTTGACTGAGGCAGTGTCCCATTTTTGGGTTTTCTGTCAGACATGGGTTAGGAAGTATAAAAAAGATGATGTTTAAACCTCCATCGACTTTTCTGTTGGTCATTGAGGACTAAGATAAAAAAATATATCATATGAAAACACCACAGCTTCTTAATGACACTATTGTTTGGGTTCAAAACAGAAACAGCTAACAGTTAAACAGCTGTATTATATCCAAACAAAAATTAATAGATTATATAGAGGCTCTTGCATGAGTGTTAATGTATTATTGAATTTATTAAACAAGCTAGGAAAAGGGATAAAATGCGAGGCTTTGCCGAACATTTTATTCCTTTTCCTCAACGAGTTAATAAATTCAATAGTACATGAGCATGAATGCAAGATTCTATTTATCATATGACATTTACTTTTATTCGAGATTGTTTTACCAAAATGTCAATATTCCACCATTTGTAAAGGTGACATCTTTAAGGGCATCATAACTGTAATGTATATCTAACTAATTTGCATATTTAATCCACTAGTGGAATATCAAATTTCTTACATTGCATTATTTTATTCTCAGACACGATGTCATATGATAAAAAGAAAAAAATGGCGGTTTATCGACATTGAACAACCATACTATATCCAAACAAAAATGTGCAATCACATATAAAAAAACACGTCTATATAATTTATGTATTTTATCCATCTTTAAACACTGTTATACCCACATTAAATTTCATGCTACAAAGAACAGTTTTATACAGATGTTTATGTGTACATATTTTACCAAAGCACAATCTTGGGTTGTACCTCTCCCTAAACAGTCTCAGCAGCTGCTATATCTCAGCATAATACTATACGATAAATATGAAAATATCTTTGTATGATATAAGTAGATTGATGCTTCTAAAACCTTTTTGAAATGTACAAATTATCATGCCTATCAAACTTGAAATTTCCAGTCATTCTGCTGTGGGCAATCTGCAAAGAAAAGGTATCCCTGTTGGTAGTTCTGACTTTGATATGTGTGGTTCCACTGCACACATGGGTTAGACTAATATCAAATTTACTTCCTACCTTGTTGATAAAACTTCATCTATCTGTAACCACACTCATATGGAAAGCTAGTCGGGTAGCCATTCTGAAGTTCATTTACTGCAAAGTATATAACACAACAGTTTTCAAGCTACTTCACAGCCAAACTTTTATTGAAAAAAAGGAAAGAAAGAAAAAGTTAACACCTAGCTTATCCTATCAGCTTTCCATCATATCTTCATGTCTGAACTGTTTAATCTAATATTGTTTATCTTTATTTAGTATAGAGGCATATACAGGCCCTTGAATTATTTTTGAAGTTTTCCCAGGATATGTCGGGTTTATTTAGGGTGTAACTGGACATTTTAGTATCAGCTTGTGACACATTTGTACATACAGTATTTACCATAGGTATTCAGAAGAACGGCCTGAGCAAAAAAATTGTACTTGTTCAAATTTTAGAACTGAAAAAAGTCATTAATTTGGCATATTCTTTTGCTAACTTAGTTACTACTTCCCTTCCCACGTATCATGATGTACATGTACACATAGATTATTATGTCATTACTATCACTTCTGTTTTACCCTTGTTACATATATAACTTGTTGCACATTATTCATTTATTAAAGCATTTGCTATCACATAACGAAACAACTCTAACCTGTTTATTCTTAACAAAACTAGCCACAGCATAAACTGTAAGCAACCGTTTTACCCATTGGTCTACTTGCTTACATGTATCTACCATAATTTTATTAGAAATGGGCCACATGCTCCCATTGATGTAGTATTTAGGTGATGTTGATAGCTAATGTGCTAAAAGACTGCTAGAAGAATGGAAAACAATGCTAATCCAGATCAGACTGCTCCATCAGATTGAAGCAGCAGTCTAATTTGAGTTCATTGTTTACTGAAGGGTTAAGTCTTGGTACTTTGAATAAATTATTATATCTGTTGAAGTCGTTTATTTTGGTGAAGGTATACTTACATCTCAGGACTTATCTTCTGTCACTCATGAAATGTTCACTATTCCATATTTTATTTTGTCATAATTTGTTTCATACATGTACGTGGGGGCTAATATTTAGAATATGTTGCAGGTATTTTGTGTTTTTCCTAAAGAGTTACAGCAGAGTGCTGCACCCTGCTACCTGCTCTGGCCTCAGTCGGGCTGGTGTGGGGTGGGGGGGTAGTACTCTGAATTTAGTCTGCAACATAGGCTGGTCCTCACCACCTGGTGTTCATCCCAAAATAGTAGACCAAGACTGACAGTGAGGCCCCAAAATATTCAGTATATCATCAATACCCCAAAACAGTATATGCAAATTTTAGCATACCCACCAAAATATTCCCTAATTATCATTACGAAAACACGCCTACACAAATATATTGGAAATTTTCCCACAAAAATTGATAATTTTCAGATGAAAAAATGTGATATTTTTCTTATTTCTGCTCAAAATATAGATTGTGGTTACTCGTTAGAGCCGCTTCATCTATATTTTAGAGCAGAAATAAGAAAAATAAGGTTTACCCCTGCAAACCCAAGTTTTACTATATAAATATCGGGTGCAAGGGGGTCAAAATTATATATGCATGTTTTTAGCTCACCGTCACGTAGTGACGAGGTGAGCTTTTGGGATCACTTTTCGTCCGTCGTGCGTCCGTGCGTCCGTCCGTGCGTGCGTGCGTCCGTCCGTCCATAAACAATTCTTTAAACGACATCTCCTCCTAAACCACTGATCGGATTTTGACCAAACTTCACAGGAATGATCCTTAGGTGGTCCCCTTTCAAAGTTGTTCAAATGGTTCCGGTCCGTTGCACATCTAGGTCAAAGGAGCCAAAAAGAGATTTTTTCACCAAAAACTTAAAAAATCTTCTTCTCTGAAACCACAAGGCCCAGGTCTTTGATATTTGGTATGAAGCTTCATCTGGTGGACCCCTACCAAGATTGTACAAATTATAGTGCTCGGGCAAAAAATGCCCCCGCTCCGGGGCCCTTTGGTTTTACATGGGCTTATATAGGGAAAATCTTTAAAAATCTTCTTCTCTGAAACCGTAAGGTCCAGGTCTTTGATATTTGCTATAAAGCTTCATCTAGTGGACCCCTACCAAGATTGTTCAAATTATAGTGCTGGGGCCAAAAATGCCCCCCGCTCCGGGGCCCTTTGGTTTTACATGGGCTTATATAGGGTAAATCTTTAAAAATCTTCTTCTCTGAAACCGCAAGACCCAGGTCTTTGATATTTGGTATGAAGCTTCATCTAGTGGACCCCTACCAAGATTGTTCAAATTATAGTGCTGGGGCCAAAAATGCCCCGCTCCAGGGCCCTTTGGTTTTACATGGGCTTATATAGGGAAGAGCTTTAAAAATCTTCTTTTCTGAAACCGTAAGGCCCAGGTCTTTGATATTTGGTATGAAGCTTCATCTAGGGGACCCCTACCAAGATTGTTCAAATTATAGTGCTTGGGTCAAATATGCCCCCGCTCCGGGGCCCTTTGGTTTTACATGGGCTTATATAGGGAAAATCTTTAAAAATTTTCTTCTCTGAAACCGTAAGGCCCATGTCTTTGATCAGGGCTCTAGAAGTACGATTTTTTACCGGTCCAGACCGTTTTTTGAAAATGAAAACCGATTTTGCTGAAAAATTTTGCTGAAAAATCGGTCCGAAAAAAAACCGATAAGCTAAAATCGAAGTGAAAAAACAGAGAAATTATACCTGGTTAGGTGTCAAACTGTTTATTGTGCCAGTAATATAATCCAATTATCTCTCTCGGGGATGAATTTGAGTTTGACAGTAAACACGTTTTCGAGATCTCGCCAGGTATCGCAGACTCTCGCGGGACACTCAGCCAAAACGTGATTAAGCGGTGCGTGATTGTGATATCAAAGAAGCCTTGATCGTGTTTGATCTAATGGCAATCAAACATAATTTGTTTATTTCAGGCTTGTGTAATCGTAAAATATGTATTTATATTCTTTAAAACTTGGTTCGGCCATGTAAGATTTTCAATGACTCTCGTTCGGCCATGTATTGGTTCGAGAGTAAAGAAATGTTTTTTCGATTTTTTAACCCGTTCAAAACTTTTTTTTTAGAAATACGCTCTATTAAAATAAATGACATAAAACAGGTGTATGTGATTGCATTAATGTGTATTGTGTAAATGGAAACCGTATGACGTCATTTTCCGACCACGTGGCTGCCATATCGGTCGCCATTTGTAAACAAAGCAATTTGGGCAAAATAAAATGCGTGAAATAAGAGAAATATTTTAAAGGTTTCAAAAAGGGAAAAAAATATAGTGACCATCGAACTGGTCTCTGACTGCCCCATGTAGGTTGTTTCCCTTTAGTAGTCTTCAGGTTCGGAGTGACCCGGATATTGGGAAAATGAAAGTAGATCAAATCTGGCGTAGAAAATGAAAGTAGATGAAATATTAACGATGTGAGCAATAATTGCTGTTTATAATCGAGATACTGGTGCTCATATCCGTTTACAAGTGTAAGAGGAACATCGGTATGTCATTCTTTGCGCTAATAACACATTTTAAAATCGCCAATGGTGTTTACGGAAATTACCGAAACCGATCGGCAATTTCCGTAATTTTTGGTCACCTTCTGGACCGATTGGGATTTCAAAATTTCTAGAGCCCTGTCTTTGATATTTGGTATGAAGCTTCATCCCACAAGGCCATGGTCCTTCTTTCCCCCCCCCCCCCCCCCCCCCCACTCCGGGGCCCTTTGGTTTTAAATGGGCTTATATAGGGAAAATCTTTAAAAATCTTCTTCTCTGAAACCGCAAGGCCCAGGTCTTTGCTATTTGGTATGAAGCTTCATCTAGTGGACTCCTACCAAGATTGTTCAAATTATAGTGCTTGGGCTAAAAATGCCACCGCCCCGGGGCCCTATGGTTTTACATGGGCTTATATGGGGAAAATCTTTAAAAATCTTCTTCTCGGAAACCCCAAGGGCCAGGTCTTTGCTATTTGGTATGAAGCTTCATCTAGTGGACCCCTACCAAGATTGTTCAAATTATAGTGCTATGGCCAAAACTGCCCCCAACCTGGGGCCCTTTGGTTTTACATAGACTTATTCCTTAAAAATCTTCTTCTGAAACAGCAAGGCCATGGTCTTTGATATTTGGTGTGAAGCTTCCTCTAGTGGACCTCTATCAAGATGGTTTAAATTATAGCCCTGAGGCCAAAAATGCCCCAGCCCCGGAGGGAAAATCTTTAAAAATCTTCTTCTCTGAAACCGCAAGGCCCAGGTCTTTGCTATTTGGTATGAAGCTTCATCTAGTGGACTCCTACCAAGATTGTTCAAATTATAGTGCTTGGGCTAAAAATGCCACCGCCCCGGGGCCCTATGGTTTTACATGGGCTTATATGGGGAAAATCTTTAAAAATCTTCTTCTCGGAAACCACAAGGCCCAGGTCTTTGATATTTGGTATGAAGCTTCATCTGGTGGACCCCTACCAAGATTGTACAAATTATAGTGCTCGGGCAAAAAATGCCCCCGCTCCGGGGCCCTTTGGTTTTACATGGGCTTATATAGGGAAAATCTTTAAAAATCTTCTTCTCTGAAACCGTAAGGCCCAGGTCTATGATATTTGGTATGAAGCTTCATCTAGTTGACCCCTACCAAGATTGTTCAAATTATAGTGCTGGGACAAAAAATGCCCCTCACGGGGCCCTTTGGTTTTACATTGGCTTTTATGGGGAAAATCTTTAAAAATTTTCTTCTCTGAAACCACAAGGCCCAGGTCTTTGATATTTGGTATGAAGCTTCATCTAGTGGACCCCTACCAAGATTGTTCAAATTATAGTGCTTGGGCCAAAAATGCCCCCGCCCTGTGGCCCTTTGGTTTTACATAGGCTTATATAGGGAAAATCTTTAAAAATCTTCTTCTCTGAAACCACAAGGCCCAGGAATTATCTATTTGGTATGAAGCTTCATCTAGTGGACCCCTACCAAGATTGTTCAAATTATAGTGCTGGGACAAAAAGTGCCCCCGTCCCTGGGCCCTTTGGTTTTACATGGGTTTATATTGGGAAAATCTTTAAAAATCTTCTTCTCTGAAACCGCAAGGCCCAGGACTTTGATATTTAGAATGAAGCTTCATCCAATGGACATCTACCAAGATTGTTCAAATTATCGCCCTTGGGCCAAAAATTCCCCCACCCCATGACCCTTTGGTTTTACATAGACTTATATAGGGAAAATCTTTAAAAATCCTTTTCTCTGAAACCACAAGGCCTAGGTCTTTTATATATGGTATGAAGCTTCATCTAAAAGACCCCTAACAAGATTATTCAAATTATAGTGCTGAGGCCAGAAATGTCCCCGCCCCGGGGCCCTTTGGTTTTACATAGGCTTATATAGGGAAAATCTTTAAAAATCTTCTTCTCTGAAACCGCAAGCCCCGGGACTTTGATATTTGGTGTGAAGCTTCATCTAGTGGACCTCTACCAAGATTGTTCAAATCATAGTGCTGGGGCAAAAAATGCCCCCGCCCCGGGGCCCTTTGGTTTTACATAGGCTTATATAGGGAAAATCGTTAAAAATCTTCTTCTCTGAAACCGCAAGGCCCAGGACTTTGATATTTGGTATGAAGCTTCATCTAGTGGACCCCTACCAAGATTGTTCAAATTATAGCCCTTGGGCCAAAAATGTACCCGCTCCGGGGCCCTTTGGTTTTACATAGACTTATATAGGGAAAATCTTTAAAAATCTTCTTCTCTGAAACCACAAGGCCTAGGTCTTTTATATTTGGTATGAAGCTTCTTCTAAAGGACCCCTACCAAGATGATTCAAATTATAGTGCTGGGGCGAAAAGTGGCCCCGCCCTGTGCCCTTTGGTTTTACATAGGCTTATATAGGGATAATCTTTAAAAATCTTCTTCTCAGAAACCACAAGGCCCAGGACTTTGAAATTTGGTATGAAGCTGCATCTAATGGACCTCTACCAAGATTGTTCAAATTAAAGCCCTGGGCCCAAAAATGCCCCCGCTCTGGGGTCCTATGGTTTTACATAGACTAATATAGGGAAAATCTTTAAAAATCTTCTTCTCTGAAACCACAAGGCCTGGGTCTTTGAAATTTGGTATGAAGCTGCATCTAGTGGACCTCTATCAAGATTATTCAAATTATAGCCCTGATACCAAAAATGTCCCCACTCCGGGGCCCTTTGGTTTTACATAGACTTATATAGGGAAATCTTTAAAAATCTTCTCTGAAACTGCAAGGCCAAGGCCTTTGATATTTAGTATGGGGCTTTATCTAGTGGACCTCTACCAAGATTGTTCAAATTATAGCCCTAGGGCCACAAATGCCCCCACCCCGGGGCCCTTTGGTTTTACATAGATTTATATAGCCCCGGGGCCATTTGGTTTTGCATAGGCTTATGTAGGGAATAGCTTTAAAAAAAATCTTCTTCTCTGAAACTGCAAGGCCCATGTCTTTGATATTTGGTGTGTAGCTTCATCTAGTGGACCTTTGCCAAGATTGTTCTAATTATAGCCTTTGTTGATGTTTGGTATGAAGCTTCACCTTTAAGACCTCCCTCAACATTATGCACATTAAAGCCCTGGGGCCAATAATGGCCCTCTCTGGGGCCCACTTGTTACACTATGGATCAGGTTAGCGATCCAGGGCCATCATGGCCCTCTTGTGTTTTATATTAGGATCACTTTTTGTCTGTCATCCATGCGTTTACAATTTCTTCAAACGACATCTCCACCTAAACCACTGATCGGATTTTGACCAAACTTCACAGGAATGATCCTTAGGTGGTCCCCTTTCAAAGTTGTTCAAATGGTTCCGGTCCGTTGTACATATAGGTCACAGGAGCCAAAAATAGATTTTTTCACCGAAAACTTAAAAAATCTTCTTCTCTGAAACCGCAAGGCCCAGGTCTTTGATATTTGGTATGAAGCTTCATCTAGTAGGCCCCTACCAATATTGTTCACTTTATAGTGCTGGGGCCTAAAATGCCCCCGCCCAGGGGCCCTTTGGTTTTACATGGGCTTATATAGGAAAATCTTCAAAAATCTTCTTCTCTGAAATCACAAGGCCCAGGTCTTTGATTTTTGGTATGAAGCTTCATCTAGTGGACCCCTACCAAGATTGTTCAAATTATAGTGCTGGGGCCCAAAATGCCCCTGCCCCGGGGCCCTTTAATTTTTCATGGGCTTACGATAGGGAAAGTCTGTAAAAATTTTCTTCTCTGAAACTGCAAGGCCCAGGTCTTTGATATTTGATATGAAGCTTCATCCAATGAACCCCTACCAAGATTGTTCAAATTATAGTGCTGGGGCCAAAAATGCCCCCGCCCCAGGGCCCTTTTGGTTTTCCATAGGCGTACATAGGAAAAATCTTTAAAAATCTTCTTCTCTGAAACTGCAAGGCCCAGGTCTTTGCTATTTGGTATGACGCTTCATCTAGTGGACCCCTACAAAGATTGTTCAAATTATAGTGCTGGGGCCAAAAATGCCCCCACCCCAGGGCCCTTTGGTTTTACATAGGCTTATATAGGGAACATCTTTTTAGCTCACCTGTCACGTAGTGACGAGGTGAGCTTTTGGGATCACTTTTCGTCCATCGTGCGTCCGTCCGTGCGTCCGTCCGTAAACAATTTCTTCAAATGACATCTCCTAAACCACTGATGGGAGTTTGACCAAACTTCACAGGAATTATCCTTAGGTGGTCCTCTTTCAAAGTTGTTCAAAAGGTTCCGGTCCATTGCACATATAGGTCACAGGAGCCAAAAATAGATTTTTTTCACCGAAAACTTAAAAAATCTTCTTCTCTGAAACCGCAAGGCCCTGGACTTTGATATTTGGTATGAAGCTTCATCTAGTGGACCCCTTCCAAGATTGTTCAAATTATAGTGCTGGGACAAAAAATGCCCCCGCACCGGGTCCTTTGGTTTTACATGGGCTTATATAGGGAAAATCATTCCACTGACCGTTCCAAGGCGGTTCTTCTGTGGCGGTTTATTTATGGTGTTGTTTGTTACTTACTGTGTGTATCACTTGTGTCTTTTTATTTTGGATGGCCATATGGCCATTTTGTGGGAACGTAGCTGTCCTTATGGCCTTCCTTTGTTTAGGTTTCCATTATGGTCTGGTCGCTTGGTGTTTGTGTTTCTTTCCCTTTGGTGTCTTTGATGGGTGGAGTAAGGTAATTGTATCGATTCCTGATCTTTGTTTTACTTCTATTTTTTATATGGGAAAATCTTTAAAAATCTTCTTCTCTGAAACTGCAAGACCCAGGTCTTTGATATTTGGTATGAAACTTCATCAACTGGACCCCTACCAAGATTGTTCAAATTATAGTGCTGGGGCAAAAATGCCCCCACCCCAGGGCCCCTTGGTTTTACATGGCCTATTATAGGGAAAATCTTTAAAAATCTTCTTCTCTGAAACTGCAAGGCCAAGGCTTTTGCCATTTGGTATGAAGCTTCATCTAGTGGACCCCTACCAAGATTGTTCAAATTATAGTGCTGGGGCCAAAAATGCCCCCAGCCCCGGGGCCCTTTAGTTTTACATAGGCTTATATAGGGAAAATCTTTAAAAATCTTCTTCTCTGAAACTACAAGGCCCAGGTCTTTGATATTTAGTATGAAGCTTCATCATGTGGACCTCTACCAAGATTGTTCAAATTATAGTCCTGGGGCCAAAAATGCCCCCGCCCCGGGGCCCTTTGATTTTACATAGACTTGAATAGGGAAAATCTTGAAAAATCTTCTTCTCTGAAAACACAAGGCTTATGTCTTTGATATTTGTTGTGAAGCTTCAGCTAGTGGACCTCTACCAAGATTGTTCAAATTATAACCATGAGAGCAAAAATGCCCCCTGCCATGTGCCCCCACCCGAGACCCTTTGGTTTAACATAGACTTATATAGGGAAAATCTTTAAAAATCTCTTCTCTGAAACCACAAGGCTTAGTTCTTTGATATTTAATGAAGCTTCAGCTGGTGGACCTCTACCAAGATTGTTCAAATTATAGCCCTGGGGCCAAAAATACCCCAGCCACGTGGCCCTTTGGTTTTACATAGACTTATTTAGGGAAAATCTTTAAAACTCTTCTTCTCTGAAACCACAAGGCCCAGGTTTTTGCTATTTGGTATGAAGCTTCATCTAGTGGACCCCTACCAAGATTGTTCAAATTAAAGTGCTGGGGCCAAAAAATCCCCCACCCCGGAGCCCTTTGGTTTTACATAGGAATATATAGGGAAAACCTTTAAAATCTTCTTCTCTGAAACCACAAGGCCTAGGTCTCTGATATTTCGTGTGATATTTCATCTAGTGGACCTCTATCAAAAATGTTCAAATTATAGTGCTGGGGCTGAAAATGCCCCCACCCGAGACCCTTTGGTTTTACATAGACTTATATAGGGAAATCTTTAAAAATCTTCTTCTCTGAAATTGCAAGGCCATGGTCTTTGATATTTGGTATGGAGCTTCATCTAGTGGACCTCCACCAAGATTGTTCAAATTATAGCCCTCGGGCAACAAATGCCCCCGCCCCGGGGCCCTTTGGTTTAACTTAGACTTATATAGAGATAATCTTTGAAAATCTTCTTCTCTGAAACAGCAAGGCCCAGGTCTTTGATATTTGGTGTGAAGCTTCATCTAGTGGACCTCTATCAAGATTGTTAAAATTATAGCCCTGAGGCCAAAAATGCCCCTGCCCTCTGGCCATTCGATTTTAAATAGGCTTATGTAGGGAATATCTTTAAAAAAAACCTTCTTCTCTGAAACCGCAAGGTCCAGGTCTTTGATATTTGGTGTGTAGCTTCTTCTAGTAGACCTTTGCCAAGATTGTTCAAATTATAGCCTTTGTTGATATTTGGTATGAAGCTTCACCTTTTTAGACCTCCCTCAACATTATTCACATTATAACCCTGGGGTCAATAATGGCCCTCCCCGGGGCCCACTTGTTACTCTGTGGATCAGGTGAGCGAACCAGGGCCATCATGGCCCTCTTGTCTTGATATACTGATGTTGGTACCTGATGCTCTGTCTCTGGTTGGGCCCATCAGAGTTCAACTGTTGGTTTTCTTTTGCTCCAGCATTTCTGTGGTTTCTTGCTGTCGAGTCCTCGCCGTTGTTTCATCTCTGTGGTTGTTTGATTTTTGTGTTCACGGAGATGTTGCACTGATGAGTTAGGAGGCCTTCATGTGGACTGAATAAATTATTTGTCTTAATCGAGACAGAAGTAAGGGCGAGGATTGTGGCCACGTAAAATCGATTTAAGCGCCCCAGTGGAATTTGTTTCCGCTGACCGCTCCAAGGTGGATCTTCTGTTGCGGTGTATTTTTGTTATGGTTTGTCTTTGGGTGTTTGTGTCGCTTATATTATTTTATTTTGGATAGCCTATTGGCCATTTTGTGGGAAAGTAACTGTCCTGTTGGCTTTCCGCTATTGATGTTTCCATTAGGGTCTGTTGTTTCATGTTTGTGTTTCTTTCCCTTTGGTGTCTCTGATGGGAGCTGTGGGTTAATTGTATCGATTCCTTATCATTGCCTCCTCTTCTACTTAGTTGCTTTTAGTAAAAGTGTATTTTTTATGCCCCCACAACGAAGTGGGAAGGGGCATACAGTTTGCCCTTGTCCGAATGTACATATGTACATCACATTTTGTAGTACTATTCTTGGTTCCGCATCTCCTCCTACAGTATTTGATGCAGGGCATTGAAACTTGCAAGACACTTTTTGGCCATATGACATTGTGTATCACAGGAGGTAAAATAGCACTGTTTGTGTCACTACAACTCCTTTTACAGTATTTCATACAGGACATTGAAACTTGCAACACAGTTCACACATGCATTGAACATGTGCATAAAGGAAACAGGATTCTGATCCAGTCCCTTATTGCAGAATTATGTCCCCTTGAAAGACTTAAACATTTGAATTATTTTGGTCATTTGTCTAGCTTAGGAGGTTAAATAGCACTGTTCCTGTCTCTGCAACTCTTCCTACAGGATTTGATGCAGGACATTGAAACTTTCAACACAGTTTGCACATGCATTGACTATGTGCATAGAGGACACATGATTCTGATTCATCCCCTTATTGCAGAATTATGTACCCTTGAACAACTTCGGGCCATATCGGTAGCATAAGGTGTTAAATAGTATTGTTCGTGTCTCCACAACTCCCCCTACAGTATTTGATGCAGGACATTGAAACTTGCAACACAGTTCAGGCATGAATTTAACATACCGGTATGCGTAAAGGAAACAGGATGCTGATTCAGCCTCTTATTGCAGAATTATGTCACCATGAATGACTTAAACATTTTGGCTATATGTGTAGCATAGGAGGTTAAATAGTACTGTTCATGTCTCCACAATTCCTGCTACAGTATTTGATGCAGGACATTGAAACTTGCAACACAGCTTGGACATGCATTGAACATGTGCATAAAGGAAACAGGATTCTGATCCAGCCCCTAATTGTAGAATTATTTCCCCTTGAATGGCTTAAATATTTTGGCCATATGTTATTTGGAGAATGTTGCAGTTTCTAGTTTAGTTAGAATGTGTGCCTGTCTACAGGAGGTTTTAGGAATTCCGTTTATGACGTCATTCTTGCGTATGCGCAAAGTACTGGCAGTCAATTGAAATGGCCATCGCTATTCAAATGTATTGGCGGAACTTAAAATGCTAACAATATTCAGACATTTTGAGAGAAAATATACCCGTTTTCATTGAAATAATGCCTGGAGACGGAAAGAATGATATTTTACTTTCATTACCGAAATTCATTTATCCTAAATCCGTTTTTAATTGACGAAAATCTTTTCGTGAATGACCCATGTCAATGGCATGAGATACCGTTATTCACAAAATAAGTTTTTATGTGACTTTCGTTTTATTCGCTATCTATCTATCTATCTATCTATCTATCTATCTATCTATCTATCTATCTATCTATCTATCTTATCTATCTATCTGTCTGTCTGTCTGTCTGTCTGTCTGTCTGTCTGTCTGTCCAAAGATCTGTCTACATGTGCAATTTAAATGTCCATACTGACAGTCGAAATAAACTAATGAGTGGACTGACGGAGGGCGTTGAGTCAATGTTGGTTCGACGTCATGCCGTCGACACCCACTCCAACTCACTTCATTGTCACATGACCGTTGGCATGAGAGAGAGAGAGGGGTTTGACTGACAAACTGACAGTAGACAGACAGACAACACACAGACCGACTGACTGAATGACTAACAAACGAACGGACGGACTGTTAGACAGACACATAAACATACTGCCAGTCGAAAAAAAAAAAAAAAAAAAAAAAAAAAAACAACCAATGAGTGGACTTACAGACGGGCATCGAGTCACTGTTGGCTCGACGTCATGCCGTCGACAACCACTCCAACTCACTTCAATGGCACATGACCGTTGAGATGGTTTGACTGATGCCTGTATCCAAGAAGCCCATAACCCTTTTTGTACCAAGTGGAATCTTCCTCCTTATATATAACAGGAGTCATTTTCAAAATTTAGGGGTGTCAGGTTGTGTTTTCTTCAAAATTTATTTGGAGAATGGCCGAACTTTTTGCAAACAGTGTAGGCCCTGATCAGACGCCGCGTTCTGATCAGGGCCTGCACTGTTTGTCACTTACCCCTTTTGGGGTTTCCGGTACCAAATGGGTTAGTGTAGACCTAGGGACTGGGCAGGTTGAACCAATCTACAATTCTACCAGATTTTACTGTATAATCTTGCACTTGCGAAGGAGTGTTTAAGGACTATACAAAATGGCTGACAACCTGTATTGACAATTTGACAAGTGTGAAGATGAAAATTGTTTTACAAAGAAGTTATGACTAATATGAGTTTTTTGGTGATTAATTCCATGAAAGCATAACATTTTGGCTTTATGTAGCTCTATTGCTACTAACATTTAGTTTTCAAAAGGCAAAAACAATAAGGATGAAAATTGTCAAATTTCAAACGTCACTGCAGAGCTGTCATTTCATCCAATGTTTCTTTTCAGCACAAATCAGTCCTTTATATAACCTCTCCTAACAAAACCTACCAATGATTTTCAAAAATTCTTTCCCATTACAAAATTGACCAAATTTTCATCTTGCCACCTCCATGCACTTGAAGTTGAAGAAACATGGCTGCTCTTGAGCACATGTTGAAAACATGTAAACAAAAAGAAAGTAGTTCCTTCTATTTACTGTGGTCTGAATTGGTCATAACCTCTTGAGAGTTTGTTTGAACTGAGGTTTAATGCCCCATCCGCACTATTGAGGTTATTCTGGCGATGATGCTTCCAATTTTGTGGGAGTTTACCCGACATTTGAGATGAAATGACATCTCAAGCCCTGCCACCCAATGAAACCAAAATGTTCTATTCATTGGAGGGTTTGACTGACACCACTTTGCCTGTGCAGGCTTTGTTCTTCTAAGTGGTATACCAGTAATTGTACAATGTGTGGTCAGCATCAGCTCTGCGTGGAAGCACCATGCAGCCTGATGTATTACTCCAAGCCCCGATCGTCGGGGCCCCAACCTCTGGAGAGTAAAAAATGTACTGTTTTCATTCTTTACCTATTGTGTACAAAATCGAATCTTCCACTTCACAGGCACGGTAGAGGGTAGATTTTTTTCCTCTATGAAACAAGTGCCTGTGTTCCACTTTATATAATAGCTCAAGTCTATTTTTTAAAATTTAGGAATGCCAGGTTGTGTTTCTCTTCAAAATGTATTTAAAAAATGGCTGAACTTTATGCAAACAGTGTAGGCCCTGATCAGCTGCTGCATTATGCTCTCTTTTTTTATGTGATGTGAGTTTCCACACTGTTACTGACTTTATCCTGTGGATCAAAAACAAACTTTCATGGTGACTGACTGTGAAATTTTTTCTACTCTCATTCTATCAATTCATCCGATTCAAGAAGGGCAGTTGCCATTTTCTTAC
The DNA here is from genome assembly GCA_963580285.1 of Lucinisca nassula. Classification (NCBI taxonomy): domain Eukaryota; kingdom Metazoa; phylum Mollusca; class Bivalvia; order Lucinida; family Lucinidae; genus Lucinisca; species Lucinisca nassula. Next base: position 80,054,936 of record OY757015.1, on the reverse strand, counting down.
ATAAAATTACTTTGCACTGACTAACAGCTTATGTACAAGCCAGCTCAGAAAAAGTTAACGTCCCCCATCTGAAGGAATTAGGATGTTGCCTCTGGTGCAAGAAACCCCCATCCCTGGTTTGATCCCCAAAAGCGGTAATTTTCGTGTCCGATCATGCTCCACTGGTATCATTAGCAGGGATGAATGCCACATAGTGCACTGTCCTTCGGATCAGAATGTTAACTGGAAGCCCTCTATGCAAGAATATTTATTAATGATATTTATTAATGATCTTCCCGATAATATCAGGTCATCTGTTCGTTTGTTTGCTGATGATTGTGTTTTGTATAGGAACATATATACTACTTCTGACTGTCTTATCTTACAAGATGACCTGGATAGCCTAGCACGTTGGGAGGCCGATTGGCAAATGAAGTTCAATGTGGCCAAATGTCATTCAATGAGGGTGTCACGGCACCCTCCAGACAAGCAGATTAAATTCAACTACTCATTACATCAGCATACTTTGGAACATGTCCAATCCGCAAAATATCTTGGTATCACCATTACTGATAATCTTGATTGGGGTCAACATATTTCTGAGATTACCTCTAAAGCAACTAGGACATTAGGGTTTCTTAGACGTAATTTGGCTTTTGCACCTAGGCAGACAAAGGGTGTTGCATACAAAACCTTGGTTAGACCTCAATTAGAGTATGCATCACCTGTTTGGCACCCCCATGTTAAAACTCAGGTTCAGCAGGTTGAGAAGGTTCAGAGAACGGCTGCCCGATGGACCTGCAGGCGATGGCGGAACAGAAGCAGTGTTGGTGATATGCTCGATGAGCTGGAGTGGCCATCCTTGGAGGCCCGTCGCGAGCAGTCCTCTTTAACCTTCTTTTATAAGATTCACTCTGACACAGTGTCTCTTAATAAAGATAAATACTTGACCCCTGTGACTACTTCAACTCAAACAAGGGCATCAAAACTAAACAACAGTCAATATCGTAGGTACCAGGCCTATAGTGATGCCCTGAAGAATTCTTTCTTCCCTAGAACTATTCCTCAGTGGAATAGTCTTCCCTCCTCTGTGGTAAATGCCAAAACTGCAGAGGAGTTCAAAGCCCGCATAGTGTAGATTGGGATCCAGAGGTGTGCGTTTTAGTACACCTCTGAAAGCAGATTGTAAATAGTTTTAAGAACTCATCCAATGGGTGTGTTTTTTTTTTTTTTTTTTTTTGCTAAATTCTAAATTTAGCGCACCACCCAACTGAGGTAATGGCCAAGTTTGACCGACTCAGTATATGAAGATAGATAGATAGAAGAACCCCCCATGCAGGTTAAACAGTCCCTACTGTAACTAGAGCTGTCAGTGAAACTGACTAGGGCCCCGGCAGCGCTATCAGAGGATAAAAAAATTTGTGGACGGACAGACAGACAGACGGACAGAGTGATTACTATAGGGCACCCACACTTTCAGTGCGGGGCCCTAATTACATGACTGTGTACGCTTTCATCCTGCAATCCTGGAGTATATGTAAATCTGTTGCGAGTAATGGTCAAAGATGACAGACCGATCACATTATCAGTAGAAAAATAACAGTTTACCATGACACAATGCAACCACCATACATAATAATAAATTTCCTTGTTCAAGAACCGTGGCTAATTTTCAAAAGAAGTTTTCCAGAAACAGTTAAAATAAAGAAATATCCGGTCTACAAAATATATCGATAAATGCTGTTTTTATCTGTTTTAATGTTGCTTTTCATTTTCATAAAATTTGTCACGTGACAACAAATCTTCAGTTTCTGTTTACACTGCTAAAATACGCGGTTTTCATCTTCATTTCCAAAACCATAGTGTGTGACATGGCTACCGGTGTGGAATTCGAAAAAATAAAATGATATCCCTATTACCGCAAAACTGATTTCATGATCGATGCCAAAAACACTTACAAATACGAAGAAAACGTTATTGCTTCTGTCTGCTACATGTGTGTTTTTTTCGCCATTTATATTCTGCTGGATCCCGGGTGCTTTGATTCGACCCGTTTTATGACAATGACGCTTTCTAGTGCCGAAAACCAGTCCGAGAGAAAGCGGATACAACCGCATTACCATTTAATGGCAGTTACATACGCAAAAAAGTAAAACATAAAACCAGTCATAATGCGGAAAAATGTGGTCGTAAATCATTTTGCTATAACTGAACTTAAAGAGCTTTATTAAATTGTAATTATCGTATGATATTCATGTTGTTTCCAGTTTCCCCGTGTCGCGGGTCGTCAGCTGGTGGGGTCCCAGGGAACTAATCCATTCTGGCACTACACCGTAGCCGTTCGGTGCTATCCCCATTCCACGTTGCCGGTGAATGGGGAGACCATCGCTCGGCTCCAGCCCTATGATATTCATCAAGTTTTATCCCGTTTTTTAATACATGCGCAATAACACAAATCAGCTGAAACAGTGATGAGGTCGTCAGGAAAGTGACAGAGAAACTCTGTTGTAAACAAACCGAAGTCAATATTTTGAAAGACGTTTAAAACAACTGAAGTAAAATGACATGAAGATCAGGTTGATGATTCTGCAAAGCCATTGATTAAGCAATTGCAAGATGTAACTGTCATCATCCGATCTCGAGTGACAGGGAAATATTTGGGGTTTGAATTTCACTAAATTCAGGGTAAGAATTTTGTCGAAATCCAAGATGGCGATGAAATTTACCATGTGGTATTCGGTGAAATTTTCACAAAAGTGCTTAAAAATGTAGAAAGTAAGAAAATTATGCCTCGTCTTTGCTACTTGCGAGTACATAACAACTGAAAATGATAATATTTTAAGGGTGAGTGCTCCTGCCTTGTCGGTATCCTTGTTTGAAAATTTAGGGGATTTTGCCTCATTTTGGACAATAAATCTTCGTCTAGTGGTCTTATAGGACCATTATTTGGTCTTAAACTGTAGTTGTTGAATTTGCTTTACATAATGTATTTGCTTTTTGAACTTATATTGCAACCCACAGTGCTGGGTTACAATTTGGAAAATCTTAGTTTATTTTGCATTGCAGTCTAGATGTGTGATTACTATATACCTTAACATTCTTATGCTCTGAAAGGGTGTTCTACGTTTGTTTTGAATTTAATGTTCCAGTCTTGATGGGTCCGAGCACTGGGCAAATGACATTTTATTAAGCAACGCCGTATTATCGCCAACGAAACGTTGTGACATTTCATCGACGTTGCAATGTCAAATTCAATGCATCGCTTTGTTGGTTTGATGTAGACACGACGTTGTTAACACGCTACATGTAGGTTTACGTAGCGTCATTTAAGGACATACTGTCATTTACATTTGCCTGCGCTCGGTAATTGTTGGTGCGCTTAGAGAGAGAGAGAGAGAAAGAAAGAGAGAGAGAGATCGTATGTACAATATACGAAATTTCACATCTGGCAGCATATCGGTGTTTCTCCCATTAGCTTACATTAGAATTCCCCAAAGTTTAAAAGAATTCCACTGTTTTACGCTGTAACCTACACTTTATCTGTCCCACTGCCTTTGAAGCAATAGGATAGATGACGTTCAGGGCTTTTCCCGCTCTATTTTTAGAACCGGAAGTACGTCACGAAAAAAGCTCCTACTGCATATGTCAAATTACTCATCTACTGAGGCATATGGTTGGGCATTCAACACCTTTAGTGATTGTCTAGTGTTTTACTTGTTTTGCTCCAACACAATGAGTGCAGTATTTTGAATAGTTTCTAACAGTAAAACTGTAATGCCACAAAACTGTTGCAAAGAAATACCATTAATAAAACAGCTTGTGATATAATGTGTGAAAAATGTGTCAACAATACTCTTTTAGCATTAAGCATCAGACACAACACACACAAAAAAATACCATAGATTTTTGGGTAGAACGAAAAACCCAAATCCACCTGAATTACTCAAATCCACCTATATCTGGCCTATTAACCCTTTTTGTACCAAATGGAATCTTCCTCCTTATATATTGCAGGAGTTAATTTCAAAATTTAGGGGTGACAGGGTATGTTTTCATCAAAATCTATTTGGAAAATGGCTGAACTTTTAGCAAACAGTGGAGGCCCTTATCAGATGCCGCGTTCTGCGGCGTCTGATCTGGGCCTGCACTGTTTGCCAAGTACCCCTTTAGGGGTTTCCGGTACTGAATAGGTTAATAGTCATTTAAGTTTATTTAATGTTTATATGATAGAATATATCCATCAGGACAATAAAATCAAATTTGATAATTTTGATATTTGTATAGATGACAATTACACAGTAATTATTTACCATACATACTACCCGTACAAACGCTAACACCCACCAAATACCATAGTGACTCCTTTTTGGTAGACCTCTATCAATATTTATTAAAATTTGTAATGTAGAACAGATACTTTTGAGTTATTTGGAGTTAAAATAAGCCAAATAATTCTTACCCAGACTTAAAAAATAAATATAAAAAACTTCTGATGGGTTCATAGACTGTTGCAGTTATATGCATGCATTCTGCATTGACGTTCTGAGTAAACGTAAGACCGATAACTGTGTTCTCGTGTTGCTTTTTTGGTCCCGATGAATATATTCTATCCTATAACCTTTAAAACACCTTTAATGGCTATTAACCCTTTACCACTCAGATACGTGTTTTTACGTGTCTGCACCCCCCACCCCATTTTAAGCCCCAGAAGCACCTAAAATCTGCATTTCTACCCCTGGATAGTTATGTTTGCTTTAGGATTTGTTGGGCAAAAAAGTGACCTGTTTTTTCGCGCGCCTCCCCACTAAAAATAGTCTTGGGGGATTGAAGGGGGGCAACGCCCCCCTCACATCCCGAAAAATTTTGGGTGTATGGCCCAATCGGCTGCTAAAATTTATATCTGAGTGTGTCTGGGGTCAAAAATGCCTGGAAATTGATGCTGATATAACATGCTGCAAACAGTGAAAATGGCCAGTGCCAAACACCTTAGTTGTTGCCTTGACAGGTGTGTGAAGATTAAAATGTGGTCAAAAATTCATGTGAAAACACACTTTTGCCATCTTTGAGATGTCCCCTCTTTACCATGACAACAATGATCAAGTCATGAAAGGTTGCATTTGAAAGGCTACTGCCCAATGAACATTCATACCGAGTTTGGTGTAAAACAGACCATCCATTATGAAACAATGGTTGGTTGAAGTTGCTGTCAGGTGCAACACTGTGAAAATTAGTGAAATTCACAAAATCCCTGAGTGGTAAAGGGTTAATAAGCCGGATATAGGTAGATTTGGGTGAATATTGATTTTTTGTGTCACCGAAGATTTTGGATAGTCCCCAAAATATAGTTAGCTTTAGAAATGACCCCCTTCTTAAAATACCTGCTAAGTGGGCTATACCAAAAGAAAATAGCATGTTTTTGTCAGAATCCCCAAAAATAGTAAAATTTGAGATTCTAGATTAACATTTGACTTTGTTTTTCAGATACCGTACCTTTGGTTACGCAGCAGTTTAGTGAAGAAACTGTTTAGACATGATAGCAATACCTATAAGACAGCTCAGACAATCTATATCAGGGATAACAGGATAAAACAAGTAGAGATAACAGGATAAAACAAGTACAAACAATATGTTTTGAGCCAAAATAAGGCAAATAGTGTGCACTGTAAAAACACCAAACGTTCTCTATAAAAAGTGAGGTTTTCAATGGCGGTCACTACTTGCTACTGCTTCATGAGGAGGAAGAAATCTTCATACATGCACTTAGTTTTATTGGGAATGTCTATACTTTCCATTATGATAACATGCCTATACTTATTCAATGTAAATTTGATCCCTGAAAAAATGAAATTTTCTAATGAAAAATTGTGACATTTTTCTTATTTCTGCTCAAAATATAGGTTGTGGGTACTTATTAGAACCACCTCATTGAGGCGGTTCTAACGAATGAGGCGGTTCTAACGAATACCCACAATCAATATTTTAGAGCAGAAATAAGAAAAATAAGGTTTACCCCTGTAAACTCCAAGTTTACAAAATCAAAATGGGGTTCACGGGGGTAAAATTTATATAGGTGTGTTTTCGTCATGCAGGGGAGGCAACTCCATTAGAAACACTTTCATCTCTGGTATATAAATGGGTCAACACTTAAAGGAAAGAATTTGCTCCTGAGGAGCAATGTGTGTGTGTGTGTGAATTCGGGTTTAACGTCGCTTTCAACAATTTTTCAGTCATATCATGACGGTGTCTGGTTGCGACACGTTTATAGTGCTGCCTCACTGAAGTATCATGTCCCAGACACATTATATGATACCACATCCAGTCACATTATCCTGACACTGGATCGACCAGTCCTAGCTCTACCCCGTAAATCTGAGTACCAAGCGAGGAGCAGCTAGTACCATTTTTAACGACTTTGGTATGTCGCGGCCCGGGATCGAACCCGAGACCTCCCGTTCCCCGGAGCGGACACTCTACCAACTGAGCTATTCCTGAGGAGCAAATTCTTTCCTTAAAGAGTGGAGAATTTGCTCCTGAGGAGCAATTTTTATACCCCCACAAATGAAATTGGGTGGGGGGGGTATATAGGAGTGAGCTTGTCGGTCGGTGTGTCGGTCGGTCGGTCTGTTGACTTGGTTTCCAGACGATAACTCAAAAAGCGCTTCACAGATTTTTATAATTTTTGGTACACTGATGTAACATCATAAAATACAGGTCCAGTTCGATTTCCACTACAATTCGTCAATTTTCGACATAGTTATGGCCCCTTTCAAGTGAAAAAAAATGGAAAATGCCGCTGTTGTACTATGAAGGCAGTTTTTGTGGGGGTATTCATCACCTTTAGTGATAGCTCTAGTTTAATTTAAGAAAGGACCAATTTTTAAGAGAGCTGAGTTTACTGGAAAGTGAATATGAAGCTGTAAAAGTTGTGAACAGGAAGTTGTTACAAAATAGCAGTAAATAGGTCAGGGGCAGCCATTTCTCTGAAATGTTGCAAAATATCTCATTTGCTATATGACTAGTATAGCAGCAATGGTGTGAGCTAAGCTGTTGTGTGACTGTGGCTGAATGATTAATGTTAGAACGTTACACTTCAGGGCTTAAGGTTGCAAGTTTGGGTCTCATAGCTCTAGTTGAGGTGGGGCATACTGAGGATAATTTTGGCGTCTTATTTTCTGGTTTATCAAAAGAACATAATATTAAGCCGTGGGTACTTGTTAGAACAGCATAGATGAGGTGATTCTAAAAAGTATGCGCAGCATATATTACTTGCAAGAAATAGGGAAAATAAGTGCTTAATTTTTCTTGTTACTCCCCCTTATTTGCAGCTATTGGTTAGCTCATACAGCTGTGAATGGGTACCTGAAAAATTTAACGGAAGGTTAACACCAGCAGTTGAAAGAGGACTGGACCCCACTTTTCATTATACTGGGCCCTAACTATCCACTGCCTCTTTGATCATCCACATCATCCACTTAGGATGTACCTGTACTATGAAACAAAAGCATTATGCCCAAACAGAAAATTGACATCATTTTCCATGTTGGTTTTGAAACAGTTTTCCAGTCTTATTTTATATCAATTTATACTCTGAACAGTACTATTATGAACTGTGTTTTACATGAAAAGAGGTTTGTGTGTAATATGAAATGATTTTCTATAGCTGGGAAATCCATACAAAACAGCTTACCACCTGAAATTTTTTAAAAGAGTATTTTTTTCCCAAAGTCAAAACCGATTTTGTAATTTTACTGCCAGAGGCCATGTGTCTGTTCAGCTATCTTTCAGATGGGTGTGTAATTAAGCTCCTGGTAATTACGCGGCAAATGAGGAGGTGTGTTGATCATGCGTTAGAATCATTTTAAAACATGAAATTTCAAGATCACAAACGAAAATGGACAGCCAGTTTCTAAACAAAATTCTATAAACAGATCTGACACTCTTGAATTTTGAAATGGACTTTCTGATCAATTGTTCAAAACTAACGACGTCGTTAGCTAACGTATCGTTAAAACTTTGATCATTAAATATGGCAAATATGCTAATATTTTTGCTGCAAAAATGCCAAAATTTTCGATATTGTACTTGCTAGAACAGTTAACAATATGACCGCTAACGAGCTCGTTAAGCTAACGATGCTTTGAACAATTGTTTGTCAAACAACCATAAGTTACTAACCCCAGAAGCTCTTCAGTGCTGATCCCAACATGACTACCACCGATTTGTAGGAAATCTAGGTAATTGCTATTTATAGGAAATAGCCACATTATTCTTGTCATTCTGACACATTACGCAAACACACCTATACAAATACATTGCCACCTTTATCGCCGAAAAAAATGAAAATTTTAGGATGAAAAATTGTGATATTTTACTTATTTCTGCTCAAAATATAGATTGTGTGCACTCGTTAGAACCGCCTCATCGAGGCGGTTCTAACGAGTACCCACAATCTATATTTTAAAGCAGAAATTAGAAAAATAAGGTATACCCCCGGAAACCCCAGTTATACTATATAAAAGTGGGGTTCAAGGGGGTCATAATTATAAAGGCATGTTTTCGTGATGATCAGAGTGCTGTTTAAAAGAAATCTTGCTGTAAAACATTGACTCGGCACATGTGCTGGAACATTGGCAGATGGTGTAGACCCAGATCAGATGTTGCATTACAGAATGAAGCGTCTGATTAGGGTCTTAACTCTGTGTTTAATTCATGTACAGGAATTTGAGGGTAAAAACAAAACTGCTTTTCCCAACTCATAAACTAATCGTCGACCCAACAGTACTTTGATTAATAAGAGTGAGGAAGATTCTATTTACAGTGAAACTTCATTGGCTCGAACTCCGATATCTCGTTTACCATGGCTGATTTGAACACATTCTCGAGTTCCTAGAAAATACTTATAATAAATAAAAATAAATTATTGTTAGGTAAAACTTAGAAAAAAATGTAATTTTTTGGTTTTAGTTTTACGGCCCTTTCAAGATTATTTCACTCATATCGAGCAGATAGTTAATTAGAGGTGGGCAGAAAGTGGGGTACCCGGAGAAAAACCACCTCACCTTCCATTGCAGAACTTGGCATCTCATATATCACCCGAGGCAGGCCTGAATCACAGCGTCGAGAGACATATTGATTAAGAGCCAGCGCTCTTATCCACAAGGCCACAGAGGCCCATTAAAAAAAATGTCATTGTGAAAAGGTAAATTGTGTGTATTCATAAGAATCGCCTCGATGCGGTGATTCTAATGAGTACAAAACATACCTTAATTTCATATAAGCGTTATACCTCCTGACATAACCCTATGAATAACCCTCAGTGGCTTGAACTACCCCTATCTCGAATACATTTTCATGGTCCCAAAGGGGTTCAAGCCATCATAGTTTCACTGTAGTTTGAAATGGTTGAGGAGTCCTAATTACATTACATATTTAACCCTTATCTGGCTGAATATTCAGTTTAGCCACACCCATTTCTGTCTATCAACCAATCAAATTACTTGATGTAATTTATTGCTACAAATTCATAAAATGAATGCCAAACAGTGTAGAACCTGATCAGATGGCTTCTTCAGAAGCCATCTGATCTGGATCTACACTGTTTCCAAAGATAGGGGTTGTCGTGAACAGCAAGATAAGGGTTAATGGTCAGATCAAGATTGCAATGATCCAAAAATCTGATCAACAACACTTTGCTATCTTGCTATGTGTTGAAAAGGAGCTTATTGAATAGCCAACAGTTCAGACCCGGATTGCATTTCTTTCATTAATTTTATTGTTGTTAATTGTTGAGTTTAGGGGTGATGCTCATACCAAAGTATTTTTCAGAAACATTTGTTTTATTCTATATAATACTGTGTTTTATTTATTTGTATTTTTCTCTGTTTTTCCCTTTTTGAGTGAGAAATCTATTTTTGTTAAGAAAACAGCTAAAGCACACAAGAAAATGTCTTTCTGTGTATCATTCAAAATGAAATCCATTCTTCAATGCCAAATTGTGGTTTACCTGTTATGATAGCACACCTGTGCGATATAGTGCATTGTTTCAGATATCCAAAATGGCTACTTTTCTGATGAAAATCTGTGATATTTTTATTACTTATGCTGTAAACATAGGCTGTGTGTGCTCGTTAGAAACACCTAAATGGTGCGGTTTTAATGAGTACCCACAACCTATATTTTGGAGCAGAAATAAGAACAAAAATGTATACCCCTATAAACTCTAGTTTTCTCTATATAAAGTGGGGTTTAGGGGTGTTCATTTCACAGACTGTTCACATGATACAGTCCTTGTGTATGTCAGAACTTCAACTTCAAAAATTGTTAAAATTTGGTGATTTTAATAGCATTCTCATAAGAAGTCGAAAAATATGGTCAGAAATACTCTCATACAGGGTCTGTTTTTATGAAATCCAACATTTGAATATCAGAAAACTGTATTACTTGGTTAGCTAATATTGAAGTCTTATATAAAATAATGTCCTTTTAATGCATATTTAATAGAGTGCTGTCAGTCATAGCTTTGATGGAAACTGTGATTTATCATATGACGTTGTTTCTGAGAGTGTAATAACACCATGTAATAAATTTGATAATCTACTGATGGATTAAATATCCAAGTTACTTACATACACACCGTAACACTACGTATGACGTTCTTCAGAACGTCACATTTCATTACGATAACACACCTGTGCAACATAGTGAATTTTTTCCACATCTCTAAAATGACTATTTTTCTGATGTTTATTAGAGATCAAACATCAAGTTCTTACTTTAATTTCTGATGAGAATTCATGATATTTTTCTTATTTATACTGCAAACATAGGTTGTGGGTGCTCGTTAGAACAGCCTAATTGAGGCGTTTCTAACAAGTACCCACAACCTATGTCTTGGAGCAGAAAAATTATGTATACCCCTGAATACCCGAGTTTTCTCTAGATAAAGTGGGGTTTAAGGGGGTGTTCATTTCACGGACTTGATGTTCTCATGGCAGAACATTGAGATTTTTGTGAACATCCGTGAATGAAATGCATTTTAAATGTCATATGATAAATAGAATCTTGCATTCATGCTCATTTAGTCTTGAATTAATTAAACTCGTTGAGGAAAAGGGTAAAATGCTCGGCAAAGCCTCACATTTTATCATTTTTCCTCAGCTTGTTCAATAAATTCAGTAATACATGAACACTCATATTAGATCCTCTATGTCAACAATTTATTAAACTCGTTGAGGAAAAGGCATAAAATGCTTGGCAAAGCCTCGCATTTTATCCCTTTTCCTCAACTCGTTCAATAAATTTGATAATACATGAACAGTCATGTAAGATCCTCTGCATCTTTCAAACTTAAGCACCATCCATTTGTGTCTTACTTGGTTGCAAACCCCAAAGACAGATTTACTCATAATGGAGCTCATTTATGAAATACAAAGAGGATCTTACATAAAGGACTTAGGTTCATGCATTATTGAATTATTAAACGAGTTGAGGAAAAGGGATGAAATGCAAGGCATGAAATAAATAGAAATTTGATTTTTTTTTGCAGTGAAAGATCAGTTTTTATTTCACTCATGAACACCAATGGAAGCCACTTGAGAAAATACTTCTTTTTTGTTCTTTTGGTGAAATAAAAATCATTCTCGCACTGAAAAAAGTCAAAATAACCTTTATGTCATCTAGAGAATGACAGGTGATGAAAACTACTGCAGCTGAACTGACAAACAGTGCAAATCTTGAGCAGAGGATCACTCTGCACTGGGTCCACAAGGTTTGGTCAGGCATTAAACTTATGTCAAATTCTTATGGTATTAATGGTTAAATTAGTTACCAACCATGTTTTAAATCAGAAAAATCTGTAAAGCACATCCAAGGTGTTAACTGCTAGATAAAATCTGCCTTTAATTTCTTGAACTAATGTGTTCATTTGTGTATTTACGGGTACTTTGTAGTTTAGTAATATATCATTTTTTCATATGGGCCATTCATGAGCTAGCAAAAAATCCTTATTTTTAGAATAGAATTTTTAGTAAGTCTTTGAAGAGATTATAAGAACCGACTTTTGTGTTGACAGCTTTGAATACATTTTATGCCATTGGCTTGGTGACAAAATCTATCGACTACAACTTTACACAAAATCCTGCTTTGATAATGGTGCAAATGCAGTCATTAACCTGGCAACAAAACATTGTAGGACTATCCAATCAAAACATGTAATTTTCATGACATCTTTTGATTTAGTCCTATACACCTTATTTGCATTATCTGCTGGTTCCTAATCTGAAGGTTATCAGTCTTGGAAAAACAGGTAACCAGACCCCCCTGACCTTGAAAGGTCAGGAGGGTCTGGTAACCTGTTTTTCCAATATTGACAATGTGCAAGCCGGGAGCCAGCAAATAATGCCAATATGGTGAAAAGCAGAAACAGTAATTTGCCATATTGTCTTTTCATTACGAAAACACGCCTATACAAAATACACTGTAACCTTTATAGCCGGAAAAAAGAAAATTTTAAGATGAAAAATTGTGATATTTTTCTTTTCTCTGCTCAAAATATAGATCGTGGGTACTCGTTAGAACCGTTCTAACGAGTACCCACAATCTATATTTTAGAGCAGAAATAAGAAAAATAATGTTTACCCCTGTAAACCCCAGTTTTACTATATAAAAGTGGGGTTCGAGGGGGTCAGAATTATATAGGCATGTTTTAGTGATGCACAGGGCAAAGGAGCCTATAATTTTTAGCTCTCGTCAAAAATTTATAAAATAGTACATGTACTTATGAAATGTCACCAAAATCATATTTTATTCATTTGTACGCTGTACTGTAGAAACTTAAAAGCAGACAAGATCTTGTTCTTAATTACATACATCTTATACAGGGTATTATGTAAAAGTCTTCTCTTATACCACCAGGCAGTCATGCTTGATACATGAAATGAAGAATCAAAATTTTTATGGCAGTTCTTTTATTTAAGTATATCTCTTCTATCGATGGTAATATATTATCATTTCACTATTATCATATCACGTTGTTCATTTATGTTGAGTTAAATACCAATTGAGTAGTGGGAAATAGTTTGTTATTGTGGGAATTTCAAAATTAAGGGTTACCTTTGCGGCTTTGGTAAAAATCACATCACGAAAACATGTCTATATAATTATGACCCCTCGATCTTTACTTTTATACAGTTAAACTGAGATTTAAAGGGGTAAACCTTATAATTCTTATTTCTGCACTAAAATATTTATTGTGGGTACTCGTTAGAAGCGCCTCATAGAACCGCCACGATGAGGCGGTTCTTATGAGTACTGAGTGGTTCTAATGAGTACCCACAATCTATATTTTCAGCAGAAATAAGAAAAATATCAAAATTTTTCATCATAAAATTTTCATTTTTTTTGGCTGTAAAGTTTACAATGTATTTATATAGGCGTGTTTTTAGCTCACCGTCACGTAGTGATGAGGTGAGCTTTTGGGATCACTTTTTGTCCGTCGTCCGTCGTCCGTCCGTGCGTGCGTCCGTGCGTGCGTAAACAATTTCTTTAAACAACATCTCCTCCTAAACCACTGACCAAACTTCACAGGAATGATCCTTAGGTGGTCCCCTTTCAAAGTTGTTCAAATGGTTCCGGTCCGTTGCACATCTAGGTCACAGGAGCTAAAAATAGATTTTTTTTCACCAAAAACTTAAAAAATCTTCTTCTCTGAAACCACAAGGCCCAGGTCTTTGATATTTGGTATGAAGCTTCATCTAGTGGACCCCTACCAAGATTGTTCAAATTATAGTGCTGGGGCCAAAAATGCCCCCGCCCCGGGGCCCTTTGGTTTTACATGGGCTTATATAGGGAAAATCTTTAAAAATCTTCTTCTCTGAAACCACAAGGCCCAGGTCTTTGATATTTGGTATGAAGCTTCATCTTGTGGACCCCTACCAAGATTGTTCAAATTATAGTGCTGGGGCCAAAAATGCCCCCGCCCCGGGGCCCTTTGGTTTTACATAGGCTTATATAGGGAAAATCTTTAAAAATCTTCTTCTCTGAAACCACAAGGCCCAGGTCTTTGATATTTGGTATGAAGCTTCATCTAGTGGACCCCTACCAAGATTGTTCAAATTATAGTGCTGGGGCCAAAAATGCCCCCGCCCCGGGGCCCTTTGGTTTTACATAGGCTTATATAGGGAAAATCTTTAAAAATCTTCTTCTCTGAAACCACAAGGCCCAGGACTTTGATATTTCGTATGAAGCTTCATCTAGTGGACCCCTACCAAGATTGTTCAAATTATAGTGCTGGGACAAAAAATACCCCCGCCACGGGGCCCTTTGGTTTTACATAGGCTTATATAGGGAAAATCTTTAAAAATCTTCTTCTCTGAAACCACAAGGCCCAGGACATTGATATTTGGTATGAAGCTTCATCTAGTGGACCCCTACCAAGATTGTTCAAATTTTAGTGCTGGGACAAAAAATGCCCCCGCCACGGGGCCCTTTGGTTTTACATTGGCTTATATAGGGAAAATCTTTAAAAATCTTCTTCTCTGAAACCACAAGGCCCAGGTCTTTGATATTTGATATGAAGCTTCATCTAGTGGACCCCTACCAAGATTGTTCAAATTATAGTGCTGGGGCCAAAAATGCCCCCGCCCCGGGGCCCTTTGGTTTTACATAGGCTTATATAGGGAAAAATCTTTAAAAATCTTCTTCTCTGAAACCACAAGGCCCAGGACTTTGATATTTGGTATGAAGCTTCATCTAGTGGACCCCTACCAAGATTGTTCAAATTTGAGTGCTGGGACAAAAAATGCCCCCGCCACGGGGCCCTTTGGTTTTACATTGGCTTATATAGGGAAAATCTATAAAAATCTTCTTCTCTGAAACCACAAGGCCCAGGACATTGATATTTGGTATGAAGCTTCATCTAGTGGACCCCTACCAAGATTGTTCAAATTTTAGTGCTGGGACTAAAAATGCCCCCGCCACGGGGCCCTTTGGTTTTACATAGGCTTATATAGGGAAAATCTTTAAAAATCTTCTTCTCTGAAACCACAAAGCCCAGGTCTTTGATATTTGGTATGAAGCTTCATCTGGTGGACCCCTACCAAGATTGTTCAAATTTTAGTGCTGGGACAAAAAAAAAAAAACCGCCACGGGGCCCTTTGGTTTTACATTGGCTTATATAGGGAAAATCTTTAAAAAACTTCTTCTCTGAAACCACAAGGCCCAGGTCTTTGATATTTGGTATGAAGCTTCATCTAGTGGACCCCTACCAAGATTGTTCAAATTATAGTGCTGGGGCCAAAAATGCCCCCGCCCCGGGGCCCTTTGGTTTTACATAGGCTTAT
The DNA here is from genome assembly GCA_963580285.1 of Lucinisca nassula. Lineage (NCBI taxonomy): Eukaryota > Metazoa > Mollusca > Bivalvia > Lucinida > Lucinidae > Lucinisca > Lucinisca nassula. The sequence continues at coordinate 80,039,619 of OY757015.1, read as the reverse complement.
ATAGGGAAAATCTTTAAAAATTTTCTTCTCTGAAACCACAAGGCCCAGGACTTTGATATTTGGTATGAAGCTTCATCTAGTGGACCCCTACCAAGATTGTTCAAATTTTAGTACTGGGACAAAAAATGCCCCCGCCACGGGGCCCTTTGGTTTTACATTGGCTTATATAGGGAAAATCTTTAAAAATCTTCTGCTCTGAAACCACAAGGCCCAGGTCTTTGATATTTGGTATGAAGCTTCATCTAGTGGACCCCTACCAAGATTGTTCAAATTATAGTGCTGGGGCCAAAAATGCCCCCGCCCCGGGGCCCTTTGGTTTTACATAGGCTTATATAGGGAAAATCTTTAAAAATCTTCTTCTCTGAAACCACAAGGCCCAGGACTTTGATATTTGGTATGAAGCTTCATCTAGTGGACTCCTACCAAGATTGTATAAATTTGAGTGCTGGGACAAAAAATGCCCCCGCCAAGGGGCCCTTTGGTTTTACATAGGCTTATAAAGGGAAAATCTTTTAAAATCTTCTTCTCTGAAACCGCTAGGCCCAGGTCTTTGATATTTGATGTGTAGCTTCATCTAGTGGACCTTTGCCAAGATTGTTCAAATTATAGCCTTTGTTGATGTTTGGTATGAAGCTTCACCTTTAAGACCTCCCATTATGCATATTAAAGCTCTGGGGCCAATAATGGCCCTCTCTGGGGCCCACTTGTTACACTATGGATCACGTGAGTGATCCAGGGCCATCATGGCCCTCTTGTGTTTTATATTAGGATCACTTTTTGTCTGTCATCCGTGCGTAAACAATTTCTTCAAATGACATCTTCTCCTAAACCGCTGATCGAATTTTGACCAATCTTCACAGGAATGATACTTAGGTGAACCCCTTTCAAAGTTGTTCAAATGGTTCCGGTCCGTTGCACATATAGGTCACAGGAGCCAAAAATAGATTTTTTCACCAAAAACTTAAAAAATATTCTTCTCTGAAACCACAAGGCCCAGGTCTTTGATATTTGGTATGAAGCTTCATCTAGTGGACTCCTACCAAGATTGTTCAAATTATAAAGTTAGGGCGAAAAATGCCCCCTCCCGGGGGCCCTTTGGTTTTACATAGGCTTATATAGGGAAAATCTTTAAAAATCTTCTTCTCTGAAACCGCAAGGCCCTGGTCTTTGCTATTTGGTATGAAGCTTCATCTTATGGACCACTACCAAGATTGTTCAAATTATAGTGCTGGGGCCAAAAATGCCCCCTCCCCGGGGCCCTTTGGTTTTACATAGGCTTATATAGGGAAAATCTTTAAAAATCTTCTTCTCTGAAACCGCAAGGCCCTGGTCTTTGATATTTGGTATGAAGCTTCATCTAGTGGACCCCTACCATGATTGTTCAAATTATAATGATGAGGCCAAAAATGCCCCCTCCCGGGGGCCCTTTGGTTTCACATAGGCTTATATATGGAAAATCTTTAAATCTTCTTCTCTCAAACCGCAAGGCCCTGGTCTTTGCTATTTGGTATGAAGCTTCATCTTATGGACCACTACCAAGATTGTTCAAATTATAGTGCTGGGGCCAAAAATGCGTCCTCCCCGGGGCCCTTTGGTTTTACATAGGCTTATATAGGGAAAATCTTTAAAAATATTCTTCTCTGAAACCACAAGGCCCAGGTCTTTGATATTTGGTATGAAGCTTCATCTAGTGGACTCCTACCAAGATTGTTCAAATTATAATGCTGGGGCCAAAAATGCCCCCTCCCGGGGGCCCTTTGGTTTTACATAGGCTTATATAGGGAAAATCTTTAAAAATCTTCTTCTCTGAAACCGCAAGGCCTTGGTCTTTGCTATTTGGTATGAAGCTTCATCTTATGGACCACTACCAAGATTGTTCAAATTATAGTGCTGGGGCCAAAAATGCCCCCTCCCCGGGGCCCTTTGGTTTTACATAGGCTTATATAGGGAAAATCTTTAAAAATCTTCTTCTCTGAAACCGCAAGGCCCTGGTCTTTGATATTTGGTATGAAGCTTCATCTAGTGGACCCCTACCATGATTGTTCAAATTATAGTGCTGGGGCCAAAAATGCCCCGCCCCTGGGCCCTTTGATTTTACATAGGCTTATATAGGGAAAATCTTTAAAAATCTTCATCTCTGAAACCACAAGGCCCAGGTCTTTGATATTTGGTATGAAGCTTCATCTAGTGGACCCCTACCAAGATTGTTCAAATTATAGTGGTGGGGCGAAAAATGCCCCTGCCCATGGGCCCTTTGGTTTGATATTGGCTTATATAGGGAAAATCTTTAAAAAATCTTCTTCTCTGAAACCGCAAGGCCCAGGTCTTTGCTATTTGGTATGAAGCTCCATCTAGTTGACCCCTACCAAGATTGTTCAAATTATAGTGCTGGGGCCAAAAATGCCCTCGCCCCGGGGCCCTTTGGTTTTATATAGGCTTATATAGGGAAAATCTTTAAAAATCTTCTCTGAAACTGCAAAGCCCAGGTCTTTGGTATTTGGTATGAAGCTTCATCTAGTGGACCTCTATCAAGATAGTTTAAATTATAGCCCTGAGACTAAAAATGCCCCTGCCTCTGGACCCTTTGGTTTTACATAGACTTATATGGGGGAATTCTTTAAAAATCTTCTATTGTGAAACCACAAGGCCTAGGTCTTTGATATTTGGCTTGAAATTTCATCTAGTGGACTTCTATCAAGATTGTTCAAATTATAGCCCTGGGGGCAAAAATACCCCCGCCCTGAGACCCTTTGGTTTTACTTAGACTTATATAAGGAAATCTTCTTCTCTAAAACTGCAAGGCCAAGGACTTTGATATTTGGTGTGAAGCTTCATCTAGTGGACCTCTATCAAGATTGTTTAAATTATAGCCAAAAATGCCCCGGCCCCGGGGCCATTCAGTTTTACATAGGCTTATGTAGGGAATATCTTTAAAAAAAATCTTCTTCGATGAAACTGCAAGGCCCAGGTCTTTGATATTTGGTGTGTAGCTTCATCTAGGGGACCTTTGCCCAGATTGTTCGAATTATAGCCTTTGTTGATATTTGGTATGAAGCTTCACCTTTTTAGACCTCCCTCAACATTATGCACAGGGGTCAGTAATGGCCCTTCCCGGGGCCCACTTGTTACTCTATTGATCAGGTGAGCGATTCAGGGCCATCATGGTCCTCTTGTTGTAATATTTACAGAATGGCACCAGTTGAGACAGCTCATTATGAGCGTCCCATCTGGATCTATACTGTTTGCATAAGTATTATTATCAGTTGATAGGTTTGAAAGGGTTAAGATGCTTTAGGTACAGCTTGTAATGTGGTATATTTTGCAGCAAAAATCATAATAGTTTTATTTCCATATGTTATGCTTTATAGGGCAATTTAGATACATGTACTTCTTAATCAAACTTTAAACTTCTGGGGTTCAGATGTGTTCAAATAAGGGATGTTCAATAATATCTTTAATATATGTAATACTGCACCTAATTCCAGTTGCATGTATTGTGGGATTTATTACATTTGCCATGTTGCTCAAAGTTGTAATCATAATCTTAATCTTCTTTAAATTTCTCCTCTTATTTACTGCACCTTCTTTACTGTTTATACCCCCGGCATACGCAGTATGCCATGGGGTATATAGTTTTCATTTTTTTCTGTGTGTGTGTTTGTGTGTGTTTGTGTGTGTGTTTGTGTATGTGTCTGTTAACATTTTCGTGTCATCTCCATACCTTTTGAACCGCTTGACATATTTTCATGAAACTTCACATAAATGTTAAACACCATGAGACGAAGTGCAGAACATACGAACCGTAACTTTTGCTTTTCTACTTTCAGAGTTATTGCCCTTTGTATGTTTTAACTTGCATTTTTGAGTCCGCTCCATAACTTTTCAACCGCTTGATATAGTTTCATGAATTTCACGAAAATTTCATGAAACTTCACTCGCCCCCGCCCATAGGGGCTTGAAAAAATATATGGGCTGCATGATGCTTCCACGTAGAGCTGAATCCGGCATGCACACTAGTACTGGTAAACCGCTTAGAGGATCTAAGCCTGTCCAGGAACCGCGGTGCAAGGTGGACCGTCCATGCTAATAAACCCTATTGGTTTCATTGGGCGACAGGGCTGGAGATGTCATTTCATCTCAATGTCGGGTAAAAGTCCCACAAAATTGGAAGCAGTGTCTCCAAAATGACCTTTACAGTGTTGAAGGGGACGTTAAAACTCAAATCAAACAACCAAATCATGAAACTTCACATAAATAATAAATACCATGTGACGACGTGCAGAACACATGAACAGTAACTCTTGCTTTTCTACTTTCAGAGTTATTGCCCATTGTCTGTTTGAACCTGCATTTTTGTGTCCGCTCCATAACTTTTCAACCACTTGATATATTTTCATGAAACTTCACATAAATGTTAAACACTTTGAGACGACTTGCAGAACACATGAACCGTAACTTTTGCTTTTCTACTTGTAGAGTTATTGCCCTTTGTATGTTTTAACTTGCATTTTCGTGTCCGCTCCATAACTTTTCAACCGCTTGATATATTTTCATGAAACTTCACATAAATGTTAAACACCATGAGACGACGTGCAGAACACATGAACCGTAACTCTTGCTTTTCTACTTTCAGAGTTATTGCCCTTTGTATGTTTATACTAGCATTTTCGTGTCCACTCCATAACTTTTCAACCGCTTGATATATTTTCATGAAACTTCACATAAATGTTAAACACCATGAGACGACGTGCAGAACACATGAACGGTAACTCTTGCTTTTCTACTTTCAGAGTTATTGCCCTTTGTATGTTTTAACTTGCATTTTCCTGTCCGCTCCATAACTTTTCAACCGCTTGATATATTTTCATGAAACTTCACATAAATGTTAAACACCATGAGACGACGTGCAGAACACATGAACCGTAACTCTTGTTTTCCTACTTTCAGAGTTATTGCCCTTTGAATGTTATAACTTGCATTTTCGTGTCCGCTCCATAACTTTTAAACTGCTTGACATATTTTCATGAAACTTCACATGAATGTTAAACACCATGAGACGACGTGCAGAACACATGAACCGTAACTCTTGCTTTCCTGCTTTCAGAGTTATTGCCCTTTGAATATTACGAGTTTTACCATACACTTGTGTCCGCTCTGTAACTTTAAAACCGTTTGAGATAAATTCAAGAAACTTCAAACAAATGTAAAGCAAGATAATAGGATGGGCAGAACACAAGAACCATAACTCTTGTTTGCAAACATAACAAATTATTTCCCTTTGAAGATTGCAAATTATGTGTCTGCTAACATCTTCGTGTTTTCTCCATTACTTTTAAACGGCTTGACATATTTTCATGAAACTCCACACGAATGTTGAACACCATGAGACGACGTGCAGAACACATGAACCATAACTCTTGCTTTCCTACTTTCAGAGTTATTGCCCTTTGAATCTTGAAAATGGCCATTCTATGGAATATGGCCTGTATATGCAAAGAAGCTTTTGACATTGCTATTTTCAGCTGAGGTGATGGCACTGGCCGGGGGTATACGTGCCCCACTGGGCACTTTTGTCTAGTTTGTAAATGAAAAGATAATATATCAAGAAATAAAGATAAATGAGCTGGGGCACAGCATTTCCCACAACTGACATCAGATCAGCATGCACATCCATATAGTCTAACCAGAGATTTCTCGTGCTGCATGAAGGAGCATTGGGCTCTTAGCTATCCTTAGAGCACACCATGAAGACTGATCAGACTGTGTGGATGTGCAGGCTGATCCGAGTCTTCGTTGGGCCCACATGTCTTTTAGCTCACCTGAGCCGAAGGCTCAAGGGGAGCTATTGTGATCGCTCACCATCCGTCGTCGTTGTCGTCTGTCCATCCCTCCGTCTGTCCACAATTTCTTTAAACGACATCTCCTCATAAACTGCTAAAGAGATTGTGACCAGACTTGGCAGAAATGATCTTTGGGTGGTCCTCTCTCAAAGTTGTTCAAAAAATTTCATTCCATGCAGAACTCTGGTTGCCATGGCAACGAAAAGGAGAAAATAAGAAAAAACCTTTAAAAATCTTCTTGTCTGAAACCGCAAGGCCCAGGTGTTTGATATTTGGTATGAAGCTTCGTCTAGAGGACCTCTACCAAGATTGTTCAAATTATAGCCCCGAGGCCAAAATGCCCCCGCGCTGGGGCCCACTGGTTTTACATAGGCTTATATAGGGAAAACCTTTAAAAATCTTCTTGTCTTTGATATTTGGTATGAAGCTTCATCTAATCGACCTCTAGCAAGATTGTTCATATTAAAGCCCTGGGGCCAAAAATGCCCCCGCCACTGGTTTTACATAGGCCTATACAGTCTAACCTGTCTACAAAGACCACTCAAGGGAAAGAAGAAATTTGGTCTTTGTCCACATGTGGCCTTTATTCAGAGGGTCAGTTTTGCATCAACTGCTCTGCCACTTTAGAAGACAAGGATGACTTCACAGTATTTATGCAGATATGTATTGGATAATTCCAGTTACACCTGAATGATTCACTGATTAAATCCCCTAAAGGTAACATTATGTCAGGTGTTAATAATGAATCACTAAAAAAAATAGTTTGGCTCATTTAAGGATGTCCACAAACAATTAATTGTCCAATTAAAACTTTGGTCAATGCTATTCAAAGCACAAAGTGGTCTTTGTTCAGGGTAAAAATATGCATTTGGGAAGGATCTTGACTGTCCTCTGGTCCTAGTGCACAGGTTGTCTCTGTTGACAGGTGCATTATATAGTATAATTGGAGGGGGGATTGGAAGTGGTCTTTGTAGACAGGTGGTCTTTGTTCACAGGTGGTCTTAAAGACAGGTTTGACTGTATAGGGAAAACCTTTCAAAATCTTCTTGTCTGAAACCAGAAGGCTCATGTCTTTGATATTTGGTATGAGGCTTCTTCTAGTGGACCTCTACCAAGATTGTTCAAATTATAGCCCTGGGCCAATTATGCCCCCGTGCTGGGGCCCACTGGTGTTACATAGGCCTATATAGGGAAAACCTTTTAAAATCTTCTTGTCTGAAACCAGAAGGCTCAGGTCTTTGATATTTGTTATGAAGCTTCATCTAATGGACCTCTACCAAGGTTGTTCAAATTATAGCCCTGGGGTCAAAAATGCCCCCGCTCCAGGGCCCACTTCTTTTACATATGCCTATATAGGGAAAACCTTTTAAAATCTTCTTGTCTGAAACCAGAAGGCCCAGGTCTTTGATATTTGGTATGAAGCTTCATCTTGTGGTTCTCTACCAATATTTTTCAAATTATAGCCCTGGGGACAATAATGCCCCCGTGCCGGTGCCCACTGGTTTTACATAGACCTTTAAAGGAAAACCTTTAAAAATCTTCTTGTCTGAAACCAGAAGGCCCAGGTCTTTGATATTTGGTGTGAAGCTTCACCTAGTGGACCCCTAGCAAGATTGCTCAAATTATAGACCTGGGGGCAATAATGCCCCCGCTCCAGGGCCCACTGGTTTTACTTAGGCCTATATAGGGAAAACCTTTAAAAATCTTGTCTGAAACCAGAAGGCCCAGGTCTTTGATATTTGGTATGAAGCTTCATCTAATGGTCCTCTACCAAGATTGTTTAAATTATAGCCCTGGGCCCAAAGATGCCCCCGCGCCGGGGCCCACTGGTTTTACATAGGCCTATATAGGGAAAACCTTTAAAAATCTTGTCTGAAACCAGAAGGCCCAGGTCTTTGATATTTGGTTTGAAGCTTCATCTGATGAACCTCTACCAAGATTGTTCAAATTATAGCCAAGGGGCCTAAAATGGCCCCGCCCTGGGGACCACTGGTTTCAGATACACTTTTATAAGGAAATCTTTTTAAAATTTTCTTCTCTGAATCAGTGAGCCCAGATCTTTGATATTTGGTATGAAGCTTCATCTAGTGGACCTCTACTAAGATCGCTCAAATTATAGCCCTGGGGCCAATAATGCCCCTGCACTGGGGCCCACCGCTTTTACACGTAAGTGCTTGTCTAGGGAAATCCTTTATAAAATCTTCTTTTCTGAAACCGTAGGACCCAGGTCTTTGATATTTGGTATGAAGCTTCATCTAGGGGACCTCTACGAAGACTGTTCAAATTAAAGCCCTGAGGCCAAAATGGCGGTTACATAGACTTACATAGGGAAAATCTTTAAAAAATCTTCTTCTCTGAAACCGCTGGGCCCAGGTCTTTATTATTTGGTATGAAGCTTCAGCTAGTGAACCTCTACCAAGATTGTTCAAATTATAGCCGTGGGCCCAGAAATGGCCCCACACTGGGGCCCACCAGTTTTACATGGGCTTGTATAGGGAAATCCTCTTCTCTGAAACCGTAGGGCCCAGGTCTTTGATATTTGGTATGAAACTTCATCTAGTGGACCTCTACCAAGATTATTCAAATTGTAGCCCTGGGGCCAAAAATGCCCCTGCCACAGGGCCCACTGGTTTTACATAGGATTATATGGGGAAAACCTTAAAAAAATCTGCTTGTCTGATATCAGAAGGCCCAGGTCTTTGACATGTGGTATGAAGCTTCACCTAGTGAACCGCTACTTAGATTGTTCAAATTATAGCCCTGGGGCTAAATAACCCCAGTGCCGGGGTCTACCAAGATTTTTCAAAATCGCCCCACCCTGGGACACACATGTACATATCTTAACTCAGGTGAGCGAATTAGGACCATCATGGTCCTCTTGTTTATAGTTTTTATTGACTCGCACATGTCTTATTGTAGGTTTTGTTGTGGGCTGGCTCAAATGTATGTGTTTTCTTATAAAGTTGTTTTCATTTTGATCATTTCCTCTGATTTCTCAGACTGGAAGTTCAGTGTTTCTGCAATGCAATCCTTTATTACTTTGAATAGCCTAACCATTTGGTAATCAAAAAGATATATTTTTAATAGAAACATGCTTGCGTACACACTCTACACATACCAGAAATTTGTATCTTACGATGGTGCAGTATTTGTGTGAGTGACTGGCTTACAATATTTCAAAACTGTCAAAATGATAAGTGAAAAAGTTGCTTTTGAATATTGTTTATTGATAGGGTAAGTTATTAATAAAATGGTTATATTTTGATATTAAATGCTATTGTTGTCTTTACCACCAACCAGATTTGAACAAAAATTTCTGATTATACACCACACATTTCATTCAAAACAAGGCAAAATGACTATAACTGGTCATTTATATTTTTCTTCACATCACGAAAACAGGCCTATATAATTTTGATCCCCTTAAACCACACTTTCATACAGAAAACTGGGGCTTACAAGGGTGTACATCATTTTTCTTATTTCTGCTCAAAAACCTAAATTGTGGTTACTGGTTACAACCACGTTAATGAGGCGGATCTAACGAGTACCCACAATCTCTGTTTTAAGCAGAAATATGAGAAATATCAGCATTTTTATCAGAAAATTTTCCCTTTCTTTTGTGGTAAAAATTGTCAATACATTTGTATAAGCGTGTTTTCGTAATGTAATGATTTTTCTTTACAATCTATGTTTTTGTTTCGACATAACTAACTGCTTAACTAACACAAATTTTTCTGTGAATCCCAAAAGCAATTCAATAAAGAAACTGTTTTCCATCTTGTTGCACCAGCCATTTTCCGATAGAATGTGTGTCTTGTTCCACCTGCCATTTCGGACTGTTTTCTCAAAGTGCAAGTTCCACCTTCCACTTCATACTGTTTTCCCAAAGAGCAAATGACTTATAAAAAGTAGAAGTAAAACAAAGATCATGAATTGATACAATTAACTTACTCCACCCATAAAAGACACCAAAGGGAAAGAAATACAAACATAAAGCGACCAGACCATAATGGAAACCTAAACAAAGGAAGGCCATAAGGACAGTTACTTTCCCACAAAATGGCCATATGGCCATCCAAAACCAAAAGACACAAGTGATACACACAGTAAGCAACAAACAACAACATAAATAAATCGCCACAGAAGAGCCGCCTTGGAACGGTCAGTGGAAGATTTCCACTGGGGGGCTTAAATCGATTTTACCTGGCCACAATCCTCGCCCTTACTTCCGTCGCGATTCAGACAAATAATTTGTTCAGTCCGCATGAAGGCCTCCTAACTCATCAGTGCAACATCTCCGTGAACACAAAAATCAAAGAACCACAGAGGTGAGACAACGGTGAGGACTCGACAGCAAGAAACCACTGAAATGCTGGAGCAAAAGAAAACCAACAGTTAGACTCCGATGAGCCCGACCAGAGACAGAGCATCAGGCACCAACCAACATTATCTCTCTAATTTTCAATAAGCCTTTACGTTGGAGCCGTCATAGAATCTGAGGCCTGACCCACCGGCGTGCAATTAAAGAGGGAAGCAAAGTTGCCAACCGTGATTGGGTTAACTACCATGCATGCAGTCTGTCGTATAATATCCATGTTGTACCCAATCTTTTTATATCGAAGAATGATTTAAGTCTTGTTCCTCATTCCATTTCACCCAGAAATAAGTTTTGCTGGTTTTTATTGACTCGCCCTCGTATCCAAAAGAGCAACCAAGTCTTGTTCCACCTGCCATTCCTCATGCTTTTGGTTTGGTCCAGCATTTGTTAGCTCACCTGAGCCAAATGCTCACTGGTGAGCTTTTAGTATGGCAAGAGTCCGTTGTCGGTCGTCTGTCTGTTGTCTGTCTGTCAACATTTTCAAACATCTCCTCCGAAACCACTGGGCCGATTGAAGTCAAATTTCACATGGAGCAGCCATGGGATGGGGGGGGGGGCGAAAGTATGTTCGCGAAGTCAAGGTCACGTGACCAAGATTGCCATCATGCCCATATAAGGTAAAAACTTTTCAAAAATCTTCTTCTTGGGAACCAGTTGGCCGATTGTCATGAAACTTGGTATTTAGCATTGGGGACTGGGAATCCGTTGGCCGATTGTCGTGAAACTTGGTATTAGCATTGGGGACTCGGGCCCATCACAGATTTATCAAATGATGACCCTTGGATGACCTCGACCTATTTTATGTCAAGGTCTAATTTGGTCACTTAGACTCTCATATGGGAAAAAGTCAAAACTGTTTTGGAAACTATTGCAGCCTGTGATCTGAAAATTGGTAGATGCAGTAGGTTAAATGCAGTGGATGAAGCTACAGGAGTATTCAATGCCAAGGTCATTTCTTGACCTTGGCCCAAGGTCATTCAGATATGAAAATATTTTGTTTCACAAAAACCAATGACCATTTGTAACTAAATTTCATACGAAAGCCTTTAGGAATAAGGAAATGAAAATAAATAAATTTTAGTTTGGTCACATGACCAACATGGCCGCCATGCCCATATAAGGTAAAAAACCCTTTAAAATTTTGCTTCATAACCAGCGGGCTGTCATGAAACTTGGTATGTAGCATTTGGGACTGGGGTCCCATCATAGTTTGTTCAAATGATGACCTTGACCTATTTTATGCCAAGATCAAATTTGGTGACATAGACTTTTGTATGGGAAAAAGTCAAAATTGTGTATTTTTTGGAACCTATTAAATCCTGTAACCTGAAAATTGGTAGATGCAGGTAGCTAAATGAGTACATGAAGCTGCACGAGTATTCAAGGTCAAGGTCATTGTTTGACCCTGGCCCAAGGTCATTCAGATGAAAGTTTATACTTATTTTTCTCAGAAACCACTGGGCCATTTATAACCAAATTTCATATAAACAAGGAAACGATAATTAAAATGAACACATGACCAAGATGGCCACCATGACCATATAAGGCAAATAAAAATCAAAAATGAGCTCCTTTAAGAGCAATGAAAACATTCATAAAAAAAGAAGATGGGTCATACTACGTAGTTTCGGCTATTAAAGCCTCATCAGTGACCCTGTAATGATCCGGCAAAGAGAGCCAGAGGAAACATACTGCAATTTTGCGAATTTCGAATAGGCAGTCGATTTAAAGACTGATATAAATCAAAATGGGGTCCAAATAATTAAAAACCTGTCTAGAATACGAGTCTAAACCAATAATTTATTTCCGATTTCTCAGAATATTCACGCTGATCTCAAAGGACCAAAAGTAAAATATAAACTGCACTATGGCTGATGTACGGGGAGATGTTTTACGGCCGCCACACGGCACAACACCAGCTGCAGTGAAGGCAAATAAAAATCAAAAAATGAGTTCCTTTAAGAGCAATGAAAACATTCATAAAAAAGAAGATGGGTCATACTACGTAGTTTCGGCTATTAAAGCTACTAAAACCCTTCTGGAACCAGAGTGCCAATTATAACGAATCTTTGTATATAGCATTGGGGCTCATTATAGTTTGTTCAAATGATAAAACTCGGATAACCTTGACCTGTTTTACCCCAAGGTCGAATTTGGATGGGGAAAAAGTCAGTATGGTATATTTTCGGAAACTATTATAGCTTCTGATATGAAAATTGGTAGATGCAGTTAGCTAAATGAGTGGAGTATTCAGGGTCAAGATAAGTCTTGGACCTTGTCCAAAGGTCATTTAGATATGAAAATTAAAACTTATTTTCTCCATATAAAAGATTTTGGGAACAAGAAAATTTGGGAGCAAGGAAATGAAAATAATTAATATGGGTTTGGTCACATGACCAAGATGGCCGCCATGCCAACATAAGGTAAAAACCCTTCAAAAACCTTCTCCGGAACCAAAGGTCCAATTATCATGAAACTTGCTATGTAGGATTGAGGACTTCAGTCAGTCATAGTTTGTTCAAATAATGACATTGGCCAATTTTAAGTCAGTGTCAAATTGGTCACATAGGCTTTTGTATTTGAAAAAAGTGAAAACTATATATGTATCTTTCAGAAACTGTTGTAGCCTGTGATCTGGAAATTGGTAGATGCAATTCATGAAAGGAGTAAATTAAACTACATGAGTATTCAAGGTCAATGTCATTCTTTGACCTTGGCTTAAGGTCATTGAGGTATGAAAATCAAAATCTATTAGAATAACTGGGCCATTTATAATCAATTTCATCTGACAGACTTCAGGACCAAGAAAATGAAAATTAATTAATGAGTCTTGTCACATGACCAGTATGGCCGCCATGTTCATATAAGGTAAAAAGCTTTAAGGAAGCTTTTTCTCCAGAACCGGGTTGTTGATTTTCCTGAAGCTTGGTGCATATATAGCATTGGGGACTGGAGCCAATCATAGTTTGTTCAAGTGTAATCCATGGATGACCTTGACATATTTTAGGCCAAGGTCAAAGTTGCTCACATAAGCTTTTGCATGGGGAAAAATTCAAAACTGTGTTTTCTGCCATGGTAAAAACTCTCCAAACTAGATTTATGTCCATAGGACACGGATGCCCCCGCTATCTGACATGTGACACAGAAGTGAGTGTTATGAAACCCACTGTGTAGGTGCAACATGTTTGACCTTGACCTTGGAGGTACTAATCTGGGTTATTTAAGCGACATATCGGCTCAAGATTGTTAACACTTCTGGCAAGTAATTTCAAAATCCATTTTGGAATAAGAACCTTATTGACTAGACACGAATAAAAGAACCTTTATTTGACCTATGACCTCTAAGTGTGACCTTGATATTGGCGGTACTGATCTGGGTCTTTCACGCGACGAATCGTCTCTCATGATGTTTAACATTTCTGCCAAGTTAATTTAAAATCCATCTAAGAATGAAAACAAATAGAGAGCGAACACGAACAAAAACCTTTTTTACCTTTGACCTCTAAATATGACCTTGGCATTGGAGGGACGGACCTGGGTTTTGCACGCAATACATCGTCTAATGAAGGTGAACATTTCTGCAAATTTAAAAAGTCCATCTAGAAAAAAAGTTATCAGTCAGTTGAAAAAAGCCTCTTTTTTAAATTTGATTTCTAAGTATGGCCTTGACCTGTGAGGTACCGACCTGGGTCTTGCGCAGTACACATCGTCTCATGATGGTTAACATTTCTGCCAAATCTTTTTTTAAATCCGTCGAGGAATAATAAAGTTATTGACCGGACACGAAAAAAGACCATTTTTTTTATCTTTGACCGCTTAGTATGACCTTGGCATTGGAAGTGTTGACCTGGATTTTGCGCGCGAAACATTGTCTCATGATGGTTAACATTTCTGGCAAGTGAGTTCAAAGTCGATCTAAGAATAAGAAAATTGTTGACCAGACACGAAAAAAAGACCATTTATTTACCTTTGACCTCTAAGTATGACCTTGACATTGGAGTTACGGACCTGGGTCTTGCGCACGATGCATCGTCTAATACGAGGATGGTCCAGAATGTTCTGTCACTGCTTTGTTTCCGTATTTTCTACTTCGTCTAATTTAATACAATTACTGGTGTGTAAAGTTTATCTATACATGTACCCGAAAACTGCATGCAATTTCGTTAGTAAGGTAAGTTTGAAATAGGGACTGCCTGCTGCCTAATTTTCTAGTTCAAGACGAAAGAATGTCTAAAGTTTGAAATTCGAAATTACATAAAGGGGCGTACCAGCAAATCAGAGATACAAAGAACTTTGAGATATCCATGGGACATCTGCAGTTACACCACGAACAGAAGTTTTTCGTTGGAGGAAAAGGTTTGAATTGGGTAAAAACTAACATTTTAAAAAGCCCTAGGTCTGGAAGGCCCAATGTTGCTGCTGTAAAACGAGTGGTCAAAGAAGACCTAAGGTATTCAGTCCATGAGATAGCCAAAATAGTCGTATTTCAAAAGGAAGTGTTCATGAGATTCTGGTAAATAATCTGGGATTTAGAAAGGTGTGCGCTAGATGGGTACCTCATATTCTGACGAATGAACAAAAAGTAACCAGGGCACGATGTTCAAATAACCTTCTGAAATAGTTTAACAATTGTGACGATCGGGTCATTTGTAACTTGCTTACGGGAGACGAGACTGGGGTCTATATGTGTGAGCCATAGAGATGTTGTGAAAATAAGCAGTGGAAAGCAAATGGCAAGCGTCGTCCAGTAGTTGCAGAGAACTTGGAGTACTAAGTAAGTACTGCATACAATTTTCTTCAATTAGTTGGGCACAGTTGTACAAATCCCTACGCCAAAAGACCAGTCAGTAACAGGACGTTTCTACAAGGAGTCTGTACTTTAAAAAGGTAAAATAAAATCTACAAGAAAAAGCGTCCAAGTACCTGTTTGCGAGGAATACAGCTTCTTCATGACAATGCGTCTGCTCAAGTGTAAGGTTTTTGTCGAATTTCTGCAACTTGAAAAAGGGACTTTTCTGGAACATCCGCCTTATTCGCCAGATTTGAGTCCCTGTGACTTTTTTCCTGTTCCCGAAGTTGAAAACAATTTATCATATGACGTCGCTTCTGAGAATATAATAACGCCATGTATTATTTTTGATAATCCACTGATGGATTAAATATGCAAATTAGCTAGATATGTCCCTATCGTTACATGTACGACGTCCTTATCGACGTAGCGTTTACTAAAGGCGAAATATTGATATTTTTGTAAAAATTGGTGAATAAAACAGTGTTTTAAAGGTCATATGATAAATAGAATCATGCATTCGTGCTCAAAATCCACCCAGGAACAAGAAAGTTATTGACCGGACACGGAAAAATACCTTTCTTTCATTTGACCTCAAAGTATGCCCATCACATTTGAGGTACCGACCTGGGTCTTGCGCGCTACACATCGCCTCATGATGGTTAACATTTCTCAAAATAAGAAAGATATTGACCGGACACGATTTGCCCACACATACATGCATACTTACAGAGTAAAATCTATATGCCAGCCGCCTTTGGCGGAGACATAAAAAACGTCTCAGAAACCAAATAGCTCCAGTCATTCAGCACTCATGTGAGCGGTGCATGACCATTGACCCTCTGGTTATTCCATGCTGAAGAGTCCTAATTGTTGTTTCATTTCTGAATTTGTTTTGATTTTTATGTTCTCGGATTGCCTTCTTGGGACTGAACAAATAATTTGTCTAAACCACGACAACCAAAACCACTAATTGAATTTTGATCACACTTCACAGGAATGATCCTTAGTTGGTCCGCTTTCAACGTTGTTCAAATGGCTCTGGCCCATTCCACATCTAGGTCACAGGAGCCAAAAACTAGGTTTTTTAACTGAAAACTTAAAACAAGATTGTTCAAATTAAAGCCTTGAGGCCAAAAATGGCCCCGCGCCAGGGCTCACATAGGCTCATATAGGTTAAACCTTTACAGCTTTAAACATCTTCTTGTTTGAAACCATGCAAGGTCCAGCTCTTTGATACTTGGTATGAAGCTTCATCTAGTGGACCTCTGCCAACATTGTTCAGATTATAGCCTTGAGGCCAAAAATGGCCCCGCATTGGGACCCGTATAGGCGTGTATAGGTTAAACTTTTACAACTTTAATCAAAGCGCCACAGGCACTGAAATGACAGATTCTATGAGAAAATCATAACACTGTGAAAACTTACAGAAAACCTTTCTAAAAAGAACATAAAATTTAGAAAGGTAGTTCTGCAAATTCCAATATATGATATGTTTGCAGATGTCTTTAGATCGGTAGTAATATGAAACGCCATTGGATGTTTCAAATTTTTGAAAAAAAAAAAAACAACAAAAAAAACAACTATTTACGTTTTCAAAACCAAACATTAAAATTCGAGTTTGAACAATGCTACTGTCCATAAGTAAGAGTTTTTGTCTGGTCGGTAGTGGACACCTCTACCCAAAGATACTCTATGGGAAAGAGATCGGAGGAGAAAGGCTGGCTAGTCAAGTACATGAATTCCATTGGCTTGAAGACATACGTAAGAACAGCACTATGAGCCCGCTCGTAATCCAGCTGGATAAGATATCCCGGATTCTGAGCGTAAACAAATAAATGGAACCATGTGAGGCCGAAGCAGTTGATTGATGTAACGTCTCGCTGTTCAATCCACGTCTCAGCTATGATCTTGAATGTTCTTAATGGCACTAAGCTGCGTTCGCTAACTACACGCAATAGCTCGCCACACAAGTACGCTTATTTCACCCGATATGTCATGCTCTATTACGCATGTGTCGCCTCGGCATACCTTACACCTATACGTCGAAACACCCGGAAACGACAACCGGCGTGATTCACGCTGAAGTGCGATTTGTCACTGAAACGCATATGTCAGTCGCTTAGACGCAAATTTACGTATTTCATGCACCAACGTAAGTGTTCCATACTGTGTCGACGCGTTAATTTTGGTCACGACAGGGACGCCTAGCTCTCAAACGTGCATCGCATAAGGGCGACGATCAGTGTCCGTGCTTATTAGTCTGTAGTTGAGACCCCTTGTTTATCTACAGATACAGTGTTGCAGCTGCCGGCGGAAATCTGTTTCGCATATGCGTCTGTCGAATCGATCTTGACGTACGAACGTCGGTCTTCCGCTATGTCGACGTCCACTAGCGTCTTCTGTATATAGTAAGATGTCGCTCCAATAGACGATAGGTAATGCACATGTGGCACCCAAAATCAGAGTCAACGTCATCCGCTTTCCGACCAGCTTCTAACTGTCCAGGGGCACGCCTACGATTCTTTAATGAAAAATGTTGCAATACGCCCTCACTAAATGCCTTTTTGAGTACAAATTTCAGTTTCTTCTTTTCTAGGCACGACCTTACATTACACATCAAAAGTTTGATCCTGAACATGTGGTTTCTATCCGTACTGGTCACAGTGGTGTGAGGGTGGTGCACAGGATCGACGTGGCCGAGCTGGCAACCAGACGTCACGATTGATTGATTTAACCTTTTTAGCTTAAGGGGCATGGTGCCAATCAAAGCACTGAGAGTGTGGGGTGTAGGTTGGAGTAATAGTCCTGGGCTGAGATTTAAACTGTTTCATTTAACTCTGAAATTCCAAACAAATAGTGAAGATTTTAATAAGAAGACGCGTTCGGGAGCGTCTGATCTCGGTCTACACTGTTTGCCAAGCTCATCCTATGATTCCAGGATAACCCTCTATCGTCTTATGGAATACCCTGATCTCACTGCGGCTATTTTCTACAAGACAAAAAGGTTATTCTGACAAGTCAGTGATAGTCACGTAGACATTAGCACTGCAGCGTTTTTCTTATTATCAACTTCGTGTCGAATGCCAAACAGTCAACCCAAACATAGCCGCGTCGTTTGTCAGTGTTGGGTCCATGTAAGTGTTAGCTGTAAAATCTGCATATAAATCAAATGTTGGATCTGGCAAACAATGTAAACTCAGTTCAAAAGCCACACAGCACGGTGCTGATCTTGTTCTACACTTTTTTGCATTACTTACTAACATCTTAAGTTTAAACGGATCAGTCCAAGTCCCCGTTCATGACCAGCCTGCATTTAGAGACAATCTGCTAAATATATGGCACCTAGAATTATATCACAGGTCTGTACCATATCCCAGGGTTGAAAGGGAAGCCTTTCTTTTCAATTTCTCCACGCAAAGTCAATACACACCTAAGTTGTAACTGACCTAAACTTGACCTCGAAAGTCAGAAAGAAAACCCATTAATATTCTTGTCTAAAGCTGACCTGGTCCAACAGCAGGCTGGTATTTAAGGATTAAATATTGACAGCACTGATAGAAAACAGTGTAAAACCTGAGCAGACTGCTGAGCACACGCCGCATTGATCTGGGTATACAGTCTTCGCCAAACTCGTCGCATGATGCAGCTGATTCATATGAAATGCTGAATCGTCAAGTCGTCTGCTTCAAAATTTGTATTACGCTTACAGGATAACTAATACGCTTGTACAATTTTGATTACTGCTCCAAACCGGACTACATTTTGTGCGGACTCATATTTCTATGGCGGTCAAAGCCGGAAGAAAAAGCCTGAATTTCTTTAAACGTGCAGCACAGCAAGAATAGACAGATGGAATCTGTCATTAAAAATATTCGTCTGAAACCATGCAAGGCCCAGGTCCTTGATACTTGGTATGAAGTTTCATCGGGTGAACCTCTACCAAGTGTTCTAATAGTAGCCCATGGGGCCAAAATGGCACTGCCTCGGGACCCGCATGTTTCACGTAGACTTATATAGGGAATACCTATAAAAATGTACTTGTATGAAACAAGAAGGCCCAGGTCTTTGATTTTTGATATGAAGCGGTTTATCTAGTGCACCTCTACCAAGATTGTTTAAATTATAGCCTTGGGGCCAAAAATGCTCCCGTCCCTGGGCCTTTTTTTACATAGGCTTATATAGGGAAGACCTTTAAAAATCTTCATTTCTGAAACCACAAGGCCCAGGTGTTTGATATTTGGTATGCAACTTCATCTATGAACCTCTGCCAAGATTGTTCAAACTATAGCCTTGGTGCCAAAAAATGGTCACACCCTGGGCCCACATTTTACATGGGTTTTTATTGGGAAAACATTTAAAAATCTTCGTCTGAAACCAGAAGGCCGAGGTCCTTGATATCTGGTATGAAGCTTCATCGAGTGGACCTCTACCAAGATCGTATAAATTATAGCCCTGGGGTCAAAAATGGCCCAGTCCCTGGGCCTACTTTTTACAAAGACTTAGATAGGAAAGACTTTAAAAATCTTCTCGTCTGAAACCACAACGCCCAGGTATTTGATATTTGATATAAGGCTTCATCTAGTGGACCGCTTCCAAGATTGTTCAAGTTAAAATGGTCCCGCCGTTGGCGCACATTTTACATAGGCTTTTATATGGAAAACTAAAAATATTCGTCTGAAACCAGAAGGCCCAGGTCTTCGAAATCTGGTATGAATCTTCATCTAGTGGACCTCCACCAAGATGTTTAAAGTAAAGCCTTGGGGCTAAAATGGCCCCCGCCATGGGGCTCAAATGTTTAACATAGCGAATTCCTGTAAAAATCTTCGTCAGAAACCAGAAGGCCCAGGTCTTTGATATTTGGTATGAAGCTTCATCTAATGGACCTCTACCAAGATTGTTCAAACTATAATCTTGGGGGCCCACATTTTACCTAGACTTTTCCTCGGAAAGCTTTTAAAAATCTTCTTGTCTGAAACCAGAAGGACAGGTCTTCGATATTTGGTACCATTTGCAGGAATTCTCGTACTACATGTACTAATAAGCACCTACATGTATCTATCACTTCTATGACCTCAGCCAGTGGCTAGCTCTCAGACAGGTAACAATTGGGAAATGTATAAAACTATATAATCATTTATTTTCTTTTAAACAAGATATTGCACTAACTTCGCATTTGATAAAAAAATGTATCTGTTTCATTTTTATGCCAAATGGGTTGAAATAAGATAAATTTCAAAATGGCCCAGATTGTAATAAATGCCATCTTTAACCTTCTTTTGCCTTGTAGACCAGGGATCGCAGGATCGATCCCGGCTTCTCCAGACTTTCGGATGAGTCGTTAAACCGAGGTCCCGTCTCCGTATGACCTTAGCTGTTGGTGGGACGTAAAACTCAAACACTCACTCACTTTAATCCTCTTTTGACACAGTGTTAATAAAGATAAATACCTGACCCTTGTGACTACTTCAACTCAAACAAGGGCATCCAAAATTCAACAACAGTCAACATCGTAGGTACCAGGCCTATAGCGTTTATACGAATTGCCAGTCTGCCTACGTCACAAAATGGAAAAACCAATATCTTAATATAGCCCACGCGGTCACGTGATCACTTTCGGACAAACAATCAGAATCACAATGGCGACGAGTCTACCTTTTCCGTTTATAAAACTGTTAGAAACAGACGTTCCTGGGGGAAGATTGGTCTATGAAGCGGTGGACAAACATTCCAATATTCAGCTGATGAGGTGGTTAGAATGTGGGCTGCATGATGCTTCCACGCAGAGCTGAATCCGGCCCGCACACTAGTACTGGTGAACCGCTTAATAGAAGATCTAAGCCTGTGCGAGGCAGACCGTCCATGCAAATAAACCCTTTTGGTTTCATGGTGCAACAGGGCTTGAGATGTCATTTCATCTCAATGTCGGGTAAAAATCCCACAAAATTGGAAGCAACGTCTCCAAAATGACCTTTACAGTGTTGACGGGGACGTTAAAAATCAAACAAACAAACAAATACTCGTAAGAAGCACATTGGCAATGTGCTTATAATGAATATCCACAAAATATGCTTTCATCGAGAAAGAAAGACAATGATTTATAGTTTTTATTCATATACTTTCCTTATTTCTCAATGAAAACATGTTGTGGGTACTCATAAAAAGCACTGTAGTGAGTTGCTTACCAGTACCCACAATATGTTTTCGTCACGAAATAAGAAAACTATTTTCCTGATACTCTTATCCTATAGTCTAGTTGTGATTTCTTTCAAGTGCAAAAAGTTACACATCTTCAGATGAACAATTGCTATTCTACTCAACACATGGGGTACTTGTCTGCCAGCATCCATGTGACATAGTGCACTATTTCATGTCTCCAAAATGGCTATATTTCTGATGAACATTTGTGATATTTGTATAACCACCTCAATGAGGTGGTTCAAACGAGTACCCAAAACATCTGTCTTTGATTTGAGGTTTAAAGTCTCCGTCAACACTGTATAGGTCATTTAAGAGACGTCGCTTCCCATTTCTTGGTACTTTTACCCAACATTAAGATTAAATGACTTCTCAAGCCCTGCCACCCAATGAAACCAATCATGTTTATAAGCATGGGCGTTGCCTGCTCTAAGCAGTTTATGAGTAGTTTCAGCTCTTTTTGGAAGCATCATGCAACCCATCTATTTCTGCAAGCCCCGATGGGCGTTGGGGGCGACCTCTGTCTTGGAACAGATATAACTTTAAGCAAAATAATACGTGTACCTCCATAGCCCCAGTTTTCACTATGTAAAGTGGGGTTTACAAGGGTATTCATTATGCCGAGTTTTCACTGTTGGAACATGCATGCCTTTGCAAACATGGTAGGCCCAGATCAGACATACTGTACATTGCATCGGATGACTCAGATCAGGGTCGACACGGTTTACCATACATTCAACAACATTCTAGAACACATCAACAGGTAGTAGAATGGATTATGTGCTGAAGGGGCTCTGTATAGGGCCCATGTTATGCAGGGGGTGGCACCGAGTTGGGGTGGAAGGGAGACGGAGAGGATAAACAGGGAAGAAAGAGAGAGGAGGCGAGGAAACTTTCAGGAAAGGGGAAGAGACACCCCAACCCAATTTTTATATTTGAACTTTTTCACATTACCTCGGTTCCACATTTAATTGGGTCCGGATGCTCAGCAGTCGGCCCCTTTCCGCCAACAAAATGCAGAGAACATATATATGTGTCCTTCTTTACATCGTCAATGGTGACATATTTCCGACCACACATCTGAATCCATCTTTTACACTTCTCGGATTCATTGTTTGGTTTAGGGAACCCATTTCCAAGGCCGATGAAGAAAATTTCGCAGTTTTTCTGCAGTGTTCAAGTCACTCTTGCAGTCGCCGTAACAGAAATGTTTCGTAGTCACCATGATTAAATTTTAACCTCTGGACATCAGAAAAAAGTCGTGAAATTCGCAACGAGTTACTAGTTTCGCCTGTAGGATAATGCATTACACGATCTCGGACACACAATGTTTGTCCGAAATCGATGACGTCACAGCAATTCTGCTGGTGCTAAAATTAGTGCCATCTATAAATAGCTCATTATTGGATTTCGTATAAACGCTATTGTGATGCCCTGAAATTCTTTCTTCCCTGGAACTATTCCTCAGTGGAATTGTCTTCCCTCCTCAGTGGTAAATGCCAAAACTGCAGAGGAGTTCAAAGCCCGCATGGTGTAGATATGGACCCAGAAGTATGCGTTTTAGTATACCTCTGAAAGCAGATTGTAAATAGTCTCATCTAGTGATTTTTTTCCCTAAATTCTTAATTTAGCGCACCACCGTAATTGCCAAGTATGACCGACTCAGTATATGAAGAGAGATAGAATGCTACTGGGGTTTTTTCCTTATTCAGTCCGTTTTTTGTCAACAAAAATGAATGATAGCCTTAATTCTAATGCCAAAAAGTCATATAGTTTTTTAATTTCTCTGCTCGCTATAACCTCTCACTCAATAGATAAATTTAATATCTACAGGTTTATGGTAAAAATTTGAATAAATTATTGTTAAACGTGGCCCACAGGTTGCATTATATATACTTAACCAACATTCCAACGCCCCAGTTAGGGTTTTTCGAATTTTCTAAACGTTGAAACCTCGGACAGATTTCACATTTATACCATGGATAAATAAATCATTTTGACAATATACTGAAATTGTTTTGAAATTGACGGCTTGGTTCAGTTGGAACATCACTTTTGGTGACCATACCCTCAAACAAACAAGATGTGTTTGTGAAACACGAACATGTCCCCGGGCATTGTCATTTTTATGCCCCCGCGTATTCGGAGAATACCGGAAGGGCATTAAGATTTACCCCTGTCCGTCCGTCCGTTCGTTCGTTCGTCCGGTGTCCGGGCCATAACTCCTAAACCGTATGGAATATATTCATGAAACTTCACAGGTGCATTCATCACACTGAGACGATGTGTCATGAACAAGGAAGACAACTCTTGCATTTTTGGTTTTTGGATTATCTGCCCTTGATGCATATATTTTATGATTGATTGGAAGTACATTTGTAATATTTTTATGCCCTCGCACAACATAGTTGTGAGGGGGGATACAGCATAACTTCATACAAATGTTCCTTATAAAAAAATCTCGAGCGAGTTCGACTTTCAAGGTCATGACCTCAAGGTCAAGGTCACTGTGGCTATTTTTAGAAAAACTTTGTCATCGCTCTAGCGCCTACAGTTCTTCACCAATTTCATTATAACTTCACACAAATGTTCCTTATAAAAAAATATCGAGCGTGTTATACTTTCAAGGCCATGACCTCAAGGTCAAGGTCACTGTGGCTATTTTTAGAAAAAACTTTGTCATCGCTCTAGCGCCTACATTTCTTCACAAATTTCATTATAACTTCACACAAATGTTCCTTATAAAAAAAATCTCGAGGTGTTAGACTTTCAAGGTCATGACCTCAAGGTCAAGGTCACTGTGGCTATTTTTAGAAGAACTTTGTCGTCGCTCTAGCGCCTACATTTCTTCACCAATTTCAATATAACTTCACACAAATGTTCTTTATAAAAAAATCTCGAGCGAGCTCGACTTTCAAGGTCATGACCTCAAGGTCGAGGTCACTGTGGCTATTTTTAGAAAAAACTTTGTCATCGCTCTAGCGCCTACATTTCTTCACTGATTTCAATATAACTTCACACAAACGTTTCTTTTGACAATATCTCGAGCGAGTTAGACTCTCAAGGTCATGACCTCAAGGTCAAGGTCACTGTGGCTATTTTTAGAAAAACTTTGTCATCGCTCTAGCGCCTACATTTCTTAACTAATTTCAATATAACTTCACACAAAGGTTCCTTATGACAATATCTCTAGCGAGTTCCACTTTCAAGATCAAGGTCACTGTATCTATTTTTAGAAAAATTTTGTCATCACTCTAGCGCCTATATTTCTTCACCATAACTTCACACAAATGTTCCTTATGGCAATATCTCGAGCGAGTTAGACTCTCAGGGTCATGACCTCAAGGTCAAGGTCACTGTGGCTATTTTTAGAAAAAACTTTGTCATCACTCTAGCGCTAACAGTTCTTCACCGATTTCAATAAAACTTCACACAAATGTTCCTTATGACAATATCTCAAACCATTTCGCTTTCAAGGTCAAGGTCACAATGGCTATTTTTAGAAAAACTTTGTCGTCGCTCTAGCGCCTACATTTCTTCACCAATTTCAATATAACTTCACACAACTGTTCCTTATGACAATACCTTGAGCGAGTTTGACTTTCAAGGTCAAGGTCACTGTGGCTATTTTTAGAAAAACTTTGTCATGGCTCTAGCGCTTACATTTCTTCACCGATTTCAGTATAACTTCACACAAATGTTCCTTATGACAATATCTCGAGCTATTTCAACTTTCAAGTTCAAGGTCACTGTGGCTATTTTTAGAAAAACATTGTTATCGCTCTACCGCCTACATTTATGATATTAATATAATTTATGATTGATTTGAAGTACATTTGTAATATTTTTTATGAATGGCATTTGGCGGGGGCATCCGTGTCCTATGGACACTTTTTCTAGTTCATTCAAAGTTGCTCACAGTTCAATGTCAAGGTCATAAGTCAAGATTTTTTGTTTGTGAGGGAAGCCTTTGACACAAGAAACTTACATGTCAAATATGAAAGCTCGATCTTAAACGGTTCAAAAGTATGAACAATAATATTTTCTCTTTAAAGTAGGTCAATGTCACAGGTCAAAAAATCTTGCATGAATGAAAAGCTCTTGTCACAAGGAACCTACATGCCAAATATAAAGGCTCTATCTTAAACGGTTCAAAAGTTACGAACACTTTTATTTTTCTTTTAAGTAGGTCAAAGGTCAAGGTCATGGTCCAAAAATTTTGCATGAATGTAAACCTTTTTTTCACAGGGAACCTACATGCCAAATATCAAGGCTCTATCCCAAATGGTTTGAAAGTTATTACCAAAATGTTTGTTTTTATGTAGGTCAAAGGTCAAGGTCACAGTTCAAGTTGTTTTTGCATGAATGTAAAGCTCTTGTCACAGGGAACCTACATGTTAAATATGAAGACTGTATCTCAAACGGTTCAAAAGTTGAGACCAATGTTAGCTGTTTCTTTTATGTAGGTCAAAGTTCAAGGTCACAGGTCAAATTTTTTTCTGACTGTAAAGCTCTTGGCACAAGGAACCTACGAGCAAAATATGAAGGCTCTATGTCAAACCGTTCAGATGACCAAAATGTTATTTTTTGTTTTAAGTAGTTCAGAGGTCAAGGTCATAGGTCAAAATTTTTGTGTGATTGTAAAGCTCTTGTCAAAAGGAACCTACAAGCAAAATATGAAAGCTCTATCTCAAACCGTTCAAAAGTAATCACCAAAATGTTATTTTTTATTTTAAGTAGGTCAAAGGTCAAAATATTTTGTGTGAATGTAAAGCTCTTGTCACAAGGAACCTACGTGCAAAAATGAAGGCTCTATCTCAAACCGTTAAAAAGTTATGACCAAAATATTTTTTATTTTAAGTAGTTCAGAGGTCAAGGTCACAGGTCAAAATTTTTGTGTGAATGTAAAGCTCTTGTCAAAAGGAACCTACAAGCAAAATATGAAAGCTTTATCTCAAACCGTTCAAAAGTTATGACCAAAATGTTATTTTTTATTTTCAGTAGGTCAAAGGTCAAGATCACAGGTCAAATGTTTTTATGTGAATGCAAGGCTCTTGTCACAAGGAACCTACAAGCAAAATATGAAAGCTCTATCTCAAACCGTTCAAAAGTAATCACCAAAATGTTATTTTTTATTTTAAGTAGGTCAAAGGTCAAGGTCACAGGTCAAAATATTTTGTGTGAATGTAAAGCTCTTGTCACAAGGAACCTACTTGCAAAAATGAAGGCTCTATCTCAAACCGTTAAAAAGTTATGACCAAAATGTTATTTTTTATTTTAAGTAGGTCAAAGGTCAAGGTCACAGGTCAAAATTTTTTGCATGAATGTAAAGCTTTTGTCACAAGGAACATGCACGCCAAATATGAAGGCTGTATGTCAAGTGGTTCAAAAGTTATGACCAATGTTATTTTTTTCTTTTAAGTAGGTCAAAGGTCAAGGTCACATGTCAATTTTTTTTTCATGAATGTAAAGCTCTTGTCACAAGAAACCTTTAGACCAAATATGAATGCTCTATCTTAAACGGTTCAAAAGTTATGACCAACGTTAAAGTTGTCCACGCACAAACCAACAAACAGACAGGGCAAAAACAATATGTTCCCGCTATCGCTACCCGGGACATAAAAAGTCACAAATTCATTTTACGGTGAAAACAGTTCATGACAGCTATCGAGCAGGCAGCAAATTAATGGAAAGTCATGACATCGTAATTGTACTCTGGATATCTGACAAAGGCTCAGCTCGACAGTTAAAGGGAAGAAACGAATGATTACGAGGAACAAAATGCTATTTTTACATTTTAAATGCACGTACCTGGCTTACAGACTTACCGACGGAGCTCTTTGCTTCATAGTAAGGTGAACTATGTTATGTTTTTTTTTTTTACATCTGAGAACCACTTGACTTTGCAAGAAATATAAAGAACACAGTGCTGCACGTGTAACTTACGTGTTTACAGCTTGTCAGTGCACAGGCGGTAAAACGACGCGTATTTAAGTCAGAAACCTTCATGGTAAGTTTGGGAAGAAGGTCTGCACAAGAAACGAAATTATCGAACTTGAAAAATTGGGGCGTTGGAAATTTATATTTGAAAATTCGGAAGCTTTATTTAGTGGACCTCTACCAAGATTGTTCTAATTATAGCCTTGGGGAGAAAATGACCCCACCCCAGGCCCACATTTTACATAGTGTTGCACAGGGAAACCTACTAAAACTTTTTTTTCTGAAACTGGAAGCCCTGGGTCTTTGATATTTGGCTTGAACCTTCATCTAGTGGGCCTCCACCAAGAATTTCAAATTATAGCATTGGGGCCAAACATAACCCCGCCCAGGGCTTCAGCCGATGTACAACTATATTGACAACCCTGTATCTATGAAATATTTATATCAATCAGGTCAACAAACATATCTTTCCTTTCTTTAAAGTTTTTTTTTTCTTCTTCTTCTTCTAAACATCGCTTATCACAGGTGAACAATACAGTGTCATCTTGGCCCTCTTGTTTTGGACAGCCTTTTGGCCTAGTTGTCCTGACTTTATACTCGAGATATTTTCATTATAGCGTTGTTTTCTGTTTGTGTTTCTTACCCTTTGTTGTCTTGGATGGGAGGTGCGAGGTTATTGTATCAATGCCTGATCATTGCCTTCACTTCTATTTCCCAGTGAGAAAGTCATATGTTCAACTTGCCATTTGAGACCGAGATTGAACGAATTAGGCACAACTAAGGGCAAGGGTTGTGGCCACGTAAAATCGATTGAAGGCCCTTGTAGATTTTTTACTTACTGACCATTCGAAGGTGCTTCTGTTGTGATTTATTAATAACATTGTCTTTGTATGCGTGTCTGGTAACATTTGAGCCAGCGCATGACAAAATCTACAAGAAGGCTTGAGCGACTAGCGAAGACACAGATCAGCCTGCGCATTCGCGCAGTCTGATCAGACTCTTCGCTGATCGCATGTACCTACTACAGACTAATATCATAAGCTAAAGGTCTTGTCATAGTGGATGGGTGCGCACGTTGATTTGAGCCTCTGCTGGTCCCACAGGTCTTATTGTAGGTTTTGTTATGTGCCGGCTCATTTTATTTTGGATAGCCATTTGGAAATGTTGGGGGAAGTAACCTGTTATTTTGGCTTTCTATTTGTACTGTTAGCTCACCTAACCGAAGGTCATGGTGAGCTTTTTTGACCATGAGATGTCCGGTGTCGTCGTTCGTCGTGCGTAAACTTTTCTTGTTAACCCTCTAGGGGCCACAATTTTGATCCAGTCCATCATCAAACTTGGTCAGAATGATCATCATGGCAATATATCGGTCAAGTTCGAATATGGGTCATGTCGGGTAAAAAAGTAGTTCAGTAGGTCAAATCATAGAAAAACGCTGTTGACACTCTAGAGACTACAGTTTTGGTTCAATCATCCTCAAACTTTCTGAGAAAGATCACTTGACAATATCTCAGTAAAGTTTGAATATGGGTCATGTCGGGTCAAAAAGTAGGACAGTAAGTCGAATCATAGAAAAAAAAAAGGAACACTCTATAGAGGTCACTGTTTTGGTCCAATCATCATCATACTTGCCCAGAATGGTTGTTTTGATAATATCTAGGTCAAGTTCGAATATGGGGCATGTCGGGTCAAAAACTAGGTCAGTAGGTCAAATCACAGAAAAGCTTGTTAACACTCTAGAGGCCCCGGTTTCGGTCCAATCATCATCAAACTTGCTCAGAATGATAATCATTACAATATCTAGGTCAAGTTTGCATATGGGTTATATCGGGTGAAAAAGTAGGTCAGTAGGTCATATCATAGAAAAACCTTAACACTCTTTCAAGAGGCCACAGTTTTAGTCCAATCATCATCAAACCTTCTCAGAATGGTCATCTCGACAATATCTATGTCAAGTTCGAATATGGAGTGCACATTGTCTTGCGAGAAGCTGACAACAGCCCTTCTCCTATCAGTGGGAGGAGTCCAAGACCACTTAGACAATACTTCATTATCAGTGTTGTCACACCATGGGGATCCAACCTGCAACTTCATGATTGCTCATTTAGTTTTTTGTTTGTTTGATTTGAGGTTTAATGTCCCCGTCAAGACTGTAAAGGTCATTTTGGAGACGCTGCTTCCAATTTTGTGGGACTTTTACCCGACATTGACATGAAATGACACCGCAAGCCCTGTCACCCAATGAAACCAATAGGTTTTATTAGCATGGACGGTCCACCTCGCACCGCGGTTCCTGGACAGGCTTAGATCCTCTAAGCAGTTTACCAGTACTAGTGTGCTGGCCGGATTCAGCTCTGCGTGGAAGCATCATGCAGCCCATATATTTCCTCAAGCCCCTATGGTCTGGGGCCGCGCTCATTTAGTACAGGGCTTTATGTATGAGTAACAATGGCAAAAGAACGAGGATGGGGCTGTTGATAATAATAATAGTTCGCCTGTCATTACTGACAATGACCAATCTTAATCATATTTGAGAGATGTTACTGTTTCTGTGTTCTAAGATGGCTGATGGGACAGATTCTAGCTCTGAATTGTCTGTTGCAGATAGAGGCTAGAGGAAGATAGCTCTGTTGGTGATGCCTTAGCTCTGGCTTTGTGCTGTGCACGTTTCTGCTTAGCTTCACTGATTCTTTTTGCCTCATATTCACTGGCATTCCTTCTGAGACCTCGCAACTTTGCTCTTTCCTGTGCAATTTGTTCCCACGACTGTTGGAATGTTGAAGTCCCCCCTGAGGGAGGCTTTGAGGGTGCCCTTGTAGCACTTCTTCTGAGAGCCTTGGGAGCGTTTGCCCATTTCTAGTTCTCCATAGAGAATTTTCTTTGGCAAACTTTCCTAAGGCATTCTGGTAACATAACTTGACCACCTTAACTGTGCTAATTTCAGTAGAGCATCCCTGCCATGTTCAGGACTTCGGTGTCTGGAATCCTGTCTTGCCACTTGATCGTTAAGAGTTTTCTAAGATGGAAGTGATTCAGTCTTTTGGCATGCCGTTGGTAAACTGTCCATGTTCCACATGCATCCAATAGTGTTGGCAGCACCACACCAGGGCATTTGAAGAACATAAATGAGCCGGCAAATGACAAAACCTACAAAAGCAGAGACTCAAATCAACCTGCACACCCATCCACTATGACAAGACCTTCTGCTTATGACTCTTTGCATAGATATTAGCCTATAGTTGGCACATACAATCAGCAAAGACTCCGATCAGACTGCACGGATCAGACATCACTACAGGCTGATCGGAGTTTTCGCTCGTCGCTCAAGACTTCTTGTAGATTTTGTTATGCACTGGCTCAAATTGGAAAATGCTAAGTGCACTTTTATCATGTGTTGGCTCCCTTGTGTTTAACAACACATCAACACTTGTGCACGATTTCGTGTCGTCTCCCAGAGAAAGGGAGATAAGAGATAGAAGAGACAGTAGAGATGAAAGAGACGGAGGAAAATAGATGAAGAAATAACAACATTCCTCGTCTACATGCCCAACTGTTAGCCAATATCAGTGGATCAATACACCCGCCGCTATTCTTTTTGAACCCGTGCAACCCCCTGGTCTAGTTGTTTTGATCCGCCCTGTTTCCACACGTAACCCCGCACAATGTCCCGCTGCAAGCCATCACAATGACTCGGCGTATACACAGCGAATCTGTTGATTTCACTTATTTACCTATGAGAAAGTTTTAGACAGGTAACATGATATTTTTAATGTAAAATTAATTTTAATTAATAATATACCTACCTATCACTACAATCATAGCCCTTGCAGTGATGGGTAGTTATATTTGATATTAAAATGATATTTTTAATCTAAAAATAATTTTAATTAATAATATACCTACCCATCACTACAAGGGCTATAATTGTAGTGATGGGTAGTTATATTTGATATTAAAACTGACAATCAATTTTATACACTGCGATTACCCAGCGATCCCCTCCATTGGCCCGTATCAGCGTTGGTCATCACAGATTTAATCCTTTTTAACAGGTCCCCCTCAATGCGCATTTGGGCGGGTTTCAAAAGATTTAGTACTGTAAGGTATGTGACACCTCACCCAACCACCCCATTTGTTGTTTTTTTTTCTGACAATATTATGCTTCATCTCCTTGAGAAAGGGAGAAAAGAGATAGCAGAGGAGATGAAAGAGATATGGAAGAATAATGAAATGAGAATGAAAGTAAAGCCATGATAAAAATGTCCCCCTCTACCCTTAAACATTCCCTGCTGTTTCCCTACCTGATGAAAGGATAGCAGGCCTTGCCAGACTTAAGCCAATATCAGTTGGACACCCACAATAGTTTTGCCTCACCCAAATGCCAGGCCACTCCACCACACAAGATAATTTGCAAGAATATTTTTTTAGCTCACCAGAGCGGAAGGCTCCAGGGGAGCTTATAATATAGACAGTGTCCGTCATCGTCTGTGTCTGCGTCCTCAACATTTTCAAACAACATCTCCTCTGAAACTACTTGACTAATTTAATCCAAATTATATGTGGAGCCTCTATGGGAAGTGGGAACGAAAGTTTGTTCGTGAGGACTGGGTCACATGACCAATATCGCCACCATGCCCATATATGGTAAAAACCTTTAAAAATCTTCTTCTCAGGAATCAAATGGCCGAATTGAAACTTGGTACGCAGCATCTGATACTCTGGCCCTACCAAGTTTGTTCAAATGATGACCTTTGGTTGGTAACAAGACGTTTCGCCCCCAAGACGTTTCGCCCCTGGTCGTTTCCCCCCTAGTCGTTTCGCCCCCTTTTTTGGCCCCTAGTCGTTTCGCCCCCAAACTAAATTACTATATTTTATATATAAAAGATTCATGAGAGAGAGAAGAGCCTGTTCTTTGAATGAAAATGTTAATAAGGTATTATGTTAAGTATTACCTGTTTTGATCAATACCGTTAATCACAATGTTTATTTGATTTGACACATTAATCACGCAATTAATGCCCTTAATGGTAAGGTGTGAAAACATGTGCTCTTTGCAAAGTTAAACGTCTTTAACAGGTCTGAGTGTTTAGCTATTTCTAAAGACTGTCCATAAAAATAAAGACAGTCTTTAAATTTATGGACTCACGTGTCTCTAGAAAGCAATGCAAATCGTAAGAATTTTCAAAAATTCGAAAATCGCAGTACATATGTTACGAAACCTTCTTTATTACATGATAATCTTCGCGTAGCTGAAAACTGAGTATGATCCGTTGTCTTGTTGATTAATAATTCAAGAACGTAAATAATTGACTCTGTGTAGTTCAGGTTTTCTCCCTTACACTATAAACAATGAAATATGTCACCTGATGCGTGGCACACTTGTTGTAAAGTACATGAAGGGAGAAAACCTAAACAAAAATATCTTCCGTAGACGTTTTATATAAATACTCGAAAAGTAGACAATATTTCGAGAAAAAACTTTCTGTGTATGCAATTCATCATGTATCGAAGAAGTTTATATAATACATATTCTGCGATTTTTGAATTTTTGAAAATTCTTACGATTTGCATTGCTTTCTAGAGACACGTGAGTCCATAAATTTAAAGACTGTCTTTATTTTTATGGACAGTCTTTAGAAATAGCTAAACTCTCAGACCTGTTTAATTATCGCTTAAGCACCTTTACCAGTTTTGTTTTAAATTGGTTGGTTGGTTCGTTAACAGAGTCGGCCAGTAAATCATTGTTGAATATTGCCGCAAATGCCGTCTATGCAACATCGCGTCAACGCCGATGCAACGTCATAAAGTTGCATCGGCGTTGATACCACGTTGCATACACAGTGTGTGCCCACTAGGTAATACATGGTTGAGTATTGCCGCAAATGTCGTCCACGCAACGACGCGTCAACGCCGATGCAACGTAATAAATAGAAGTGGAAGCAATGATCAAGTCAATTCCTTTCATCAATGTTCCATCAGCAATTTGTGTATACTCTGATCAGATTTGTGGCTTCCGACCCAGTAATTCCTGAACTGTAAGCAAATAGTGCAGACCCTGATCAGACAACGCGGTTAGCTTGATACATTCAAGTACAGCTTCTTCCCTAGGACTATACCCGATTGGAATTCTTTACCAGCATCTGTTTCTGAGGCCCCTGACTTGGTATCCTTCAAGCAGGGACCGTCTACTCTCTCGTTTTAACAGCTAGGTAGGGGCCGGTCTGTAAGTAAAGTCTGAGGGATTTTTGAACCTGTGCCGGTTGGGTGACGCTTCTGTAGCCAGAGAGGTCTGGTTTCCAATGATGATTTGAAAAAGCAAGCAGGAATCTTTCCTTTCTTATCTATCTTGTCTCTCCACTATTTCTCTTTCTTTCCAATATTTCCCACTTTCTCTTTTTCACGCGCCATCAGTGACATACTGTTCGAGTATGAATGAAGTCCCTTAACAAACAGATACAGATACTTAGGCTGACGTGACAGGGCGATGATGCTACTTAAATGTTTGCCTCTTCTCACCTCTAATAAAAGTTCAACATTGAAAATTAGACTTAGAGTGTAAAGTGGGCGAAACGAAGAGGGGGACGAAACGACTAGGGGGACGAATCGACTAGGGGGGCGAAACGACTAGGGAGGAAACGACCAGGGAGGAAACGTCTTTGGGGCGAAACGACTAGGAGAGGAAACGGTTTGGGGGCGAAACGTCCCGGATTCCTTTGGTTGACCTTGACCTGTTTTACAGCAAGGTCAAATTTGGTCACTTAGACATTTGTAAGGAAAAAAGGCAAAACAGTGGATTTTTTGATTGCTTGGAAGCTTGTGGCATCAGAAATGGTATTTGCAAACAGCTAAATCCAAGTTTATCAATTCCAAAGGTCAAGGTCATTTACTGACCTTTGTCCTGGATGGCTCAGATTAAGTATTTTTATCTTCTTCTAAACTTAAAGTGCTGGGTTGATTGAAACCAAATTACATGTGGAGCCTCTATGGGAAGGGGGGAACGAAAATTTGTTCGTAAAGACTGGGTCACATGACAAATATGGCCACCATGCCCATATAGTAAAAAACCTTTAAAAATCTTCAGGAACTGAATGGCCGATGACCTTGAAACTAGGTATGAAGCAGCCGGGACTCGGGCCCTACCAAGTTTGTTAAAATGATGACCTTTGTTTGACCGTGACCTGTTTTACGGCAAGGTCTAATTTGGTCACTTAAGACATTTGCATGGAAAAAAAGGCAAGACAGTGGATTTTACTGATTGCATGGTAGCCTGTCACATCAGAAATATTATTTGCAATCAGCTGACTGGAAGTTAATCAATTCCAAAGGTGAAGGTCATTACTTATCTTTTGTCTTGGATGACTCAGATTCAGTATTTTTATCTTCTTCTCCACTAAAACTGCTGTGCTGATTGAAACCAAATAACATGAAAAGCCTCTTTGGGATGAGGCAATGAAAGGTTTGTTCGTGGGAGTGTTGTCACAAGACCTAGATGGGCGCCACACCTGTATATAGTATAAACCACATGAACTCTGGTGAGCATAGTGGCCCATGGGCCTAGCTGAAAAGCAATGTGATTAATGTGACATCATAAGGTTTTCTTTCTGGAATCATTTTTTTTTTTTTTTTTCATTTTATTTATTCTTTGTGGTGGCCTTTTTTGCCACATCTTTTGTATTTTTTTTACAATTTCAACTCATACAATGTACAGTATATTTTTTTTTTTTTTAGTCCATCTCGTTTTTTTTTTTCCATCTTCATTTTTTTATGTTCCACATATTTTTTTTTCTTCATCTCATTTTTGACATCTTTTTTTTTTCTTCATTTTTTTTATGATTCTCTGTTTGAATGGTGTTTTAACAACATTTTGACATGAAAAATAACATGTATGAAATTGATTCAACTTAAACTCGCTGGCTAGCATTTCATCTACCGTAACGATTCTAAGTATTGGGACAGACAGGCCTAAGCAAACAGTGCAGACCCAGATCAGACAGCTCCAAAGGAGCCGTCTGATCAGGGTCTACACTATTTGCCATTCTGTCTCCACCTTTTGGACTTCCTGCTGGTTCATGAAACAAATTCATTAAAATTTTAGGAGAATTACAGCAAGTGCTCAAGGTATCAAAACATTTTGGATTTTTGCGGTAGTAATCCCCGAGTTTCTGGACTGGACACTTCCACCTATTTTAGGATTCACCAAAGGTTGCAAATATGTGTTTGACATGTGTTACTTAAACAGAATGGCAAACAGTGTAGATCCTGATGAGACGTTTCGTTATGATTTACACCGCTTGCATATGTATCTGTACTGGGCTGCAGATTAAAAGATTAATCTGGCTAGGGCTAGCATTTTACCTAGTAAAACAAACATTTGCACCTACTCTGTTTTTTTCTTGTTTTTTTTTTTCAGTTTTAAATGTAACAAAATGAACAAACATACATACACTGTAAATGAATGAACTAGACAGATTGTACTCGGAATGAAATGCTAACCAGACAAGTCAAAGAATGCAACAAACTGAACAAACACATACATGTATATAGAAGGCAAATGAGCCAGCACCTAAGAGAAGGGCACTTATCCCATAGATGGCCAGCGAAGGCTTAGGCAAGCTGCGCATACTGTAAAAATCCTAAAAATCTGGACACCTTGAGAACTTTCTTATTTCTCCTAAAATTTTGCCAAATTTAAACAAAATTGTTTCACATTCCAGCAAGGAGTCAAATGGTACAGACAGAATGGCAAGCGGTGTAGACTCTGATCTGGGTCTATACTGTTGCTTAGGCATGTGTGTCCCAATACTCAGGATCATTACGATTAGCACAGTCTTGCCAGAGCCTTTGTTGATTGCAGACACCGAGGCAACCCATCAGGTCTTGGAGAAATAAATTGGGCTGCATGATGCTTCCACGCAGAGTTGAAAATGACTGCACAAGTGCTGGTAAGCCGCTAAGAAGGTCTATGCCTGCCCAGGCAAAGTGGTGCGAGTCGAACCATCCATGCATATAAAACCTATCGGTTTCATTGCGCAGCAGGGACTGAGATGTCATTTCATACCAGTGTCGGGTAAAAGTCCAACAAAGTTGGAAGCAACGTCTCCAAAATGACCTAAATAGTGTTGATGGGGACATGAAACCAAAACAGTAAGGCAACTTCATGCAATGTGTCATGCATCTATGCCAATTAGTTGGCGCCATAATGCATTTCAGAGCATGAGCATGTTTTAGTTTTACATCCCACCGACAACTAAGGTCATATGGATACATGGCCCTGATGTTATAAACCTTTTTACATGCTCAACTCAACTGAGCATGAAATCTGTAATGCTCAAAAGTATTTAAATATAAACAAATTGGACAATTTTACTGCTTTGATCAGCAGAGAATGTTGTTTGACCTGCTCATAAATTTCAAAATGCCAACATTTGTTGGCATTTTAAAATTTATGAGCAGGTTGAATTTCATGCACGAGTAGAGCATGAAAAAAGTTTTTTTAACCTCAGGGTCAGACCTCAGTTTAAAGACTCATCCGAAAGTCTGAAGAACCCAGGCCCCCAGTTTTATGAGGCAAGTAACTTAACCTCTTCACCACAGAGGCTTCTGCATAGTGCATTTGAAGAACACAAATCCGAGAATGCAAAGTGCCCTTTTCTCATGTGGCAGCTAAAATATGTACAATTTTAAATTACTGCTAATATTCCAACATATTTTCAATTTAACATTTATCAATCTACAGAAGCTGATTTCAATGTACATTGCTAGCCAAAACTGTTCTGACAGAGTCAGACGCACGTCCGACTAAGCTACCGCGGCTGGCTTTCTAACCCACAACCAAGGTTTCCAACAAGACAAAAAGGAAGTTTACACCTTAATTATCCTCTTAATTTGTCCTTATCTGGGGCCAGTTGTTCAAAACTAACAATATTGTTAGTTAACATATCGTTCAAACTTTGATCCTTGAATATGGCAAATGAACTAATATTTTTGCAGAAAAAATGTGAGCAGCTTTTGCAATGGCAAAAGCTGCTCACAATTTTTCAGCAAATAGTATTAGATATTTAACTTATTAGAACAGTTAACAATTTGACAACTAATGAGCTCGTTAAGCTAACGATGCTGTGAACAACTGGTCCCTGGTGTTGAGTGTACCCGTGATATACAATACCCTTGATATACAAAGCAAGGCTTGAAAATTACAAACATTTCTGAGATCTAATGTGGTTGGGATTAGAAATAAACAATGTATAGATCTCATACAGAACTGAACACATTATGGTAATACATCGGTGTTACAAAGAGCATTTATTCATATCCCCAATTTTTTTTTATATATATGAAACTTTGTGATAGTTTTTTTTATTTTTACTCCAAATACGGGTTGTGGGTGCTCGTTGTAGAGGCTCGTTGTTGAGGCGGTTCTAACAAGTATACATAACCAATGTCTTCGAGCAGACATAAGAAAAATAATGTAAACCCTGAAACCCCCAGTTTTCTCTATATAAAGTGGGGTTTATGGGTGTTCATTACACAGACTTGTTAAAGGTGCATAATTGAGCTACCGGGTCTCAAAATTTTTTTCTGGTTTTTATCGTCAATGCATACTCCTTTGTCATGTGTACACTTTTGGAGCCAAATACAGCTTCAGAACTTTGTGAAAATGGTCGTTTTCATTCGTGTTTACCCTTCACTCTGAACATGTGTTTGGAATTTCTGTTCTAAAAATAAGTCTGTCACTTTACACATACATGAAGACATTAGCGTCTCTGAGTGTCGTTACTTATGGCATGCTATTCAGCGTTATATGTTTTTCCGATTCATGCATGGCCTAAGCAAACAAGGCCAAAAATGAACGTCGCATAACGTCATATATGGGGATTCTATTTTTGTCACAAACTAAAAATAGATCTAACTAGTGTTCGAAACCTAGTTAGGGAATCCCTCTCAAACTCGTTTACCTGTCATCATAATTGTTCGCATTTTTGCATAAAATGCATTCATTTGTATTGTTTAAAAGAAAAATACTGGCTATATGTATTTTATTTTTGGAAGCATTTTTTCCAGATAGCTCAATAATGCACCTTTAACATCATAATAACATGGTGTAAATGTTATATCACTTTCTCAGGAAAATCTAAATGATCAAAGTTTCAATGGTACATTAACTAATGACAATGTTGGTTTTAACAACTGGGCCCTGGTGCCAGTTGTGCAAAACTAACGACGTCATTAGTTAACGTATCGATAAAACCTTGATCATTTATTATGGCAAATATGCTAATATTTTATTTAATGCTCCAAGAAACAAATGCTGTGGATATTTGTTAGAATTCTTACAAATATCAACAGTAATTGTTTTTTGTAGTAATTAAACAGCCTTTTATTTCCTATTATACTACTCCTTAATGGTTTAATGGGATACTTTACAGCGGAAAATTCTTTATAACAGTAAAATG
The DNA here is from genome assembly GCA_963580285.1 of Lucinisca nassula. Lineage (NCBI taxonomy): Eukaryota > Metazoa > Mollusca > Bivalvia > Lucinida > Lucinidae > Lucinisca > Lucinisca nassula. Next base: position 80,001,018 of record OY757015.1, on the reverse strand, counting down.
TTATGGAACAAACCGTGTTAGTTAAACAACCTTGTTATATCTAAACAAAAATGTATAGATTATTTAGAAAAATGTCCATTTATGGTCATTTTTCTGTCATTTTCCTGTATAAGCTATACATTTTTTGAAATCCATTCTGAAACCATGTTATAATGAACAATGTTATAATGAGGTTCTGGTGTACTGTCAATATAATGAGGGTCTTCTGTAGAACCGGTGTAGCCTCAGATCAGCCATTCTTTTTACACAGTCTGATCAGTCTCAACTAGTTGCCGGTCCACAAACATCCACAAAGTAAAATGAAACAAAACTATTACCACTGCAATGATGTGTTTGGCCCAGTTGTTCAAAGCATTGTTAGCTTAACAAGCTCATTAGTGGTCAATTGTTAACTGTTCTAGCAAGTACAACATCTAATTTTCCGGTATTTTTGCAGAAATAAATATGAGCAGCTTTTGCATTTGCAAAAGCTGCTCTTATTTTTTTCTGCAAAAACATTTGTGTATTTGCCATATTAAATGGTAGAAAATTTAATGATATGTTAACTAACGGCAGCATCAGTTTTGAAAAACTGGCCCATGATTTTAATCTTTGCTCGTTGTGCATACCAAGTTGTGCATTTTCTCAAGCACAGGCTCAGATCGTGCCTAAAGGCTCAGATCAGCCTGCACATTCATAAAGTTCCATGGCAGACCCTTAGGTTATATAACTTTTCTAGAGCTACAATGAATTTAGCATGTGATCTGTTTGACTCACAAATACCTAAATGACAGCTGTTGGCAATATAACACGTATATGCATAGCGTCACTTTTTTGGGACGTTCGAAAACAGTGTAGACCCGATCAGATGCCACAGATTGTGGCAAATGATCTGGGTCTACACTGTTTGCTCAAAGAACATACATTTTTTTGCATAAATTACAATTAACAAAAGAAATCTAACACCCCTTTAATTGAAAATGGACCACTCCAAACTTATTAGGTGGAAGATTCCATTGTCATATATGGATTAATATTTACGAGCAAGACAAACATTACTTCTTTTATCTTATAACAAAATTTGGTATTTTAGGATTTGAGCCATGGCAAAGCATTTCCTACAATTTACATGTGCACCCTGCAAAGAATCAGATCACCATGTGCACCCATATAGTCTGACAAGACATCTCTTGCTGCATGAAGGAGCATTGGGCCCTTAGCTATCCTAAGAGCACACAATGAAGACTCTGATCAGACTGTGCAAATGCGCAGGCTGATCTGAGTCTTCGCTGGGAGCACATGTCTTATTGCAGGTTTTGTTGTGTGCTGGCTCATTTAAGAAATACAAATTTCTAGCTCAGCTGAGTTGAACACAAGAATGTTGTATAACCTCCAGCACAGACCAGTCTCCCTTGAAAGCTTATCAATTCATTCAATTCTACATTTAGTCTATAGTCCGACACTGGCTATCTCCTACAGGTTCTTGTATCATCACTTTCTGACACTGGTTATCTCCTCCAGGCTATCTGAAACTGGTTATCTCCTCCAGGCTATCTGACACTGGTTATCTCCTCCACGACCTTGTATCATCGCTTTCATCATCTTCTTCAGCTAGCAACGCTTCCTCATCTATTTCATCCAGACCACCCTGAAACAAAAGTGTGCCTATTTGAGTTTTACATCCCTCCAAGAATTAAGGTCATTTGTGGAGATGGGACTATGGTTTAAAGACTCATCTGAAAGTCTGGAGAAGCCCAGGATTGAACCAATGACATACCACTACACCACAGAGGATTCTTCAGCAATTATAGTAACTCGGAAATATAACAATTGTTTTTTTGTTGTTTTTTTTTATATCTACCCAGTCAAAAACGTAACTATACCAACCTCCGGGTAAATTCCAGTGGCTATCCCGCAGCCATTCAGCTAAGCGTGGTTGTAAACATGCGAATCGGACGTTTAGCTACAAAATGCATACATTTACATTTCCCATACTATTCTGCTCAAGAGTTGTCTTGCAATATGTGCCTAGAAAGGTTTTGCAAGGAATTTGGCATTGCACATGCGCAGATGATCATTCTTTGTCAGAGATGAAAGATCATGACCACTGATCATCGAAACTCACTTTACATCTCCAATATCTCATGATCTTGCCCTACAATCAAAGCTTTAATTTGTGAAATTCTCAGATTATCTCCCTTTCAATTAAAAATATAGCAATTTTCAAACTGTTGCTATTTCTATACCTGTCATTCAATTTTGGCAGTTTCTTTAAAAAGCGCTTTGTTGCAACCATTGCTGTGTCGATCATGATGGAAAATAATGTAGAAAATTCATGTAGCATGTAGCACTTCCAGCTGCAATTTCCTATGGAGTTTCAATTGAAATCAGCATTTTGCACACAACTTCAAAGAATGGGAGGCCTATACGCGATCGTCTGTTTCTCTCAGCGAATGGAACTAAAGTTACAAACCTTTTGTAAATAGACACACAGGGTATCTAATAAAATGTTACATGTATCAAAGTTTAGAAATCTTGCACTAAGTGTAATTTTTTATGGTGTTAAATTTTGGCCTTTGTAATGATTTATTCTGCGAAATTGTCACAGTGACCCCCTGGGTGTTTAAAAGAATAGCACAGGCTGGCGAGTTTACATGAACAAAAACAGTTTGGACTTTTACATGGTAAAATGAGTGCTCTAACTAAAACAAAACAAATTTTGTGTGTTTTTCATTTGTAGTAAGTATGGTAACAGAAGCAATTGTATGTATAGGAACTTTTTTGACTCAGTATATATCTACAAGGAGCAAATACTGTGAATATTGGACTCCTCAGGTTCTGTAGCATCAGCTTTGCATTTCCAGTCTGTTAAATGAGTTCAGTGACTAATCATAAATGAGCCAGCGCAAGACAAAACCTACAATAAGACCTGCGCCCAGCGAAGAATCAGATCAGCCTGCACATCCATATAGACTAACCAGAGACTTCTCTTGCTGCATGAAGGAGCATTGGGCCCTTAGCTATCCTTCAAATGCACAAAGAAGACTCTGATCAGACTGTGCGGATGCACAGGCTGATCTGAGTCTTTGTTGGGTGCACATGTCTTATTGTAGGTTTTGTCGTGCGCTGGCTCAACTAAGAATCAAAGCAGTATAGATCCTGATGAGATGGCATTCATTGGCATCTGATCGATGAACTGGGTCTACACTGTTTGCCAAACCCAACACATGAATCCAGTTCAGATTCCATAGATAATCCTTTTACCCAATACTCCGACCACACAGCGACAAGAACAGCTTGACTATTTTCTATAAATAGCCTTTACCTGGATTTCTAACATGTCAGTGATAGCCACTTGGACTTCAGCATTGAATAGCTACTGGGCTTTGCAACTTGAGGTCAATTAATATACAATTGACCCAAAATTCCATAATTAAACTGGGATTTATATGAGCTGTGTCATGAGAAAACCTACTTTATTTTACACACAGCAAGGTCCAGATCAGCACTTTTATGTTCCCTGCTGATTAACATGTTTTGTACCAAATGGATCTTCCTCCTTATATGTGGAAGGAGCCCATTTCGAAATTTAGGGTTTTCAAGGTTGTTTTTTTTCCCGCCCATAGGGGCTTGAAGAAATATATGGGCTGCATGATGCTTCCACGCAGAGCTGAATCCGGCCCGCACACTAGTACTGGTAAACCGCTTAGAAGATCTAAGCCCGTCCAGGAATCGCGGTGCAAGGCGGACCGTCCATGTTAATAACCCCTATTGGTTTCATTGGGCGACAGGGCTTGAGATGTCATTTCATCTCAATGTCGGGTAAAAGTCCCACAAAATTGGAAGCAACGTCTCCAAAATGACCTTTACAGTGTTGACGGGGACGTTAAACCTCAAATCAAACAAACAAAAACAAGGTTGTTTTTTCTTCAAAATTTATTTGAAAAATGGCAGAACGCTGATCAGACGCTTTCTGTGGCGTCTGATCTGGGCCTGCACTGTTTGCCAATTACTCATATTAGGGTTTCCAGTACTAAATGGGTTAATACAGAACCTCTAGTTTTTATGTCTAAAGTTTCAAGACTGTTGCTAGTCTGTGTATATGAGCAGACCAGTTTGTGTCTTAGTGAAATCAAAGCACTGATAGTACTGGTGGGTGGATTGTATCTGATTCTTTTAACATGATATTTTTAATGTAAAATTAATTTTAATTAATATAATATACTTACCCATCACTACAATTTAAGCCTTTTAACCAGATGCAGCTCTGGGTCAGTCTGACAAAAAAGAAATCTAGCATGTCCCATTTCCCGTGACCTCCCTAGTGTCGAGTCCTGATTGGTCACATGACCTATCAGACCAATGGGCAGACGATACAGGTCACGTGATCCCGGCGTTCGCGCCGAGCATGAGATCAAGAAGAAGGAAGAACACTTACGCGGGTATAAATGGGCGCGGGTATTTTGGTACTTATCGCCTATGCGAGCAGTGACTCAAGAGGAACCTTCAGACAGAAAGCCATATCCCTGGCCCCTCTGAATGGCTGGGCATGCGCAGTTAAAATTTGTCATGACGGAATGCTCGAAGACACAAATTCGCTTGGCAGGGCTCAAATAAACTTACCTTGATTTTGGCCAGCAATAATCACATGGACAAGAGCAGGCCCAAAGCTTCTGTAGTTAGTAATGTTTGGCTTGATTGATAAACAAACAACCCTAAAACCCAAAGACAGGTTTTCTTGGGAGAGGGCTCATATCAAGACTTTTACTCACCTCGGTATCAAGGTCAGAGTCGGCGGAGACATGACTGGCACTACTGGACACATCAGGTTTAGGTATATACCAAGTCATCTTCAAAACCTTCGTCTTGAATTTACTGCCATGCATAATTCCCTGAAAATATATAACACATAGTCAAAACTACTCTCTATCAAGTCAATGTCTAAACTGTCAATGTTTCAAGATCATCCAGCTTTTGAAAAAACATTTAAAGTAGAACTTCGATGGCTCGAGCACCGATGGCTCGTTTACCTTGGATGTGTCGAACCCATTCTTGATCCCCTAGCGAAATCCTCTACATAAGAAATAGTGGGGGGTAATTAAGGAGATTTTAGTCTTTTATCTTGCAAAAGTATGCTGTGTGAACTCATTAGAATCGCCTCGATGAGGCGATTCTAATGAGTACACACAGCATACATTTTCATTATAAAACGCCAAAAAGATGTCTAAATAATCTCGTTATGACTCCTGACAGTAACCTCAGTGGCTCGAACTACCCATGTCTCGAACAGATTTTCGAGGTCCCAAAGGTGTTCGAGCCATTGAAGTTCGACTGTATATTTGCAAAACAGGGCAAGTTACTCTGACAAAGCTAACAATACTATTATAATTTCCGTATCTAACCTATGTAATTAGACAGGCTTGAGCAATCAGTGTAAACCTAGATGAGATGCTGCAGAATGCGGTTTCTTGCACACCAGACAAGGAAACTCGTGATTTTACCCTGGGATAGAAATTTATGTTCTGACCCTGGTGTTCCGACCCCAAATCGAATAGAATCGCGTGTTAGATAAATACACTGATTACAACCTCATGTGTGGCACCGTCATGTGTGACGTCACTAAAACATTCCTGTTGTGTCATCACAAAATGGCGGATGTCGGTAACCGAAGTGACAGCAGCATTAAAAATTCGCAATAGAAATGGAAGGTATGCAAGAAAAAGAATCCAATATGGATGTGAGTGGTTGGATAGAAAAATCCGTCCCTCGGGATCACTGTCCGGCATCACTCGGCAAGCCTCGTGATGCCGGACAGTGACCCTTGGGACAGATTTTTCCATCCACCCCTCACACCAATATAAGATTCTTATATTCCCATCAGGGTCTTCACTGTTTACCACCCATCCAGCTATTTGTTGACACAACATCAGGTAGTAAATTGTACTGCTTCTGAGTTATGAACAAGTATGGTAAAGATTGAGGGTGTCTGAATATTTATGCTAAATACAGTAACATTTTGAAACAAGAGGGCCATGATGGCCCTGGATCGCTCACCTGATCCACACTGTAAAAATGAAATGGTAGGTAATATAGTAAGGTGCCTTGTCAGAAGGAACATACATGCCAAATATGAAGGCTCAATCTCAAATGGTTAAAAAATTGTGATAAAGTAGGTCAAAGGTCAAGGTCACAGGTCAAAATGTTTTGCATGAGTGGGAAGACCTTGTCAGAAGGAACCTACATGCCAAATATGAAGGCTCTATCTCAAATGTATCAAAAGTTATGGCAAAGAAGGTCAAAGGTCAAGGTCACAGGTCAAACTTTCTGTATGCATGGGAAGCCCCTGTCACAAGGAACCTACATGCCAAATATGAAGCCTGTATCACAAATGCTTCAAAAGTTATGACAAAATAGGTCAAAGGTCAATCTCATAGGTAAACATTTTTGTATGGGTGGCTCTAGCTCAAATGCTTCAAAATTGTGATAAAGTAGGTCACAGGTCAAATATTTTTGTACGAGGGGGAAGCTCTTATCACAAGAAAACTACATGCCAAATTGAAATATGAAGGCTTTATCTCAAACATTTCACAAATTATGAAAAAATGACCTGATCTACTTTTTGATTCGAAATTACTCCTAATCAAACATGACCCAGATAATGTCAAGATGATCTTTCTGAGCAAGATTTATGATAATTGGACCAAAACTGTGGCCCCTAGTGTTCACAAGGTTTTTCTATGAGCTGACCTTCTGACATACTTTTTGACCCGACATGACCAGTATTCAAACTTGACTGAGATATTGTCAAGATCATTCTGAGCAAGTTTGATGATGACTGGACCAAAACTGTGGCCACTAGAGTATTCACAAGGTTTTTCTATGATTTGGCCTGTTGACCTACTTTTACACTCGACCTGACCGATATTCGACCGTGACCAAGATATTGTCATGATGATCATTCTGAGAATGTTTGATGATGATGATTGGACAAAAACTGTGGCCTGTAGAGTGTTGGCAAGAACGACAATGATTTTCCCATTGTAAATCATTTTTGATAAAAAGCTTATGTCATCAATCCCCCGCCAGAGGCATGCTACACATGAGAAATGACTGAGATCAGCCAGTAGGATGCAGAGACATTACGATAACACACCCGTGCGACAAAGTGCATTTTTTCACATCTCCAAAATGGCTATTTTCTGATGAAAAATCGTCCTTATTTTCTTATTTATACACCAAACATAGGTTTTGGGTACTCGTTAGAACCGCCTCATTGAGGCAGTTCTAACGAGTACCCACAACCTATGTCTTGGAGCAGTAATAAGGAAAATAATGTTTAGCCCCGTAAACCCCAGTTTTCTCTATATAAAGTGGGGTTTAGGGGGGTCTTTATTTCACGGACTTGTTCACGTGATGATATAGCTGGTGAAAGGTACTGATGGATGGACGGACGACGAACGGATGACAGATCAAAACTATACTATAAGCTCCGCTGGAGCCTTCAGCCCAGGTGAGCTAAAAAACTTAACCCTTATCTTGCTGTTCACGACAACCCCTATCTTTGCAAACAGTGTAGATCCAGATCAGATGGCTTCAGAAGAAGCCATCTGATCAGGATCTACACTGTTTGACATTCAATTTATGAATTTGTAGGAATAAATTACATCAAGTTATCTGATTGGTTCAAAGTCAGAAATGGGTGTGGCTAAACTGAATATTCAGCAAGAGAAGGGTTAAATCAAATCATTCATTCTGGCAAAAACACTGATATTTTTGTTGATTTGTCTGATGTCAAAAGGATACTGACTGGACTCATATGCTGGTACACTGGCAAACAATGTAGACCCAGTTCAGATGCTGCAGAATGTGGAGTGCAATCAGGGTCTACACTGTTTGCTTAAAACACAAACGTACTGGTATTTTTAAAAGCAAAATACTGGTATTTAAACAAGAGGCCCATGGGCCACTATGCTCACCAGAGCTCAGGTGGGCACTGCCCATCCTGCCCAATGGCAGCCATGTATTTTAACATGATATCATTTTAATCCACCAAATGAACCCCCATGTCCAAATGAGCACCCATGTGGACTCAGCATCTGAAAAGTTAGGCCTTTTATGAAGTAGAGGGGGTGGGGCATGGACCCAATGGAGCCCTGGTTGGTATCACTAAATGCGTCTTATCATAAGAAACAAAAATATATATGGTTTAGCAGTGGGGATCTGTAAGGCCTCTTTAACAGTTGAGGGGTTGGGGCATGCCCTGTTGATCCCAGGAAAGCCCAAACTGTTGTCCCTAAATGTGTCTTATCATAAGGACCAAGTATATATATGGTTCAGTGCTGGGAATCTGACCGGTTTCAGAGATTTGAGGCCCTTTTATGAAATAGGAATGGCCCCTGCGGACCCCGCTACAGTAGGTGTGCTAATAATAAGGAACAAGAACATATATGATTATGGGGTGGGGATTTGAATGGTTTCTGAAATATAAAGCCTTTTATGAAATGGAAGGGCGGGGCACATTGCCTCAGCACAAAGAGACCTCCAGGTTGGTGTGATTGAACGAATCTTATCATAAGGAACAAGTATATGGTTTAGGGGTGGGGATCTGAACTATTTCTGATATATATGGCTTTTAATGAAGTAAAGCGGTGTGGCATGGCCTGGGCGTGCCCCGGGGACTCCCAAGCTGGTGTCACTGAATGCGTCTTATCATAAGAAAGATGAATATATATGGTTTAGGGTGGGGCTAAGAACATTCTCTGAGATATAAGGCCTTATGTGAAGTGGAGGGGTGGGGCAAGGCCCAGGGAGACTCCCAGGTTGGTGTCAATGAATGTGTCTTATCATAAGGAACAAGACTATATATGGTTAAGGGGCGGCCATCTGTAGGGTTTCCGAGATATTGTGATATTATGAAATGGAGGGGGTGGGGCATGGCCCCAGCATATCCCTGGGAACCCCCAGGTTGGTGTTACTGAATGCGTCTTATCATAATGAACAAGAATATATATGGTTTAGGGGTGGGGATCTGAACAGTTTCTGAAATATATGGCCTTTTTTGAAGTGGAGGGGTGGGGCAAGGCCCCAGCGCGTCTCTGAGGACCCCCAGGTTGGTGTCAATGAATGTGTCTTATCATAAGAAGCAAGCATATATATGGTTTATGGGCGGGGATCTGTAAGGTTTCCGAGATATTGGGCCTTTTATCAAATGCAGGGGGTGGGGCATGGCCCCGGTGCGTCCAGGGGACTCCCAGGTTGATGTCACTGAATGGGTCTTATCAAAAGGAACAAGAATATATATGGTTTAGGGGTGGGAATCTGAATGGTTTCCGAGATATTGGGCCTTTTATAAAGTTGAGGGGGTGGGGCCTGACCTGTGCGCATCCCTGACGACCCCAAGGTTGGTGTTACTGAATGCGTCTTATCAATAGGAACAAGAATATATATGGTTTAGGGGTGGGGATCTGAACAGTTTCTGAGATATATGGCCTTTTGTGAAGTGGAGGGGTGGGGCAAGGCCCCAGCGCATCTCTGAGGACCCCCAGGTTGGCGTCAATGAATGTGTCTTATCATAAGAAGCACGCATATATATGGTTTAGGGGCGGGGATCTGTAAGGTTTACGAGATATTGGGCCTTTTATGAAATGGAGGGGGTGGGGCATGGCCCCGGCGCATCCAGGGGACTCCCAGGTTGATGTCACTGAATGGGTCTTATCATAAGGAACAAGAATATATATGGTTTAGGGGTGGGGATCTGAATGGTTTCCGAGATATTGGGCCTTTTATTAAGTGGAGGGGGTGGGGCATGACCTCGGCGCATCCCTGAGGACCCCAAGGTTGGTGTTACTAAATGCGTCTTATCAATAGGAACAAGAATATATATGGTTTAGGGGTCGGGATCTGAATGGTTTCTGAGATATATGGCCTTTTATGAAGTGGAGGGGGTGGGGCATGGCCCCGGCACAACCTGGGGGACCCTCAGGTTGGCATAAAAGCATATGGCTGAAAGAATTTTACTCAAGAAACATTTCTATAAAAGTTTTGTCCAAATATCTGCAATGACTTGGCAGTAAATGCCATTTTTCAATTTTCCCCATTATAAGTCTATGGAAACTCTAAGTTGCCATAGCAACCAAACTAATGGGCCGATTTTCATAAAAAACACAAACTTTCAATCCCCCAGCCCAAGGATGCTACAGATAAAATTTGGGCTGAATCGGTCCAGTGGCTTCAGAGAAGATGTTTGAAAGTGTTACGACGACGACGACGACAACGACGACGACGATGACGACGCCGGACAACTGCCTATCCTATAAGCTCCCCCGGAGCCTTCGGCTCTGGTGAGCTAAAAACTATATAAACAGCATTTATAAGTCGCTGATGAACATCATTTTCCTAGCCTGCACTCAGAGAAAATCAAACCACCTTTGCTGTCAGAGTTTTTAAAGGGAGCCAATTTTTATGAATTCATGTTCTCTTTACTGCGAACTGAGTATGTTTGTTGTGGGGTCTACTCTTAAACAGAAAGAAAATTCTTTCCATTAAGATTTGACCCCTACTGAATAGGGAGACAAAAACATTTTTGAAAAGAGTTGCCTCCTCTGACAGTATATTTATTCCTCTTTCAGAGGACAGCAACTTTACTAACCAGTTCAGCATCTCTTCTTGTCTTGAATGCAAGTATTGCACATGGAACCTCCATCTTGAAGTCGATGTTCTCTAGCTCATCCAGTTTCTGAAACAAAACAAAGCAATCTTCTATTTATTCCAAACTTTTCTAAAAATATTTACCCTAAAATAAACCAGCGGCTCTTTAAAATACAACTATTAGCATCTAAAGCAATCACATGTCGTACATATTTAAGCGGTCAGATGTTCCCGCTCCCACCTGGGCTTGGAGAAATAAATTGGGCTGCATGGTGTTTCCACGTAGAGCTGAAACCAACCGAACTTGAGTACTGGTAAACCACTTAGAAGGTCTAAGCCTGCCCAGAAAAAAATGGTGAGAGTCGAACAATCTCTTAAACCCTAGAAGTTTCTTTAGGCGGTAGGGCTTAAGATGTCATTTCAGCTCAATGTCCGGTAAAAGTCCCATAAAATTGGAAGCAGCATGTCCAAAGTGACCCACAAAGTGTTGACGCAGACGTAAAACCTCAATACAAACAAACTTCTGTGTCCATGGCAGAAAACATGTTAGTGAAACAAACATGTTACATCCAGATGAAAATGTATTATGACACAGAAAAATCTGTCGTCACTTGTTTTCTGTACAATCCATATGATATTGCCCCATATTAAAAAGTGGCTGTGAAGTACTTGAAAATTCTTTTACCACTGGCTTTATGTCTGATAATTGGAAACTGTAACTGTATCTCATGAACAGTCAATTTTCTTCTTGTTTTCTTTTTCACGCTAGACTATCATTCTGTTTCATATTTTAAGCTGAGGACATCTGTTAGAAATGCCTCTCTAACAAATATCCACAATATTAGTTTCTTGGAATTACAAAATCTACATTCTTGAATATCTCCACTTATTCCTTCCATCTTGAGCTTAGGATTTGTTGCATTGAAACTGTCATTGTAACGAGTTTTGCCATTAAGGGAAATGGGAACACCTGGCCGATTTTTCTGCCATTTTTCAAAGGGAGACAACTTTCAGGACTTCCTGTCCGCTTTTCTATAAACCCTTTCCCACTGAAAAAGGGGTCTACTCTTAAAGGAAAGAATTTGCTCCTCTGGAGCAAATTCTTTCCTTTAAGAGTTGACCCTATTGCCATGGGAGAAAAAACTACTGTTGCAGGAGTTGCCTCCCCTGAAGGTGTTCCAATTCCACTTAAATGACTTGTTGGTACAAAGAGGGTTATCTGTATTTAACCTACCCCTAAATGCAAAGCAACATCCTCCTTCTCCTCTGCAGTAAACCCAGACACTTCTACCTGCTTGGGTCTCCTGTCTAGAGTCCTGGCGGCAACAGAAGCAGGCCCTAATAATGCCCCTCTCCCCCGGCCTCGCCCAACATAGGGTGTGATACCACTGGCCACCCAGGTGGTAGAGCCTCTGCCCCGACCTAAAGCACCACGGCCTCGACCTCGGCCTAATAATCCCATTGAATTAGCCTACAACATAAACACGCAAATCATAGCATATAGAAAAGGTACATTTACATGTATGGCAAAACTGAAAATATCTACTGAAATTTTTCATGGCAATGAATGTGCATAATATCATAGAAACAAGACACTAGACTTACTAGAACAGTTAATGGATTGACCACAAATGAGCCTGTTAAGATAACGTTGCTTTGAAGAAGTGGACTCAGAATAATTAACAAACCACACAGTAAATACTGTTTTGACTAGTTCTTTGTTGCTTTTTCTGCTAAGAAAACCAACATTGTCTTGCAAAATCTTGTTATGAAGATCACAACATTGTCATGATAAGCATCACATCATCTTGTGACCTGAGAAGTGGTAAGTAAATTGATTGTCCATTTTTAAGCTAAACTATATGGTATAGCTTATGACATCAGTCATGTACCAAATGACAATATCATACAAAGTTAACTATCCACAAGTCACAAAAGCTTGTTTCGTTTGTTTAATTTGAGGTTTGTCGTCCCCCTCAACACTATATAGGTAATTTTGGAGACCTTGCTTCCAATTTTGTGGGATTTTTACCTGACATTGAGATGAAAATACATCTCAAGTCCTGCCGCTATATGCATTGGACAGTCAGACTCACACCACTTTGCCTGGGCAGCTTCTAAGCAGTTAACCAGTACTCATGTGCTGTCAGTTTCAGCTCTGCGTGGACGCACCATGCAACCCAATCAATGCTCCAGTGTGTGAAGGCCTCCTAAGAAGTGTTAAGTAAATTGACTGTCAATTTTTATGTAAAAATATAATATGATATTGCTCATGACAGCTGTCATGTAACAAATTAGAATATCATACATCTTTTACAATGGACAAGTCACCAAAATCGATGATAAATGGGCTCAAGCCCACAGGGGCTTGCAGAAATAGATTGGGCTGCATAATGCTTCCATGCAGAGCTGAAACCGACTGCACAAGAGTACTGGTAAACAGAGGGTCTGAGTCTGCCTAGGCAAAGTGGTGCAAGTCACACCACCCCTATATACAAATGCTATTAGTTTGTTCGGGTGGCAGGGCTTGAGGTGTCATTTTGTCCCAATGTCATGTAAAAGTCCCACAAAGTTTGAAGCAACATCTCCAAAATGATCTAAATAGTGTTGACTGGGATGTAAAACCTCAAGTAATACCAAACAAACGATGATTAACACTCACAATTTTCTGTAACTCTAGAAGTTTCTTCTTTAGTTCAAGAGTATCTTCCCCTTTAGTCGTCTTTGTCATCAGTTCTAGTTCCACATCAAGTATCTCCTTCTTGGCTTGTTCAGGAGACTTTACTGTGACACCTTCTGATTCCTTCTTCACCACAACTCTACGACCTAATTCAGTCTTCAGAGTGTCTATACTGTCTGTTAATGTCTTCAATGTCTGAAAAGTAATTTGAGAAACCGTATTTAGTTCTACATCAAGTATCTCCTTCTTGGCTTGTTCAGGAGACTTTACTGTGACACCTTCCGATTCCTTCTTCACCACAACTCTACGACCTAATTCAGTCTTCAGAGTGTCTATACTGTCTGTTAATGTCTTCAATGTCTGAAGAGTAATTCGAGATACTGTATTTACCCCCAATATTTAGACACCTCAACTCCTTACCATACTACTTAAAATCTGAATGAGTACAATTTACGACCTGATGTTGTGTCGATAAATAGCTGCACGTGTGGCAAACAGTGTAGATAGGGCTGGCTAATTGTTGTGAAAAGATAATCGATTATCAGTCCTGTCATTGCGATCGGTAATCGATTAGTAATCGCTAAAGTTTTTGTTATAGTTTTACCTGTCTGGCTTTCTATCTGAGCATGGCTCTTACCATATGTTGCACTTTATCATATGTATATTTGAACAGACATGCCCGAGCAAACAGTGTAGACCCAGATGAGACGCGGCAGAATGCGGCGTCTCATCAGGGTCTGCACTGTTTGCCACTCATCCAGCTATTTTAGGCATAACTTTGGGTAGTAAATTGTACCTAACAAGTAATCGATTATCATCAAATCAGAAATGATAATCGTTTCTGTGGAATTTATCGATCGATTAATCGATTATACGATTAATCCTGTCAGCCTTAAGTGTTGACCCTGATGAGACCCCACATTGTGTGGTGTCTCATCTGGATTTACATCGTTTGCTTAGGCCTGACCATCCAAATACATACAGTTAATGAGAAATGAAACTAGCAACACACCACCTCTTTATAACACTATTAATGGGGTCCAAAGCAGGAAATGTGTTAGTTAAACAATTGTGTTATATTCAAGCAAAAATGTATAGGTTATATAGAAAAAAGACCATTTATGGTCATTTTTCTTTTAAGAACTTATACACTTTGGGTATAATATGAAATAGGTGCGATCTAACTGCAACCAACTGTTTTGATGCTTATAAACCTCCCATTTTGTGTATTCTATATTAGGTGGGTATTTTTGAAATGAAAAGAGTTTCTAAATGGACATTTGCAGTAGTTCCGTAAAATTCCTATATTAAGATCTCCTTTTGAACTGTTCTAAAGTTTAACAGTCTCAAAGGTGGTCCCAGACTGAACAACGACAGCAACAAATTTAAACTTGAACTGTGCAGTAGATAGTTAATCTAAATAATAATAATAATAATAATAATAAACTAGAAATGCGTCCATAGGACACGGATGCCCCCGCCCGAAAATATGTCTATGTTCGTATTCATCCATAGAAAGTTATTGACAGTGTTTAAGTTTTGGACCCTTTTTATGCCATTTGACCTCCAAGTATCACCTTGGAGGTACGGATCTGGGTTTGCACGTGACACATTGTCTCAGGATGGTTAACATCTATTCAAAATTATTTCAAAATCCATCCAAAAATAAGTAAGTTATTGGCTGCGTTTAAGTTTCGGACCCATTTTTTGACCTTTGACCTCCAAGTATGACCTTGACCTTGGAGGTACGGACCTGGATTTTGCATGTGACACATCGACTGATGATGGTTAACATTTCTACAAAGTAATTTCAAAATCCATCCCGAAATAAGAAAGTTATTGACTGCGTTTAAGTTTCGGACCCTTTTTTGACCTTTGACCTCCAAGTATGACCTTGACCTTAGAGGTACGGACCTGGGTTTTGCAGGTGACACATCGACTCATGATGGTTAACATTTCTCCAAAATAATTTCAAAATCCATCCAGAAATAAGAAAGTTATTGACTGCGTTTAAGTTTCGGACCCTTTTTTTGACCTTTGACCTCTAAGTATGACCTTGACCTTGGTGGTACGGACCTGGGTTTTGCACATGACACGTCGTCTCATGATGGTTAACATTTCTGCCGAGTAATTTTAAAATCCATCAAGAAATAAGGAAGTTATTGACTGCGTTTAAGTTTCGGACGCACGGACGGACGGACGCACGGACGGACGGACGGACAGGGGCAACGCTATATGCCCTTTCCACCATTCTTCGAATGGCGGGGGCATAAAAACAAGAGCTGTCACTATAGGTGACCAATGCCCACTGTAGGAGCCAATTTCTGAGTTTTTGCAAAATTTCAAGGGGAGATAATTCAGCGAATAATGACAACAGAGTTATGGCCCTTGGTCAGAAGGTATCCCTTGTGATTGTGAATAAGTGTTTGAAGTTTCATGGGGCTAGGTCAAATGCTTTTGAAGTTATGATCAAGGTTAACAGGCAGACAGACAGACAAACAGACAGGGCAAATACTATACCATCAAAGATTCTCGGGAGGGGGGGGGGGGGGTAAAAATCACTCCGCCCAGAGAATGGTATCTGTCTTTAGTAGAACCAGTATTACATGATGATTCCACGCAGAGCTGAATCCTACCCGCACACAAGTACTGGTTAAGCGCTTAGAGGATCTAAGCCTGCCCAGGTAAAGCGGTGCGACAGGGCTTGAGATGTCATTTCATCTCAATGTCAGGTAAAAGTCCCACAAAATTGAAAGCAACATCTCCAAAATGACCTTTACAGTGTTGACGGGGAAGTTAAACCTCAAATTAAACAGACAAAAGAACCAATATTATTTTTGAAAACTGCAGTTGCACTCTACCAGTATGAATTTTGAAAACTGCAGTTGCATATATACATCTTTAGGCTAGGGAAGAGTTACTATTTCTGTTCAAGAGACAGCAATGTACCTTGTTCTATCTATCAGAATTCTATCTATCTATCTATCTATCTATCTATCTATCTATCTATCTATCTATCTATCTATCTATCTATCTTTATATATCTACCTATCTATCTGTCTGTCTGTCTCTATCCCCGAAGTGGCCCCCGCCCATCAAGGCTTGAAGATATAGATGGGCTGCATGATGCTTCCAGGCAGAGCTGAAACCGACCGCACAGGAGTACTGCCTGGTTAACCGCTTAGAGGATCTATGCCTGCCCAGGGAAAGTGGTGCGAGTCCGACCGTCCATGCTTATAAACCTTATTGCTTTCATTGGGATACAAGGCTTGAGATGTAATTTCAGGCAGAGCTGAATCCGACTGCACACAAGTACTGGTTACCCGCTTAGAAGATCTAAGCCTGCCCAGGGAAAGCGGAGCGAGTTGGACCGTCCAAGCCTATAAACCCTATTAGTTTCATTGGGCGACAGGGCTTGAAATGTCATTTCATCTCGATGTCAAGTAAAAGTCCCACAAAATTGGAAGCAACATCATCAAAATGACCTACCGCATTCGCCCTAACTACCGCACCGTGCGCTTAGTTTTTTCAAAATTATGTCATAAAATCATGGTGAAAAATCTACCTAATTAGCGCACCCTTGATACGAAAACAACAGCTTCCAAGATGATGCATACTGATATTTAATGGTACGGAAAAAGATACTTAATCATTGCCTTCACTGTTGGAAGAAATAATGGTAAGTTTTTATAGATTTACTATGAGAGCTTCAAGGGGAGATTACTGTAAAGTGTGCGCTTATGCATTTCCTTTTCAAAAATAGCTTTGGTGTGCGCTTATAGGAGCATGTGCGGTAATTAGGGCGAATACGGTATATGGTGTTGATTGGGATGTTAAACATCAAATGAAACAAACAAAACTCCCAATGGGGATGTAAGATGGGTCTAAAAGACGATTCTTCAGGAATCATGATTCCACTATACACAAGTTACAAGTACGTCACATTCGGTGTAACTTACACTCCGAAAGCTTACACAGTAATTCTGAAATTACGGCATCTATAACCTGCATAGGCACTGAAAATTCTTTATCAAAATATAGATGTGACTAATTCAGTATCACAGGGTTTGTAGTTGGCCCGTTGATTTGTCCAGTAAACTTAGTGAACGTGTAAAAAGTCAAAATATGGGTAAAAAAAAATATATCTACAATTCAATCCAGTAACATTGTGTACATTAAGTTTTGATAGCTCTTATGTGTGACTTTGTCAAAGCCACCATTGACAATCACAAACATTGCAACACTTTCCCTACCAACTATCTGCAATGAAAATTGATCTTGGAATTTTTAACAAACAGGACAAAGGGATACCCCTTGAAATGGAACTACCAATTTTGTCGCCCAACACTGCACACTAAAAAAGTTTTGAGCTACTTGAACATGGGGCTTGTCACAAACAAGTTGTTGATTAGTTACTCTGCAATGTTGTTAGATGCAGTGAGTTGAGATATAAAATATTTGTGCCTTTGGCTAGTTTAAACTCAGTCTTGACTATGGAAATCTTCGGCTTTTTCTTATTTTGAGAAAAATTGAAAAGTTCTGCGAAACTGGCACAGCTGCATGTGCAAGCTCATGTTTTCAAGGCTTTACACAACTTAATCTGCCCATCGGGGCTTGAAGAAATTGATGGGATGCATGTTGCTTGTACGCAGACAAGTACTCTGCTTAGAGAACCTAAGCCTGCCCGGGCCCAGGCAAAGCGGTGTGTGTCAGAACATGCATGCTTATAAACCCTATTGGTTTCGTTGGGTGACAGGGCTTGCGATATCATTTCATCTCAATCTCGGGGGTAAAAGTCCCACAAAATTAGAAGCAATGTCTCTATAAAGTGTTGATGGGGATGTTAAACCTCAAATCAAACAAAACACTCCTGGTGTAAATTACATACACTCCAGGTTTGGCAGGATGGAGCTGCCTACACGGTAATCACGCTGTTGTTGATGTAATTATGGTAGGGATCACTCATATTTTTGCTTTTTACACATTCCACAAGTTTTTAGGGCAAATCAAGGGGCCAAGATAGAAACTATAGATGGGAAGATATGTGTTCTTAGGGAAGATTCTGGGTAATTGATAGTATTTTTTTTTTTTTTGCTGTCCAAGCAATAAAGCGGCAATCATTTTTGGGTCAGGCCTTGGCAAAAGATAATAATAAGACCAGATTAAATATTATTTGATCCAACGTTATTTTTACACCAGGAGAAATATATTTGGCTGCATGGAGTTTCCCGGTAAGGCGAAATCAACAGCACCTTTACCCTATGAAAACATGCATATACAAATACAATGTAACTTAAACACTGCAAAAAAAAAAAAAAAAAAAAACTGAAAATTTCAAGATGGAACAGTGTGATGTTTTTCATATTTCGACTCAAAATTTAGATTGTGGGTACAAGTTAGAACTGCCTCATTGAGGTGGATCTAACCAGTTCCCACAATCTATGGTGGGGTGGGGGGTTGATTTTAAGATTATTTCACTCATATCGAGCCGATCGTTAATCAGAGGTGGACGAAAACTGGAGTACCCGGAGAAAAACCACCTGACCTACATGTACCATTGCAGAACTTGGCGTCTCACATGTGACCCGAGTGAAGCTCGAACCACAGTGGTGAGAGACCTAATGATTAAGAGTGAGTGCTCTTATCCACTAGGCCACGGAGGCCCGTCACAATCTATATTTTAGAGAGGAAAAACAAAACATAAGGTTTTCGCACTGTAAACCCAAGTTCTACTATTAGGGTTCAAGGGGCTCAGGATAATATAGGCTTGTTTTTTTGTGATGAAACTACTTGTAAACTGCTAAGAGAATCTAAGCCTGCCCAGGCAGAGTGGTGTGAGTCTGACTGTCCAGACATATACACTGGTTTCATTGAATGGCAGGGTTTGACACAACGATTTGTATAGACTTCTGATACATTAGATGTATGCATTGCATCAAAGATGTTTTATTAGCCAGAAAAAATGAAATGGTTAAAGTGCAAGACAGATTCTAAACTCTAGCTCAGGCAAATACTTTAATGCACTTCTAAATGAGAACTTCTAATAAGCAGGGCCTGACAAATCCATTGCCCAGCTGCCATGAGGGCAAGTCCAATTTTTTCAACATAGTCCTGTTTATATTTTTTGTTTTTTATTTCATCTGTCAATTACTTTTATAATACATTTGTATTTCTGTCCCTAAATATTATATCTCGTGGAAAATGAAATACAGTGGTCAATGGTTTCGAAAAGCTGTCCATTTAATTATTCTGCTACTTGTATGGCATAAGAGTATGGCAAAATATGAGCTGTTGATGGTAAGATGGAAAAATATGGTTTTAATTTGTGGGTGCGGTAGGGCTTGAGATGGCATTTAATACAAAGATCAGTTAAAAGTCCCACAAAATGTGAATCAACATATTCAAAATGATGTAAACAGGGACAAACAAATGAAAAGGTAGCGTTATCTGTGTGGTAATTATTAGCTGTATGATCTTTGTCAGTTTCACCCTGGTTTAGTAAACAAATTTGGAGTGTGATAGCTCAGTGGTTAGTGCACTTGCCTCTGATGCTAGAGGTCCCGGGTTCCGTCCCCAGCAGCGACTATAAAATTTTGGTGTCCTAACACGCCCCATTGGCATCATTTGCAGGGATGAATGTCATAAAGGGCACCATCCTTCGGATCTGGACGTTAGCTGGAGGCCCTGTGCAGGGAGAGTTATGCCCTGTGCAGGTTAACCCTTTTTGTACCGAATGGAATCTTCCTTCTTATATATTGCAGGAGTTCATTTCAAAATTTAGGGGTGTCAGGTTGTGTTTTTATCAAAATTTATTTGGATAATGACTGTACTTTTAACAAACAGTGGAGGCCCTGATCAGTCACCACGTTCTGCGGCGTCTCATCTGGGCCTGCACTGTTTGCCAGGGTACCCATTTTGGGGTTTCCGGTACTAAATGGGTTAAAGACCCCTACAATAATAATTACAAGATTACTGTGTAGGCTTTCATCCTGCAAACCTCGGGTGTATGTAAAGTGCACCTGAGAGTAATGCTCAGATGTGACCGATCGCAGTTAAAGTAGAAAGAAAAGAAACTGATGCATACTTCAAGTATGTGAAATGAACATAAGGTGTAATTTTTGGATGCCTATTTTTGACCAGGTATTGAAGTTTTTCTGGGCAGTATGTACAATTGGATAATCTTTGTAAGGAGGCGTATTGAGACCACTTGCACTTCCACATTTCACTTGTGCTGGAATTTATAATGAAAATGTTGTTGTTGTTGTATATCTATAAGGCATTTTATCGCTGCCTATAGTCACCTGGTACTTAAATAAGTCACTTGTAGATCTCACTATGTGAAAAACTCATGATACTTGTAATACAATGCAAAATCTTTTTGTGCTCCTGAATGGTGGCCTCAATAGAATGTTAGGAATGTAAAGAACTTCAGCAGTTGAACAAGTTATGTGACCTCCAATGCTGCTTTGTTTGAACAACAAGTGGTATCTTGGGAGGGGGGGGGGGGGGGGGGGGGGGGGGGCTCCAGAGACAACAGGGACTGTATCAGATGCTTTGAAATGAAACACCAAAATTTGAACAAGATGTTTGCATCACAATTCACCTATTGCTGTGAATCTGGCCATTCAGGGTGTAGAGTTTTGTTGTTGTTGTTTTCTTCTGGAGCTAGGAGCTGCATGCTTAGCTTGATCGGTCCTGATTTTCTTCGACTGCAGTGGAAAAATCCTCACTGAGAATTGTTGGCTGTATTGTTTTAACAACAGGTACATTGAACTGAAACACCAATTTTTAAGCAAGATGATTCAAGAAAAATGTACCTACTGTATTATTTTATTCACTCATTTGACAGTAGGAAAACTTTTGTTTACTTCCTCTCACCAACACTTACGGCTATTAGTTTTGACACGGTCTGTGACACTGTGTGTGTATTACTACCTCATGCAGTGGAATATACCAGGGAAAGGGTAAAGAAGACACGTTTTTTATCGTTGAATTAGATGCAGCTGTTAAACTGGAAAAAGCTGTATTGTGAGTTGATATAGCCATGATAGTGCAGCCAAGTTAGTTTATTTCGAAAAGATGAACGTGTGTCCATGGTAACAAGGAAGTTCAAATTTTAGCCAATCAGGTGCCTAATGTAACCGGAACCAATATTTTTAAACCGGAAGGACCATCAAATTTTCAGCCCAACAGCTGTTGGCTATTGAGGTTTTGAATGGGTGGGGTATGTTCCAATAAACAAATACACGTGTTACCGTTAAGCAACCAACTCTCGTTGTTTGCAAACAACTCGTTGGTTGGTTGCTATAATCTATACATTATGGGATCAATCTTGAAACTGCGTTATGTCCAAAACTGTGTTCTAATGAACAGTGTAACAACGATGCTGTGGTGTATTTTCCAAATAACGTTCCGTTAAGTTCATAATCACTGTTTGCATAGATAGCTGTCAGGCTCCATAATGTTTGCTATCCAGTGAATGATTTTGACTAATCCTCCTGTTTACAAGAATGGGCATGTCCAAAGTTGAAGATGGAAGAGTCCACTACAGAAACTCTGGAGTGAATAGATACACAATTAGCTTAACCCTTTTTGTACCAAATGGAATCTTCCTCCTTATATATTGTAGGAGTCCATTTCTAACTGGTTGTGTTATCTTCAAAATTGATTTGGAAAATGGCTGAATTTCCTGCAAATAGTGTAGGCCCTGATGAGATGCCGTGTTCTGTGGCGTCTCATCTAGGTCTGCACTGTTTTCCAAGGTACCCATTTTGGGGTTTCCGGTGCAAAACGGGTTAAGAAAGAGAACTTTGGAACTCCTTTTATATAAACTAACTCTCTCCCCAAAAAAACAAGTCTCCTCCAAATTCTATTGGGGCTACTGCCCGAGTCATTATAGCTTTTGCTTGCATCACGAAAACACCCCTATATTATTTTGATCCCCTTGAACCCCACTTTTATATTGTAAAACTGGGGTTTCCGGGGGTATACCTTATTTTTCTTATTTCTGCTCTAAAATATAGATTGTGGGCACTCGTTAGAACCGCCTGGTTGAGGCGGTTCTAACGAGTGCCCACAATCTATATTTTGAGCAGAAATAAGAAAAATATCACAATTTTTCATCATGAAATTTTCTTTTTTTTCGGCGATAAAGGTGGACATGTATTTGTATAGGCGTGTTTGCGTAATGTGAATCAAGCACTAGTTACATGGTCAATAGCCTCCTGCAGCTCAAAAATACCTGGGTGTAAACATTTGGCCAATCAACAACTGTGAAACTATATTCTATGAAAATTAAAATAAATTTTGACAGGATGATATTGTACGCCGAGTAGACTGCTTTAAATCTTTCCTATGTATTCTCCAAAGGGAATTTGATATTAAAGCACTATTTTTACTATTAAAGGTAACGCTTTATTTGAAATTTTTGGTCTCTTGTCCTTTACAAAAAAACTGCTATTCTTACCGTAAAAATTCGGCTATAAGACGAGGATTTTTCCCTCCAAAATGAGCCCCAAAAAATGACCCCGTCTTATAGCCGAGGTCATGGACTACAGGCTTTTTTCCGGCAATGTCCGGTGAAGACCAGACATACGGAAAATGCCGATCGGTGATTTTTTTTAATTGATATAAATCGCCGCCCACAAACCACCGCTACCATTTTTCTGCATGTGATCGGTAAATGACGTCATCCGACGCCAGTACCCCAACACGTGTTTTAATAATGTCATTGCGTGTATCTCTTTCATAAAAAAATGTTTGGAACCGTTAAAAAATATTTTCTGGATAGCTAAACGGTTGTGAATAGAGGTGGATAGAAAACCAGCGCTTTACAAAGCTCCCGAATTATCCCCAGAAGCTCCGTGTCAATAAACAACAATAGCGTTCCACTTTTCCCGCCAAAACATAACCATTCATGAGATCATAGAAAAGTCCGTTTTTATTAGGCAAATATCTACCGTTAGATGTAGCTAATTGTCTGGGGAGCGATTAAATCATTTTCACATTGATTGCGGATTAAATTTTATGATTGGAGGATAAACGTAAATTAGACATAACTTGACCATATTTTCACACCTTATCGACACGCACCGCAGGGTGGCAATTATATGACAGGGATTAACAATAGTGTCATACTTGAACCGTAATAAATACACAGATGGTTTGTCTCTGAATTGACAGTGCAGCAATTACATGTATTGCGATTTACTTACTGGTCTAGTTTTACCGTACAGACTTGTAGACGATTTTTTTTTTTTTGCACTTGTCCGACCGGGCGTCAGTAGGTAAAAGTGCACCTGCCCGGCGCGATTTCGGTCTTGTCCCTGGCGGCCGGGATCGTGAGGGGTAAGTAGAGGGGTTTTCTGACGAAAAAAGTCCGATTTCTCACATCTAAACAGCATCTGGCGGTAGCAGATAGGCCCCGACAGATATGGCAAAAATTTGACCCGTCTTATAAAAGAGTATAAGCAAAATCCCACCTTAGAAAAACTGAAAAAGGGGTCCCGTCTTATAGCCGAATCGCCTTAGCCGAATTTTTACGGTACTCAAAATATTACATCTTCTGCAATGGCATATCCGTCATATCGGAAAGCTGTTCAAACTGGCTTAATAGAACAGAGTCGGTTTTATTTGTCAGAGTGAAAACTGTCTTTGTATGAAGCTTTATTAATTGATTATCCTATATTACACAAGGTCAACCAATATTCAAAAATCATAAATCATGTTTTTAATTGCGTCAATTAATAAAATTGTTATTAATCAAGTAATTTCGTATTGGCCCAGTTACAGATCCGAGGTCAGCTGTATTGGCCTCGGCCTTTGGCCTCGTGCCAATACAGCAGACCTCGGATCTGTAACTTGACCAATACGAAACTATTTGATTAATAACATTATATTAGTTAAGTCTAATATGATAATGTTTGATGATAGGTGTGTTTGGAGCTGAACAGCAGTCAACACTATGTCATGTAAAGCCAGTCAATTTACTTAACCACTTTTCCTGTACAGGCTTATACTTAAAGTCATCCAGTACGCCGTTGATTCTTTCCCCAGCAACTGACAACTGCCCTTCTTGGGGGTAAGGACTCACGATAGAAAACATTTTATGATCAAAATTTTTACAAGAGGAATTTGCAGAAAACCTCCTGATAACCAGTCAGAAATTCGTCAGACCGAGCTACAATGACGATTATCCTACCTTCATAATGACAGATTTCTCGTCAGCACTCATCTCCTTCTTAGCTTCTAACTTGCCTATAAGAACCTAAAATAGAAAGATCAAGATATATTATATCGGTATGCTCCCAAACCATAGCACAGTCTTTCCTTTAATGGCTATTCATAAAGCTTCAGGGGAGTCAATTTTTTCATTTTGATTCTATTTTTGACAGCAAACCCTGATAGACAGAAAGTCAAGAAGCTTGTCTCCCTTGTAAAGTTCTTTTTTCATTTTCTTTTTTTTTTTGGTTTTGGTTTTACAGCCCTTTCAAGATTATTCCACTTATATTGAGCAGATTGTTAATCAGAGGTGGGCAAAAACAAGAGTTCCCGGAGGAAAACCACCTGAGCTCCCATTGCAGAACTTCCCTTGTAAAAATAATGGTTGAAATGTGACAGATGGTTGGTGGAAACCATTTCCCATGAAAACAAAACAGTAGCAACAAGAAAGACAAGTAATTTTGACAGTGTTTTTTTCTACTTGCTAATGTTATCTATTCCAATTAGTTACACTGAAATAACTGATTTGTTTGATTTGAGGTTTAACGTCCCCGTCAACACTGTAAAGGTCATTTTGGAGACGTTGCTTCCAATTTTGTGGGACTTTTACCCGACATTGAGATGAAATGACATCTCAAGCCCTGTCGCCCAATGAAACCAATAGGGTTTATAAGCATGGACGGTCCAACTCGCACCTCTTTGCCTGGGCAGGCTTAGATCCTCTAAGCGGTTTACCAGTGCTCATGTGCGGGTTGGATTCAGCTCTGCGTGGAAGCATCATGCAGCCCATATATTTCCTCAAGCTGCGATGGGCGGGGGCCGTTGAAAATATTGAGTACAGGCAACAATTACAATAACGTTTTCAATGAATTTTGAATTCTTTCTTAAAGTCCTCTGAACATCGCTGTTTGACGCTATTCTTGAGGCCTTGTTCAAACAACCAAACCCATGTTCAAGTCATGAATTCAGGTGCTGTTTCAAGACGAATTTTGAACTTTTGATATCAAAAAATAGGCCTTGCTTTGTTTATGTTACATTGAGTAATGTAATGTTGTTGCCAGGAACATAGCATTTAAAACAAATTTGAGGGCATGAGAAGGTCATTGTGTGCCATCAAAACATCACTGTGTGCCATCAGAACGTCATCATTGTCAACAATGTTCTGAACTGGCTGCCATGGTTGGTTTTATGGTTGCATTTGAAGAGTTTAAATATGGAGTTTTGTGGTGTGTTCATCACAATTTTCCATTTGGAATTGTAAGTTATGCAAGAATAATGATCACACATGGTTATTTCATTGCAAAAACATGTTAATGCATGAAAAACTATGGGTGATCCCTATATTTGAATTTTTGCAGTAAATGAAAAAGTGGCTGAAAAGCTTACTCACAGGCAGAGTTGTGGTGAAATGTAGAATAATACTGATCTTACCTTCTGTTGTTCTATTTGTTTTTCCAGCAGCTGTTGTTTCTGTTTCTGTATTTCTATCTTCTTCAGAGCTGCCTCCTAAAAGTACAAGACACTCCTACCTTTAACAATAGTAACAACTTTTATAAATATTAGAGTAGAAACCTCCGTGGTGTAGTGGTTATGCTACTCGCCTTGTAAACCAGGGGTTCCAGGATCAATCCTGAAAGTACATGACACTCATACTTTAGGCGGAATGGGAACACCTGGCAAATTTTTCTGCCATTTTTCAAAGGGAGACAACTTTTGGAACATCCTGTTTGCTTTTCTGTAAGCCCTGTCCCACTGAAAAGGGTCTACTCTTAAAGGAAAGAACTTGTTCCTTTTAAGAGTTGACCCCTATTGACATAGGAGACAAAAATACTTTTGAAGGAGTTGCCTACCCTGAAGGGGTACACATTCTCCTTAAACGGTAGTTATAACTTTTGTAAATACTGAGGCATCATAATGTTACAGTTGCCGTAAATGTGTAATTCATCAAACAACTAGTAAGCTATCCAGCTTGAGCAGCCTAATCTGGCTTCAGTTCATGTTACAGAATGACAAAATCTGCTTGTCAAATATCAGACATATTCAAGAAATATTACTCAGCTTAGCCTGTGCATCTCAGCAGTGTGTTTAGAAGCCTCCGTGGTGTAGTGGTTACGCTACTCGCCTTGTAAACCAGGGGTCGGAGGATCGATCCCGGGCTTCTCCAGACTTTCGGATGAGTCTTTAAACTGAGGTCCCGTCTCCGTTTGACCTTAGCTGTTGGTGGGACGTAAAACTCGAACACTCACTCAGCAGTGTGTTTAACCCTTGTCCTGCTGAATATTTATATATGCCACAGCCACTACTGATTAACAACCAATCAGATTACTTGATGCAAATTATTGCAACAAATTCACAATCTGATTGGCAAACAATGTAGATCCTGATCAGATGGCTTCGTCATCTGATCTGGATCTACATTGTTTCAAAGATAAGGCATATCCGGGATTAGCAGGACAAGGGTTAATTAATTTACTGTGTTACCTTTATTAGTATTACTGATCACAAATTGGGGGTAGACATCAGACCAAACACCCAACAACAGTACATTCAACTTGATGTTTATTGCCATCAACTCATTCGATATATCCAATACCTTTTTCAAATATTATTAAAGGCATAAGTGTTCGATTCTGCATAAAAACTACAACATAAAGAACTGCTACAAGCCAGCGCTTGGGGATCTTGAAGATTTTCCCTTCAAAAATAGGTTTTTGTTTGTTTGATTTGAGGTTTAACGTCCCCGTCAACACTGTAAAGGTCATTTTGGAGACGTTGTTTCCAATTTTGTGGGACTATTACCCGACACTGAGATGAAATGACATCTCAAGCCCTGTCGCCCAATGAAACCAATAGGTTTCATCATGCAGCCCATATATTTCTTCAAGCCCCTATGGGCTGGGGGCTTCAAAAATAGGTATACAGTCAAACCTGTCTTAGTGGTCACCTCTGTTAAGCAAGCAACCTGTCTTAAGCAAGTGGGCATTTAGTTCCCGAAAAAGGCAAATGCATTAAAATTCACCTGTATTGAGCAAGCACCTGTCTTAAGCAAGCACTTTTTCATTATCCCCTGAGGTGCTTGCTTAACACAGGTTGGACTGTAATCTTAAATCAAAGAATTGTCTTAATGGGTTAATTGTCACCAAATCAAGCTATCTGTATGCAGAATCATGATTTTCAGCAGTAGGAAAATAAGGGGATAAATGTGTTAAAAATGTCTTTTGAGGCAGCTAATCAGCTGTTTCACAGAAAGTAACTTCACTTTACGTTGACTAAATAGCATCACCTTAAAACAAATTGTACCTTAAAGCTGACAATTTCCCTTCCAAAATGACAATTTGCAATACAGAGTCAGAGTGTCTCCATCCTTATGCATCTAGTCATCTACTCATTTGTTTTGCCAACAAAACTGTACTTTCTGCGGTGGGAAGCACTGTGAAGTACCAGCCATTGAATAGCTACATTACAAAATGTCATTGGGTTTCTAAATATACTGTCACAAATTTTTGATGTTATCCAATCAGATGTTAAACCGTATCCTGCGGTTCACGAAAAACCCAACTTTTGAAAACAGTGTAGATCCAGATCAGATGGCTTCTGAAGAAGCCATCTGATCAGGCTCTACACTGTTTGACATTCAGTTCGTGGATATGTAGCAATACATTACATCACATAATCTGATTGGGTCAAAGTCAGAAATGAGTATGGCTAAATTAATTGTTAGGCAGGATAAGGATTAAACATGTACCTTTTTGATAGCTTCATGTTGTTTGACGGCCTCCATCCTGGAGACAAAGTCTGCTGCCTTCACTGCCGTAGGGCTGGTTAGCTCTAATTTAGCCTTGGCTTTGATTGCTGCTGGATTATATACCGTCTTGCTGATGTTGCCCATGGATGAGGTGTATGCTACAGCCTGTCATAAATACAAGTCATTAAACTACATGTCGAGCAAAACCTCAAAAATCCAAATTTTGATCATTCAAACTGTTTACTATTCAAACTGATTTTGAAGTCTCAATTGCATGTACAGTTGAACTTCAATGGCTCGAACACCTTTGGGACCATGAAAATCTGTTCGAGACAGGGGTAGTTCGAGCCACCGAGGGTTACTGCCAGGAGGCATAACAGGGTTAATTTTGGAACATATTTTCAGTTTTTTTATGAAAAATGTATGTTGTGTATACTCATTAGAATCGCCTCTTCGAGGCGATTCTAATGAGTACACACAGCATACATTTGCAATATCAAAGTCGAAATTCTCCTTCATTATGCCACACTACTTCTTATGTTGAGGAATTCCCCAGGGACTCAAAAACGTGTTGGACTCGGCCACGGTAAACAAGCCATCGGTGTTCGAGCCATCAAAGTTCTACTGTATATCAAAATGCATTTTCCTGAATCAGATATTCAAAGTTTTGATAACTGCTGGTGTCTTAGACTTTACTGCACATGAAAAGGTAAGATCAGTTTAGACAAATAGATACACCAGAATAATTACCTGGTTAAGAATTTAATGGCATATTTTTCACAATTAAGGTCATAAGCAGCAAAGCAGTTTGTATAACTAGGCACTAAACTTTTGCAGGCTAGCCAGTACAACGCAAATTTTTCATGCCCTTCTTGAATCAGCAAGAGACAGAGAGAACGACTGCTGAAATATTTTCTGAGCAAACTCCATGAAAGAATGTTGGCAAAACCACTGGGGATCAAACCCGCGACTTCCTGGTCACCAGTAGGGTATGCATCTGACTAAGCCACCAGGGCCGACAAATCTCAATTTCGAAACACAAAAATGGATATCATGGTATCTGATCCCTAAATCTAAATGAGTGCTTCGCTTGAAGGGAAGAATTTGCTCCCTGTGGGAGCAAATTCTTTCCTTTCAAAGAAGCCCACACATCCCTATCCCAAACCCAAACACTCTGTAAGGAAGGCAATTACTACGCAAAGAGAATTTGTGGGAGCAAATTCTTTCCTTTCAAAGAAGCCCACACATCCATATCCCAAACCCAAACACTCTGTAAGGAAGGCAATTACTATGCAAAGAGAATGGTTCTCACAGAAGTATCTTTTTACCTTAAAGGTGCAGAAGCCTCCGTGGTGTAGTGGTTACGCTACTCGCCTTGTAAACCAGGGATCGCAGGATCAATCCCAGGCTTCTCCAGACTTTCGAATGAGTCTTTAAACCGAGGTCCCATCTCCATATGACCTTAGCTGTTGGTGGGACGAAAAACTCAAAACACTCACTCACCTTAAAGGTGCATAATTACAATTGAATATTCATCAGCAGGAACAACCCTCGAAAGAAAGCCTGAAAATGGCTTGAGTGTCAAAGTGTTCATGACAGACTGGTTAGTTTCAGCAAATAAGGTCTCATCAGTGATTCTCAAAAACCAGGAAAGGGCTGAGTATCACACAAAACAGACTATACAGGGTTACTGCACTGCCGTAATAATCCTAAGTATTGGGACAGATAGGCATAAGCAAACAGTGCAGACCCAGATCAGGGTCTACACTGTTTGCCATTCTGTTTGCACCTTTTGGACTCTCTGCAGGATTGTGAAATGAATTGGTTAAGTTTTTAGGAGAATTACAGCAAGTCCTCAAGGTGTCTAAATTTTTAGATTTTTTACGGTAATACTGGTGAACATTGTCTAAGTTAGGGTATCAAAGGAGACAAGGTTGTGAATATTTAACCACTATCAATGCAATACACCATTAATTTTGTTATATAACTATTAACATTTTGTATCACTACCAGTAGTTTAGCCTGAAAACTATGCATTTTATCTGATTACACCACAACCTCTTTATAACACTATTAATAGGGTCCAAAGCACAAGCCGTGTTAGTTAAACAACCGTGTTATATCCAAACAAAAATGTGTAGATTATATAGAAAAATGACCATTTATGGTCATTTTTCTATATAATCTACCCATTTATGGGATCCATCTTGAAACCATGTTATATCCAAACCGTGTTATAATGAACCATGTTATAGCGAGACTGTATTGTATGTACCCGTGGGTAGCAAATTTTTCTGGCAATGTCATTGCTGCTAGATATTATCAGATGAAACATCACCTAGGCTATTAGTACAAGACAACAATAACACAACTGATGTTAGTCATGTCAAGGGAAATGTATCTTCTGACATACAGTGTCCAGCAAACTCAGATCAGAATGCCTTGCACACCAGGTAAGGAAATCCTTGGCTTTAGACTGGGATAGAAATTCTGTTCTTACCCTGGTGTTCTTACCCAGGCATGGCAGGCAAACCACATACACATAGCGCTCAGAAAAGAAAAAGTTAAATAACGTAAAATGAAATTTTTGGTGTTGTCCTGCAAGAAAAAGAATCTAAGAACAAGTTCTGTTGTAGACTGGAGATTCCAACCTTCGGGATGACCATGCTGAGTGACACCTTGGCATAGCCTCGGTTCCGCTCAACAGGGTCATCCCTCAGGTTGGAAACGCCCATCTACAACAGAACCCCGGGTTCTTATCCCTTGTGTATCCTTGTCACACGATGCTCCAGGTGTGCCTACCTTTTCTGCTGGAGCTGGTGGAGCAGGTAGAGGTGCCGATGTTGGTGTAGGAGCTTGTGCTTTTTTCACCAAATTATTGATTGACATTTTACTGGCAGGTGGTAGGGGACCAAGACGACTCTGTGCTGGCTGCCGACTAGCATCGTCAGGGGCTGCAGGGGTTGTGGTTGATGTTGGGGCTTGTTCCTGTACAAAACATAAAATACTAGACTATCAAGTGAGCATATATCAAGTGAGCATATGCTCACTAATACCCCCGGCCAAAGCCATCGGTAACTTTCTGGCAATTCAAAGCCATCAAGTTTGACAAAAACCTATTATGAACACAGAATTAATCTTGCAAAAGTAAGGAGAATACCATTACATCTAAATAACTCACCCTAGCATACACGGTTCTAAAGTTATGCTATGCATCACTTTTACCATACAGATCAATGGCACAAATTACCAAAATGACAAAGGGCCATAACTCACAAAGTATTTTTCGGAATGTTGTCAAAAGTTAATCAGTTCATCTACTCATCACCACCAATCTATTCACCAACTTTCAAGGCTCTAGCTCCAATAGTTTTTGAGATATCTTGCTGACAAGATTTTATTAAAAAAATTTCAAAGGGCAATAACTCTTGAAAGGAGCATAATCCGGACGAGAAAAAAAATACGTGTCGGCTAATTTTCCATGAGGAATCCATATATGAAATTTCAAAACCCTAGCATACACGGTTCTAAAGTTATGCTATGCATCACTTTTACCATACAGTACAATGGCACAAATTACCAAAATGACAAAGGGCCATAACTCACAAAGTATTTTTCGGAATTTTGTCAAAAGTTAATCAGTTCATCTACTCATCACCACCAATCTATTCACCAACTTTCAAGGCTCTAGCTCCAATAGTTTTTGAGATATCTTGCTGACAAAATTTTATAAAAAAAATATAACAAAGGGGAATAACTCTAAAGAACCTGGCCCCACAGCCCCAATTTTCTTTCCCACAATACAACTAGTTATGCATGTTGTTTGTACCAAATTTCAAGTTTCTAGGTACAGTAGTTCCTGAGAAATCTTTGACACAAAATTTAAGGTAACTCACAAAATACACATCTCAGTAGCAAATATAACAAAGGGGAATAACTCTAAAGAACCTGGCCCCACAGCCCCAATTTTCTTTCCCACAATACAACTAGTTATGCATGTTGCTTGTACCAAATTTCAAGTTTCTAGGTACAGTAGATCTTGAGAAATCTTTGACACAAAATTTAAGGTAAGTCACAAAATGCACATCTCAGTAGCAAATATAACAAAGGGGAATAACTCTAAAGAACCTGGCCCCACAGCCCCAATTTTCTTTCCCACAATACAACTAGTTATGCATGTTGTTTGTACCAAATTTCAAGTTTCTAGGTATAGTAGTTCCTGAGAAATCTTTGACACAAAAAAAAGTTTACACACACACACACAGAAAAGACGAAAACTATATACCCCCATGGCATACTCCGTATGCCGGGGGTATAATTAACCCATAAAATGTCAATCACGACTATTGTCAACTGCTTTGCCGTCTGACGGGTAGTGGTTACCTTAAAAGTATTTTTCTGCAAACAGTGTGGACCCAAATCAGACTGCTCCTGTAGGAGCAGTCTGATCTGGGCCCTCACTGTTTGCCTGTATGCAAAAATATTTTTAAAAAGTTTGCAAAAAATTCTGCAGACGACATAAGCAGACGACACTTTCAGATGTTTTTTTTTTCTCGGGGTCTTAATGGTTAAATAAAGCACCACGCTACATGTATATGGAAACTGTTCTAAAAAATAGCCATCGGAAGAGATGGCAAATCCCCCGACCAAAAGCCAATATGGCCTTCAGAAGATTGTTCACCAATAGAAAGTGCAACAGAATTAAACCAGTAATATATCATAAAAGTATTGCAGTTATGGCCATCACAAGATTTTACTGTTAGGGGAGATAACTAAAAAACCAGGGCACTCAGAAATGTCGTGCTTGCGCATGACATGCCTGCTTAAGCTCTTGTATTTCTGTATAAAGTACCATCAATATGTCTCAAAGGGTATTGGAGATATGGTGATCACAAGCAGGTCATACTGTTATATTCAAAGGGTAGATAACTCAAAAACCACAGCACCAACAGTTGTGGTTCTTGCACATGACATCCCTTCTGTACTTTGTATACAATTGTGCCAAGTTCCTTCAATATATCTCAAAGGGTGTTGGAGTTATGGCAATCACAAGGTTAGATTGCAAGGGGAGATAACTAAAAAACCAGAGCACCCAGAGTTGTAATTCTTGAGTATGACACACGTGCTTAACCTCATGTACATCTGCATCAAGTACCACAAATATGTCTCAAAGGGTATTGGAGGTACGATGATCACAAGGTTGTCATACTGTTATATTGGAAGGGGAGATAACTCAAATATCATAGCACCCAGAGTTGTGGTTCTTAGGATGAAGCGCCATCTCAATGTTGTATACAATTGTGCCAAGTACCAACAATATATCTCAAAGGGTATTTGAGTTATGACCATCACAAGGTTATATTGTCAGGGGAGATAATTAAAAAACCAGGGCACCCAGAGTTGTGGTTCTTGCACGTGACACACCTGCTTAACCTCATGTACAACTGTACCAAGTATCATCAATATATCTCAGAGTGTTGGAGATGTGGCCACCACACGGTAGTGATTCTATATTATTGGAAGGGGAGATAACTAAAAAACCATGGCACCCAGAGTTGTGGTTCTTGTGCATGACACACCGTCTCGGCCTTGTGAACAACTGTGTCAGGTATCATCAATATATCTTAAAGGGTATTAGAATTATGGCCATCACAAGGTTGTCACTCTATTTTATTGGAAGGGGAGATAACTTCAAAACCATGGCAACCAGAGTTGTGGTTCTTGTGCATGACACTCCGTCTCAGCCTTGTGAACAACTGTGCCAGGTACCATCAATATATCTCAAAGGGTATTGGAGTTATGGCCATCACAAAGTAGTCATTCTATTTTATTAAAAGGGGAAATAACTAAAAAAGTATGGCATCCAGAGTTCTGGTTCTTGTGCATGACACGCCGCCTCAGCCTTGTGAACAATTGTGCCAAGAACCATCAATGAAACTCAAACTCAAAGGGAAACTCAAAGGGTATAAGAGTTATGGCCATCACAAGGTTGTCACTCTATTTTATTGGAAGGGGAGATAACTCCAAAATCATGGCAACCAGAGTTGTGGTTCTTGTGCATGACATGCCGTCTCAGCCTTGTGAACAACTGTGCCAGGTACCATCAATATATCTCAAAGGGTATTGGAGTTATGGCCATCACAAAGTAGTCACTCTATTTTATTAAAAGGGGAGATAACTAAAAAAGTATGGCATCCAGAGTTCTGGTTCTTGCGCATGACACGCCGTCTCGGCCTTGTGACAATTGTGCCAAGAACCAACAATGAATTTCAAAGGGTATAGGAGTTATGGCCATCACAAGGTTGCGTCTACGGACGGACGGACGGACGGACGGACGGACGCCAGGCTGATCGCTATATCCCCCGAACCTATTCGGTCGGGGGATAAAAATCTGTATGCCACAATTTCTGTCAAGTTATCATATGCAAATTATACCTGGCCTAGCAAAGATCTGCCTGAGAAGCTCTGATCTGGGTATACACAATGTGTCATAAACAAAATATGTTGTGTAAAATCCCCCTGGTTAAAAAAATTTCATAGTAAGTATGATCAATTTTACAAGATCTTCATCTATTATTCACAGGGTGAGCCCGAATCTGAAATCTAATGCCGATTCTGAAGTAGTTGTGGGTTTGTGTTTTATACCCACTTTTTTGAAAAAAAAAAGGGTATATTATTTTCCGGACGTTAGTCCGTCCTTCCGTCTCTCACGTTTCTTGTGAATGCAACTACTTTTTTATTTCTTTACCTACAGTGACCAAACTTGGTACATACATTGCTTGGGGACTGCAGATGTGCATGAAGGTGTCGAAATTTTCATCTGACCCCCTGGGGTCATGGGATGAGGTCAAAGGTCAAATTTCTAAGAAAAGGCTTGTGAATGCAACTACTTTTTTATTTCTTTACCTACAGTGACCAAACTTGGTACATACATTGCTTGGGGACTGCAGATGTGCATGAAGGTGTCGAAATTTTCATCTGACCCCCTGGGGTCATGGGGTGAGGTCAAAGGTCAAATTTCTTAGAAAAGGCTTGTGAATGTAACTTCTCAATTGTCCTATTCAGTGTACACATGCATTTCTAAGTGTGTTGTCCATAGAAAAAGCGGGTATTTGCGATGGTGCACCATTGACTGCGCGATTCTCGTTTTATAAAAGAATAATTCTCCTAGTATTGTGTTCAATAGTATTAAAACACCACGATTTCTACTAGAAATATACTTGGTGTTTTCTTCCTTTTTTGAAGGAATATTTCCTCTAAACTTTTTATACAGGGTTCAAGATAATGCTTTTGCAATGAAATTGTTATATTTAAACCTGGGAAAGTTTTTTTGTCAATGT
The DNA here is from genome assembly GCA_963580285.1 of Lucinisca nassula. Classification (NCBI taxonomy): domain Eukaryota; kingdom Metazoa; phylum Mollusca; class Bivalvia; order Lucinida; family Lucinidae; genus Lucinisca; species Lucinisca nassula. The sequence goes on along the minus strand of OY757015.1, from coordinate 79,965,407 downwards.
TAATCTTGAACTCGACCAAATGGCGACTGAGAAGATATTAACAAATGTTCCCACGTGTGAGACGCCAAGTTCTGCAACGGAAGGTCAGGTGGTTTTTCTCCGGGTACTCCGGTTTTCGCCCACCTCTGATTAACGATCGGCTCGATATGAGTGAAATAATCTTGAAAGGGCCGTAAAACCCAAACCAAAAAAAAAAAAAAAAAAAAAAAAAAAATTAACAAATGTTCAGAATTTGTGATGTTTGATTCGGATCAAGGTTGGAACAAAGAATACAGGGACATAACCATTGAATAGGAAGTACTTTAAAAACCTAACACTTAGAAAATTTCATCGAATATGGATATAGCTTAACAAACTTCTGATCTGATTTGACATTTTATTTTTACCTGAGAATTTGTGACTTCTGGCTTTTTTTTGTTGTGCCAGAACACCTTGATAAACCTGTTATTGAACACTGGCTCACTGCTTCTGTAACACGCTGCAGCCTCAGCATTACTAGAGTATGTTACCAAGGCACCCTCGGGATCTCCTTCAAATGATACCTAGAAATAAAATATATAGAGGATATTTACTTTTTTTGAGATGAATATCAAAAATATTTCATTGAGTGTGTTGAAAAGATCAGAATTTTCACGAGTGCGTGAAAATTCTGATGTTTTCAACACACGAGATGAAATATTTTTAATATTTATTGAAAAAAAAGTAAATTTTGTTTTTATTTTATAATATTTTAGGACACTTACTGTAATTAATCAATCAGATCTTACGTCACAATTTTTGACTTGGCTATGACCTCACAACTGTCAGTTTCCAAACAAAAACAGATCGCCATTTTGAATAGAGCATTTTTACAGTACAAAAAGTGCTTTTCAAGGTTTCCTACAGAATTATTTTATAAATAACATATATGAATTTTGGCATAAAAGTATTCCGGGCTGCTACTGTGAAATAACACGGTCATGTTATTTTTCACACTGTGAAAATATCATTTATATTTTCACACTGTAAAAATATTACTTTTATTTGTTTCAGATATGCATTGATTTCACCGCTATGTATAAAATAAATAAATATATGTTACTTAACCAGCCCACAAAAATAAATCCACCATTTTTAACCTAAACATTTATTTCATTTCTGTAACTTCAATAAATTTGTTATTTCACCAACTCACAATCACATTACCAAGTGCATAAAAGGAACACCCCTGTAAACCTCACTTTATAGAGAAACCTGACGTTTACAAAGGCATACATCAATCCTCTTTACACCGATATTCGATATAACGATAAAACTTGACCTCACCCCTATGAACTGCTATATATAAGGAGGTAGGCAGGGGTTGTTGACAGAACCTATTGAGCACCCATCACCTGTGTTTGTTGGTCTTATTCACCACATACAGTAAAACTTCGATGGCTCGAACACCGATGGCTTGTTTACCATGGCTGAGTAGAACCCACTTTTGAGTCCCCAGGGAATTCCTCAACATTAGAAGTAGTGTGGGATAGGCATACATCAATTCTCTTTACACCGATATTGGATATAACCACAAAACTTGTTATAACGACAATTTCAATGGAACAAATCCTTAGCTCAACATGAGATGATTAATGGGGGTATTCCACAATGATGTAAATATTTATTACTCAAAGAAATAAATCAGCACGGCGATTATAACAAATGTCCACAACAGTTGTTTCTTTGAGTAATTAACCCATTTAGCACCAGAAAACCCCAAAACGGGTAGCCTGGCAAACAGTGCAGGCCCAGATCAGACGCCGCAGAACGCGGCGTCTGATCAGGGACTCCACTGCTTGCTAAAAGTTCAGCCATTTTCCAAATAGATTTTGATAAAAAAAAAAAACCTGACACCCCTTAATTTTGGAATGGACTCCTCTTATATATAAGGAGGAAGATTCCATTTGGTACTAAAAGGGTTAAGGGAGAAAGCCCTTTCTTGCACACCAGACAAGGAAATCCGCGATTTTACCCTGGGATAGAAATTTATGTTCTGACCCTGGTGTCCCGACCCCAAATTGAATATAATCGCGTGTTTGATAAATGCACTGCTTGATTAGGACCTTGTGTGCGCTGTCGTTAAGGTTGACGTCATGCACGATCTTTGACCTCACTCTACAATATGGCGGACATTGGTAAACGAAGTGACTGCAGCACTGAAATTCCGCGCTAAGAAAAGGAAGGTATGCAAGAAAAAGAATCCAATATGGATGTGAGGGGTGGATAGAAAAATCTGTCCCTCAGTGTCCCTCGGGACGGATTTTTCCATCCATCCCTCACACCCATATAAGATTCTTATATTATGATCTACTATACTAATCCTTACTTGGGTTCTTTATAGCGGCCAATTCGCTATAGCGGCAAATTGTTAAGGAACAAATACTGTCACTATGGTGAGGGTCCTCTGTATATTATTTCTCTTATTTCTGCTCAAAGGCAGGAGTTGTTGACAGTCCTATTGAGCACCCATCACCTATTTTTGGTGTTCTTATTCACCACATACAGTAAAACTTCGATGGCTCGAACACCGATGGCTCGTTTACCATGGCTGAGTCGAACCCTTTTTGAGTCCCTAGGGAATTCCACAACATTAGAAGTAGTGTGGGATAATTAAGGACATTTTCGACTTTTATCTTGCAAATGTATGCTGTGTGTGCTCATTAGAATCGCCTCGTCGAGGCGATTCTAATGAGTACACACAGCATACATTTTTATTATGGAACATTGAAAAGATGTCCCAAAATTAACCCCATTATGCCTCCTCGAAGTAGCCCTCAGTGGCACAAACTATCCCTGTCTCGAACAGATTTTCATTGTCCTAAAGGTGTTCGAGCCATTGAAGTTCAACTGTACTTTACTCAGAAAAATGTCAGTTTGGCTGCCCTTTCTTGTATCAGCAGCAGGGAATGACTGTAGAAAAGATTACATTATCAGTCTCCAAGAAGGAATGTCGCCAACCTTGTAGTAATCAAATCCCGACCAACCCGATACCCACCCTACAGGCATCAGACTAAGCTACAGAAGCTGCCTTTTTGAGGTCTGCATTTTATAGTACACAGCAAAGACTGATCAGACTGCACAAATACAGGAGGTGACCGAAGCCTTTGCTGAGCACATGTCACAAGACATTTTTTTCACTTGAGGGGGCTCATATTTTACCTGAATATTTTTCAAGGTTCCAAACTTGCCAAAATGCTCGTTTAGTTTAGCAATGTTGTTCATTTCCTGAGGTACTTTTCTCACTTCCAAGGTACAATTAGTCTGATCTGGCTTCCTGTAACCTGAAATAAAGCAACAAAATGACAATTTACAAAAGCTGTTAACCCCAAAACAGAACACTGGCCGCAGAATAGATGCTGCATTCTGCACAGGGTCTTTACCATTTACAAAACGTTCAGCGATTCTTGGATATATATTTCTTAACATAACCGAACCGGACACCCCTTTATTTCAAGCCCAACTCCTGCTATATATAAGTATGAAGATTCCATTCAGTCAAAAATGGATTAATGTACTTGATGAAAATTCAGAGGCAAGTCTGCTTAAGGGGACAACTTTTGGGACTTCCTTTTGGCTTTTCTATAAGCCCTGTCCCCTAAAAATGGAGTCTACTCTTCAAGGAAAGAATTTGCTCCTGAGGAGTAAATTCTTTCCTTAAAGAGTTGAATTCATTTTTGTGAAGCTAATCTATTTATCACGTGAATTGTGCATGCATGTGCCTTTGCATGTTTGTGTTAGCTTTGAATTCCTCCAACAGGAGACATCAAGTGGGTTTCAGGTCTCATTTAAAACACTGAAGAAAAGCTCTTCGTAATTTCAACCAGCAGCTGCTTCAGTGGAGAACCTACATACTGATCTTGGTCAAATGCACTCAAAATTCAATGACTTGAATACTTTTGGGGCTATGGAAATTTATTCTACACTGGTTTCGAGGTTATAAAACATTTTTCATGCTCAACTCAGCCAAGCATGAAATTTGTTATGCCCATATTTATTAAAATACAAACAAATCAGCTATTTTCCTGCTCATTTCAGCACAGAATGCCATTTATCCCACCCATAAATTTTAAAATGCCAACATTTGTTGGCATTTTAAAATTTATGAGCAGGATAAATTTCATGTTCAATTAGTTGAGCATGAAAAAAAGTTTATAACTATGAGCCTGGTTTAGTGCATGCCAATGAGAGTTAACCATAACACCAGGTTTGGAGGCACGAAAGGGATTATTTAAGAATATTTTTGTGATCTTCAGTAAAATAAAGCTATGTTGTGCTACTCATTAGAAGTGCCTCACTGAGGCAAATCTATTGAGTGCACAAGACATACCTTTTTCATACCTAATTCAGAAAAAGAAAAATCCTGCTAAATTATCTCTATATATTTTGATATTTGAAGTTTGCGAAGTAATTTCTAGATGCCTCAAAAACAAGTTTGAATTAGCCATAGCAAATTTGCCACTAGGGGCCAGTTATTCAAAACTAACGACATTGTTTGTTAAAAAATCATTAAAACTTTCATCAATAAATATGGCAAATATACTAATATTTTTGCTGAAAAACAGTGAGTAGCTTTTCATTTAAAAAATCATTAAAACTTTCATCAATAAATATGGCAAATATACTAATATTTTTGCTGAAAAACAGTGAGTAGCTTTTCATTTAAAAAATCATTAAAACTTTCATCAATAAATATGGCAAATATACTAATATTTTTGCTGAAAAACAGTGAGTAGCTTTTCATTTTTTAAGCAAAAATACCAGAATTTTAGATATTGTACTTGTAATTATGGTTAATGATCAGGGGCCAGTTGTTCAAAACTAACGATATCATTAGATAACAAATCGTTAAAACTTTGCTCATTAATATGGCAAATATGCTAATATTTTTGCAGAAAAAATGAGAGCAGCTTTTGCAAATGCAAAAGCTGCTCTCATTTTTTCAGCAAAAATAACACGGTATTAGATGCCGTACTTGCTAGAACAGTTAACAATTTGACCATTAACGAGCTTGTTAAGCTAACAATGCTTGGAACAACAGCCCCTGACCACTAATGAGCTTGTTAAGCTAACGATGCGCTGAACAAGTGGACCCTGGTGTTTCACTGTAGCCAGTCATACATAAATCCTTACCTCCTATTCTATTGAAATCAAATGGTTTCCTCGGACCATATGGGTGGAATCTCTGATGAGGCCTCATGTAGGGTTTTGCCTGGAAACTAGAAGGTGCCGGTGCAGGTAATGGTGCCTGGTACCCAGCAGGGACCTCAACTTTGACTATGGTAGATGTGGGTTCCTGGGTGCCAGGGGGTAGGGGCTGGGTGCTAGATGTGGGTGAGTCATCCTTGGGAGCTATGACTGTTCTTGTTGAGGATGAAGAGGTTGGTTCTTCTATCTCCTCTTCTTCTTCTGAAAGAAACATGAAACATTGTTTTTTGGTCTAATAGCCAAGTAAACACTATTTGGGTCATACTGTTTACCTTATTACACTTTTCCTAGGCAGGCTGACACATAAGCCATTTAGAAGCCTCCATGGTGTAGTGGTTATGCTACTCGCCTTGTAAACCAGGGATCGCAGGATCCAATCCGGGCTTCTCCAGACTTTCGGATGAGTCTTTAAACCGAGGTCCCGTCTCTGTATGACCTTAGCTGTGGTGGGATGTAAAACTTAAAACTCACTCACTCATAAGCCATAAACCATAAAGGTGCATATTCTTTCACCAGAAACTAATCAGCATAAGGGATAGAAAATGACCACAGCAGGTACTGAAACTCCTATCATTAGTTAGATAGTCATCCTTCTGAGTTAACTAGGCTGGCCATAGGACATACAAACCAGTAATTACTGAGTATGATTTACATTACCAGCCTTAAATGCTGTAGTTGTGTTGAGTTGTGTATGACCAGAGCCCAAGGTTAATTTGTTTGTTTCTTTTGAGCTTAACAACCATCATGTTGAGCTGTTCAGTTTACTGAGTCACACTTTTCCTGGGCAGGCTTGTATAGCCCCAGAAAAGAGGGAGTATCCACATATCATTTTTCTTATTTCTTCTGCATGAAAACATGTTGTTGGTATTCATTAGAAGCGCCTCAATGAGGCGCTTCTAATAAATACACACAACATATGTTTTCGTGCAGAAATAAGCAAAATATCACTACTTTTTGGATGAAAAAAGCACCTTATCTGGAGCTATGGGCTTGTACATTCTGGTTAACCAGTACCGTGCACTTTCTTTTGCCAGAAACTTACATAGACAGAAATTGGAACAATGTAATAAATACTGTACCTCTGACTTCCTTCTTCACATCTGTGATGGTGACTAGTTCACGGGTTGTTGGCACCTTGATTATCTGAGGTGGTGGGCGGGTCAGGAAATGTGGAGGAGGAGGAAGCCCTGGTGCCCCTGGCCAGTACCCAGGGGGAGGTGGTACCGTTATTCCAGGGGCCTCTGGATTGTAAGGTTCTTGGGGAAACTCTGCAACAGATACAACATAGGATAACACAAGTACTGGCTTTGATAAAAACAGCAAAATTACAATAACACAAACAGGAATGGCTCATTGACAAGGCTGGTTCAAACTCACTCTTGAATCCATGGAGAAATCTCCCCAAAGCTCCAGATATCCATTATTTATGGTAAAAATCCTAAAAATTTGGACATCTTGAGGACTCGCTTTCATACTCCTATGACTTTAACAAATTTGTTTGCTTAGGCCTATCTGTCCCAATGCTTAGGATCATTATGACAATTTAGGGAGGTTTTTCTGATTTTAACATGAAGAAGTATGTCGTGTGTACACATTATAATCACTTCAAATGAGTTCACACAACATTCCTTAATTTTATAGCTTCACATATCCATTATTTAGGACCATTTAGGGAGGTTTTTTGATTTTAACTTGAACAAGATGTGTTTGTGAAACACGAACATGTCCCCAGGCATGGTCATTTTTCAAGGTCAAGGTCACAGGTCAAGATTTTTGTTTGAGCGGGAAGCCCTTGACACAAGGAACCTACATGCCAAATATGAAGGCTCTATCTTAAACGGTTCAAAAGTTATGAACAATAATATTTTTTCTTTTAAGTAGGTCATAGGTCAATGTCACAGGTCAAACTTTTTGCATGACTGTAAAGCTCTTGTCAAAAGGAACCTACATGCCAAATATGAAGGCTCTATCTTAAATGGTTCAAAAGTTACGAACAATTTTCTTTTTTCTTAAACAGTTCTAAAGTTACGATCAATTTTATTTTTTCTTTTAAGTAGGTCAAATGTGAAGGTCAAGGTCAAATAGTTTTGCATGAATGTAAAGCTCTTATCGCAGGAAACCTACATGCCAAATATGTAGGCTCTATCCCAAACTGTTCAAAAGTTATGACTAAAATGGTATCTTTTTCTTTTTTACATGCAAATTATGAAGGCTCTATCTCAACAGGTTCAAAAGTTATGACCAATGTTATTTTTTCTTTTAAGTAGGTCAAAGGTCAAGGTCACAGGTCCAAAATTGTTGCATGAATTTACAGCTTTTGTCAAATAGGCCAAATATGAAGGCTATATCTCAAGTGGTTCATTTGTATGATTTGAGGTTTAACATCCCCATCAACACTGTAAAGGTCATTTTGGAGATGTTGCTTCCTTTTTTGTGGGACTTTTACCCGACACTGAGATGAAATGACATCTCAAACCCGGCCGCCCAATGAAACCAATACGGTTTATAAGCATGGACGGGCCGACTTGAACCGCTTTGCCTGGGCAGGCTTAGATCCTCTAAGCGGTTTACCAGTACTTGTGTGCGGGTCGGTTTCAGCTCTGCGTGGAAGCATCATGCAGCCCATGTATTTCTTCAAGCCCCGATGGGCGGGGGCTGGTCAAGTGGTTCAAAAGTTATGACAAATGTTATTTTTTTCTTTTAAGGAGGTCAAAGGTCAAGGTTCAAATTTTTTTGCATGAATGTGAAGCTCTTGTCACAAGGAACCTACATGCCAAATATGAATGCTCTAACTCAAACATTTCAAAAATTATTACCAAAGTTAAAGTTGTCCACGTACAAATCAACAACAAACAGCCAGGGCAAAAACAATGTCCCCCGCTATCGCTACCGGAGACATAAAAGCATGCCCTGTGTACACATTCAAATCGCCTCAAATGAGTCCATGTAACATTCCATAATTTTATAGATGATGAAAATTCATTCTTAAATCATCCGCATTACGCATGGCAGATCTTACACCAGATCTCCAGGCTTGTCTATCATTAGGATCGAAGCTCTCTGCTATCGATCCTCATGATAGACAAGCCTGGAGATCTGGTGTAAGATCTGCCATGCGTGCAGCAAGCCAGCTACCTGGAAGGGGGCCCACTTATGTGGACGTTGCCCCTGTACCTGCACGTTAATCAAAAATCCGTTGATGATGATGATGATATGCCTCGTGACCCTGTGCTATAAATAACCCTCAGCATTTGGAACAAAATATGTTTTATAAAAGGGTAATCCTTTGGAAGCAAGGACTACAGAACAGAACTGAAAACAGTATAGTGTTCAAGTTGTTTCTGGGACAGACTACCTAGTTTTGGCCAATTAGGCCTCATCATTGATATACTTAGGAGCAAATTCTTTCCTTCAAGTGTTGATTCTGAAATCTAATGATGCAAAACTAATGTGTTTCCTGCAGTATGAAAAGCTGCCCTGTATTGTGGACATAATAACCAACCTATTAAGAAGACATCAAAGTCAATTACACTGAAGGGTATAGATACATACTTGTATGCATGTTAATCCTCAAAATGGATAAGGATACTGGAAATTCTTTTCTTGAGTCATCTGATAATAATTTTACAGAAAACACAATCTCATACCAGGATCCCAAAAGTGACAATATTTCTGACTTCTCAATCCCAAGCTGTCTTTGGTTACCAACTGAACCAGTTCAAAACAATGGGCCCATTGCTAAATGCCCATTGGTGACAAATCAAATGAACAATGGAACTCCCAACCAAAAACAAACAAGTTCAACACATAACAGTGAAAACATTGGGCAAAAACCAAATGCCGAGGACAGTGAATCAAACACAACAGATCTATCTGGCTTTTCAGAATTTGTCTCAAATGGTGAAGCTATAGAACGAGAACGCTTGGTAAATGACAAATTCAATGGGATCTTATATCATGTATTTCCAACTTACAATCAGATCAGTATACTCTTTTCATCAAAAACACTTTTTAGTCAGTTTATCAGTGCTTTGAACAAAGAATTACATTCTAGGTCTTCAAACAGGGACAACCCTATATATCAAACCCACTTAAATGGCAAAAAGTGTGTCATAACTTGTAACAAGAAAGAAACTTTGATAATTTTAACTGGGCCAGGTATGTGTATATGGAGAGAAACGCACTTTCTTAGATATTCTTTTGGACTATTCAGAGCATTCACAGCCGAGAATGAAGACAACCAAGCATCTCAGAATCAGATTTCTACTCCAATTGAGAAACGGCATCTGCCCCATACATCAATACCTGTGTCACCTATAGACTTTGCGCAGTCATTATTGGACTACGATCAAACCTCAAATCATCAACCAACAATGGATGATATAAACAGACGTTTAAACATGTTACGAGACATCTCAAAATCCTTACAAATTCAGATCCATAAAATAAATGAAATTATGAGTGACCTAATTCAAAAAACTGAAACTATTAAAAAGAGCATGCAGATACAGGAACATCTGCCTATAAACACAAATGAAGAAAATCAGCCCACTTCAATAGCAGTGAATGACACTAGCTCGAATGGCTCAAAAACAGTTCCAGGAAACGCTACGTATAGTGAAGCTGTCAGAAACATTCCTCTGCCACCCAATCCAAGGGTAGATGCACAACAAAAAGGATCAGACAAGGAAGGCAGAACAAAACCTAAGTCAAACAAAAAGCCTCAACAATCATGTAACAGTCAGCCTGATAGAGCTGCAGCCATCAACAAGACTAGTCAGGAACAGCAAGTAGGATCTACACTGCTCCTAGGTGACTCTATTCTGTCTGGCATAAATCGTAAAGGACTAAAAAGAAACGTTGAATGTCAGTCCATATCTAGTGCTACTGTTGATGTGCTTCTGGATAAAATTAAAGTTTATGACCTGAAAAATTTCAGAAACATTATCATATATGTGTCTGGTAATGATGCCTCACAAAATATGGATCTAGAGTATGTTGAAGAAAGGTATGAATTGTTAATAAATTACATCAAAAATAAAAATCCAACAATGACCATTTACTTGTGTGGCATATGTCCACGTGGAGATACAGATGTAACTGGGATAAATGAACTCATCCAACGACAAAGTCAAGTTCATAGTGCAATCTATATTGACACAAACAGAAACTTCTACAATAATCAAAATCAATTAAAATCCCACTTCTATAAGCCAAGAGACAATATTCATTTGTCTTCATCTGGAACTAAAGGACTTCTTGGAGCAATATCTAAGCACATAGGCATAGTTGAAAACTTCAAAAACAGTGCTTATGGATCTTCCCCACAGAACAGAAGGAATCAAACCCCTGGATATACATACAGAGTCGGAAGGGCTCCGATACAACCAACAGAAGGCACGCCTCCCACCTTCTTACCAAGGACTCAAAGCAGAAGAGCTGACCCAACATTCTTTAATGTTGAACGCTGCTTTAAATGTGGATTAACCAACCATAAAACTTTCCAGTGTCGTCACAAAAACCAAATTCAGTGCTACAACTGCAAATTCTGGGGTCATAAGGACTCTGTTTGCTGGGAATTTTAGGACAATGGCAAATATGCCCATCATTTACATGAGCGAGTAGACACTTCATTTATATCTGAAAATAAGTATCACTCACTAGCAGATATATGTGGAAACTGTAACTGCTTGAAGTGTGTTTGTAATAAAAACAATTCTTGTGCTTCATTGGACTTAATTTCTACAAATAAAATCACAAGTGAAGTTACTTCAAGGACAGACTGTGTCTTTGACCTGTCAAAAACCTCAGATCAAAGCCTTGAAACCAGTGGATTTTACCAGGATAAGTCATCTGAGGACAATGTTCAAAATCAGTCATATACAAACAATACGCATGATTCTCATTTGCATGATGTTATTACAAGTACTTCCATGTGTGCCCTAAATCCTCTTAATTTGCAATTAAACAATAAAGGTTTTAAAATAGGACACTTGAACGTTCAAGGTATTCAGAGCAAGTTCGATCAAATAGACTTGATGTTGAATAGTCCAAATAACAATATACAAATTTTAGGCCTAAGTGAAACAAAACTGACGAGTTTTCATACAGATAATTTCTTTCAAATTGATAATTATCAACTTTTCAGAAGAGACAGGATTGTCTCAGAAGAACGGAATGAACGAGGTGGTGGAATCATTGTTTATGTTAAGGATAGTGTGAAAGTTGTAAGATGCAGTGAAATGGAGAAACCTGATATTGAATGTTTAATGTTAGAAATTTTTCCTAAAAAATCAAAAAGCTTTTTAGTAGGTATACTATACAGACATCCGAATGAAACCATAAAGTGGAATGAAAATTTTGAAAACATGATTGATAAAATATTGGTAACGCAGAAAGAATTTTACTTATTAGGGGACTTTAATAGAGATCTATTGAATGAACATATAAAAAAGTCCTGGTTGGAGTATTTGGAACCATTCGGCCTGATTCAGAAAGTCAACCAGCCTACGAGAAAAACTTCAACTTCAAAAACACTTATTGATCACATTTACTGCAATATTGATGCAAATGTCAGCTCAGTAGATGTCCCACAATTAGGTCTAAGTGACCATTTCCCTATATTTCTTACTCGCAAAGCCAATTATTCTACCCCAAAATATACTCATCATTCAATAACATATCGTTCTTTTAAGAATTTCTGTGAGGAAGATTTTTTATCAGATCTGCAAACTGCCCCTTGGGACCTGATAAAGGTTTTTGATGACACAAATGATGTTGTGGACACATGGTCAAGTATGTTTTTATCCATTGTGGATAAGCAGTTACCTTTAAAAACACATAGAGTTAAACATGCACAGCAGCCTAAATGGATAACTCCAGAAATAATTGATGCCATGAAAACCAGAGATAGATATAAATCACTTGGCAATGATGCTCAGTGCAAAATCTGGCGAAATAAGGTAACGTCGCTAATAAAAAAGTCCAAGAAAACTCAGTATTCAGCGTTACTTAATGAAAATAACAACAATCCCGGAAGTGTGTGGAAACTCTTTAGGGAAATAGGAATAAAGAAAAGCAATAGAAATAATAATATTACTTCACTAAAGATTGGAAATGACTGCATAGATGATAATTGTAAGATTGCCAATGAATTTAACAAATTTTTTATATCAGTGGCCTCTAAATTAAAGGAGCCAAAAACAACTTCTGATTTCCAGAAATTAAAAGATTTCTGCGACAGTAAAATCCCAAAAGATACTAATTTTGATATTCCCAATATTTCACGAGACAAAGTTTTTAAATTCTTAAGTCATATTGACATCTCTAAGGGTACAGGCTGTGATCAGATTGGTCCACGTTTGATCAAAATAGCAGCGCCATATATTGCCGATAGCATTACTTATATCTGTAACCATAGTATTCAAAACAATGTTTTTCCTGAAAAATGGAAGATTGGAAAAGTAGCCCCCCTTCATAAAAATGGCCCCAAAGATGACGTAAATAACTTTCGACCAATATCTGTCCTGCCAGTGCTATCAAAAATTCTGGAGAAACATGTTCATGATGCATTGATGGACTTCCTCACAAGTTATAACTTACTTCATAAAACTCAGTCTGGTTTTAGGCCTGCACATTCATGCGAGACTGCCTTATTAGGTATGGTTAATAAATGGCTAGACGCAGTGAATGATGGATCAATGGTAGGAGTTGTTATGATTGATTTCAAAAAGGCTTTTGATCTTGTAGATCACAGCATTTTATTGAAAAAATTAGAACACTATAAACTATCAGATAAAACTTTGTCTTGGTTCAGTTCATATATACTGAACAGAAAGCAGAGAGTAACATTAAACAATGTTACTTCAGATGATGAAGTGATAATTAATGGCGTTCCTCAGGGCTCAATCTTGGGTCCTCTTATGTTTTTATTATACATCAATGATCTGCCTCTCTATACAGATCTAGTAAACACTGATATGTATGCCGATGATACAACGATGTATGAAATTGGGGTTTCACGGTCCATTATTGAAAGAAAATTACAGATTGCATTGAACAAGCTCTTTAAATGGTGCAAAGCTAATGGCATGGTCATAAATACTTCCAAGACCAAGTTGATGCTAATTACCACCCATCAAAGAAGAACTACTTTAGAAACCAAAAACTTATTTTTAACTTTAAATGAGGTAGAACTAGATACCACTGATAAAGATAAAATATTGGGTGTCACAGTTGACAATAATTTATTGTGGTCAGGTCATATTGACCAGCTTTGTAAAAAGATATCCTCAAATCTTTGGCTTTTATCTAGAATCAAAGAATATCTTGATACTGCTCAAAGAACTCAATTTTACAAAACTTACATCCAACCCCACATAGATTTTTGTAACCTTGTTTGGGGTGGAACTTCCCAAACAAATTTGGAAAGAATTTTTCGTCTTCAAAAAAGAGCTACAAGGATCATATTAGATTATAATGTAGATAATATATCTCAAAATATGGATGATTTGAAAATACTTACAGTCTTTGAAAGACTATATCTACGGAAATCAAAGTTCATGTTCAAAGTTGACAGATTAGAAACTCCCACATATCTATACGAAATGTTTAATCCAAGAATTATAGATGACAATACCCCTTTTTTAAGATCTGTAATTTCTTCTAACTTTATCCCACCAAGGCCTAAAAGAGAGATATTTAAGCAAAGTATTCTTTATTCAGGACCCATTGTATGGAACAGCTTACCTGCTCAACTGAAAAATCTGAATTCTCTTAGTTCTTTCCATAATAATTTCATAAAGTGGCTAAAACAATAATAAAAGTAATGTTTAAGTATTAATGTGTAACTAGGCATTTTCTTCTTTGTGTGTGTTTGTGTGTGTGTTTCATTTTTATTGTAAATACTCGTTCACAGCAGATTATATCTATGTGAGCTTTTGAATGTCTATATGTATGTGGATGCATGGCAGTTTTGGGATGTGTAGTTTAGTTCAACATTCCTTACTTGTATTTGGAGACTGTATCTTGTAAATATGTTGTCTAACTTTAAGAGGGCCACATGGAAGATTAGTGTATAGCTAAATGTGTTTACCCTCATTAAATAAATTCGATTAAATAAATAAAATTCGACCCCTATTGACAGGGGAGACAAAAATACTTTTGCAGGAGTTGTGTCCCCTGAAGGTGTTCCCATTCCCCTTAAGCCTTGTCTTTTTTCAATTCATTTTAACATGATAATTCTGAAAGTATACATTTACAAACATGGCAGAATTTTTCTTCTTATTTTAACCCTTATCCAGCTGAATATTACAATCCCTACCATTCCAAAGAGTGTAGAGCCAGATCAGATCGCTCATGAAGCCATCTGATCAGGATCTACACTATTTGTATTGCAGTTTGTGAAGTGAACAAATACATATCTTTGTCATGCCGTTGGTGAACTGAACAAATACATAACATCAAATAACTTGATTTGTGGATAGTCAGAAGAAGGTGTGTCTAATTTAATCTATTCAGCAGGAAAAGGGTTAAAAGCTAGATACAAAGGACCCTTGTTATAACGATAGAATTTGTTCCCTACACGTTATTAAGAATTTTCCGCTATAAAGGATCTCAATAAGGAGTCTTTCCTCTCAATAACTCCCAAGAAACAAATGGTGTGGATATTTGTTAGAATCACCTCACCCAGGCTATTGTAATAAATTTTCCACATCTGTTTTTTTTTTGAGTAGTTTTTGTTTGTTTGATTTGAGGTTTAATGTCCCCGTCAACATTGCAAAGGTCATTTTGGAGACATTGCTTCCAATTTTGTGGGACTTTTACCCGACATTGAGATGAAATGACATCTCAAGCCCTGCCGCCCAATGAAACAAATAGGGTTTATAAGCATGGACGGGCTGACTGACACCGCATTGCCTGGGCAGGCTTAGATCCTCTAAGCGGTTAATCAGTACTAGTGTGCGGGTTGGTTTCAGCTCTGCATGGAAGCATCATGCAGCCCATTTTTTTCTTCAAGCCCCGATGGGAAATGGCCATTTTTTGGAGTAGTAGTAGTAAATAAAATATTCTTAAATATTTTCATTACCCCTCCCATCTTGGCCTAAGGGTTCGTTTCATTGTAAATATCATTGTAATGAGTTTTGTCATTATATTATATGTCGGTGTAAAGAGGGCTGACTGTATTTTGGGTAAACATAGTAAAGTAAATGTACCTGGTCTTGGTCCCCTGACTATCATCCCTGGCATCCTGGGTATAAACCCTGGTGGTGGCACACTCATACTCAGAGGTGGACCCCCGGGTAGGCCTGGAGGTGGGCCTGGAGGCACTGGAAAAAGAAAATATCATAAATAAACCTTTTTATACCACCGCACATTAAAACACAGTTTTCGATATATAGTGTGCATTGTGTAAATACTAAATTATATAGATAAATGACCAAAAATGTTTGTTTTCCTATATAATCTATACGCCTTTGTTTGGATATAAATTGTTTGTCCAACTATTATGGTTTCTGCTTTGGATCCCAACAATAGCTTTATAAAGCTGTAGTTTTTTTTTTGTTTTGTTTTGTTTCTTTTTTTTGGGGGGGGGGGGGGGGGGGTAATGTCCTTTTCAAGATTATTTCACTTATACAAAGTCAATTGTTAAAGAGGTGGGTGAAAACCAGAGTACCTCAAGAAAGTCACCTGACCGGTTGCAGAACTTGGCGTCTCACAAGTGCCCCCAGAACAAGGCTTGACCTACAGCAGTGAGAGATCTAATGATTAAGGGTCAATGTTCTTACCCATTAGGCCATGGAGGCCTGTAATATGTATATGTATTTCTTTAACGCCTGTTAAAGAAAACTGAATTGAAATTTGTAATTTAAACTGTAGTTAACAGTTTTCAAAAGTTAACTTTTAACCACTGTTACTTTATTCTGAGTACACATTTTTAATTCAATCTGGCAAATGATAATCTCCAGCATCTTTGGTTGTATGTCAGAGTAACATTTTTTTTTAGGCTTTTCATGAACCAAGAACATTTTTGAAACCAATTCACATGAAAATGCCAGAGACATAGCAGCATAGAATATGAAACAACAATGATTTTTAGGGTTTTGGTTAAACGGCCCTTTCATTTTTAATTCACTTATTTTGAGCCTATCATTAATCAGAGGTGGGCAAAAACCTTAGCACCTGAAGGAAAAACCACCTGACCTTCTATGCCGGAGTTCTTAAGATGTCTCTGTGTTTTCTACATCCAATGTCTCTTGAAGGAGACCACCATTGTGACTGTTTAAAGTGGTCTTAAAGACCACTTTTTAAGACCAATTCTAGACAGTTCCAAAGGTGGTCTTAATACAGGACCTTTACTGCATGTTCAAACCTATGCAACATGACACCCAGAATTTAGCTTACCTCCAGGTGGGAACTGTGGGAATTTCTCTACTATCACTGGGTCAGTACCATGGTCAAACATACAAAGGTCACCACGAACACAGAATCCTTTCTCTGAAATACATGTATACTCAACATTACGATTACACACCCATATGACACAATGCACTACTTTCTGGTGATATTTTTGTGATATTTTTCTTATTTATAACCCAAACCTAGGTTGTCGGTGCTTGTTAGGACTGCCTCAATGACAATCGCTTAGCTCCGCCCTCTCCTGTGGGTTAACCGGTATTGGATGGTGATGTTAAGTATTGATTGCGGTTACTTTGACATACAGTCCAACCTGTGTTAAGCAAGCACCTAAGGGATAATCAAAATATGATTGCTTTAGGCAGGTGCTTGCTTAATATAGGTGAATTTTAATGCATTTGCCATTTTCGGGAACCAAATGCATGCTTGCTTGCTTAATAGAGGTGACCACTAAGACAGGTTTGACTGTTCTTGTCACTTGTAACACCAATTCTGGTGTAGAGTGTCATTGATTTTTGACGTATCTGCTCTTTAATGAACCGACGGGATATGGCGTACTGCTAACTTGCCGGGTGCGTGGTTGTAAAGCCAGCATGACAAATAAATACATGTATATTTGGAACAGTTTTATCTTGAAAATGCATTGTGTGTTCTTATTAGAATCACCTTGATTGAGGCAATTCTAATAAGTACCCACAACATATCTTTATTTTAAAGAAAATCTAAACAATATCTTTATTTTGATTATGCCTTAAAACCTGGGCCCAGTTGTTCAAAGCATCGTTAGCTTAATGATGTTAGCTTAATGAGCTCATTAGTGGTCATATTGTTAACTGTTCTAGCAAGTACAACATCTAAAATTTTGGTATTTTTGCTGAAAAAATAATAGTATATTTGCCATATTTAATGATCAAAGTTTCAACGATATGTTAACTAACAACATCGTTAGTTTTGAACAACTTGCCCCTGATGATAGGATTTACCCTCAATGGCTCAAGCTACAGACAAAAATTGTTCACAGTCCAAAAGGTGCTCAAGCCACTGAAGTTTGATTGTTTTGTTTGTTTGTTTGAATTGAGGTTTAACGTCCCTGTCAACACCATTTAGGTCATTGTAGAGACATTGCTTCCAATTTTGTGGGATTTTTACCTGACACTGAGATGAAATGACATCTCAAACCCTACCACCCAAACAAACCAATAGGGTTTACATACAAGGATGGTCAGACTAACACCACCTTGCTTGGGCAAGCGGTTTACCAGTACTCAAGTGTGGTCGGTTTCAGCTCTGCATGGAAGCACCATGCAGCCCAATCTATTTCTTCACACCCCGATCGGTTGGGGCCACAAAGTTTGATTGTTGTAAAGTAATATCTTACCATCAAAGTCTCTGCACCTGATCCTTGTGCTAGAGGGTCCAGCATCTACATATCTCCCTCCACTGTGTGTTACTACAGAAATATTGCTCGGAGATCCTGAAATATTAGTGCTGTCTGCTAGACCATTCTCTTCTGTTGGTGTAGGACCTCTGCTGTTTGAACTGTGGCGACGAACTGCAAATGGCATACAAATATGAGCCAGCGGACGACAAAACCATGTACATAAGACATGTGCACCCATCGAAGATTCAGATCAGCCGGCGCATCCATATAGTCTAACCAGAGACTTCTCTTGCTGCATGAAGGAGCAATGGGCCCATAGCTATCCTTAGAGCACACAACGAAGACTGATCAGACTGTGCAGATGCACAGGCTGATCTTAGTCTTCATTTGGCGCACATGTCTTATTGTAGGTTTTGTCATGTGCTGGCTCATATGCTACAACACATAGCAATAATTTTAGTCTGATCAGGGTCTACACTGTTTGCGTACAGTACAGGAATGGAAGGGTAAAACAAAATGTTAACAGACCAAGTCATCATTCAGGATCATTTTTCAACCCTACAGAGACATTCGCTCGATCAGTGCTATTGGTGCTTTGATTATGTCAGTAGATTTTTTTGTTTTCTGTTTGATTTGAATTTTAACGTCCCCGGTAACACTGTAAAGGTTATTGCTTCCAATTTTGTGGGATTTTTACCCGACACTGAGATGAAATGACTTCTCAAGCCCTGTCCCCCAATGAAAATAATAGGGTTTATAAGCTCGCACTGCTTGGCCTGGGCAGGCTTAGATCCTCTAAGCGGTTTACCAGTACTCGTGTGCGATCTGTTTCAGCTCTGCATGGAAGCATCATGCAGCCCGTCTATTTCTTCAAGCCCCGACGGGCAGGGGCCGGATTATGTCAGTAGAAATACATTAACTGAATAGCATATAGTCAATACATGGTTAGTGTCTTTAACCCTCAAGTAAACTACATCTGAGAATGTTGTCTGCTTATGTTGCCTGCTCAATTTTTTTTGCAAACGTTTTCAAAAATATTTTTACATACAGGCCAACAATGTAGGCCCAGCCCAGATCAGACTGCTCCTACAGTCTACAATGTTTGCAAAAAATTACTTTAAAGGTAACCGGCAGACGGCAAAAACGACTACAATTGTCGTGATTGGCATGTTATGGGTTAACTGATACATGGGCAGTGTCTTTAATAATAAAATATAATCAGTGAGCCCTAGACAATTTTATAGGGACAGGCTACAATGAGCCCTTATAAAATTCTCCTGGCGAACCGATTATATTTTATTTTTGAAGACACTTTTCATGTATCTAGTTTGTAATGCAATTCAAAACAATCAAGGAGTTTTGCAATAATTTAGCAAATTTAAGCAAAGAAGACAGCAGACAGTGTGGTGGCGCGCACACGTAGTATAACGTGACACCCAAGAGAGCAAAGTTTCTGACATCATTGTGCCACAGAGACGTAGGAAACAATACGGACACTCGAATAAAGGTTTCTCAGCACTTTACATTCTGTAAGAAAATCTGCAAATAAGTAGATTATTTTAGCTGAAGAAATAACTTTTGGGGTTGAGTTGCAGCCACAGTAGCAGAGCGCAATTATTCCAATGGCCCATTCAAACCAAGAAAGCTCAAGAAGGCAAGAATTTAGCTGAAATTTCTGAAAATCTGATTTAATCGATATTGCAGATATTTTAACTTGCAGTTTTGTGGTTATCCCGTATACAAAGGGTTGCATGTTATTGTTTACACTTGTAAATTAAGTACCTGAAAAGTAGACCCAGTCTATAAACAGTCACTAGACATGTTATAGGTCACTACCGATCAGGGCTCGAGAAAATATCGGTTTTTCGGTTCTGGACCGATTTTGGTATTTCTGAACCGATTTTGACTTACAAAGGATGTTAAAAAATCGGTCCAGTATTCAATGATATTTTCAAAAAATCGGTTCGAAAATTTTCGCCAAGTCGCTAAATTGTGTAAACGAACTGACCTTTTGCCACAGATAATCCAAGCGTGTATTGATAAAACACCTCGAGGGCCAGTTATTGGACCGGCTCATTATTGGTATAGGTAAATCAGATTTGTCCACACAGCCGAACCATTTTCCAGACAGGTTAGACAGCAAGTACATTGAAAAAAGTCATTCTTTTTTCTGTTGTTTTTATATCTATAGGAGATCTATAGGAGACACACGAAGGGTAATTGAATACACGTTTAATTGAAACAATTTATCAGTGAGAAAAGGTCAAGTTGTTGAACTATTACAAAGGAATTAATTAGGCACTACTTTTCAAATGGATTATTCCGCTACTAACCTGTAATCCCCTGGCGTTATCAGTAGGTAAGCTGTCAAACAATTGGAAAAGGTGTGAAATTTGGGTCAAATAATGCAGGACAGACGCTTATTTGTTTACACAAGTGTTTATGTCATTAATTTATGACTGCCTATGTTGAACGGATATTTAAACATAAAAAGTGGTTTTCCACAGGGCGCAATTCAAAAACCACATCTGTTGCGTGTAATCATGGAAAAAGAAAAAAAATAAATAAGATATAGATCTTCGCTCCAAAATTGAAACAATAACATAAAACATGTGGTGTTACGTCCTAGTGTAATTTAATGTGTATTGTATAAAATGAAACTGAATGACGACATTTTTCCGATCACGTGGTTTCGTGGTTTTTTTTTGTTTTTTTTTTGATAAGGTTTTTTTTTTTATTATTTTTTAAGATAAGGGTAGTAGACTTTAGTAATTATGAAATAACATTTATTTAGAATATTAAGAAGTTCGGTTCGGCCCTATAAGATTTTCAGTGACTCTAGTAAACCCACGTTTTGGTTCGAGATTTAACCTTTTTTTTTTCTTTAACGACAGCAAATGATTTTTTATTTAAGAAACAGCCACAATTTAAATCTATGACATAAAACATGTTTGTTTAACGTTCTTTAATGAAAAAATGTGTATTGCGTAAGCTAAAACCGTATGACGTCATTTCCGACCACGTGGCGGCAATTTCGGTCGCCATTTGTAGTTAAAGGACAACGCTCAAAATCAGTAGAATTGGTATTTATTTTGCTAATAGATAACAAGAAAACGATAAAAAAAAAAAAACAAAGAAACAATCATACACTCGCATACATATATACCCGTACCCATGTGTGGAGGGTGAACCTACATAGGCGGACTTTATATAAACTAAACCAAAATGGCGGCCGCCAGCGAAGTGTAAACGAGGGCATTTTCACGAATAAAAACAGGTTCGAGACATTTTTTTTTAACATTTTCGTAAGTTTTCGGACACCTAACACCCTGTATTTTGAAATTGAAAAATAATAATGAATGGAAACAAATGACCTTTACGGAAATGACCGAAAATCGGTTCGGCAATTTCCGTTTTTTTTTTTTTGCCGAAAATCATGCCGGACCGATTTTGATTCTTCAGTTTCTCGAGCCCTGCTACCGATTATAGGATGCAGTCATTCAACCCCTTTATTAGGTTACTTGAATGCCTGATTGCGGTATAAATTTGTAATAATCAGCATCACAACATCAACAATTAGCATATTTATTATAAATCTGACAGGCAGTGAACTTAAATGCAAGCTACATCACAAATAATAAGGCAGATCTATATCAAAATACATGTTCCATCAAAATCATATAAATTCAGAGACCTCTAGGACTTTAATCTATAATTCTCCTAAAATCTTAACAAATTTGTTTCATGATCTAGCAAGGAGACCAAAAGTTGCAGACATAATTGCAAACAGTGTAGACCACCATCAGACTCTCCTTCAGGAGCAGTCTGATCTGCACTGTTTGCTTAGGGCTATCTGTCCCAATACTTAAGATCATTGTACGCAAACAATGCTCAAAATACCCCCACAGCAAATAACGTTAACTCCTACCTTTGCGAGGTGGTGACCAAGACCGTGATCTGGGTGACTTTGAACCTCCTCTAGACAATGGGGTCCTGGACCTTGACCTAGGTGACCTGCCTCCTGGTGACCTTGACCTCTTCCTTGGTGACCAGTATCTAGGAGATCTTGATCTAGATCTTGGCCTTGGAGATCTAGACCTAAATCTTGGTGGCCTTACTTCTCTTCTTGGTGACTTTGATTTTGACCTTGGAGGCACAGATCTTGACCTTGACCTAAATCTATCCCTTGACCTGCTTCTAGACCAAGATCTTCTTGGAGGAGACAAACTCCTTGACCATGACCTTGACCTTGAACTTGAACGACCCCTTCCTCTCATCCTTGGACTTCTTGATCTCTGAATAGGTCTGAATGGTGAGCGTCTCCTTAAAGGTGACCTTGACCTTCCTCTCCCTGTCACCCTGTGCCTTAGATCTCTGGGACTTATAGAACGCCTCCTTGGAGGATATCCTCTATCTCTCTCAAAGGGTCTTCTGTCATCATATCTTCTCCGCCTGTCGTCACTACAATACACATCAAACAGTTAAGAGGGGGTATTCAAATATTTTTCTTAATTTTGCACGAAAACATATTGTGTGGGTACTCATTGAAGGTGCTTCTACTGAGCACCCACAACATGTGTTTTCATGCAGAAGTAAGAAAAATATCACTACTTTTTGGATGAAAAAAAACAAAAACAACAACAATGCCTTATCTGGAGCTATGATCATAGAACAAATCTAGACTTATTTTGTTTTGGTTAAGTCAAGTGTTTAATGGCCCAGTCAACACCTCCGTATATAGCCCATATCACGCTTGTCAGCTGCCCCCCACCTATCTGGGCTTGGAGAAATAGATGGGCTGCATGATGCTTCCATGCAGAGCTGAATCCGACCACACACGAGAACTGGTAAACCGCTTACAGGATAAAGCCTGCCCAGGCAAAGCCGTGCGAGTCGGACCATTCATGCTTATAAACCCTACTGGTTTCATTGGGCGACAGGGCTTGAGATGTCATTTCATCTCAAAGTCGGGTAAAAGTCCCACAAAATTGGAAGCAACGTCTCCAAAATGACCTATATAGTGTTGATGGGGAGGTTAACCTTCAAATCAAACAAACAAACAAAACAAAATCATGTGCTGGGCAGACAATTCATAAACAGTAAAAATCTGCTATTAAAACCACCTAAAATTGAGACAAAATCTGCTTTAAAAGCTTATTGAGAAGATTTCAATTATTCTTTTTTTTGTATTTATTTATACCCAGCATCTCTTTATAAGAGACCACCTTTGGGACTGTTCAAAAGTGTCTTAAAGACCACTTTTGAACAGCTCCAAAGGTGGTCTTGTTATAAGAATTTTACTGTATATATATGCCTTATTTTCTCTGAAAAATAAGGAAAAAATGCTACGAAACGGCCACTGCTGGTCCTGACTAACACATGAAGGGTAAGATGAGGGCTGACTAATCAGAGCTGAGATGACTGATTATCTCAGTCTTAACTGGAATCGCTAATCGATCAGTGATCACTGAAGATTTGGTCATGATTTCACATTTCTGTCTGACTGTCTAAGAATACTTCTTGCCATGTTTCACTTTACCTTAGGTATTAGGACAGACAGGTCTGAGCAAACAGTGTAGACATAGATGAGATGCCACAGAAACTTTTGCAATACACTGTAGCGAAACCAGTATTGCAAATAGACTTATAGACTTGCAAACAATTTGACATGAGACTGACCTTTATGCAAGGAATATATTAGTCAATGTTTTTGCCTAATATGTTAACATTCTCGTGAATTTTCAGAATCTCTGAATAGCGACCCATTTCCCGACCTCTATGTACCGTAATGTATAACAATATCGCCATCTTCGGGCAACGGCAAAGATAAATACATGCACTCAGTCAGGTGTGAAATGATGTTAATAGAGTTCACCAGTCTCAAGTCAATTTGTTCGAACTATACTACACCACAACCTCATTATAACACAGTTCATTATAACACGGTTTAGATATAACACAAGTTTCAAGATGGATCCCAAAAATGTATAGATTACATAGAAAAATGACCATAAATTGTCATTTTACATGGAAATGGTCATTTTTCTATCCCAAAAATGTATAGATTACATAGAAAAATGACCATAAATTGTCATTTAACATGAAAATGGTCATTTTTCTATCCCAAAAATGTATAGATTACATAGAAAAATGACCATAAATGGTCATTTTTCTATATAATCTATACATTTATGCTTGGATATAACCAATTGTTTAACTAACAGGTTTTCTGCTTTGGACCCCATTAATAGTGTTATAAAGAGGTTGTGTCTAATATTTATACCCACAGAACTATTGAAACTATTGCAATAGTGAAAAGATTGTCACCAATACACTTACTATTGCCAACTTACTATCTTTATAGCACTATTGCCAAGTTCACTATTGCTAAGTTCACTATTGCTAAGTTCACTATTGTCAAACCTGTCATAGTGGCCACCTCTATTAAGCAAGCAACCTTTCTTAAGCAAGCATGTATTTAGTTCCCGAAAAATGCAAATTGATTAAAATTCACCTGTATTTAGCATAAACCTGCCTTAATCAAGCACATTCTGATTATCCCTCAGGAGCTTGCTTAATACAGGTTGTACTGTATTGCAATAGTGAAAAGATTGTCACCAATACACTTACTATTGCCAACTTACTATCTTGATAGCACTATTGCCAATTTCACTATTGCCAAGTTCACTATTGCTATACACTGATACAGAGTACCCTCGTTTTAACGACAGTATTTTTTCCCTAGTATTGTGCCATTTTAAGAATTTGTCATTATAAAGAATCCCAGTTAGGAGTATGATAGGCAATAAAAGGCCTTTTCCCCATTATTACTCCAAGAAACAAATGTTATAGACATTTCTTAGAATCGCCTCGGTGAGGCGATTCTAACAAATATCTATAACATTTGCATGTTTCTTGGAGTATCACATTACAAGACCCTTTCCTGACTATGGACTCAATTTGTGCATTTCCAACCCGAGGGAAGCCCACACAGCTCGGGACCAAGACTAAGCCTTTAGCTAAGTAGTCATTCTATTCAAATTGCCATTGGCCGGCCTCAGTAGCTCAGTCGGATGTGCGTCTGACTGGTGATCAGGAGGACGCGGGTTCAATACCTGCCAGGGTCGGCAGCATTCTTTTGTGGAGATTGATCAAAAAGGGCAGTTGTCAGTTGATTCAACAAGAGCTGTCGCATGACAGCATAGCTCACCTGTTTTGCACCTTCAAGATATAAGGTAAAATTATTGAACCATGAAATATAGATCACACTCACCTACATATAGTTTAAGGTCAATCATCAGGTCACATGGAACATATATCCCAGATATTACATTTCAGAATCAAATTGTGTCTGAATTATAAGGCTAATCATTGAACCTTGAAAATAGGTCACACTGACCTAGATATATTTCTATGTCAATCATCTGGTCACATGGAATTGAATATTCAGATATGAAGTTCTCCATCCAATAGTATTCAAGATATAAGTCAGTCATTGAACCATGTAATATAGGTCAAACTGACCTAGATATATTTTGAGGTCAATCATCTGGTAGCATTGAAGTAATATCCCAGGTATAACATTTTGTTATCAAAATATTATTCAAGATAATAGGCAAAATCAGTGAACCATGAAATATAGGTCACACTAAACGAGATATATTTTGAGGTTAATCATGGGGTAACATGGAACTAATAATCCAGGTATGACATTTTTCCATCAAATAGTATTCAAGACGATAGGCAAAATCACTGAACCATGAAATATAGGTCACAGTGACTTAGATATATTTGGTAGTCAATTATAGGGTCACATGGATGTAACAGTCCAGGTATGACATTTCTCCTTCAAATAGTATTCAAGATAATAGGCAAAGTCACTGAACCATGAAATATAGGTCACAGTGACCTAGATATATTATGAGGTCAATCATGGGGTCACATGGCACTAATATCCAAGGTATGTCATTTCTCCAACAAATAGTCTTCAAGATATAAGGCAAAATCACTGAACCATGAAATATAGGTCACAGTGACCTAGATATATTTTGAGATCAATCATGGGGTCACATGGTACTAATATTCCAGGTATGACATTTCTCCAACAAATAGTCTTCAAGATATAAGGCAAAATCACTGGACCGTGAAATGTAGTTCACCATGACCTTCACCCTTTTACACTTGAACCAATGTCACATGGTTGGCTGATATATAATCAATTTTGTTTATAACTCGTTAGCATATTAGAAACATATATAACAAATTACAAAGGTGTCCTAGATTTTGACCCATAACCCCACCCCATCCGTCCTCCCAGGCATGAACCCAGGGGTATGTTGTCTTGGAATCTCAGAAGACACGCCCGGGTATCCAACTTGTAAAATATGAATCCCTTGTGATGAGTGTCTGTTGAGATATAAGCAATTCAAAAACTTTAACACAGTTTTACAGAGGTGTTCTAGATTTTGACCCCAAGCCCCACCCCGGGCATGAACCCAGGGGTCTGTTGTCTTTGAACATCAGAAGACCCTCCCAGGTACTTAAGTTCCAAATATGAGTGCTCTGTGATGAGTGACTGTTGAGATATAAGCTTTGAAAAACTTTAACGCAGTGTGACGGGAACGCACACGCACACAAATGAGGTGACAACAATAGCTCCCCATGTTCTTCGTACAGGCAAGCTAAAAAAGGGCAGTTGTCAGTTTCTGGCAAAAGAATGTGCACTGTACTGGTTAACCGCTTAAATATAAGCCTGCCCAGGAAAAGTGTGGATAGGTAAACTGACTGGCTCAAAATGACCTAAAATAGTGTTGACTGGGCCATTAAACTCCAATACAAACAAACACACAAATTGCCATTATAACGAGTTTTGCCATTATAACAAATGTTGGTATAAAGAGGGTTGACTGTAGTTCAATGTATTGCTACATCCCTATGAACTTACTCTCTAGATCTGTAACTATTTCTAGGGCTTCTACTTCTTGACAGTTTTCTCTTCGGTTCTTCAGCGGGCACGGCTTCCTTGGTCTCCTACAAGTAAAATTTGCCGCAGCTGTGGAAGGCAATACTACGCCCAACTTGCCCTACTTGTCCAATTGCACAACTTGCCCTACTTGTCCAATTTTACTAAGGACAAGTGAAAAATGTAAGTTTACTTGTCCATGATATGGATGGACAAATATGGCACAGCAATACTTGTCCACTCATGACAAGTAAAATTTCTTGAGGGCAGGTAAAAAGTTTGCATATAGTTTGCATACTTAACCCTTGTTGTGCTGAGCCCGGATATGCCTATTCTTTGAAACTATGTAGATCCAGATCAGATGGCTTCTGAAGAAGCCATCTGATCAGGATCTACATTGCTTGTCATTCAGATTGTGAATTTGTTGTAATAATTTGCTACAGGTAATCTGATTGGTTGGTAATCAGTAGTGGGTGTGGCATATATGAATATTCAGCAGGACAAGGGTTAATCAACAAACACCTGCATGCACTTGGTCTGACATGCAGAACGAGTGAAATTTTGAAGAACTTTCATGCCCTACACAAGTACAGGGGCCAGTTGTTCAAAACTAACAACGTCGTTAGTTAACGTATCGTTAAAATTTTGATCACTGAATATGGCAAATATGCTGAAATTTTTGCTGAAAAAATGTGAGCAGCTTTTGCGGACGCAAAAGCTGCTCACATTTTTTCAGCAAAAATACCAAAATTTACAATATTGTTCTTGCTAGAAGAGTTAACAATATGACCATTAACGAGCTCGTTAAGCTAACGATGCTTTGAACAACTGGGCCCAGATTTTGGAGATGGTAGTTTTACCAGACACTGAGAAGAAATGACATCTCAAGCCTTACCGCCCAAATGAACAGGTTATATGCAGGGACGGTCCATTATGCATCGCTTTGTCTGGGCAGGCTTCGACATACTAAGTGGTTTACCAGTACTCATGTGCAATCAGTTTCAGATCTGTGTGGAAACACCATGCAACCCAATCTATTTCTCCGAGCCTGATGGGTGCAGGCCAATCCTTTAACCAAAATGTATGCGGGAAACCCCTAAAGGGGCACCTTGGCAAACAGTGCAGGCCCAGATCAGACGCCGCAGAACGCGAAGTCTGATCAGGGCCTGTACTATTTGCTAACAGAATTTTACGTCAAAAATAGAATAAAAATGAAAAAAAGGCCTGACACCCCTTATATGACAAATGGACTTGTCCAACATATAGCAATGGAAGAGTCTACTAGTATACAATGGGTTAATTGTCTTCATCACTCCTGCTAACCTGGAGCCATGAGCGCCAAATCCATGTAAGAACTTAACTACTAATCTGCTGAATCAATTAATTTAGCCCCATTCATTTCTGACTTTCAACCAATCACATCACGAAAACATGCCTATATAATTTTGACCCCCTGGAACCCCACTTTTATATAGTAAAACTGGGGTTTCCGGGGGTATACCTTATTTTTCTTATTTCTGCTCTAAAATATAGATTGTGGGTACTCATTAGAACCGCCTCGATGAGGCGGTTCTAACGAGTGCCCACAATCTATATTTTGAGCAGAAATAAGAAAAATATCACAATTTTTCACCATAAAGTTTTCATTTTTACGGCGATAAAGGTGGCAATGTATTTGAATAGGCGTGTTTGCGTAATGGATTACTTGATCTGATAATTGATTAAATGTATGACAAACAGTGTAGATCCTGATCAGAACAAACCAACCAATTAGCGCATACTATATTACACCATTCCTTCTGGCCTCCATGTCTGTTGGTCCGAACATTCTGATTCGTCATTTGTTTATGGCTTTATCAGTTTGCTATGACCACAACTACAGTCGAATTTCAATGGCTCGAACACCTTTGAGACCTCGAAAATCAGTTCGAGACAGGGGTAGTTCGAGCCACTGAGGTTACTGTCAGGAGGCATAACGAGATACTTTTAGACATCTTTTTAGTGTTCTATAATGACTATGTATGCTGTGTGTACTCATTAGAATCGCCTCATCGAGGCAATTCTAATGAGTACACACAGCATACATTTGCAAGATAAAAGACTAAAATATCCTTAATTATCCCCCACTATTTCTTATGTAGAGGATTTCGCTAGGGGCTCAAGAATGGGTTCGACACATCCATGGTAAACCAGCCATCGGTTTTTGAGCCATCGAAGTTCTACTGTACTTTGAAGCAAAAAACTCGGACAATATAACCAGCAAAAACTTTACATGTGAAATAATTTAAGCTGAACTACCTCCTCTTTAACCTTGAGTTCATCCTCAACAGGTGTCCCTGCTGTTGGTTCCTGGTTCTCATCTGCAGGTGGTGGAGCTGCAGGAAACTCTGGCAGGGAATCAGTGGTGTCGGGAACCAGATCATCTGGTTTTGGTTCCTCTGGTTTAACATAAGATTTGTTTGTGAGGACTTCAAACAATGTCTCAACAAAGTCCTTGGTTTCTGAAACAGAAGTACATGTGCATGTACAGTAAAACCTGTCATTGTGGCCACCTCTATTAAGCAAGCACCCTGTCTTAAGCAAGCAAGCTTTTGCTTCCCAAAAAAGACAAATGCATTAAAATTCACCTGTATTAAGCAAGCACCTGTCTTAAGCAAGCACATTTTGGTTATCCCATAGGTGCTTGCTTAACACAGGTTGGACTGTACATGTAAATACAAAACCTGTCTCAATATTTGTGTGTCATGTTTTCTGATGAAATGCTACATCAGGGCTGTCGAAATACGAAGCCCTAGGGCTTCACGTAGGACAACATTTTTTTTAGTTTACTTTTCTTTGACAAGTATATATAATGTTTGTTGGTTTTTCTTGAGTTAACACATTTAGTACCAGAGGCCCCAAAACTGGTACCCTGGCAAACAGTGCAAGCCCAGATCAGACACTGCAGAATGCAGCTACTGATCAGGGCCTCCACTCTTTGCAAACAGTTCAGCCATTTTCCAAATAAATTTTGATGAAACCACAACCTGTCTCCCCATAATTTTGAAATGGACTCCAGCTATGTATAAGGAGGAAGAATCCATTTGGTACAAAAAGGGTTAAACAGCACCATCAACACTAATGTGACCGGTCACAATTAGCCGGTCAGCTTACCTAACCACTCTTCTAAAAGCGGTTAACCAGTGCAGAGCACATTCTTTCACCAGACACTGACAAATGCCCTTCTTGAATCACAGGAGCAAATGACTGCAGAAAATATTTCATGACAGGTAAACGAACCTGTGACTAAGGCTGACACGATTAATCGTATAATCTATTAATCGATCGATAAATTCCACAAAAATGAATATCTTTTCTGATTTGCTTTTAATCGATTACTTGATAGGTACAATTTACTACCTAAAGTTATGCCTAAAATAGTTGGATGAGTGGCAAACAGTGCAGACCCTGATGAGACACCGCATTATGCGGCGTCTCATCTGGGTCTGCACTGGTTTGCTCAGACCTGTCTGTTCAGATATACATCTGGTAAAGTGCAACATATGGTTAGAGTCATACTCAGAGAGGAAGCCAGACAGGTAAAATTATGACAAAATCCTTAGCGATTACTAATCGATTATCTATCGCAATGACAGGGCTGATACTCGATCTTTTCAGCTCCGATTAGCCAGCCCTACAAACACCCATCTGACTGAGTTACTGAGCCCTGCATGGACAATGCTTACGGTCCGATTTACAGGAACTGTCTTCTTAAGTTGAATGGTTACTTGAACATGTGAGCCTCGTAGGGCTGGCTAATCGTAGTGAAAAGATAATCAATTATCAGTCCTGTTATTGCATTCGATAATCGATTAGTAATCGCTAAGGTTTTTGTCATAATTTTACCTGTCTGGCTTTCTATCTGAGCATGACTCTTACCATATGTTGCACTTTATCATATGTATATATATATATTTTGAACAGACATGCCTCAGAGCAAACAATGTAGACCCAGAAGAGACGCCGCAGAATGCGGCGTCTCATCAGGGTCTGCACTGTTTGCCACTCATCCAGCTATTTCAGGCATTACTTTGGGTAGTAAATTGTACCTAACAAGTAATCGATTATAATCAAATCAGAAATGATAATCATTTTTTTGGAATTTATAGATCGATTAATCGATTAATCGTGTCAGCCTTATTGGAGCCTACTCTTGTGAAAAACGATTTGCCTCCAATCTCAAATGGTGGCTACTTTCACAGGGAAGCATTCTTACCTTTAAGAGTAAGCCCCATTTTGAAAGGGATTCAAATACCATAGAAGCCCTCTGAGGAGTAACTCATTTCTTTGACATACACATTCCTCATTTTCTCCGGTCAAAGCCCGATGGGCTTTGATGAAATAGATGGGCTGCATGATGCTTCCATTCAGAGCTGAAACCGACTGCACACAATTACTGGTAAACTGCTTAGAGGATCTAAGCCTTCCCAGGCAAAGCAGTGTTGGACCGTCCATGTTTATAAACCTTTTTGGTTTCATTGGGCACAGGACTTGAGATGTCATTTCATCTCAGTGTTGGGTAAAAGTCCCACAAAACTGGAAGCAATGTCAGCAAAATTACCTGCAAGTATACAGTGTTGGCAGGGACGATAAACCTCAAATCAAACAAACAAACAAATACTATTAAAGTAGAGAACACAAAGCTGGTGATCAAACTATACCAAGGTGCAAGCTGATCTGTAACCTTTGTTGTTAAAACGGATTTTTCTATAGCAACAAATAAGGTTCTTATTTTGGGAACACTGAAGGATAGTTTTTGTCAATTCCATAAAAACCTGTGTTGTGGGTATTCATTAGAACCGCCACAGCGAGGCGGTTCTAATGAATACTGTTACGAGCCAGGCGTAGCAGAAAGAAAAAGCAAACAAGCCTTTTGGAAAATTTTAACAAATTTTTTTTACAAGTTAACTTTAACCTGTAGAAGTAAGAAAATTAAATGTACTTTATGAGAATAACTCTCTGTTATGAAATATCCTGAATGAATCTATTTTCCTTGATCCCACAGAATTCACAGTCCAAAATGAAAAGTAATATCCTTTAACAATCCAACACAGAATTTAGAAATAACTTTTCTTAAATGCCCAAACATCAAACTCCAAAGTCTGACTCAATGAGAAAAATCAAGCTCTTTTATAGACCCTAAGATTTCTCTAGAATGTTCCACAGGGCTGTGGAATAAGATTAGGTAATTTTCTAAAAATAATGCCACCCCGAACTTTCTAGAAGATTCTAAAGTACTTTTCCTTGTAAACATGTTGTTTACAACAAGAGGGCCATGATGGCCCTGGATCGCTCACCTGATCCATAGAGTAACAAGTGGGCCCCAGGGAGGGCCATTTTTGACACCAGGGCTATAATGTGCATAATGTTGAGGGAGGTCTGAAAAGTTGAAGCTTCATACTTTGAACAACCTTGGCAAAGGTCCACTAGATAGAGCTACACACCAAATATCAAAGACCTGGGCCTTGCGGTTTCAGACAAGAAGATTTTTTTTTAAGATATTCCGTACATAAGCCTATGGAAAACCAAATGGCCCCAGAGCAGGGGCATTTTTGGCCTCAGGGCTATAATTTAAACAATCTTGATGGAGGTCCACTAGATGAAGCTTCACACCAAATATCAAAGACCTGGGCCTTGCAGTTTCAGAGAAGAAGATTTTCAAAAATTATCTCTGTATAAGTCTATGTAAAACCAAAAGGGCCCCGGGACGGGGGCATTTGTGGCCCAGGGGCTATAATGTGAACAATCTTGGTAGAGGTCCACTAGATGAAGCTCCATACCGAATATCAAAGACATGGGCCTTGCAGTTTCGGAGAAGAAGATTTTTAAAGATTTCCCTATATACCGTATTCGGGCATGTATTACCCGCAGTTTTTTTCCCTCAAATTACAGGCCCAAGTTCAGGGTGCGGGTAATCCGCCCGAATCATTTTTGGACCATTTTATTTTTACTTTTGTCAGCTGAAAATATGATGCATCTCGTGTTATGCTCTATCCTTTTACGATTCCCGACATAAAAAAAACGTTTAATTGTCCACTCAATTTTACTTTCACATGAGTAATATAACAATCTCCATTACTAGCAAGCCCGATTTTGTGAGTATTATTCCTAAAACTCTGATTTTAAACGAAATAAACAAGCAAGTTCAATGCGAACATCAAAGTTTTCCGGCATCAAAACCCCCGCCCACAAACCACCGCTACAATTTTTTTTCTGCACGCGATGGGTAAATGACGTCATCGGACCCCAGCAACACCACATGTGTCTATTGTTCTATCTTAATTGGGCGTATCCCTCTCATAAAAAAATTGTTTGGAAACGGTAAAAATATTCTCGATAGCAAAACGGTTGTGGAAAACAGCGTTTTCCGTAAGCTCTGTGTCAATACCAACAACAGCATACAGATGTGTTAACACAAATTAAAGTGTACAACTTATCTCGCCTAGCGTCTGCTATTTGGCGCCAAAACATAACCATTTACGAGATAGTAGAATAGTCGTAGCAACTCGTCTTAGGAGCAATTAAATAATTTTCACATTGATTGCGGATTAAATTTTATGATTGGGGAATAAACGCAAATTAGAGACATAACTTGACCATATTTTCACACCTTATCGACACGCACCGCAGGGTGGCAATTATATGACAGGGATTAACAATAGTGTCATAATTGAACCGTTATAAATCATCAAACAGTGTAAATCCAAATCAGACGTCTGCGGAGTCTACTGATGTGTCTGATCTGGGACTGAACTGTTTGCCGATGTCCCAAAAAAGAGACGTCTGCGGCGCCTTTCTGAGGTGTCTGATCTGGGACTGCACTGTTTGCCGATGTCCCAAAAAAGGGCCGCGGGCATATGTGGGTTAATAAATAAATTACAATGGTGAACAGGTAAAGTTTTTTCAACATTTTAATGCAAAATAATGCTTTCTGGTGATACTCACACGCACGTGCATTTTCCCGCCTTTTGAAGACGATCGCGCGTTCCGTTGTGTGTTACAAAAACTGGCCAAATTCTTACTTTTTCTCACTTACGCATCCACCAAAATTTCAGCAAATATTCCATGCGGGTAATACAACAGAATAACAGTTTTTCCCCCAGATTTTGGCAAAAAAGGGGGGTGCGGGTAGTACGCAAATGCGGGTAATACACACCCGAATACGGTAAGTCTATGTAAAACCAAATGGTCTTGGGGCGGGGGCATTTTTGGCCCCAGGGCTATAATTTGAACAATTTTGATAGAGGTCCACTAGCTGAAATTTCACACCAAATATAAAAGACCTAGGCCTTGTGGTTTCAAAGAACAAGATTTTTAAAGATTATCCCTATATAAGTCTATGTAAAACCAAAGGGCCCCTGAGACGGAGGCATTTTTGGTCCCAGCACTCTAATTTGAACAATCTTGGTAGGGGTCCACTAGATGAAGCTCCATACCAAATATCAAAGACCTGGGCCTTGCGGTTTCAGAGAAGATTTTAAAAGATTTTCCCGATATAAGCCCATGTAAAATCAAAGGGCCCTAGAGCGGGGGCATTTTTGACCCAGGGCTATAATTTTAACAATCTTGGTAGAGGTTTACAAGATGAAGCTTCATACCAAATACTAGAGAAAGCGACCTCAAGGTCACTGTGGGGGGTAGGACATGCATCAATGAAATCTTCAGTGTAGGTATCAACTAAATCTATCAAAGGGTTTAGAAGATACAATCTCTCAGAAACTTTGACGCAAAACTTTAACCAAATGTAAAATTTTTAAGTCTGTGACATCAAGGTCACTGTCCGGGCTTGGAAATGCATCAATGAAATCTTAAGACCAGTATGTAACTTCAGTGTAAGTATCAACTAAATCTATCAAATGGTTCAAAAGTAACAATCTCCTAGAAACTTTGACGCAAAACTTTAACCAAAATGTTATTGGACGACAGACAGATGGACCAATGGACGGACGGACAGACAGATGGAAGGATGGACGGACGAATGGCAGGACGAAAACAATATACCCCCATCATACTTTGTATGCCGGAGGGGAAATCAAAGACCTGGGCCTTGCGGTTTCAGAGAAATTTTTTAAAGATTTTCCCTATATAAGCCCATGTAAAATCAAAGGGCCCCGAGGCGGGGCATTTTTGGCCACAGCACTATAATTTGAACAATCTTGGTAGTGGTCCACTAGAGGAAGCTTCATACCAAATATCAAAGACCTGGGCCTTGCGGTTTCAGAGAAGATGATTTTTAAAGATTTTTCATGTAGCAGCCCATGTAAAAGCAAAGGGCCCCGGGCGGGGGCATTTTTGGCCCCAGCACTATAATTTGAACAATCTTGGTAGGGGTCCACCAGATGGAGCTTCAAACCAAATATCAAAGACCTGGGCCTTGTGGTTTCAGAGAAGAAGATTTTTTAAGATTTTCCTTATATAAGCCCATGTAAAACCAAAGGCCCCGGGTGGGGGCATTTTTGGCCACAGCACTATAATTTGAACAATCTTGATAGGGGTCCACTAGATGAAGCTTCAGACCAAATATCAAAGACCTGCGCCTTGCGGTTTCAGAGAAGAAGATTTTTAAAGATTTTCCCTATATAAGCCCATGTAAAACCAAAGGGCCCCCCTCGCGGGGTCATTTTTGGCCCCAGCACTATAATTTGAACAATCTTGATAGGGGTCCACTAGATGAAGCTTCATACCAAATATCAAAGACCTGGGCCTTGCGGTTTCAGAGAAGAAGATTTTTATAGATTTTCCATATATAAGCCCATGTAAAACCAAAGGGCCCGGGGCGGGGGCATTTTTGGCCCCAGCACAATAATTTGAACAATCTTGGTAGGGGTCCACTAGATGAAGCTTCATACCAAATATCAAAGACCTGGGCCTTGCTGTTTCAGAGAAGAAGATTTTTAAAGATTTTCCCTATATAAGCCCATGTAAAACCAAAGGGCCCTGGGGCGGGGGCAATTTTGGCCCCAGCACTATAATTTGAACAATCTTGGTAGGGGTCCACTAGATGAAGCTACATACCAAATATTAAAGACCTGGGCCTAGTGGTTTCAGAGAAGAAGATTTTTTAAGTTTTCGGTGAAAAAAAATCTATTTTTGGCTCCTGTGACCCAGATGTGCAACGGACCGGAACCATTTGAACAACTTTGAAAGGGGACCACCTAAGGATCATTCCTGTGAAGTTTGGTCAAAATCAAATCAGTGGTTTAGGAGGAGATGTCGTTTGAAGAAATTGTTTACGCACGGACGGACGCACGCACGCACGGACGACGGACAAAACGTGATCCCAAAAAGCTCACCTCGTCACTACGTGACGGTGAGCTAAAAATGTAATTAATCTGTGACTCAGTTTTCGAGAATCTTCTATAAGAAGATCAACAAGATATTTATAGCACTATTAGGTCACAGTGGGGTGCAAGTGAGAATCAGAAAAATAAATTCTTATGCATAACACTCCCCCTCTTCGAGGAAAAGAATGTTTTATGTAATAAAGCTTTCTTTTGCTTTAAGAATAATAAAATATTGAGCACAGCATATAAAATTACATGTATCTACAATCCACTTCAGTAGGAAAGAAAAACACAACTCCTGACACTGCTCAAGCTCTTGAAAGGGCATCAGGGATAATGTTATCTCTCCCTCTGACATGTCTTATGTCTAAATTATACTCTTGTAGCATAAGACTCCACCTGAGCAACCGCTGATTTTTGTTTTTCATTTTATGTATGAAAGTCAGTGGATTGTGATCACTGAAAACAACAATCAGTGCAGTAGTAGGGGTAAGATAAACTTCGAAATGTTGCAGAGCAAGAATCAGAGACAAGCACTCCTTCTCTATGGTAGAGTAATTTCTCTGATGCTTATTAAACTTTTTGGAAAAGTAGCAAACTGGATGATCCACACCATTTTCATCTTCCTGCAACAAAACACTACCTGGACCTACGTCACTAGCATCTACAGCTAGCTTAAACTCCTTTTCAAAGTTTGGTGCTAAGAGAACTGGTTCACTCTTGAGTATGGCTTTAAGTTTATCAAAAGCATTTTGGCATACTGCATTCCAATGGAATTTTGTTCTTTTGCTGAGCAAATTTGTCAAAGGCTCAGCAATGAGAGAGAAATTATTACAGAACTTTCTGTAATAACCAGCCATACCAAGAAATGGCATCAGCTGTCTTTTGCACGTGGGTACGGGAAAATTTGAGATAGCCTCAACTTTAGCATCAATGGGTTTCACATGACCTTGACCTACAACATGACCTAGAAATGTCAAACTTGCATGGCAGAATTCACTTTTAGCAAGATTGATTGTCAATTTGGCATTACTCAGTCTATCAAAGAATGCTCGAATAGTCCCAAGATGTTGATTCCACTGGTCATTGTATAAGATAGCGTCATCGATATAAGCACTGCAGCCTTCCAGCCCCGCAATTACCATGTATATTAAGCGCTGAAATGTTGCCGGAGAGTTTTTCGTTCCAAATGGCATGACTTTGTAGTTAAATAATCTGTCTGGTGTTGTGAATGCCAAAACCTCCTTTGCTCTATCTGTAAGTGGAATTTGCCAAAATCCTTTCAGAAGGTTGAATTTCGTTATGTATTTGGCATTCCCGATGTTATCAATGCAGTCATCCATTCTTGGAATAGGAAAGCTATCTGTTTTACTTAAGGAATTAACTTTCCTAAAATCTGTACACATACGATATGTCCAATCAGGTTTTGGTACAAGAATACAAGGAGAACTCCACTCACTTTGGCTTGGTTCAATAAAGTCATTGTCTAATAGATACTGAACTTCTTCTTTAAGATATTTTTGTTTCACAGGATTCATCCTGTATGGGTGTTGTTTTACAGGTTTAGAACCATTTATGTCCACATCGTGAAATATTTTGTCTGTCCGTGTTGGAATGTCAGGAAATAAGTGTTCATATTCAAAAACCAGCTGTTTCAGTTCATTCCGCTGATTTGGCTCTAGATGTGACAGTTTCTGGTCAAGATTCCTTAGAATGTCAGAATTCTGAAGTTTTGATGATGTGGGATCCGACTTCACTGAATTAATATTAATATATTTTTGACCCCAGACACCCTCAGATATAAATTTTAGCGGCCGGTTGGGCCATACATCCAAAATTTTTTGCGATGTGAGGGGGGCGCTGCCCCACTTCAATCCCCCCTAGAATTTTTTTAGTGCTCGAAAAAACAGGTCATTTTTTTTGCCCAACAAATCCTAAAGCAAACATAACTATCCAAGGGTAGAAATGCAGAATTTAGGTGCTTCTGTGGCTTAAAATGGGGGGGGGGGGTGGTGCAGACACGTAAAAACACGTATCTGAGTGGTAAAGGGTTAAGCATGTTAATATGACATAGCTGCTTTAGCTTGCGCCTCCCAGGAGTGTTTATTATGTAATTTACGTCACTGATCTTTTTGTCTACAGTGTATGGACCATAATACCTGGATTGCAAAGATTTTCCCGGAATAAGCAAAAGAGCTAGTACCTTATCACCTGGTTTAAAATTCATTTCTTTTGTCCCCATGTCATATAGCTGTTTCATTTTCCTTTGGGCTGATTGAAGATTGGTCCGAGCAGCCTCACAAGCTTTTGAAAGTCTAGTTTTGAAATCAGACACATACTGAAGTAAATTCAGGGAGGTGTCATCATTGGAGAGAAATTTCTCTTTGAGAAGTTTCAAAGAACCACGAACAGTATGGCCAAATACTAATTCAAATGGACTGAAGCCAAGAGGTTCTTGCACAGATTCTCTAACAGCAAATAAAAGGAGATGGATGCCTTCATCCAAATCCTTCTCTGTGTCAAAGCAATATGATCTTATCATGTTTTTCAATGTTTGATGGAATCTTCCAAGTGCGCCTTGACTTTCAGGATGATAGGCCGATGACTTATACTGTACAATGCCAAGTTCATGCATTACTTGTTGAAATATTCCAGACATAAAATTTGAGCCTTGGTCTGACTGAATAGATTTAGGAAGCCCAACAAATGTGAAAAACTTCACTAAGGCCTTGACGATTGTCTTAGTTTTGATATTTCTTAAGGGAATGGCTTCAGGAAAACGTGTGGAAGCACACATAATAGTCAAAAGATATTCACAGCCAGACTTACTTCTGGGCAAGGGACCCACACAGTCTATAATTATTCGACTGAAAGGTTCATCAAAAGCAGGTATAGGCTGCAAGTGAGCCTTAGGTATAGTCTAATTGGGTTTTCCTACTATTTGGCATGTATGGCAGGACCTACAATGCTGAGAAACATCTGATTTTAACCCAGGCCAGTAAAAAAGGTTAAGAATTTTTTGATAGGTTTTATTTACACCTAAATGTCCTGACATGGGAGTTTCGTGTGCCAAGTTTAATATTTCGGGACGGTAAACCAGTGGAACCACTATCTGGTGGTTGACAGTCCACTCGTCTTCTGCTGAGACGTCTGGTGGACGCCATTTTCTCATAAGAGTGTCATTTTTTACATAATAACAGACTGGGACCTGAGATACTTCCTGCTCATCTAAGGCCCTTTCAAACAAAGGCGAAATTTCAGGATCCTTGTGCTGTTCTATAGCTAGTTGAGACCCGGACATTATGTCATGGCCTAGATCTAAAGATGAGTTATTCTCATGAAAATCTGTCTGCTTATCAGGCAGGCTTGAAGACAGAGACCTTGTCATCTCGTCATTAAAATACTGACCCAAAAAGGTATCAGTGAAATCAAAATCCTGTTTCCCATCTGTTTGCTTGGCCTTACGTGCCATAGCCCTTGCGACTGCACAGGAGGGATAAAGATCAGGAATTTCCTGCTCAATGGGATCAGGCGGTTGGTCTGTGCAAGGATTAGTAGTCAAAAGTGGGTTTACCACAACCTTATCTCCAGCTAAGTCATTGCCTAGCAACAAATGAACACCTTTAAAAGGTAAAGAAGGTCTAATACCAACAGCCACTGAACCGGATACCAAGTCTGATGACAAATAAACGTTATGAAGCGGAACATTAACAAATCCACATTCCACACCCTGAATAAGGACACTTTGGCCCAAAGAAGTCTTCTCAGAAAAAGGCAGAGTATCTGCAAGAATAAGAGATTGAGAAGCTCCAGTATCTCGTAAGATTTTAATAGGGGTAGGATGGGCATAACTGTCACCATTTAGTGACACAAAACCATCTGATAAGAATGGTTCATAAATCTCCATAACTGAATCAGTCTCAGATAATTTGGTATCAGAAAGAGTTTCCTCCCTTACACAAGACTGTGGTTTTGGCCTAATAGAAGTCAAACCTGTAGGCTTAAGTTCCTCTTGTCTTTTTCTTTCTTTTCTTCGCTTTAATTTTAAACACTAAGAGATCAAATGACCTGTATTTTTACAATAATAACAAACTACTTGAGTTTGAGATAAGGGATTCTGGTCTTTGTTTTCACCAGAAGGTTTGGAAAAATTTGGGTTTCTGTTTTCACCAGAAGGTTTGGAAGGATTCTGGCTTTTATTTTCACCAGAAAGTTTGGGCATAGTACTAGATGTATGGCTTTAACTACCAGAAGGATTACTGGGATAGAATCTTGGACCTGTCTGTGAATTATAAGGTTTTCGAGGATAAGGCCTGTTCACAAATGAGACTTTATGAGTCAAAGCATAACCATCTGCCAAACGAGAAGCTTCCTCCAAAGTTTCAACCTGTCTCTCATCGAGAAAAGATTTAATGTCTGAATTTATGCACTGTTTGAACTCTTCAACAAGGACAAGCTGTCTAAGTTTGTCATGATCAGAGCCTACTTTTTTAGAAGAACACCACCTATCAAATAACTGTTCTTTGGTTCGAGCAAATTCTACATGGGTCTGGGAAATTTCTTTTTTACAGTTCCTAAATTTTTGCCTGTAAGCTTCAGGGACCAACTCATATGCCTTAAGAATAAGCTCCTTAACCAGATCATAGTCTGAGCTTTGCTCGACAGTTAGCTGAGTGTAAATATCTCTAGCCTTACAACGCTTTGCAAAAGTAAGGTTCAATGCTCTTTTGGCCATTTTAAATTTTCTGCAACTTTTTCAAAATGCAAAAAATACTTATCTACCTCTTGTTCCTGAAATGGCGGAACTAATCAGATGTGCTTTGTGGCATCAAAGTAACTACCAGAGTCAAAAACAGGGGTAGGTTTCACCCTGTCTTGACCCTGGAGTTCCGGTTCCTTCATCTTTAATTGAAAATGCCATTTTTCTCTTTCTATTTCTAGTCGCTCATCTTTTTCGAATTTTTCTTTCTGAAGGCGTTCCTCCATTTCTAATCTTTCCATCTGCATTTGTCTCTGCATTTCTCTTTCCTTTTCCTTCTCTCTTTCTTCCATTTCCCTTTGCTTTTCTTCCTGTTCTAATTTTTCTTTTCGAATTTGTTCTTCCATTTCTAATCTTAACTTCTCTAATTCAATTTGCCTTCCTATTTCAATTTGTCTCATTTGTAATTCAGTATGAGAGACCATAATGAGAGACAAATCAGATGGATCGAAAAGTTCTTCATCAACAAAAAACTGTACCAAAATATTCTTTATTTCATGTTTTTTCATGCTTGCTTTAACAGCAGTGACCCCATAATGGGAAGCAATATCTAGCAAATCTGTCCTTTTGGCCAGATTAAACAACTCCTGAGTGGGCTGAGCCAAAAAGCTTCTCAAATCAAACGACATGTTTGCTTTTTGTTTGTTTTATAAAGTATCTATGGAAATACAGATTGAGGTTAATTTGACAAAGTTTTGTTTTTTTTCGAAATGACAAGCCCAACGAGAATTTCACATGAAATGACAAGTACTATTTCACCTGAAATGACAATTCACATGAAATGACAATCCCCTATATGCCTATAGGGAAATAACAAGCCTGTGAAGCAACTGCCAAGTCTATATTTGACAAGAAATGACAATTACCTGCCGTCACATGAAATGTTGGTTTTAAAATGCTCGAAATGGTTTATCACGGACGAGCCCCCGATTTCTGTTACGAGCCAGGCGTAGCAGAAAGAAAAAGCAAACAAGCCTTTTGGAAAATTTTAACAAAATTTATTTACAAGTTAACTTTAACCTGTAGAAGTAAGAAAATTAAATGTACTTAGCTCTGTTATGAAATATCCTGAATGAATCTATTTTCCTTGATCCCACAGAATTCACAGTCCAAAATGAAAAGTAATATCCTTTAACAATCCAACACAGAATTTAGAAATAACTTTTCTTAAATGCCCAAACATCAAACTCCAAAGTCTGACTCAATGAGAAAAATCAAGCTCTTTTATAGACCCTAAGATTTCTCTAGAATGTTCCACAGGGCTGTGGAATAAGATTAGGTAATTTTCTAAAAATAATGCCACCCCGAACTTTCTAGAAGATTCTAAAGTACTTTTCCTTGTAAACATGTTGTTTACAAAAATGTAATTAATCTGTGACTCAGTTTTCGAGAATCTTCTATAAGAAGATTAACAAGATATTTATAGCACTATTAGGTCACAGTGGGGTGCAAGTGGGAATCAGAAAAATAAATTCTTATGCACAACAATACCCACAACATAGGTTTATATGGAGAAACCAGTGCTTCAGCTGAAGTGCACGACCCGCCGGATGCTTTTAGCTTTATGAGTGTTACCATATATGGGTATGGCGGCCATTTTGGTCATGTGACCTGGACCTAAAACGGTTCCCCCAATAAATGTGCCTTATCGTAAGGAGCAAAAATATATCTTATACTTTAGTACTGTATTCTGAATCGTTTGCAGGATAAAATGCATTCTCACTTTTCCAATACAAAAGCATATGTGTCAAAGTTTGACCTAGGCACAAAGAAGGTCAAGGTCAACCCAGGGTCACCATTTTAGCAATTTA
The DNA here is from genome assembly GCA_963580285.1 of Lucinisca nassula. Lineage (NCBI taxonomy): Eukaryota > Metazoa > Mollusca > Bivalvia > Lucinida > Lucinidae > Lucinisca > Lucinisca nassula. The sequence continues at coordinate 79,922,530 of OY757015.1, read as the reverse complement.
TGATGGGCCTTCGTCCGCGATGCTATTTATCAAGTTTCATGGAAATCTGCCCAATGGTTCTTGAGAAGACTATTTTTGAAGGGTTTTTACCATATATGCCTTGGCAGCCATTTTGGTCATGTGACCTGGACCCTATGAGCAAATTTTGGTGACCCGCATCCCATAGAGGCTCCATATGAAATTCTGACTTCAATCGGCCCAACGGTTTCCGAGGAGAAGCAGTTCGAAATTTTTCACATTTTTCGCCTCGGCGAGGCTAAATGGAATGTAATATTTCGCAGGTTCACTTGTTAGATCTCATTAATATCTATCAGTATGCCAAAATTGTTTAAATATTCCAAGCGGTTAAGTCACTATCACCAATTTTCACAAACGGGTTACGGACGGACAGACAGACAGACCATATATGACTTGGCGGCCATTTTGGTCATGTGACCTGGACCCTATGAGCAAATTTTGATTTCCCTCATCCCATAGAGGCTCCATATGAAATTTGTCTTCAATCGGCCCAACGGTTTCCGAGGAGAAGCAGTTCGAAAAGTTTCACATTTTTCGCCTCGGTGAGGCTATACTAAATGGAATGTAATATTTCGCAAGTTCATTGGTTAGATCTCATTGATATCTATCAGTATGCCAAAAATTGATTAAATATTCCAAGCGGTTAAGTCACTATAACCAATTTTCACAAACGGGTTACGGATTTTTCGCCTCGGCGAGGCTATACTAAATGAAATGTAATATTTCCCAAGTCCATTGGTTAGATCTCATAGATATCTATCAGTATGCCAAAAAGTGTTTAAATATTCCAAGGGGTTAAGTCACTATCACCAATTTTCACAAACCGGTTACGGACGGACAGACAGACAGACCATATATGGCTTGGTGGCCATTTTGGTCATGTGACCTGGACCCCATGAGCAAATTTTGGTTTCCCTCATCCCATAGAGGCTCCATATGAAATTTGACTTCAATCGGCCCAACGGTTTCCGAGGAGAAGCAGTTAGAAAATTTTCACATTTTTCGCCTCGGCGAGGCTATACTAAATTTATGGAAAGTAATATTTCGCAAGTTCATTGGTTAGATCTTATTGATATCTATCAGTATGCCAAAATTGTTTAAATATTCCAAGCGGTTAAGTCAGGCTCCATATGAAATTTGACTTCAATCGGCCCAACGGTTTCCGAGGAGAAGCAGTTAGAAAATTTTCACATTTTTCGCCTCGGCGAGGCTATACTAAATTTATGGAAAGTAATATTTCGCAAGTTCATTGGTTAGATCTTATTGATATCTAAATATTCCAAGCGGTTAAGTCACTATCACCAATTTTCACAAACGGGTTACGGACGGACGGACAGACTGACAGACTGACAGAATGACAGACTGACAGAATGACACGGTGATTTTAGGGCACTCTTAGAAAATAACCGACTTCAGTCGGTCGCTTTTTTTGCGGGTCGTGCAATAAGGAAAACTATCCTTCAATTATCCCAAAATACTCACCTTATCTGTAGCTATGGTTTTCTAACAGCTCAATTATGACACTGCTTTTAAATGACACTTAGACACCGACATTTCAAGAAAATTTGACAAGCCCTTGTGGGGCTTGAAATTGGCACATCTAAGGAAAGTCAGCCAAAGGTAGTTAATATAAAATAAGAATGCTAGGAAAGTAATCATATCAAGTGACAAGAATGCTAATACATGTAATTTATACCATACATTATGATGTGAACATCCGAAATTCCTCATTTGGCTGTTACACCATCTCGCAATGCATTCAGTTTTCCGTAACATGGTTTTTGATATTTATAACACTGCTGAAAAATTGACCCAAAAATGAATAGCTCATACAACATTCATTTTTTCAGTATAATCTATTGATTGATTGATTTGGGTTTAACGACATGTCAACCCTCATGGGTCATTTCATGTTGTCTCCCAGAGAAAGGGAAAAAAAAAGATAGTAGAGGAGATGAAAGCCAGGGATAGAGGAGAAAGAGAAAAATGAATGGAAGTGTAGAAGTAACAACGTTCTCCACTCTACCCCTAACTGCTGCAAGGACAGCAGGCCTTGACCAACTGTAAGCCAATATCAGTTGGATGCCCCAGTGATGACCCCGCCCATCGGGGCTTGAAGAAATAGATTGGGCTGCATGATGCTTCCACGCAGAGCTGAAACCTACCGCACATAATTACTGGTTAACCGCTTAGAGGGGATAAGCCTGTCCAGGCATACTGGTGCAAGTCGGACCGTCCATGCTTATAAACCCTATTGGTTTCATTGGGCGGCAGGGATTGAGATGTCATTTCATCTCAGTGTCGGGTAAAAGTCCCACAAAACTGGAAGCAACGTCTTCAAAATGACCTATATTGACGGGGACGTTAAACCCTAAAATCAAACAAAAGACGCAAAATACACGTCACTTTTGCCTCACCAAACCACCCCCTGTATAAACTATTCATTGTCCTTAAGGTGGAAGACAGTTGGAACTTAGAACACCATATATAGAGACTATGGGTTGTAAGTAAAAAGATCTTTCCTGGGTCAAGCACTTACTAGCTTGCAGGAACACATCAAGCTGGTCAATACAGGTGTCCTTCAGTTCTGATACAGGCCTATCTTTCTTCACCAGCGCCACAACATACTTCGCCAGAGCACCTGCATCAGCTTCACATCTGAAATACATGAAAAACTTGCTCATAGAGGATCTTACATGAGTGCTCATGTATTATTGAATTTATTAAACTCATTGAGGAAAAGGGATAAAATGCGAGGCTTTGCCGAGCATTTTATCCCTTTTCTTCAATGAGTTTAATAAATTGTTGACATAGAGGATCTTACATGAGTGCTCATATATTATTGAATTCATTAAATGAGTTGAGGAATAGGGATAAAATGCGAGGCTTTGCCGAACAATTTATCCCTTTTCTTCAATGAGTTTTATAAATTGTTGACATAGAGGATCTTACATGAGTGTTTATGTATTATTGAATTTAATAAACGAGTTGAGGAAAAGGGATAGAATGCGAGGCTTTGTTTAAAAAATTCAATAATACATTTACAAGAATGTAAGATTCTCTTTATCATATGACTTTTTAAACGCATTTTATTCATGATTTTTAAACAAAAATGTCAATATTCCACCATTAGTAAACGCGAAGTTGTTGAGGACTTCGTACATGTAACGCTACGGGGAGTATCTAACTAATTTGCCTATTTAATCCACTAGTGGATTTTTTAATTTATTACATGGCATTATTACACTGTTAGACGCGACGTCATATGATAAATAAGAAAAGTCATGAGAAAAGCCGCTTTTGCCATTTGTGAACTATTCTACTTTTACCCATCATGCCAACATGTCCGTGAAATGAACACCCCCTTACACCCCACTTTATATTGGGAAAAACTGGGGTTTAAGGGGGTATACATTATTTTCCTTATTTCTGCTCCTAGACATAGGTTGTGGGTACTCGTTAGAACCGCCTCAATGAGGCGGTTCTAACGAGCACCCACAATCTATGTTTTGAGTATAAATAAGAATAATAACACAAATTCTTATCAGAAAATCGACCGTTTTGGAGATGAAAAAAAAGTTCAAATTGTAGACCAAGTATGGTAAGGAGTTGAGGTGTCTGAATACTTAGGGTAAATACAGCATTCCTCATTATATCACTGGTTAAATCTACATATTCCCATGTTAATCCATGCACTCTTCAATTGCTATATACTGTTGATAAGTCCATTTGTCATTTCAGGTCTTTTCATTTTATAGAAAGTTCTATACCTTATATGGGCATGGCAGCCATCTTGGTCATGGAACCCGCAAACAAACTTTCGTTCCCTATCCCATAGGTGCTCCACATGAAATTTGACGTCAATTGGCCCAGTGGTTTCAGAGGAGAATATGTTTGAAATTGCTGGCATAGACAGAAAACGGACCATTGCCATACTTTAAGCTCACCTGTGAGCCTTCAACTCAGGTGAGCTAAAAACCAGCATCTGAAAATGTTGTCTGTTTATACAGTCTGATGAATCGTCTTGCAAACTTTTCAAACATTTTTTTTGCAAACAGGCAAACAGTGTGGACTCAGATGGGAGCAGACTGACCTGTGAACACACTGTTTGCAACAATGACTAAAGTAAATGGCAGACAACAAAAGGTCAACTACAGGGTTAAATTTTGTACTGCAACCTAAACACAACATGTAAGTTCCCTTTTGTGTGTAAACAGTGTGGTTTGGTGTATTTCAACAGAACGATAGACATTTTTGTGCAGTCATTCATTTAGAGCACCCAGTATTCACAGCTAGGACTGGCTAATCGGAGGTGAAAAGATAATTGATTATCAGTCCTGTCATTGCGATCAATAATCGATTAGTAATCGCTAAGATTTTTGTCATTATTTTCCCTGTCAGACTTTCTGTCTGAGCATGACTCTTACCATATGTTGCACTTTACCATATGTTTATTTGAACAGACAGGCCTGGGCAAACAGTGTAGACCAAGATGAGATGCCGCATCATGCGGCGTCTCATCAGGGTCTGCACTGTTTGCCACTCAACCAGCTATTTTAGGCACAACTTTGGGTAGTAAATTGTACCTATCCAAGTAATCGATTAAAAGCAAATCCAGAGGTGTAAAATTTCCCTCAAACTTACTCGCCCATATCATCTAAACTTTTCATTTAGTTGCTAAAAATGAAGAAAAAGTAAGGTCAGTTTTGAAAACCTTACTCGCCCTGCTTAAAACTTACTCGCAAATGCGAGCGGGCGAGTGGAATTTTACACCTCTGAAATCAGAAATGATAATCATTTTCATGGAATTTATCGATTGATTAATTGATTATATGATTAATCGTGGCAGCCTTATTCACAGCCTTGCTAACTGCAGTGAAAACACCACGGCCCTTTTACCAGGGTGGATTCAATCTCATTTTTGATTCCCTGGGATATTATTTCAACTGGTTCTGATAAGAGATAGTTCAGTACAGGTAATTTAGAAGATGTTTCAGGGTTCCACATTAACCCAGGACCGATGGACATTGTCTAGTGGAAAGCTGGTCAGGTCTAGTAATGTCAGTGACTGGCTGGTCCAGTTGAAAATCTGCCACCACAGCTATTAAAATCATGTTTTTAATCATTTAGCAGAAAATGGGTTTCTTTTTTTCAGTTTGTTGCAGCAGTTTTTCTGTGTAAAAAAAAAAATAATAGAAATATTCAATGATGACTGTAGAACTAATGTATCACTTTAGTATGATTTTCGTCATTTCTTTGGTCCAGTTGAACTTGGATGAGGTCCAGCGCATCCCAAGATTTAAAGGACCACTTTTTCCAGTTATTTAAAAAGTTAATGTTGAACCCTGTATTTCCTTAAAGAAAGTTATGTTGAATCACCTTGATGAGGCGATTCTAATGAGCACACACAGCATACATGTACCTGTGGGTTTATCTGTGAATAACCCTCAGTAGCTTGAACTTTCCCCCGTCTCGAACAAATTTTCATTGTCGCCAAGGTGTTCAAGCCATCAAAGTTTCACTGTACACCACAACCTCTTTATAACACTAGTGTTGGGGTTCCAAATGGGCGGGGGCCGTAAATAGAGAGATATTTCATTTTCCATCAAACAAAAATACAGATCTATGCTTTACCGCCCCCGCCCATCAGGGCTTGAAGAAATAGATTGGGCTGCATGACCCAAGTGCAGTTGATACTGATCCCACAGGAGTACTGGTAAACTGCTTAGAGGTTCTAAGCACGCCCAGGAAAAGTTATGCGATTCGGACCGTACATGTATATTACCCTATTGGTTTCATTGGGCAACAGGGCTCGGGTTGTCATTTCATCTCAATGTTAGATAAAAGTCCCACAAAAGCAGATGCAACGTCTCCAAAACGACCTATGCAGTGTTGATGGGAATGATTAACCACAAATCACACAAATAGATGCATTGCAAGATTAATGAACTTATCTATATCCAAACTCTGTTGATTGCTGTTTATGTTGATATCATGTTGGGTGAAAGAGGGAGGGGAAAAAAATAACATTGATAATTAAAAAGTAACCAATATATTAATTCACTGTACTACGAGTTAGTACGTAGACATTACCAGGTCTGAGAGTTTAGCTATTTCTAAAGACTGTCCATAAAAATAAAGACAGTCTTTACTTTTATGGACTCACGTGTCTGTAGAAAGCAATGCAAATCGTAAAAAATTTCAAAAATTCGAAAATCGCAGTACATGTGTTATGCAACCTTCTTTATTACATGATAATCTGTGTGTAGCTAAAAACTGAGTATGATCCATTGTCTTGTTGATTAATAATTCAAGAAACTAAATAATTGATTCTGTGTAGTTCAGGTTTTCTCCCTTACACTATAAACAATGAAACATGTCACCTGATGCATGGCACTTGTTGTAAAGTACATGAAGGGAGAAAACCTAAACACGAATATCTACAGTAGCCATTTTATATAAATACTCGAAAATTAGACAACAGATTCGAGAAAAATCTTTCTGTGTATGCAAATGATCATATAATGAGGCAGTTTATATAATACATATTCTGCCATTTTCGAATTTTTGAATATTCTTACGATTTGCATTGCTTTCTAAAGACACGCGAGTCCATAAATTTAAAGACTGTCTTTATTTCTATGGACAGTCTTTAGAAATAGCTAAACTCTCAGACCTGATTACTTGTGAAAGATTATACTAGTGACCTATCTCGGCCAGTAGAAGGCTTTGAAATGAAATGCGTTTATAAGCATGGACGGTCCGACTCGTACCGCTTTACCTGGGCAGGCTTAGATCCTCTAGGCGGTTTACCAGTACAGTACTACTCCTGTGGGGTCAGTTTCAGGTCTGCATGGAATCGTCATGCAGCCCATCTACATGTATTTCTTCAAGCTCCGATGGGTGATGTCGTAAGAAGGGAATCGAGACAGTTTCCCGACAAGACAGTTCCCCAACACGGTTTTAGGAGACAGTTCCCAGACACATTTGAAGACAGTTCCCAGACACTTTGAAGACAGTTCCCCCGACACTATTGTTCAAAGTCAAATGACCTGTGACTGATCATGATGATTATCATAATTGATAGATATTATGTGTTCATCAATATGTTGATGAAAATTCACCGACAGACGTCTAGAAATATTAAATTATGGGTACATCGACAGTTTTGAAGACAGTTCCCCCGATAGACTTTTACATGTATAAAATAAAAGCTTATACTTGATACCATTATCAATAAGTTTAATGAATACACCTAAAATTAAGCGAACTAGCATGTTCAGTTAATGAACCTGCACACATTTAAACAAAACAAAAATGTCTTCTAGGAAACGCAATAGTATATTTCTAATTGTCATTTTTCCATATACATGTAATAAACAATGGAAAAATGAAGATGAGTTCAAAGCTTTTGTTTTAAATAAATATTATTAAAGTATTGGGACTCTCCTCTGGCTTAGACTTCCAGACAGATCATCGTCAGAGTGAGTGAGTTTTAGTTTTACGTCCCGCCAACAGCGAAGGTCATACGGAAACGGGACCTCGGTTTAAAGACTCATCCGAAAGTCTTGATCATCGTCAGAACAAATGTCGGCGAACTGTCTTAAAATCAATGAGGAAATTTCATGCAACTCATTAATATAGTTGCCATAGCAAGAAACGTCCAAATAATAACTAATATATCTAAAGACAATTCCCCGACACAGAAAGACATTGCCGCTCCAAATCACAGGTATACATGTACTTAATCTATTCACAATGATCACGTAGCCTTTATTATCCCTAATTATCCCGAATTGTCAATTTAGTCCTATGTAAAACTCACCCATATCTGCTCAATCTGAGCAAACCAATTTTATCAAATATTTGACTGCTGATGCCTTGCTGGTATAGAAATAATGGCATGAAGTTGTAATTAATTCTGATTTATTCAGAGAATTTTACAGCCAAGCATGCTAGAGGTTTTAAATTAGACAGTACAGTACCAGACTGAAATGTTCATCCTATTAAATAAAGGTTTACATACACATCTGTTCATTTTGTATCAGAAACCAAAAATTGGCAAACAGTGCAGGCCCAGATCAGTCGCCGCAGAACGGGGCCTCTGATCAGGGCCTACATTGTTTGCAAAAAGTTAAGCCATTTTCCAAATAAAATCTGAAGAAATTACAACCTGTCACCCCTAAAATTTGAAGTGGACTCCAGCTATATACAAGGAGGAAAATTCATTTGGTATGAACCCTTTCTGTACCAAATGGAACCTTCCTCCTTATATATACCAGGAGTCCATTTCAAAATTTAGGGGTGTCAGGATTTGTTTTCATCATAATTTATTTGGAAAATGTCTGAACTTTTAGCAAACAGTGGAGGCCCTGATCAGAAGCCGCATTCTACGGTGTCTGATCTGGGCCTGCACTGTTTGCAAAAGTGGAATTCTCATGAATGAATATTTAGTTGCCATATGCTTAGGCAATTAGTGAGGCTTATCAGTGTGAAACTGAGATTTATTGAAGTTCATTTTGACAAATGAAAATAAACAAAGCTGTTGTTCTGGAGAGGCTAAAATATCCATACCTGGATTTTCGGGGTAGTGAAAACCAGGAGTAAATTAGGACATTAAGACCATGAAAAATAGTGTCGGGGAACTGTCTTTAAAAGTGTCTGGGAACTATCTGTCGATTATAATTATCAGTCACAGGTCAATTAACTATGAATAATAGTGTCGGGGAACTGTCCTCAAAAGTGTCGGGGGGAACTGTCTTCAAATGTGTCATAAACTGTCTCCAAAAACCGTGCCGGGGAACTGTCTTGTCGGGGAACTGTCTTGTTTCCGTAAGAAGATAGAGGTTTCGGGTGACAGCCCGACCGAATCCGGGACGTTTCGGTCCTGAGTCGTTTCGGCCGGGTCGTTTCGGCCCAAATTTGGACCTGGGTCGTTTCGGCCTAGGTCGATGGGTAGTTTCGGCCCTGGGTCGATTCGGCCTGGGTCGTTTCGCTTCGATTTTATTAGACAGCATTTTTTCTGTATAAAACATATTGAATAGTAACTGTTATTTAAATTTGGAATATTATTTCAATGACCTGTCACGTTAGCCATGGTTATGATAGCCCAAATAAAGTGTTTCAAAAGTTCTATCCATAGCCATGTTTCCATTTAGCACCAACGAGGAGGTGTGACTAGGACTTGATTATTGTCTGAGAATGATCAGTATTTACAGTAAAATTCCGCTATTAAGATCACTTTCTAGACTTCTAAAAAGTGGTCTTATTAGCGAGGTGGTCCCTTATAATGGAATTGGTGAAAAAATATTGCTGACAAGACTGATTTAAATATTTTTTATGTGCACTGTGCCTATTTTATTGCTTTTTAGTAAATCTTGCTGTCTTTAACTTTACTGTTCTTTTCCTCATTATATGTAATTATAGGCACTATTACACCAATAAAAATCACATTAATGATAACAATTGTTCCACAATAATCTTCTTTCTGAAGAAAACAGAGCTGCACATTACAAAAATTATTAAAACTATTTATTCACATAGCATAAAAAAATCTTGTCAAAACAACACACTGATTAGTACAGGTAAACTGCTGTTTTTCACACCTTTAGAGAAATGTGCGAACATTACCAAGATCTGTTGTAATGATGAGGAATCCAGCAAAAAATTATATTGACCAATGAACTGAGAGATACAAATTAACTTGACTTGGCCAAAAAGTGGTCTCAATAAAGAACAGTAACGGTAGATTCGGTCTTTTGAAAGCAGTCTTAATACTGAATAGCAGGGTGGTCTTAATTATATAAGAAATAATTTGGGTCTGGCAAAAACCGGTCTTAATAGAGGAGTGGTCCTAATATAGGACTGGTCTTTAAGCGGAATTCTACTGTACTAGTATCAATGACACGCACATTTTGAGAACAGCATGCGAAATATTTGCTAAATGTAGCCTAATTATTTTATATGATCAGCCTGCATTTGTCGTTATGATACCTTCAAAGACTTAATACAGGTACCCCGCCGTAATATGTCGGTGTTATGGTTTCAATGTTGATAAATACTCGTCTATTTATAAATCATAACGAACAACGGTGTTTTCCACAGGTACGTAACGGGTTATATTCTAAGACAAAAGCACTTAATTTTGCAGTGCCAATGTAATCAGTTGCGAAGCGCAACTAGTAGCGAGGAGCGCCTAAAACTACTGTCCAGAGGGTCGCAGGTTCGATCCTCGCAGAAAACCTTTTTCATAAAGCTATTAAAAGCATGATTTATTTTTTTCTTTATGATTTTTTTTATAAAATAGTTTCAGAATTTACATTTTTTTTTATTTCTTTTTTTTAATTTTCAATTCCGTTTATTATTTTTATATTATTATTTTTTCGTGAATGGTTATCTATTTATTTTAAAGTTCAATACATGTCATGCACAATTTTAAAGATCAACTTCACATTTGATTTATAATAGTGAATAAAAAAGAAACACCACATGTACATGTACAAGAGAATTGAAATACAAGATGCCATAATTTGATACAGTGGAACCTGATTGGCCTAGACCCTATATGTGACATGTGAAAGTAAAGAATAGGCACACCAATAACATGACTTGAAATTAACATTGATTGGAAATTTATAATTTAATTCATGTTGATCATACGTTATTTTAACGTTTATCGATTGTTAGTCACAAAACTGCACTTGTCAGAACCAAAAAACTTCGCTTTGTCAGCCGACAAAGTCTCTTCTGCTGTCAGAGTAGCATCACATGACGACACTTCAACAGCAGGGCAACCGAGTATGAACTAAGGAATGTTCAGTAAAAATTTATATCAGCACAACAAATGCATGCTTCACGAGAAAATCGAGGATTTTTTGCTTTTAGCGCGAAAAAAAAAATGTTAAAGAAAAAAACATGCCCAGCGGGATTCGAACCCGCATACTTCAGCTCTACAGGCCCGTGACTTTACCACTTGGCTAGCGTCGATACAGTGCAGGTATGGTATTTTTTAGCCTGATACCATCACATTAATAGGGAGTCACCAAACGTAAAATTAGATCATCCAAAAATAACATATAATTGCGTAGATAAATTTAAAAATAACCTTTATTTACAATAATATTGACAATAACAAACTGACAACTGATGTCGGTTTTACTGTAACCTATACCTATTTTCATTGTGATCATAGTCTGCACAGTTTGAAAAAGCCATCTGTTTTCTGAGCTATTCAAATCTGAATGATGTAATTATTTTTTATGATCAGCCTGGATCTGTCGTTGTGATACCTTCAAAGACTTAATAACCTATAAATCTGTTCATTGTGATCAGAGTCTACACCGTTTGAAAAAGCCCCCTGTTTTCTGAGCTATTAAAAACTGAACAATGTTATTATTTTATATGATCAGCCTGCATCTGTCGTTGTGATACCTTCAAAGACTTAATAACCTGAAAATCTGTTCATTGTGATCAGAGTCTACACCGTTTGAAAAGCCCTCTGTTTTCTGAGCTATTAAAAACTGAACGAGCGAAGATAGCAAAAGCATAAGCTGATCTCCGAGTCTATGCAGTTCGAAAAAGCACTGTGTTTTCTGATCGACAAACAAAATATATATACAAGTAAATAAAGTGATAGAAAAATCAGGCCGAAACAACCCACCAATTTGGCAGAAAGGACCCACCCCCGAAATTGGGCCGAAAAGATCTAGGCCGAAATGACCCGGCCGAAACGACTCAGGACCGAAACGACCCAGGGACCGAAACAACTCAGGACCGAAACTTCCCGCGACCGCCTGACCCATATGGTTACAAATATTTTCAGAGAATTCTTAGTCATTTGATTATTGAGACACTTACATTGGTTCTAGAGAATTGGTCAGCCATTCCTTTAGGTGTTCCACCTTTTCGATCAACATTTTAAATGCTAAGCCGAATCAATCAAAATGTTGTTGTTGTTGATCTTTAGCTTATCAAATATAAGTGGGTGGAGAATGTTTCATTTGCACAATATCGAGCCAACAGCTGACATGGTTTTGGACCACAAAGGCAGTGCGAATACAAGATTAATTTTAATAAAGGGTGCTCCCCTTGTCTATTCACTGAAATTGTTCTTCATTTATGAAAATGCAGACAAAACCTATTTTTTATCACGACCACTAGATTGGTTCCCCTTCGTTATTACCTCCCCTTCGGTACGCACATAACTTTATGTTGTAGCCACCTAGCGGAGACATTTACGACAAGGGAACCAATCTACACGACCACTGGATCTATTTTTTTTTTTTTTCTGTCAAATGTGTAAAACCCATCAGAATCGAATCCGGTGGGCGTTTCGGCCGGGGTCGTTTCGGCCTAACTTTGGACTTGGTAACAAGACGTTTCCCCGACATTTCCTTCCCCTAGTCGTTTCGTCCTCTTTTTTGGTCCCTAGTCGTTTCGCCCCAAACCATTTAGCCCTAGTCGTTGTGCAGAAAAGATTTATGAACTCGGAGAGAGAGAGAGAGAGAGAGAGAGAGAGAGAGAGAGAGAGAGAGAGAGAGAGAGAGAGAGAGAGAGAGAGAGAGAGAGAGAGAGTATAGTTCGAAGAACATATACTTTAAATGACAATGTAAATTAGGAAAGGAATTATGAGCAGTATTACCTGATTACCTGTTTTAATCCATACCTTTAATCCATACCCTTAATCAAACAACTCAGAGAGAGAGAGAGAGAGAGAGAGAGAGAGAGAGAGAGAGAGAGAGAGAGAGAGAGAGAGAGAGAGAGTGAGAGAGAAGAGGAAGAAAAAAAGAAGAACATGTAGTTTGAATGGAAATGTTAATTGGGATTGATGATAAGTATAAACGGTTTTGATCAATACCATCAGTCACATTATTTATTTGGTTTTACTCATTAATCACGCAATTAATGTGATTAATGATAAGTTGAAAAACACGTGCTCTTTGTAAAGTTAAACACCTTTAATTATCTCTTTATCACCTTAACCAGTTTAGTTTTAAATTGGTCGATTGGACCGTTAACAGTGTTGGCGAGCAACGGATCAAAATCAGAATCAGAATCAGAATTGACACTGCTGACACGTCAAATGACATTCATACACCAGGACCTGTAATGTGGGAAGTTAGTCCCTAGCTCTAACCAAAGAAGTAAATTTAGCTACGCAATCATCAGCACCTTCAGCTGTCGAAATAAACGAATCGGGAAGGGCATTCCAATCTCTAATGGTTCTGGGGAAGAACGACTCTTTATAAATGTCAGTTCTCGCAGTAAGGGTAAGGAGAAAAATTCGCCGAAGGAATAAGATTCATGCAAAGGCAAAAAAGACGGGAAGTGGTAAACTCCGGACAAAATTTGAAAACTTGAGACGTGAAATCAAGACTGATATAAAAAAAATCAGCATGATTTGTATGTGAATAACTTGGTAGGTGATGTAAAGGCAAATCCCAGAGACTTCTACAGATATATCAATAGCCAGAAGAAAGACAGGCAAGGTATCCCGCCCCTTAATAAAAGAGGAGGGAACGGGGTTGCTGAATCGGGCTCTGAAAGGGCAGAGGAACTAGTTGGTCAATTCAATGATGCGTTTAATAAAACTGAGTTCACGGAGGTTCTATTGACTGGAAGATCGTCCCCATTCATGAATAATATTGTTGTGACAGCTGCAGGCGTGATCAAGTTACTTCAAGGCTTAAACCCCAGTAAGGCCTTAGGACCTGATGAGCTTCATCCTAGAGTCCTGAAGGAACTAGCAAATGAGTTGGGTCCAGTTTTTGCACACTTGTTTCAACAGTCTCTTGATACGGGTGAAATCCCCAAAGAATGGCTCTTAGTAAACATCTGTCCACTCTTCAAAAAAGGAGATAGGGCTCTTCCCCGTAATTATCGCTCTGTGTCTCTGACTTGTGTTCTGTGTAAATTGCTGGAACATATAGTCTGCTCAAACATCATGGCCCACTTGGACGAACATAAACTTTTGTCAGACAGACAACATACATTTAGGAAAAGGCACAGTTGTGAAACTCAGCTGAGCACAGTTATTAATGACTGGGCGAAAATCTTGGACAAAGGGGGACAGGTGGACACATTTATTCTGGACTTCGAGAAGGCTTTTGACACCCCTCCTCATGAACTACTTAAATCTAAGTTATTTGGTTATGGAATTGGGGGAAAGACCCTAAAATGGATAGATTCCTTTCTTTGCTACAGAAAACAGCGGGTTGTTGTCAATGGTGAATCTTCGGAGTGGGCTCCAGTTTTGTCTGGAGTCCCGCAAGGGACCGTTCTTGGTCCACTTTTGTTCTCCCTGTACATCAATGATATTTCCACTGACATTGACTCAGAAATAAGACTGTTCGCAGATGACTGTGTTTGTTACCGGGAAATTAGAGATACAGATGACTCTGCGAAACTTCAGGCTGACATAGATAGATTAGGATGTTGGGCCCGAAAATGGGGCATGAGATTTCAGCCAGTTAAATGCAATATTATGCAGATAACTAGGAAGAGATCTAATACAGTTGAGGCTTCTTACACCTTAGAGGGAACGGTCCTCGAGAATGTGGACTCCATTAAATACCTTGGAGTGACAATCTCACACAACTTGAGATGGAATACTCATATTAGCAACATGTGTACTAAGGCAAATAGAACGCTTGGTTTCCTGAGGCGAAATCTTCATCAGTGCCCCCAGGATGTTAAAGAGGCAGCATATAAAGGTCTTGTTCACCCAATCTTGGAATATGGTAGTTGTATCTGGGACCCCAGTGGAGTGGTCCTTAACGATGAAATTGAGAAAGTTCAGAATAGAGCTGCTAGATTTGTAACAGGCAATTACTGCTTTGAAACTGGGAGCATGACTGGAATACTTGGAAAATTAAAAGTGGAGTCTCTCAAGAAAAGGAGAAAAGACAGTAGGCTAATCCTATTATACAAAAGTCTAAAGGGTGCTGCCAGCATTCCAAAAGACGACCTTGTTCCCCCAGCTAGACACTGTAACAGTCTTATTTCTGAGTCGATGTCATTGGAAATATCATTGATCTTCATCAATTTTTTGGAGAACAAAAGTGGACCAAGAACGGTGAGGATGAAAACACGGGCTCTATGAAAAATTTATTGTCTTTATATCTTGTTCACATAAATTTTATTTATTTGTTTTGTTTATTGTATAGCAATTTAGGCATTTAATGTTTTCTGATTACACAAATTACCCCTGACGCTCGACTTTCTTGAATATTTTTCACGTTTAGTTTATTGTGCTTTCCAGGTCGAACGAGATATCAGTAAAGCTACATGTTCGTGTGTTTTCCCTTATGAAAACGATTCTTTGCCACAAAGCTGCGCGGCAAACCTATGGCCAGGCTGCTGCAAAGAAAAACTTTGCCAGAAGACTTTCGCAATTAATTCGATTTGCTAGAGTGTGTAGTCATGTAACTGACTTCAACACTCATGATAAATTATTAACGGCTAAACTTCTTAATCAGGGTTATCGGTACCATAAACTATTGCGTAAACTATCGGTACCATAAACTATAGCCTTTTCAAAATTTTATAGACGCCATTCGGATTTAATTTCAAAATTCAATATTGGACTTAAATCTCTTCTGCAACAAGGTCTATCGGAACCCGAATTTTATGGTGACTAATAATATAAATTCAGAAAAATATACAACCGCAATGACTTGAGCACCCAATTTCGTAAAATCATTCTTCGATATAAAAATATTGGGTACAACATGGATATCATACGACAGACTGCATGCATGGTAGTTAACCCAATCACGGTTGGCAACTTTGCTTCCCTCTTTAATCGCACGCCGGTGGATCAGGCCTCAGATTCTATGACGGTTCCAACGTAAAGGCTTATTGAGAATTAGAGAGATCTAATTCAAGGTAATGTCGGTTGGTGCCTGATGCTCCGTCTCTGGTCGGGCTACGGAGTCTAACTGTTGGTTTTCTTTTGCTCCAGCATTTCAGTGGTTTCTTGCTGTCGAGTCCTCACCGTTGTCTCACCTCTGTGGTTCTTTGATTATTTGTGTTCACGGAGCGTGTATCCAGAGAAAAGTGGGGGTTACAGCTGTAAACTTAACCTTTCTTTTTTACTGCATTGCTGGTACTAACTTGAAAAGGCTGCAATAGGGTGGTTAAAACTAGCATGTATAATCTATCATTGAACCAGTATTAAAGAAAAAAATCTTCAAAAAATGTTATTTGTACACACTGTATTGCATAGGTATGTAAGAAAAGGATATTTACTTTTTTGAGGTGGATACCAATATATATTTCATAGGGTGTGTTGAAAATACTTTTGGTATCCGCCGAAAAAAGTATTTATAATTTTATAAGGGTATTTATAATTTTACATTTTTTATGCGTGTATCCTAAAAATTCTGAAAAAAAAATCTAGTCATTTAGCATGTTGTGATAGTACATGTACTTATCAATTACAATTGATCTCATCTAAGCTGTAATATATATATTATTATTATTTTTCTTTACTCATATCATGCGTCTCTTGCCTGATGTCTCCAGCTGACATGTCTCATGAGCTACGTCGGTCGGTGTGTGCTCGGAGGGGGATGTGCTGTGTTTGCCGGGTCTTGTCCATCATCCGTTTCGGTTTCAAAACTTTGGGGTTTAGACATACTGATGAAGATTAAATATCAGAAAGGCCTCTGTGTCACTAAATTTGGTATAGTTAAACCTTAACTGTGTTAAATTACAAGAGACCTGTGATAATATAAGCATTGCTTCAATAGGCCTACTCCGGTAGTAGCTGGTAAGCATATTGTGTGTGTAAAGTTTACCTCATTTGGTACAAACGGCTAGAATATTATACAGTTACGCACCAGGAGAAGTCTGTCAAATTTCTTTCTTTTTTATTTTTGTCTATTTATATTGACCTGATAGAAGATATATTTCATTCAAGAAAGTCTGATTCGATAGTATTGGAGTGATTTCTCATTTTAATTTAACATTTGGCTATTTTTTTTAATTTATTGTGCATATCTTATACAAGACAATGTCAACTATGAGATGTGCTTGAGAAAAATGTAGAATTGTTTGTTTGCATTGAGGTTTTATGTCCACGTCAACACTATTTGGGTCATTTTGGAGACATTGCTTCCAATTTTGTCGGACTTTTACCTACACAACATCAAGATGAAATGACATCTCAAGCCCTGCCGCCCAATGAAACCAAAAGACTCGCACTACTTTGCCTGGGCAGTTCTTCTGTGGCGGTTTATTTATGTTGTTGTTTGTTACTTACTGTGTGTAACACTTGTGTCTTTTTATTTTGGATGGCCATATGGCCATTTTGTGGGAAAGTAACTGTCCTTATGGCCTTCATTTGTTTAGGTTTTCATTATGGTCTGGTCGCTTAATGTTTGTGTTTCTTTCCCTTTGGTGTCTTTGATGGATGGAGTAAGTTAATTGTATCGATTCCTGATCTTTGTTTTACTTCTACTTAGTCGTTCTAAGTGGCTTACCAGTATTCATTATGTGTGGTAAATTTCAGGTCTGCGTGGAAGCACCGTGCATCCCAATCTATTTTTGCAAGCCCCGATGGGCGGGGGCGGGGAAAATGTAGAAGTGATAGTCGCTACAGACAAAAACACACATGGAGGGAGTGAAATATTTCCCCATTTCCAAAGCCAAGGATGAAACTTGATAGCTGTAGATTATGGATCAAAGCCTCATCAGCAAAACACGCCTATATAATTTGACCCCCACTTAAACCCCAGCTTTATATATAGTAAAATTGGGTTTACAGAGGTATACATTTTTTTTTATTTCTGCTCAAATCATAGATTGTGGATACTCGTTAAACTGCCTCGCCGAGGCGGTCGTAACAAGTTCCCACTATTTATGTTTTGAGCAGAGATTTGAAATATCAATTTCTTATCTAAAAATGTTCAATATATTTGAATAGGCCTGTTTTCGAAATCTGCGTAAGACCCAATGAAAACTGAACACAGATATATATGATTGGTAATTATCATTTGGTATGCTCATTATAAAAGATAGTTATTAGGTGGCGCACAGGAATTCCTACAATTTACATGTGCACAAAGCAAAAACTATTATGCAAAATGCAGTTTGCACAGTTTGATCGATGACTTTACTGTCACATTGAGAATGTGTGCACACCAGTATCATTGAAGTGACGCAAAGAATGTTTACCATACTTCGTTTATGTGCAGGCTGATTTGAGCCACTTCTGGACATAACTTGTGCGAGCTCAAAATTATGACAGTTATTCATGATATAGCAATAGATATTTTATAATATAAATATCGCTCCTAGTTTCACAGTGCCGCAGGGCTTGAGATGTCATTTCATCTCAATGTCGGGTAAAAGTCCCCCCAAAATTGGATGCAGTTCGTCTCCAAAATGACCCGGGGACGTTATACCGCATAACAAACAAAATAATATAAATATCTGGGACGAATTGAATGTCATTGTGGCTGATCAGGGTCTATATTTTGGCGCAAAACTGTCCCATCTGCAAGTTGAAACTTTGTCTCTGTCTTCCAACAAACCATCAAGGTCTACTTCATGTTGAGTTTGACACAATTCTCACAAAGTTCTACCAAATAAATCTTTTGATCACTGAAAATGACTCCGCAATTCTTCTTAAACTGTGGCCCCGCCCATCGGGGATTGAAGAAACAGATAGGCTGCATGATGCTTCCACGCAGAGCTGAATCCGACTCGTCACACGAGTACTGCTAAAACGCTTAGAGGAACTAAGCTTGCACAGGCAAAGCGGTGCGAGTCGAACCGTCCATGCTTATAAACCCTATTGGTTCCATTGGGCGACAGGGCTTGAGATGTCATTTCATCTCAATGTCGGGTAAAAGTCCCACAAAATTGGAAGCAACGTCTCCAAAATGACATATACAGTGTTGACGGGGACGTTAAACCTTAAATCAAACACACAAACAAAAACTTGTAACTCTTTGACGGACTTTGTATTAGTTACATTGTATTAGGTGGAGCACAGGTATTCCCTCAATTTACATGTGCACCAAGCAAAGATTATTATGTAAAATGCACATTTGTACAGTTTGATCGATGTCTTTACTGTCATATTGAGAATTTGTGCACACCAGTATCATTGAAGTAACGCAAAGAATGTTTACCATACTTCGTTTATATGCAGGCTGATTTGAGTCTCTTCTGGACATTAATTGTGCGAGCTCAAAATTATGACAGTTATTCATGATATAGCAATATATATTTTTGAATATAAATATCGCTTTTAGTTGCATAGGGCCGCAGGGCTTGAGATGTCATTTCATCTCAATGTCGGGTAAAAGTCCCACAAAATTGGAAGCAACTTCTCCAAAATGACCTGGGGACTTTAGACCTCAAAACAAACAAAATAATATAAATATTTGGGGCGAATCGAATGTCATTGTGGCTGATCAGGGTCTATATTTTGGCGCAAAACTGTCCCATCTGCAAGATTAATTTGTCCGTTAAAACTTTGTCTCTGTCTTCCAACAAACCATCAGGGTCTACCTCATGTTAAGTTTGACACAATTCTCACAAAGTTCTACCAAATCAATCTTCTTTTGATCACTGAAAATGACTCCGCAATTCTTCTAAAACTGTTGTAACTCTTTGACAGACTTTGACTTCAGCACCCAATTTCGTAAAATCATTCTTCGATATAAAAAGATTGGGTACAACATGGATGTTATACGACAGACTGCATGCATGGTAGTTAACCCAATCACGGTTGGCAACTTTGCTTCCCTCTTTAATTGCACGCCGGTGGGTCAGGCCTCAGATTCTTTGACGGTTCCAACGTAAAGGCTTATTGAGAATTAGAGAGATCTAATTCAAGGTAATGTTGGTTGGTGCCTGATGCTCTGTCTCTTGTCGGGCCCATCGGAGTCTAACTGTTGGTTTTCTTTTGCTCCAGCATTCCAGTGGTTTCTTGCTGTCGAGTACTCACCGTTGTCTCACCTCTGTGGTTCTTTGATTATTTGTGTTCACGGAGATGTTGCACTGATGAGTTATGAGGCCTTCATGCGGACTGATTAAATTATTTGTCTAAATCGCGACAGAAGTAAGGGCGCGGATTGTGGCCACGTAAAATCGATTTAAGCCCCCCAGTGGAAATCTTTCCACTGACCGTTCCAAGGCGGTTCTTCTGTGGCGGTTTATTTATGTTGTTGTTTGTTTCTTACTGTGTGTATCACTTGTGTCTTTTTATTTTGGATGGCCATATGGTCATTTTGTGGGAAAGTGACTGTCCTTATGGCCTTCCTTTGTTTAGGTTTCCATTATGGTCTGGTCGCTTAATGTTTGTATTTCTTTCCCTTTGGTGTCTTTGATGGGTGGAGTAAGTTAATTGTATCGATTCCTGATCTTTGTTTTAAATACTTCTACTTTGTATTATAATTTGTAGAACTGATATTCTTTCTAACATCATTAATTAACCAAATAGAATAAGAAAAGTGTACCAAGGTCAGACTATTTCCATAGAAAATCCATTTGATTCATACAGCAGCTGTCAGATTTTGTACCCAATCACGCTGTCTGTAGTATCTGATACCTCTAAAGAAAGCACTGCCGGACAAGCTCTATTTAACCAGGGAATGTGCATGTATGTGGCCATTGGGTATGATACCTGCACCATTTCCTTCAACTTTTTCTATTTTTGTATTATAAGGGATCTGTGATATAACCATCAATTAGCGCTGCAGTTGGTGCATGTATGAGAGAATCGCATATGTTATATGCACCATATCATGTCTTGCATACCTTTTAACTGTTAGGATTTTCTTAAATTATATAAATATTAAACCTCTTTTAAATCAAAATAGTATCTCTTTATATGTGCTGATATTTAATTGTTTGTTTGATTGTTTTTTTTTTTATATATTCTGTATGTATTCACTGTGTTGATTTTACAGAATAAATATCAATCAATATCAATCAAGGATATTTATGGTTATTCATCAATCGTATCGCACGTCGCAATTTTGACCTGACTATATAACAAAACATTGATTCAATGGTTTTAAAACTATGGCTGATGTAAAAGTTTTTAAGTCGATAAAGGGGCATAAGTCAAAATTTATTAAAGCTAGAGTTGTTGCCTCTTGCTACATATGTGTGTATTTTACTGCCAGTAACTACAGCAAGTTTCATTGAAATATCTATAAAGGTTTTGAAATAATGATGAAAAAAAAAATGATGAAAATTCTGAAATTTTGAATTGTTCAAAGGGGTATAATTCTAATAATATTGTAGCTATGGTTACATAACTTGCCATTAAATTGTGTATTGTTGTTGTGACATTATGTGGCATTAAAGTTTTATGTTGATGCAACTGACGGTTTGTAAGATTTTAAGAAAAGTTGAAAAATTTGGACAGACAGACGAATAAGGGGGCATAAGTAAAAAATTATCAAATCTAGAGTTGTTGCCGTTTGCCTTTTACTACACATGTGTGTATTACCACACTCAATAACTACAGCAAGTTTCATTTGGATAACTATAACGATTTTGAAATTGTGACGAAAGAAATAAAAATTGAAAAAATGCAGAAACTTTGAATTTTTCAAAGGGTCATAACTCTGACAATACTGTTACTAGAGGTACATACCTTGCCATGAAATTGTGTATTGTTGTTTTGACCTTATACTTAAAGTTTTGAAGTTGATTCATTTGACGGTTTGTAAGCCAATAAGAAAAACATGAAACTTGTGGACGGACTGACGGACAGGTTGATTACTATAGGGCTCACACTAAATTTTTGCGGGGCCCTAATAAGAAGAAACAACAACAAAGAAAACAATTTTTGGTGAATATACAGCCGCTTAATACAAGTTAACACTGCAGTTGATATCTTCTGTAAAGGGTTATGCTAATACAACAACCAAGTGTAAAAAATCTAGACCAAATTAGCTTGTTTCGACAATTTAGGCCTCACCAGTCACCCTCCCATATATTTAAGCCCTATTTAAACTACTAAATTGTTTAAGCCTGATTTAAACTGTATACAACCAGCTGTAAAGTTTGCCTAACGCTATTCCAAGAACAGAAACAATCGCCCAATCAGCACACTCAGTGCTTTGATTCACGCAACAAATGGCACTGACGAATGAACATGTTTTAGAAAGTTGCAGCCATTTGTGTCGCGTGATTTCACTGAGACAGAAAATACAGAGGACCCGCGTTATAACGGCAGTGTTTGTTCCCTATTATTGTGCATTTACAATGAATTTGCCGTTATAAAGAATCCCAGTTAGGATTATAAAAGGTATTTTCCACATAATTACTCCAAGAAACAAATGTTATAGACATTTGTTAGAATCGCCTCGATGAGGCGATTCTAACAAATGTCTATAACATTTGATTCTTCGAGTATTAAATTTCCAGAATATTTCATGATTATATGACTATGGACTCGATTTGGGCATTTCCAACCCGAGGGAAGCCGAAGCCGCTCGGAATCGAGGCTAAACCATGAGCTAAGAATTCATTCCATTTAAATAGTCGTTATAACGAGTGTTGCCGTCATAACGAATGCCGTTATAACGCGGGTCCTCTGTATTTTAACATGTCTTTAAAGAAATATGATTGATATTATCCATTCAGTGCAATTATTATTAAAAAATAATAATAAAATAATTTTCATCGCAAAATAACTTTGTTCTGTTATTATTTCTACATACCATTTATATAATGACCTTATCTTTAAAGTTTTGAAGTTGATTCATTTGACGATTTATAAGCCAATAAGAAAAACATGAAACCTGTGGACGGACTGAGGGACAGGTTGATTACTATAGGGCTCACACAAAATTTTTGCGGGGCCCTAATAAGAAGAAACAACAACAAAGAAAACAGTTTTGGTGAATATACAGTCGATTAATACAAGTTAACACTGCAGTTGATATCTTCTGTAAAGGGTTATGCTAATACAACAACCAAGTGTAAAAAATCTAGGCCAAATTAGCTAGTTTCGACAATTTAGGCCTCACCAGTCACCCTCCAATATATTTAAGCCCTATTTAAACTACTAAATTGTTTAAGCCTGATTTAAACTGTATATACAACCAGCTGTAAATTTTGCTTAACGCTATTCGAAGAACAGAAACAATCGCCCAATCAGCACACTTAGTGCTTTGATTCACGCAACAAATGGCACTGACGAATGAACATGTTTTAGAAAGTTGCAGCCATTTGTGTCGCGTGATTTCACTGAGACAGAAAATACAGAGGACCCGCGTTATAACGGCAGTGTTTGTTCCCTATTATTGTGCCCTTACAATGAATTTGCCGTTATAAAGAATCCCAGTTAGGATTATAAAAAGGTCTTTTCCACATAATTAATCCAAGAAACAAATGTTATAGCAAACACACGAAGTGTTTGCTTTACTGTAGAGAGGCTGGAACAACATACTTAGGCACCCAAATCTCGCCTGGAATCTCGTTCTATTTCTCTCGATAATCCGCCTTCTTTACAGAGTTCATGAGAATTTTATTCACATCTAAAAATTACTCTTCAAAAGCAAAAGGAGTCAAGTCCCATTACCAAAGAAACACAAAAAGCGTCGAAATAATTTTAAAAGGCTCTTTTCGAAGACCGTTCCATCTAACGCTGAAGTTTGATCGCGGGAAAGTTTTGAAACTACGTCACGCGCACTGAGCCGAAAAGGTTCGCCGGTAAATCCAGCACCGCGCTTGTACCAACGAATTACGGAGCATTTACCGAAGTATTTACCGGAGCTTCTCGGTAGTGAGGAAAGCGCTTCTCGTCTGGCCAAGCAATAAAAACTTTTCACAAACTATTGCTCAGGGACATAAAATAAAGCCCTGTGAATAGTTGGGGACAGAAAGAGCTATCTGGCTGAACCCGTCGTTTCGCCCCAGACCGCCCCATAGTCGTTTCGCCCAAAAGGGGTTTCCTCCCTGGTCGCCCCTCCCCCACCCCTGGTCGTTTCGCCCCCTTAGTCGTTTCGCCCACTTTCCAAGGTAAAACTAATTTCCTCTGCAGAAATTTTATTCATCTTTAACTTAACGAGGTGACAAGAGGCAAATATCAAAGTAGCATCATCGCATTTTCACTTAGTCTAAGGATAGCTGATCCATAGTTACTGGCCGACACCGGGCCTTAAAAGTGGCTACTCGGGGAGTTGTGACTAGAACTTGTTACACAAAAATTATTGATCGTTTGTTTGATTTATGGTTTGGGGGCGAAACGACTAGGGTTTGGGGCGAAACGATTGGGGACCATAAAGGGAGGCGAAACGACTAGGAGGGGGGGGGGAGGAACGTCTTGGGAGCGAAACGTCTTGTTACCAGGTGGCTAACTGTGGATTTCTTCCTTGCCAAGATTTATTAAGTGATGATGAGCCCCAAATCCTTAGCATAATGCTAGTGCTTCAGGACACTTAAAAGTGCCCATGCTTCAAATTAACTGAAACACCCTATGTAATTTTCTGCCCATGAAGTGCACACAGGACCAACACTGGAGCATCGTCAAACTAAGGTTATGTGCAAAGCAGCTGTGGAGCTCAAACAAAGCTTTTGGTTTAACCACACGCCAACCCTGGTTGGTCAGTTTGTGTCATCTCCCAGAGAAAGGGACTAAAGAGATAGAAGAGTTAGTAGAGGAGAAGAGAGGGAGGGACAGGGGGAGAAAGGGGAAAATGAATAAAAGTGTACAAATAGAAGAGATAACAACACTCCTTTTCTACCCCTACCTGCCGCAAGGACAGCAGGCCTCGCCCAACTGTTAATCAATATATGTTGTACTCCGGTCACCTTTGCCTCACAACAGAACAAATTAAAAACTTTGAAAAACAGTTTTCAGTGCCTGATGCTCTGTCTCTGGTCGGACCCATCGGAGTCGAACTGTTGGTTTTCTTTTGCTCCAGCATTTCAGTGGTTTCTTGCTGTCGAGTCCTCACCGTTGTCTCACCTCTGTGGTTCTGTGATTTTTGTGTTCACGGAGATGTTGCACTGATGAGTTAGGAGGCCTTCATGCGGACTGAACAAATTATTTGTCTAAATCGCGACGGAAGTAAGGGCGAGGATTGTGGCCACGTAGAATCGATTTAAGCCCCCCAGTGGAAATCTTCCACTGACCGTTCCAAGGCGGCTCTTCTGTGGCGATTTATTTATGTTGTTGTTTGTTACTTACTGTGTGTATCACTTTTCACTCATTCTCAAATGAATTGGGATATTGCTGTCGCCGTATATTTTCTGAAATCAAGCAGTCATTTTTACCCAATGCATACGTTTATATGACAGAACAACAGGTTCCAAAGATATCATGATAAACCTCCTGTAGAAAAGTACCTTTTCAGGAAAAATGAGCCACGGGAAAACCTGGTTTTGTAATGTTCGAGACTGTCGCTTTTCGAATTCTCTTTCTTTGCACACTTATATATTTGCAATTCCACTAGACATGAAAGGGTTAGGTGGTTTCCATAAAATTAACATATTCTGGGTAGGGAAATAACTACCATTAGTAGGACCACATGGTGTCTAACTAAGTATTTTTCCTCGATTATGGCTGTCGCCGAAATTTAATTAAGCATTGTAATGTACGAGACGACGTTTTTCTTCTTGATATTTCAAAACAACGTTTAGGTTTTTATACACAGAAACATGACCAAATGGAGATTCTATATTATAATAAACACATAAGGTCGTTTGATGTTACCTGTACAATAGGAAATTAAAAATATTTGCCATACAAAAATGTGCATGGATTTGTTGCAAAAATGCATGTAATGTTCGCGATCATTAT
Source organism: Lucinisca nassula (assembly GCA_963580285.1). Taxonomy (NCBI): domain Eukaryota; kingdom Metazoa; phylum Mollusca; class Bivalvia; order Lucinida; family Lucinidae; genus Lucinisca; species Lucinisca nassula. The sequence continues at coordinate 79,896,735 of OY757015.1, read as the reverse complement.
ACCAGGCTTATTACGTATGTATCGACAAAAAATGCTAGATTGAATTAAACTCCCGCAATGTGTGACTAACACAAGTACATCATCTGGAACGAAAATAATATTTTGATGTTGAAATTCCCTCATTTCCAGTGTTTTGTAAGGTTCGAGACCGGTAATGTTCGATATCGAAAATTGTTAGTCTAACAGCTTGATCACATTGCTCTCACGTGGCACGGTTTTCCATTACCAGATGACGTAGTAGAAACTGTCTGCAGACGACATGGCTGCCTTTTCCGGTGTTTGATGGGTGGGGGAGTCGGCAGACAATACCACAGTTAAGGGAAAACAGAATAAAAATAAAAAAATGAGTTCCTTTAAGAGCAATGAAAACATTCATAAGAAAGAAGATGGGTCATACTACGTAGTTTCGGCTAATAAAGCCTCATCAGTGACCCTGTAATGATCCGGCAAAGAAAGCCAGATGAAACATACTGTAATTTTACGAATTTCGAATAGGCAGTCGATTCAAAGACTGATATAAATCAAAATAGGGTCAAAATAATTAAAAACCTGTCTAGAATATGAGTCTAAACCAATCGTTTATTTCTGATTTCTCAGAATATTCACACTGATCTCAAAGGACGTAAAGTAAAATATAAACTGCACTATGGTTGATGTACGGGGAGACGTTTTACGGCCGCCACACGGCACAACACCAGCTGCAGTGAAGTCAAATAAAAATAAAAAATGAGTTCCTTTAAGAGCAATGAAAACATTCATAAGAAAGAAGATGGGTCATACTACGTAGTTTCGGCTAATAAAGCCTCATCAGTGACCCTGTAATGATCCGGCAAAGAAAGCCAGATGAAACATACTGTAATTTTACGAATTTCGAATAGGCAGTCGATTCAAAGACTGATATAAATCAAAATAGGGTCAAAATAATTAAAAACCTGTCTAGAATATGAGTCTAAACCAATCGTTTATTTCTGTTTTTAAATATCTGCATAGAAACTTTTTATCTTTTTCCAATGTTATTTGCCACAATTAATATTGTTCAATTAATTTGGTTCCACCAAAAATCATTATTAATGAACAACATTTGCACGCCAGCAAGATCATTATTCTATTGCAATAAGCAGTGGATGTATACGATGAAATGTCCGCTACATTTGGTATCGAACATGACAGGTTTGCTATGTTGACCGTCCAGGGATAATGACTGCAAATAAATTAACTATTTTGAATTGTGCAACCATATTTGTGTAAAATGAACAAGTTTAGTGATATACGTGTTTGCTACATTTCTACCAATAGCTGCAAACAGTAAAAATGTTGATTCAAAAATTATTACTTATTTTCTGTTTTGGATTTGAGTACCATAGCTTATGATCTTTTCCCAAATATTATTTGCCAGAATGAATATTTCAATATGAATTGTGCAATGTAAAGAAGGCACTTCAACTCTCCAATTTGTATTTCCAAATGCATATTTTGAATGTTAAAAAACATTGTAAGTGCAGTTTATGTTACTATAATTATGGTATCGAACATTACAAATTGTATCGAAAATCCCAACCTAAAATAAATATGTTTATTTGAGGGTATGCTGGTTTACTCTTGATTATGTTTACTAGATACAACAAATATAAAATCAGATTCCTTTTCAATTTTACATGTAGAAATGGTAAAGTTACATATGATGTCCCTTTACCGTGTTTTACCGTGTATGGTAATGTCCGAGACCATCATAGCTGCCATTTACAGACATGCATATGTTTCCATTTCTTAGAACTGTTTTACAAACTCTACAAAGCGTTTTACTTTCTTCAAGCTGGTAGACAAAATTGGTTACATTTTGAAGACTTTTGTATAGAAAAATATTGCTCTGGAATGCACTGTAATGTTCGATACTGAATTCTCGCAGTTGTATCATTAATTTTACATACTTGATTGTTGAGAACACAATGCCATGCCCTTGTTGTGTGTTTATATGTGGGAGATATGTCTTTTAATGTTTCGGCTGCCTTAAGAACGCAGTTTATCTGTCAGGAGAGCATTTTTATCCATAAAAGTATATACCGAGGCTTTTTTGCGTAATAGCGACACCATGTTTTAAAAGCATATAACTGAACATGCACTGTTACATTAGTTAGATCCAAAAATTGAATGAAAATGACACTAAAAGCTATATTGTCAGTTAATCACGATAGTAGACTACTTGACTTATAGCAACAAAATCACTGTAATGTCCGCGACTTTTTACATATAATTCATATAAACTTATTGCTTATGTTGATTGTTTATCTAAAGTTATATTACTTGTGTTCCTTATTTACCACTCAATACCTGTTCAAATGCAATAGTCGTAAGTGATCTAGCTATTATGCGCTTCTCTTAAAACAAAACGGAAGTTGTATGTTTTCGGAAATCTATTTCTTTTTCTGTATTCTCTAACCAACCCTGAATTTTATTCAAAATGGTTATTCATTTCTTTACCATATATATGACCATATGTTCAATTTTGACCCCGCTTAATAACCCGGTCGTAAGTTTCCGTCATTGTGAGCTGCGGTCTCTTGATTTTTGTGATGTTAAAGAAGTGGGTAACGAACAAATAGATTGTAGCGTACATTTCTCACAATCAAAATTAATCAAATACCGACATATTTCTAACTGTTGGGGTGAAATAACTTTTCATTTCTTGATCAAGGAATTTTAACTGAGTATAGGTATATGTTAATACTTTATTGTGAACATATCGGTGACTGAATATAAGTAACTTTATAATTTGACTTTTTAAACGGCTAATATCCCAATTCATTTGAGAATGGGTGTTTTGTCTTTTTATTTTGGATGGCCATATGGCCATTTTGTGGGAAAGTAACTGTCCTTATGGCCTTCCTTTGTTTAGGTTTCCATTATGGTCTTGTCGCTTAATGTTTGTATTTCTTTCCCTTTGGTGTCTTTATGGGTGGAGTAAGTTAATTGTATCAATTCCTGATCTTTGTTTTACTTCTACTTTATGTAGTTTATGGAAGATCCCTCTTGAAGCACTCAAAGATCCCTGAAGTGACAATATTCTTTGGAAGTTGGCCCTTAAGTCTGATGCCCGTGCCGATGAAGGTGGGCTGATAGCAGATGCCGGTCCATATACCCCAGGGAGTATCCTCTACTGTTCGCTGCTTTCAGGTCGGAGAACCTGCAAGCATGGATGCCCAGATATAGATGATGCCCGGGATTGATATCTTGATGTCAATGCTGTCGAGTTTGCAGGCCAAGGTGTTGTATCACTCGGGAGGTAATGCTGGTAGTCACCTCTGACAAACCGAGTTGCTCGCCGTTGCATCGTTTCGAGCTGATACTATATGTGGGCCCCATACTGATGTGGCATAATCCAGGATAAGTCTGATCATAGTCACTACATCATGCTTTAACATCTTCAGACCAGCTGGTTATCTTCCTTCCAAAGAAACACCAGGCTGCTGTTTGGCTTTTAACAGCTGCATCAAAAAAGGATATCAAGGTACTTTCGAGTTTTTAAGATTGACAGTAAATGGCTGTATACCATTATAGAAATTGCTGTAGTCTGTAAAGATCCCTCTGAAGTGCTGCAGTATCAGCCATGCTTGAGATCTTGTGGTATAAAAGACTGTTACTAGCAAATAGGTTAACTCCAGAGCTGACTTTCTGTGGCAGGTCATTTATGCATGGGCAGAACAACAATGGTCTGAGAATGGCACCTTGAGGGACAACGGATACAGCTGGGCCAATCGCGGTAATCAGGCTTTTTTACCAGGTCTGGTTAACCCCCATTGGTAAGGAAGCTCTGGATCCACTGTAAGTTGTCTATATTTTGTCGTGTCTGAGCTTGACAGTGCTCAAGCAATTCATGTGGAACTTTGCCAAACACCCCAACTCTCTATATATCTATCTATCCTTACTGCGTAGGTAACATTTGGTTATTGCTCACATGAGATTTGAAGGACAAACGCCTACGCGGTAATCATGACATTGCGGTAAGGATTTTAAACCTGCAGAGAAGATTATTCTTTCTGCACGGGGGGGGGGGGGGGGGGGGGGGGGGGGGGGGCAGTTATCGTCCCGATCCGAAGAACGGTGAACTTTGTGACATTCATCCCTACAAATGCTGCCAGTGGAACATGTTCTTCGGATACTAAATTGTATTGTCGCTGACGGGAATCGAACCGGGGGTCTCTAGCATCAGAGGCAAGTGGTTTAACCTGTAAGCAACTACTGTTGGTGTATACTGCAACACCCCCGCCCACGAGGATTACATGCAGGTGTACATTACATACACGCAAGGTCCTACACAGAAATCATGTAATTACGGTAGGGATCTTTTTTTCTTTCTTTCTACTTATACTCCGATCGGTCACATTTGACCTTTACTCGGGGGGGGGGGGGGGGGGGGGGGGGGGGCTCTAGTCCAGTTAACTATTAACTACCTAAGGGGTGTAAATGAGCGTGTTTGCTCAAAAGGCAGTGCCTTAATTTCATATTAGACATTTGTTAGAATCGCCTCGATGAGGCGATTCTAACAAATGTCTATAACATTTATTTCTTCGAGTATTAAATTTCCAGAATCTTTCATGACTATATGACTGTGAACTCGATTTGGGCATTTCCAACCCGAGGGAAGCCCACGCCGCTCGGAATCGAGGCTAAACCTTGAGCTAAGAATTCATACCATTGAAATATAATCGTTATAACGAGGTTTGCTGTTAGAACGAATGCCGTTATAACGCGGGTCCTCTGTATTTTAACAGGTCTTTAAAGAAATATGATTAATATTATCCATTCAGTGCAATTATTATTAAATAAATAATAAAATAAGTTTCATCTCAAAATAACTTTGTTCTGTTATTATTTCTATATACCATGCTTATAATGAACATGTAATTGATTTTTTTTGATTTTTCTAATTCATCAAATTCCTTTTTTCAAAATATACCTGCACAACCCATCTTTAAATACTATTCACCATGGCACCAAGAGAAGTGCAAATTTTGCCTGCTGCGATGAGCCGCTCTCTATCTCCACTAAATTACACATTGCATTGCGAAAACACGCCTATACAAATACATTGTAAACTTAACCGCCGAAAAAACGAAAACCTGTGTTGGTACTCGGTTCGAACGAGTACCCACAATCTTTATTTTAGAGCAGAAATAAGAAAATAAGATATACCCCGGAAAACCCCAGTTTTACTATATAAAAGTGGGGCTCAACTTATATAGGCGTGTTTTCGTGATGATGCACTGGGTAGTGAACGAATGAGCCCGTAGTTTTAAACTGGAAAGGTGAAAGTTTACCATTTTACAGGACAATGTTATTTATTGAGCCGATTGTCAGTCGACCTTAAGTTACTAAACACAGTAGCTTTACGTTTCTGATGTTCTCGTGACAACCATGGATTTGCACAGATGTTTGGGGTCAGGTACGATGAGCTTTACGGCCCAACAGTACAGGCCTAGTTCTGATAAAACTTGTGTTCAGACTTAAAAACTGTGTTTTTTTGTTTTTTTTTTAAAGGTCGCCATCACTGACAGGTTCTAGTGATGTGGTCCTTTTTTAAACATCGTTGTTCGTTTTTAGTCTTTAAAGACGCTTTATAAGTACTAGGCTATTTACTATTGGGCCAGAAAGCTCATCGGACCTGACCCTCAAGCATTCCATCACGAAAACACGCCTATATAGTTTTGACCCCGTTAAACCCAACTTTATGTATTAAAACTGGGGTTTACAGGGGTAACCAATATTATTTTTTAGTTCTGCTGAAAAACAAAGATTGTGGGTACTTGTGAGAAGGGGTTCGAACGAGTACACACAATCTATGTTTTGTGCAGAAATATAAAAAAAAAATCAGATATATGTATATAGATCAATATATTTGAATATGCATGTTTTCGTAATGCGCGCTGATTTGTACGAATTAAGGTAAGGTAACAGTTATTAATATTCTTAGAGTGATGTGTAAAAAAACTAACTCGGCATTGGCGAATATTTAGGACCCAGATCAGACGCCGCAGATCAGGATCTAAAAGAGTAAACCGATCAGTTCAAAACCATAGACATTACCCAGTAGGCACATGACGTAATTGTGACGTCACATCAACGTCATGACGTTTATGCAACGTCACATCAAAGTCGGTGCAACGTCGTGAGGTTACACCGACGTTGATTTGACGTTGCCCTAGCGACGTGTGCCTGCTGGCTTCCTGGTACAGAAGGGTCATTTAAAAATACACATGATTAACCTTGCGTTAAAGAAATCAATTCTGCGTTTTACACAGAGTCGGTGTAAATAAAACAAGTTAGATAATGTTTAATTTTTGACGATACAGGATATAATCTTCAGGTGAGTTTGAATTTATCCTTATGGGTGCGTACATAACATCCGTTTTCAGTGTTGGAAGTGACAATAACTGTCTTCACATAAGACACACGGTGAATGTAACCATTTCGCAAGTTTATATTTACATGTTGTGTGTGTTTGGGCGGGGTTGGGGTGTAATTATAAGATCATACTCTTTTGGGTTCAGATGCTTGGGTCAGGTCAGCGTTCTGGTCCAAACTGGTCCCTTGAATACGTTGTTTTTAGACAAAGTCAAAATAATAATAATTGTTTGTTTGTTTGATTTGAGGTTAACGTCCCCGTCAACACTGTATAGGTCATTTTGGAGACGTTGTTTCCAATTTTGTGGGACATTTACCCGACATTGCGATGAAATGACATCTCAAGCCCTGTCGCCCAATTAAACCAATAGGGGTTTTTAGCTTGGACGGTCCGCCTCGCACCGCGGTTCCTGGACAGGCTTAGATTCTCTAAGCGGTTTACCAGTACTAGTGTGCGGGCCGGATTCAGCTCTGCGTGGAAGCATCATGCAGCCCATATATTTCTTCAAGCCCCTATGGGCGGGGGCCGGAAAAATAATAATAATAATACTAATAATAGTACTTAATAAACGTCTTTTGTAAAATCAAGGTTAATCCGGCCGGGTAGTTCAGTCGGATACGCGACTGATAGGTGATTAGGAGCGGGATTCGGAGGTCGTGGGTTCCCTGACTGGTCAGAACATTCCTTCGAGGAGACTGGTCATGAAGGAAAAGTGTGGAGAGGTAAACCGACTGGCTCGATATGACATACATTAGTGCTGATCGGGCCGTTATTTAAACCCTAAAACAAACAAACAAACAAATAAGCCATCAAGGTTTAAATAAGTCTATTTGAGCGTTTAAGGTAAAAAGAGTTTTCGTAAATAACCTGTTTCCGAGCCTATTTCACCTGGAGTACCAAGCAGGCACTCGTCGCTAGGGCAACGTCAAATCAACGTCGAAGCAACGACGTTGCGCCGGTGTAGAGCATGTGGTGACGTTGCATAAAAGACATGTTGTTGTACCGACGTTGATGTGACGTCAAAATTACGTCATATGCCTGCTGGGTAAATCCGAATTTGCCCACTTGCATGCAAACCCCTCGACTCTTCCAAAATCAGCCTTTCGTTCTGACGGGCCTCCGTAGACTAGTGGCTAAGAGCGCTGGCTCTGACCGAACCTATTACATAAGCCCCGCCAAGCGAATTTGTGTCTTCGAGCATTCCGTCATGACAAATTTTAACTGCGCATGCCCAGCCATTTAGAGGGGCCAGGGATATGGCTTTCTGTCTGAAGGTTCCTCTTGATTCACTGCTTGTATGAGCGAGCAGCGAAGGTTCTGGAGAGACTGCGCGGATGCGCAGGCTCGCCTGAACCTTCGCTGCTCGCATAGGCGATAAGTACCAAAATAGCTTGACGGGACCCACATGTGAGACGCCAATTTCTGCCATTGACGGTCATATGTTTTTTTTTTTTTGTTTTTTTTTTTGTTTGTTTGTTTTTTTTCTCTCCGGGAACTCCGGTTTTCGCCCACAGCTGATTAACGATCGCCTCGATAAAAGTGAAATAATCTTGAAAGGGCCGTAAAACAAAAAAATAAAAAAGTCTGTTTTCTTTTCAGAGGTAGTGAAAGAGTTACTTATACCATATCAGAAGTGGCACTCAGTTCCAAACGTTTCAAGTAATGGAGCCCGCACATGGTCAGCTAAACATTAGACAAAACTTTCTAGACTTGGTAGCTAAAATTGCAAAAGGTGAAAAAGAAGCACAGTCAACAATAGGGGAACCAGTCCATGAAGCAGACTCAATAGTAACTACGCAGATAAACTCGCGACATGCCACAACAGATCCACTGGACGATCAAAATGTGAATACTGTTGATTTAGAAAAGGGAACAACAGACAGAAAGAACTCTGATGTCAAAGTCGGTATACATATTGAGCTTCCAAAACAAGCACAGCCATCAAATACTGCTGAAGACGAGGGCCTGAATCAAGGCCGAACAACAGGATCTGAATATGCAAACATAGACCCTGGCGTAAATATAAAAGAGGAAGTCTCAGGAAATTCAGGGGATGAAGGAACAGGGTTATCAAAACAGGAAAGCGACACAGAGGCCTCCGTTATGACAACAGAATCATGTGATATAGGCTCCAGTACTGATGAAAGAGATAATAAAGAAAATGTTGCTTCAGCCAGCACGAAAAAGACTGCCGAAACAAACTTGCCAAAAGCCTCTGAGCGTAGAAGTCTCATGGTAAAACTTGAAGATGATTTACACACTTGTTTCATGGTTGGGGTTAGCATTACCAGACTAGGAATCGTGCTGTTAGCCGATCTAAACAACAGAAAATTAAAGGCTTTTTCTCATGCCAATGAACTCACGTCATATCTCAAAATTCCTCACGGCCCATTGAGTGTGGCTGTTGTTGATGACACAACAGCAATGGTTAGCGCGAACAATAAGAAAATATACATAATAAACGTTTCTGATGAGGGGGCTTTATCAGTTACTGACATGATATTACTAGATTTCAAGGTACTGGCCATTGCTCCTTGCGGTAAAAACATTGTTGTTACTGCCATGGAGAAACCAAGAAGTGTGAAGATGGTTGACCGGAACGGAGCCATTGTGTGGTCTGTGGCGGCTATTCTCGGCGAACAGTTTGAATGCCCGGACTATATCGCCACATTTGGGCCCGAAAATCAAACAGTTATTGTATCGGATTATCGCGCAGAATGTTTGACCATATTGAAGTGGCAGGATGGAATGCATATTAAGCAAATAGATCGTGTTCCAGGAATTGGCTGTTTAAGTTCTTATTCTTGGTGGGCCAAGCCAAAATGGTATTCGTCAAGGGGACTTACGTTCGACAAATACGGCAATCTGTATATAACTTACCCTGACAGAAATCAGATATGTGTGATTTCAGAAGACTTTATTAATGGAGAGATAATTTTATCTTTGCAAGGCTGGCGAGATTCTTTATCATCCATGCTCGCATTAAGCCAGAAACGACCTGTAGACTGCGGAAAAGAACCGACAGCTGTTGCGTGTAATGCGGTCACAGATGAACTTTTTGTATCGTACAATAATCCTTGTAATTTTGTGGACTGTTTCAAACTGTCGTATGGTGACACTTTTCGGAAAGAATAAATTTTATGAAGATAAACCAATTCGATTTATGAAAACGGAATGAAGCCCTTTTTAAACTCGCTTAATTTTAGCAAACAACGTAGCTATATAATTTTGTCCCCATTAAACCCCACTTTTATGTAGTTAAACCCGGGTTTACATGGGGTATATATTGTTTCTCTTATTTCTGCTCAAAAACATATATTGTGTGTACTCGTTAGAACCGCGGTACCTAACGACCACCTACAATCCATGTTTTGAGCAGAAATAAGAAAACAAGAATTCCGCCGAAGGCTATGTCGCGCCTGTGGGGCGCAAAGTCACCGAAGCATGACATCTAGGCCAATGACAAACATAGATGCTTGCATAAAAGTTCTTGAGAAATATATTGAACCTCAGGATGAACGCTAGGGTGGTCGCAAATGTTGACGCCTTGACAAACGGACGGACGGACGGGCGAACGAACGAACGGACGGAAAACCGGGCGCCTATATCGCGCCATGCTAATAGCAGGTGCGATAAAAACTGTACGATTTCTTTTAGTGGTTAACTTTTCAATATATTTCAATAGGCGTGTTTTCACGATGAAGGCCATGATGGAACTTGGCGGCTAACCTGAGCTCAAGATGGTAATAAATTTGGTAGTAGGGGATCATGAAAACATGCCTGTAAAATTACCAGTATTCTGAAATTGAGTCACTGGCGTAGAGGAAAAAAAAAGCTCTGGAGGTCATTTTGTTCCAGTCGAATAGAACCGTTCTTTTTTTTTAATTTTAAGGCATTGAGAATTAGAAAATAAACAGTCTCTGACATTGCTACAAAATCGAGCCACTGGTTTGAAACCTGTGGTTTAAAAATAGTTAGCTCTTTCCTCGAGTTGATAGATCTGGGGAAGATAAAGGATGATAAGCTCCACCATACGTTTTGTCTGTTATCGTCGTCGTCCACAAACATTTTCGAATGACTTCATTAAAATAGAAGTTGAGGCAATGATCAGGAATCGATACAATCAACCCACAGCTCCCATCAGAGACACCAAAGGGAAAGAAACACAAACCTTTCCACTGACCGTTCCAAGGCGGTTCTTCTTTGGCGATTTATTTATGTTGTTGTTTGTTACTTACTGTGTGTATCACTTGTGTCTTTTAATTTTGGATGGCCATATGGCCATTTTGTGGGAAAGTAATTGTCCTTATGGCCTTCTTTTGTTTAGGTTCCCATTATGGTCTGGTCGCTTAATGTTTGTATTTCTTTCCCGTTGGTGTCTTTGGTGGGTGGAGTAAGTTAATTGTATCGATTCCTGATCTTTGTTTTACTTCTACTTTGAAACAACAGACCTAATGGAAACATCAATAGCGGAAAGCCAAAAGGACAGTTACTTTCCCACAAAATGGTCAATAGGCTATCCAAAATAAAATAATATAAGCGACCCAAAGACAAACCATAACAAAAATAAACCGCAACAGAAGAACCGCCTTGGAACGATCAGCGGAAACGAATTCCACTGGGGGGGGGGGGGGGGGGGTTAAATCGATTTTACGTGGCCACAATCCTCGCCCTTACTTCCGTCGCCATTTAGACAAATTCAGTCCGCATGAAGGCCTCCAAACTCATCAGTCCAACATCTCCGTGAACACAAATAATCAAACAACCACAGAGATGAAACAACGGTGAGGACTCGACAGCAAGAAACCACTGAAATGCTGGAGCAAAAGAAAACCAACAGTTAGACTCCGATGTGCCCGACCAGAGATAGAGCATCAGACACCAACCAACATTACCTTGAATTAGATCTCTCTACTTCTCAATAGGCCTTTACGCTGGAACCGTCATAGAATCTGTGGCCTGACCTACCGGCGTGCAATTAAAGAGGGAAGCAAAGTTTTCCGCCGTGATTGGGTTAACTACCATGCATGCAGTATGTCGTATAATATTTATGTTGTACCCAATCTTTTTATATCGAAAAATGATTTTACGAAATTGGGTGCTAAAGTCATTGCGGTTTAAACCTGCTTGGCTGATTTCAATTAATTTTTTCATAGGCAGCCTCCTGGTTCCATTATTAATCCGGTGGTCATCATCACGTGAATAAGTCCGCGGAATGAACACCCCTCTAAATCTAACAATACATAGAGAAAACTGGGATTTACGGAGGTATACATTATTTCTCTTGTTTCTGCTTCATGACATAGATTTTGGGTACTCTTTAGGACCGCCTCAGGGAGACCCTACTACCTATGTTTGCAGTATAAATAAGAAAAATGTCATGGATTTTCATCAGAAAAGTATCCATTTTGGAGATGTAAAAAATGTATTATGTCGCACGGGTGTGTTATCGTAATGTGCTTATTCAGTGGAGCTAAACCACTTTAGCAATTTCGGTTCAAGGTTAGGATAGGAACAATTCTGTGGCATTCTTTGTATTTCTAGCCACTGGTTTGAGAAGATGCTATGATTTAGCTCTGACAGTCCTCTTGGCCAATGTAGCAGATCGATGCATATTAGCAGAACAAATCTGTGAAAATATTTTAAGAATCTTATATGGGTGTGAGGGGTGGATGGAACAATTCGTCCCGAGGGTCACTGTCCGGCATCATGAGGCTTGTCGAGTGATGCCGGACAGTGGTCCCGGGGACGGATTGTTCTATCCACCCCTCACACCCATATAGGATTCTTTTTCTTGCATACCTTCCAATTCTTAGCGCGGAGTTTTAGTGCTGCAGTCAATTCAGTTACCGACGTTGATGTGACGTCACAATTACGACATGTGCCCGCTGGATTTGATCGAGAATCCTATCTACTTTGATACTAATCTCGGTCTTGCAACACAGGACAAGACTCGTAATGGTAAACAGTGGAAGAAGTAGCAGCTGGTTTAGTATGAGCGGATCTCCTTTCCATCAACCAGTGAAGGTTTCGAATGCAAGATGCTTTAAGTCAGAAGTCATTTGAAGATGACAGACTACATACAATGGACAACACACCATGTCTAATATATAAACGCCCCTGGAGCCATTGGCTCAGGAGGGCTAAAATTCTTCTATTTGAAACTAATTTCTCAGCATGAATAGGAGTTGAGTTCACCAGGTTAGTAATCTGTATTTTTACCCTCTTGTAAACCATTTACAAAGAGAAAAGGGGTTTACTACGCTTTACACCTATGCCTTTATTTTTGCTCAAAATCAAAGATATTGCTTCCTGATTGTAAAAAGCATCTGCAATCAGCAGAAATACGGACAATGGGCAATGATGACCCTAGATTACTCACCTGAGCACAAGATGCTTCATAACTTGTGGAAGTGAAGGCCGGGGTCACAATTTTAATACATGTGGGCCAAAGATATTTTAGCTCAGCTGAGCCCAAGGATCCGCCGTCCATACTTTCGAACAAGAATATCTCCAAGTCCAACTGGCCAATATTGATTAAATTTCACAGGTACCGTCACTGGAGTGGGGGACTGTGTTAAGTTTTGGCACAGATCTGGTCAGTACTTTGGTTTCCACGGCAACCAAAATTCCCAATGAACATATAATGGGGAAAATGTTGTCCAGGTGAAAGCAACATACTTATTTTTGATTGGATCCTCCTAATGAGAGCAGCCATGAAGTCTTGGACATGTTTGAATGGGACATCTTTGCAATCCAAGGGTACCTTATGGGAATTTGGGCGAGATCTGTGGCAAAATAAAATCGATTTAAGCCTTTACTGACCGTCTCAAGGTTCTTCTGTTTTGGTTTATTATTGCTATAGTTCGTCTTTGTATGTACGACGTAGTGCTAATATTTTTTTATTTATTTTTTGATAGCAGTTTGGCCATTTTGTGGGAAAGTAACTGCCCTTATGACGTTTTCATTATGGTGAAGTTATTTTATGTTTGTATTCCTTTCCTTTTGGTGTCTTGGATGTGAGGTAAAAGTTTCGATTCCTGATCATTGCCTTAACTGCCATTTTGGGGCAGATCGGATTATTCTTTGGTGTCTCATAGACTAATAAAGGGGAAATTGTTGTCCAGTCAACAGTGACTTCATTTTTGAAACACTCTTATTTCATCAGACTTGCAGTTGAAGAGGACAGGCATAAAATCTCGAAAAAGTTTGATTTTGGCCCAGTTTCGACTATTGGCAGGATGGTTAGCCGTCCTTGAGGACCTCACAAACTTAGAAAAATGTTGTACAGATGATACTGATTTCATATTTGATGATTTCTTCATCAGACTAGCAGGTAAACAGGACAGCCATAAAATCTTGATCAAGTTTAATTTTGGGTAGAATGGGCAATTCATGTCAGAGTTACTTGCCCTTTTTGTTTCACATATACATATAAGGGGGAAAATATTGTGTGAGCAGAAAAATAGCTCTATTTCTGATCCAGTCCTCATCAAACTGGAAGATAACAAGGACAGGCATAAAATCTCACAGTTCAATTTTGGCCAAGTTTTGGCTATATGCATGTGAGTAACCCGCCTTTGAATGCCCCATAAAATTAGAAAAAAGGTTGTCCAGATGATAGCGATTTCATTTTTGATGGAATCTTCATCACACTTGCAGGTAATGAGGACAACCATAAAATCCAGGACGGGTTTGACTTTGGGTCAGATTAGACTATACATATGAGAGTACCGGCCCCGATAGCTCAGTTGGTAGAGTGTCCGATCCGGGGAACGGGAGGTCTAGGATTCGATCCCGTGCCGCGACATACCAAAGTTCGGCCCCCGCCCACAGGGGCTTGAAGAAATATATGGGCTGCATGATGCTTCCACGCAGAGCTGAATCCGGCCCGCACACTAGTACTGGTAAAAAGCTTAGAGGATCTAAGCCTGTCCAGGAACCGCGGTGCGAGTCGGACCGTCCATGCTAATAAACCCTATTGGTTTCATTGGGCGACAGGGCTTGAGATGTCGTTTCATCTCAATGTCGGGTAAAAGTCCCACAAAATTGGAAGCAACGTCTCCAAAATGACCTTTACAGTGTTGACGGGGACGTTAAACCTCAAATCAAACAAACAAACATACCAAAGTTGGTAAAAATGGTACTAGCTGCTCCTCGCTTGGCACTCAGCTTTACGGGGTAGAGCTAGGACTGGTCGACCCAGTGTCAGGATAATGTGACTGGGTATGGTATCATGTAATGTGTCTGGGACATGATACTTCAGTGGGGCAGCACTATAAAAGTGAGCATTGAGCTCCCTGTCGCAACCAGACACTGTCGTGATATGACTGAAAAATTGTTGAGAGCGACGTCAAACCCGAATTCACACACACACATATGAGAGTAACTTGCCTTTTAGTCTCCCATAGACATACAATGAGGTAAATAGTGTCTGGATCATAGCGACTTCTTTTTTTTCTTTAGGTTAGACCTTCCCATAGATATGTAATGAAGAATATAAGAATCTTATATGGGTGTGAGGGGTGAATGGAAAAATCTGTCCCAAGGGTCACTGTCGGCAAGCCTCATGATGCCGGACAGTGATCCCGAGGGACAGATTTTTCTATCCCCCCCTCACACCCATATAGGGTTCTTTTTCTTGCATACTTTCCATTTCTTAGCGCGGATCTTTAATGCTGCTGTCACTTCGGTTACCGACGTCCGCCATATTGTGATGACACTACAGGAATGTTTAGTGATGCCACGTAACATGCTGTGACGTCAATGACGTCACGTAACGTGATGTGACGTCAACGTTAACGACGGCGCATACGAGGTCATATTCAACCATTGCATTTATCAAACACGCGATTATATTCAATTTTGGGTCGGAACGCCAGGGTCAGAACATAAATTTCTATCCCAGGGTAAAATCAAGGATTTCCTTGTCTGGTATGCAAGAAAATGTTGTCTAGGCGAAAGAGACTTTATGTTTGATTGCATCTTCATCAAACTTGGAGGTAATGAGGACAATCATAAAATCTTGGACAAGCTCTGTTTTGGGGCAGATCAGATTATTCACATGAGAGTTATTTGCCCGTTAGTCTCCCAAAAACTTATAATGGGGGAAAACCATATTTATGAGCAGGACATATTCCAGGCCCAACTGAGCTGATCATGAAAGGTTTCATAACCGTAGGTCTGATCTTTGTGATACATCTGCGTAGCAAAGTAGATGCAAACTAAAATATTGTTTGCTAGGTCCACTTTATATGAGAGATGGGATATTGTCAAACAGTGCCGGACCAGATCAGGGGCCGCATACTGCTTCTATGGTGTCTATTTGTCAAAAAACAAGATGTGTTTGGGAAACACTGATGCCCCCGGACAGCGCATGTTAAATATGAAAGCAGTATCACTAAGCAATTGAAAGGTATGGCCAATGTTCATGTCTTAAAAAAGTAGGTTAAGGTCACAAGGTCAAAAATTAAATAAAATAAAAATGTCTTGTGAAAAACAATGCACATGTGAACTATGAAAGCCCTATCACTTACTAATCGAAAGTTACGGCCAATGTTAAAGTTTTAAAAAAGTAGGTCAAACGTCATGGTCAAGGTCATGAGGTCACAAAAATTATGGTACCACTGGAAAGGTCTTGTGTAAAACAATACACATGTGAAATATGAAAGCCCTATCACTTACCAATCAAAAGTTATGGACTATATTAATGTTTTTTAAAAGTAGGTCAAACGTCAAGGTCAAGGTCACGAGGTCAAAATTATGGTACCATTTGAAAGGTCTTGTGACAAGGAATGCACATGTGAAATATGAAAGCCATATCTCTTACCAATCGAAAGTTATGGCCAATGTTAAAGTTTTTAAAAAGTAGGTCAAACGTCAAGGTCAAGGCCACGAGGTCAAGAATTGTGGTACCACTAGAAAGGTTTTGTGACAAGGAATGCACCTGTGAAATATGAAAGCCCTATGACTTACCAATCGAAAGTTATGGTCAATGTTAAAGTTTTTAAAAACACTGGCAAGGTACCATTTGAAAGGTCTTGTGACAAGGAATGCACATGTGAAATATGAAAGCCATATCTCTTACCAATCGAAAGTTATGGCCAATGTTAAAGTTTTTAAAAAGTAGGTCAAACGTCAAGGTCAAGTCCACGAGGTCAAGAATTGTGGTACCACTAGAAAGGTTTTGTGACAAGGAATGCACCTGTGAAATATGAAAGCCCTATCACTTACCGATCGAAAGTTATGGACTATGTTAAAGTTTTTAAAAAGTAGGTCAAACGTCAAGGTCAAGGTCATGAGGTCAAAAATTATGGTACCACTAGAAAGGGCTTGTGACAAGTTTTTAAAAACACTGGCAAGGTACCATTTGAAAGGTCTTGTGACAAGGAATGCACATGTGAAATATGAAAGCCCTATCACTTACCAAGCGAAAGTTTTGGCCAATATTAAAGTTTTTAAAAAGTAGGTGAAACATCAAGGTCAAGGTCACGAGGTAAAAAATTATGGCACCACTGGAAAGGTCTTGTGACATGGAATGCATGTGTGAAATATGAAAGCCATATCAGTTACCATTTAAAAGTTATGCCCAATGTTAAAGTTTTTTAAAAAAGAAGTAGGTCAAATGTCAAGGTCAAGAGGTCAAAAATTATGGTATTACTGGAAAGGTCTTGTTACATGGAATAGACATGTGAAATATGAAAGTCCTATCACTAACCAATCAACTATTATAGCCAATATTAAAGTTTTTAAAAAGGTCAAAAGTAGGCCAAATGTCAAGGTCACAAGGTCAAAATTTATGGTACCTCTTGAAAGGTCTTGTGACATGGAATGCACATGTGAAATATGAAAGCCCTATCAGTTACCATTCAGAAGTTATGCCCAATGTTAAGGTTTTTGTGGACAGACAAACAGACGGACAGACAGACAAGAAGGCCTACTGTCTTGGCAGCAGGTAAGGGTAAAGGGGGAGTGTTGTTATTTCATCTAATTCTACACTTCCATTCATTTTTCTCTGTCTCCCCTTCCCTTTCTTTCATCTTCTCTATTAGCTCTTCTATCTCTTTTCTCCCTTTCTCTGGGATATGACACAAAATGACCTACAAGGGTTGAAGTGCCTTTAATCCCCAAACAATCAATCAATCAATTAGGGGGACTAGGGGGAAAGCATTTGCTCCTGAAGAGCAAACTCTTTCCTTTTAATAAGGGGAATGGATACTTCTGGCAGATTGTTCATCGAGATTTCAAAGGAGACACCTTTCTGGACTTCCTGTCCGCTTTTCTATAAACTCTGTCCCAGAGAAAAGGGTGTCTATGCTTAAAGGAAAAAATTTGCTCCTCAGGAGCAAATTCTTTCCTTTAAGAGTTGACCCATATTGACATGGGAGACAAAACACTTTTGCAGGAGTTGCCTCTCCTGAAGGTATGATCCATTCCCCTTAGAACAGACCCCTTTTTGCATTGGCTCCATATATTATGAGAAAGCAAACAGTCAGTCCAAAATGCTGCCTCCCTTGTAAACATGGCAAAAAGACTAGTATACATGTACATTTCCTTTAATTTAGCTTATAATTGTCATACATGTAATTAATCAGTATCACAGGCTTTCACAGTCACTCTAGCTGGCTGGACTATCAGATTGAGATCAAAGTCATCAGACCAGTTGGCATCAAGGGCTGGACTTACAGACTGAGATCAAAGTCATCAGACCAGTTGGCATCAAGGGCTGGAATTACAGACTGAGATAAAAGTCACCAGACTGGCAGCAAATTATCATATAACATTGCTGCTATTTAAGAAATAGAATAGATCAGCTCTAGCAGTGATTTATTGAGTGATAAATCACTGTTTGGAGGTCAGTTGTAAATTAGATCTAACTAGAGCTGCCGCCTAACGGGCGCCAATTATACCCCCCCCCACCGACAAATTTTTACAAGTATTTGACCTTGAGGAAGGTCAACGTAAAGGTCAAGGTCAGGTTTGTGTATATCAATCTTAAGTACTAGTGGCAAGGTGTGTGGTGTGTGAATATTGAAGAAATCGGTCAAAGAATAAGGAAGTTATGAGCAATGTTAAAGTTTTTTGTAACGGACCGACGACAGACGACAAATTTTTACAAGTATTTGACCTTGAGGAAGGTCAACGTAAAGGTCAAGGTCAGGTTTGTGTATATCAATCTTAAGTACTAGTGGCAAGGTGTGTGGTATGTGAATATTAAAGAAATCGGTCAAAGAATAAGGAAGTTATGAGCAATGTTAAAGTTTTTTGTAACGGACCAACGACAGACGACGACAAGCTGACTCCTATATACCCCCTTCAAACTTCGTTTGCGGGGGTATAATCACGAGCGTGTAGAGTGAGTGATTTGTCTACTTACATCTGACCACCAAACAGTAATTTATCGCTCAATCAATCACGGCACTAGAGCTGATCTTTTTCAATTCTAACACACTAAAAGTCGAATAAAATGCTATTGATTCCGTCAGACTATCCCTATCTTTCACTATTGTTTAGAGGAATCCCATCAATATAACTGACTGCATCACATGCGTTTACCTGTTTTCATAACATATCTGATACAAGAAAATGGCTTTACACCATCTAACGTCAAGGTAACAATATGAAACTGGATAAAAAGGCTGCTCTTCGCGGCATGCTCTTCAGCCCAGAGATTTATTACTCATTATATCCATACCTGTGATACCTCCCTCCTGATTTATACCTACCTCATCAGGAGGGAGACTCCATCATTTTGTTGCTAATTTTTGCCCAATTTATGCTAAATTTTAGTAAATTTTGGAGTCTCCCCCATTTGAATTGAGAATTTCCCTATCTATTCTTTACATCTCCCTCATCACAATGGCAAATCTCCCTCATACAGCTAAGAAAATTATCACAGGTATGTATATCACTAGATTTTACTACTGGCTATACAGTCAACCAGTGTTAAAATAGTGAAAAACATCATGTAATAAAAATATGTTTTTGTTTGTTTATGTTGGAGTATAACAGCCCATTCAACACTATTTAGGTCATTTTTGAGCCGGTCAATTTACCTATCCACATTTTTTCCTTGGCAGGCTTATACGTAAGGCATTAAATAGTACAGTGCACATTCTTACGCAAGAAACTGACAACTGCCCTTCTTGAATCAGCGGAAGGGAGAGAATGACCATAGAAAAGATTTCATGAGAAATCTCCACAGAAGAATATTGCTGACCCCGGCACGTATCAAACCCGTGTCCTCCTGATCACTAGTCAGACGCGCATCCAACTGAGCTACAGAGGCTGGCAATAAAAATATGACCCCAGTAATGTCTTGTAATAACACATGATTACTGGCACATAAAATTATGAAACCGTCCATGACAACCCAGTGGTTTATACTGTATTTCTTTTGAATTTCTTTGGCAATAAAATCTGATTGAAAATTTTTGGAAACTTGCTGTTGTGGTCATTTCATATGAAATTTATGGAACTTACCAAAGCTCCTTTCATAATTTCTTATGAAACGAACATTCATTGAAGATCCTCTGTTCACCATATGATCCTAAGTACGAGGGGTTTTCAAAAAGTTCCAATACCGATGCTGAATCTTTTTACTCCTTTATTCGAAACTCTTGAAATTTCGCCAAGTAATAAAGTAATAGAAAAAATATCTCCGACATTTATTTGTAAGTTTAAACTGGAATCTTCAGACACACACGATAACTGCAGTTTCTATAGCAATCAAAGGTGTATCAAGGTGGCGCAACCATAGGGAATTATAAAAAATCTAGGATAAAACCCTTAACATCTGTCCATTCGACATGAAATTTCGGACGGTGGTTGCCTAATTATTCACCGTCAATATAAAATGAAAATTGATGACGTCATAACTGACTTCACTATTTTAACTGACGTCATGATATCACACTGACGTTCTTTATAAAATATGGCGGCGCAAAATTTACAATAGCAGTGAACAAACATCATATTTTTGTTTTGACTGGCAAAACAAAACCAGAAATGCTCCGGTTGATTAATACTGTACACTTGATTAATACTGTACACGGTGACAAATCATTGGCAAAATCAAAGTTCTTTCTGTGGTTTTACCGGTTCAATTAGGGTATAAAATCCCAGCTTTGTGAACTCAAATAAAATAACAAAAAGAAAATTAATTTTATTGAAACTTCAAAAGTTTATGTAATAAGAGTGTAAAACATCTCGAGCCAAATATTATAATTGAATCTTGAATAATTCAAAAGTTATGACGTTCGTATCGGAACTTTTTGAAAACCCCTCGTATTGGGACATATAGGCCTAAGCAAACAGTGCAGACCCAGATCAGACTGTTCTCTGATCTGGGTCTACACTGTTGGCAATTCATTCTGCACTTTTTGGACTCCTTCCTTGATGGTGAAACAAGTCTGTTAAAATTTTAGGAGAATAAAAGCAAGTCATCATAGTGTCTGAATTTTTAAGGAATATTACGGTAAGTGCATCAGATTCTGTAGTTTTGTCTGTGACTTCATTGGCAAAACTAGAGCTATCACTAAAGGTGATGAATACCCCCACAAAAACTGCCTTGATAGTACAACAGCAGCATTTTGCAATTTTTTCACTTGAAAGGGGCCATAACTATGTCGAAAATTGACGAATTGTAGTGGAAATCGAACTTGACCTGTATTTTATGATGTTACATCAGTGTACCAAAAATTATAAAAATCGGTGAAGCGCTTTTTGAGTTATCGTCTGGAAACAAAGTCAACAGACCGACAAGTTCACTCCTATATACCCCCCCAAATTTCATTTGTGGGGGTATAATTACCATTGGCAACATATGGAACAGTTGGCTATCAGAAACCCTTGAATGTCTGTGAAGCCACTGTGAATATGAGTAATATCCACTTTAGAATCTGCCATAATGTCCATATTATGGAAAACCGAAAGTGTTTTTAGACCATTTTTCTCTTTCTCTCTTGCATTTGTAGTGATGAGGGTTGCTGAAGGAGAAGCCATTGCAAGTGATTTTCATTTGCATCCAGGTATATGGCATGGGAAAATGGCCCGGTGTCTGATTTTTAGTCCACTTTTTATTAATTTTACTGACCGTGTTTTGTAATTTTTTCTTCTTATTCTTCTCATCCATTTGAATATAATCGACATGTTTATTAACATAAACAAATCTGTGAATCTGCCATCAATATCACAGAACATTACTTTAACCCTTGACCTGCTGAATATTTAAATATGCCACAACCACCAATGATTATCAACCAATCAGATTTTTTGATGCAAACCATTGCAACAAATTCATAAACTGAATGAAAAACAATGAAGATCCAGATCAGATGGCTGAAGCCATCTGATCTGGATCTACATTTGTTTGTTTGTTTGATTTGAGGTTTAACGTCCCCGTCAACACTGTAAAGATCATTTTGGAGATGTTGCTTCCAATTTTGTGGGACTTTTACCCGACATTGAGATGAAATGACATTCAAGTCTTGTCGCCCAATGAAACCAATAGGGTTTATTAGCATGGACGGTCCACCTCGCACCACGGTTCCTGGACAGGCTTAGATCCTCTGGGTGGAAGCATCATGCAGCCCATATATTTCTTCAAGCCCCTATGGGCTGGATCTACATTGTTTGAAAGATCAGACATATATGGTATCAATAAGCTAGTTGCAGCTTTCATTTCATTAGAAGGCTCTGCATTGTACTGGTTAATCTTCTGCATTGTGGGTTTGATTCTCGGCTTCTCCAGACTTTCAGACAAGTCTTTAAACCAAGGACCCATCTCCATATGACCTTAGTTGTTGGTGGGATATAAAACTAAACATACACACACACTTCATTCAAATTATATTTATTTCTGTGATTTGTGTATCATACGTTGAATTAACCCTTTTTGTACAGGAAACCCCAAAACGGGTACCCTGGAAAACAGTGCAGGCCCAGATCAGATACCGTAGAATGCGGCATCTGATCAGGGCCTACACTATTTGCAAAAAGTTCAGCCATTTTCCAAATCAATTTTGAAGAAAACACAGACTGACACCCCTAAATTTTGAAATGGAATCTTGCTATATATCAAGAGGAAGAATCCATTTGGTACAAAAAGGGTTAAACCTTCAAGCACTAAGCAAGTTAGCAGACAGCATTTTAAAAGTATTTTTTCTTATTTGACCAGCACAGACTCAAATCAACCTGTGCACCATCCACTATGACAAGACCTTATGCTTATGTCTCTTTGCATATTTATTAGCCTCTAGTAGGTACATGCGATCAGCAAAGACTCTGATCAGACTGTGCGAATGCACAGGCTGATCTGAGTCTTTGCTGGTCGCTCAAGACTTCTTGTAGATTTTGTCATGCGCTGGCTCATTTTTGAATTTTTCAGCGAACAAGGTCTTGACATTTCACCTGAATCATCTGCTGGGCAGACAATTCACATATCAGACATTTCACATATAAATCTCAAGCCTCATTTCCATCCAGTAGTTTCAAATGACAACAGGCCCAGATCATTCAAGATTTGGCTGTTTGCCTGTGATTTAATTGTCAAATATTTTGCAGTGAAATTTCCTATCAGACCATTGAGAAATTTTATGATTTTTCTTTTTATATCGAAAATAAAGACTATAAGATGTTCATACATCATAACAAGTCTGTGAAATGAACACCCCCATAAACCCCACTTTATAGAGAGATAACTGGGGTTTACATCGGTGTATATTATTTTTCTATTTCTACTCCAAAACATTGGTTGTCGGTACTCATTGGAATTGCCTGAATGAAGCGGTTCTAAAGAGCACCAACAGGCTATGTTTTGAGATAAATAAAAACACCAAAAATTTTCCGAAAAAATTAACTGTTTTTGAGATATGAAAGAATGCACTTTGTTGCATGGATATGATATGGCATAGTTCGAACAAATTGACCTGAGACTGGTGAACTCTATTAACATAATTTCACACCCGACTGAATGCATGTATTTATCTTCGGCGTCTCCCAAAAATGGCGATATTGTTATTCACTACATAGAGGTTGGTAAATTGGTCGCAATTCACGGAATGCCGAAAATTCACGAGAAGTTTACGAAAGCCGACGTATTAGGCGATAACACTGACTAATTTATTCCTTGCATAAAGGTCAATCTCAGGTCAATTTGTTCGAACTAAAATGACTGCTTGATCATTGCCTCATCACGATAACAAGCCTGTAAAACGAAGACCCCTCTAAACCCCACTGTATATGAGGAAAAGTGGGGATTACAGGAGTATGTATTATCTACCTTATTTTTACTAAAAAAACAAACATATTTAAATCGCAATCAGGCATTCTAGTAACCTAATAAAGGGGGTCGAATAACTGCTCGCTATAATAGGTAGTGACCTACAATACCTTCTACTGCCCTATAATACGTCTAGTGACCGATTATAGACCAAACCTACTTTTCTGGTCCCTGATTTGCAAGCGTAAACAATAACAGGCAACCTTTTATACACGAGAAAACAATGAAACTGCAAGTTATAATATTTGCACTATTTATTTAAATAGATTTTCAGAAATTTCAGCTATATTCTTACCTTCTCGCGCATTCCTGGTCTGAATGGCCTGTTGGAATAATTGCGCACTGCTACTGCGGTTGCGTCTCATCCTCCAAAATATTTTCTTAAGCTAAAATAAACTATTTATTTGCAGATTTTCATACAGAATGTTAAGCGCTGAGAAACATTTATTCGAGCGTCCATGTTGTTTCCTGCATCTCTATGGCGCGGTGACGTCAGAAACTTTGTGGTATTTGACTTCACGTTATACTACGTGTGCGCGCCATGGCACTGATTGTCGTTTAACATGCCAGACTGTCTGCTGTCTGTTTTGCTCAAATTTGCTAAATCATTGCAAAACCCTTGATTGTTTCGAACTGCGGTATAAACTAAATACAAGAATAATGTCTTTAATAATAAAATAAAATCGGTTCGCCACAACAATTTTATAGGGGCTCACTAAAGCTCACCCCTATAAAATTGTCTAAGGCTCTCTGATTATATTTTATTATTAAAGACACTAACCATGTATTTACTAAATTATGGGTCCTCGTTAGAACCGCCTAGATGAGCACCAACAATCTATGCTGAAGGCAGATATAAGTAAGATGTTACATTTTATACCTAATATTTGTCATTTCTACCACCATGTTGGATGCCATTAGTTCACCTGGACAGGTTTTCCTAATGTACAAATGTATATATAAATCACATGATGCATGATGGCATAATTTTCAAATGTTGGTGGTTCTGCCAATACTCTAGGTTCTCCGGAAAACTGAGAGCCATTGTTCAACAAAACCGGTAGCCGGTGGCACCATTAGTACGAATGTGTTCACAAATGGTAGAACTCTGACATGCGGCCAAAATCATCCTTTAGACTGGTCCATCATTTCAACGTCATTTGACTGGTTTCTTCTCTTGTACTCATTAATACTTGTCTGAAAAATCAGAAAGTAAGAAGAGTATATATTAAGGGGAGGCAACTCCTAGAAAAGTATTTGTGTCTCCCATGTCAATAGGGGTCAACTCTTAAGGGAAGAATTTGTTACGGAGGAGCAAATTCTATCCTTTTTACAGTGGGACAGATCTTGTAGAAAAGTGAACTCCAAGTCCTGAAAGTTTGAAAAATGGCGGAAAAATCTGCCAGATTTTCCCATACCCCTTAAATCAAGGACACATCTCGCATAATCATGTTTATTACACAGTTTATTAAAAGCGTTTTGGATAAACATCACAACCTCTTTATAAACTACTGTTGGGGTGCAAAGCGGAAACAGTGTTAAACGATGGTGTTATACCCGAACAAAATTGTACAGACTGTACAGAAAAATAACTATTTAGGGTCAGTTTTCTCTAAAATCTATATATTTTGGGAACCATCTTTAGAGCTTGCTACATGTATATCCAAAACCATGTTCGAATAAACACAGCTATAAAAAGGTTGTAGTGTACTGTGATTTAAAGATGGATCCCCAAAATGTATGGATTGTTTAGAAAAATGACCATAAATGGGACCATAAAATTTGATCATTTTTCTATAATCTTTACATTTTTGTTTGAACATAACATGGTTGTTTAACTAAGACAGCTACCCAAACAATATTAAGGTTATAGGCATAAAACAGAACAGACCAAGATCTGATTGCTCCTATGATTGTCATGTCAACAGCACATTTTAACCTGCAAAGTCAATATACTTGTATTTTTTACTAACTATAATAATAGGCATTACAAGAATGCATGATAGGTATAAATACATGTAGAAATATGACTGAAAGTTAATCTTCCTATATACAGTTGTTTGTTTGTGTTGAGTCCTTATGTCCCCATCAACTTATTCAGTGCATTATGGAGATGTTGCTTCCGATTTTGTGTGACTTTTACCGGACATTCAGATGAAATTACATCTCAAACCCTATTGCCTATAGAAACTGCTAGGATTTAAGCAGGGGTCTGACGGTTTAAGCAGGGGTCCAACTCGCATCACTCTTCCTAGGCAGATCTAAGACCTAAGCTATTTACCAATACTTACATTTGTTCTGTTTCAGCTCTGCCAGGAAGCACCATGAAGCCCAATCTATTTCTCCAAGGCAAGCCCTGATGGGCAAGGACACCATATATACAGTCATATCTCGTTATCTCAAATGAGTGCTTGTCTTGTTGGTTTGTATTGTATTGTTTGCATTAGAGTTTAACGGCCCAGTCAACACTATTTAGTCATTTTTGAGCCGCTCAGTTTACCTATCCACACTTTCCTGGGCAGGCTTATATGTAAGCGGTTAACCAGTACAGTGCACATTCTTTTGCCAGAAACTGACAACTGCCCTTCTTCAATCAGCTGAAGGGAGAGAATTACTGTAGAAAAGATTTCATGATCAATCTCCACGAAAGAATGTTGTACTGCTTGTCTATCTAAATTTTATATAGAAATTTCACTTAATGTTATCTCCCTGTATACAGTCGCATCTGGTTATCTCAAACAACTGCTTGTCTGTCAAAATTTTATATAGAAATATGACTATATTAACAGATGTGTTATCTTCAAAATTTATTTGGAAAATGGCTTAAGTTTTTGCAAACAGTGTAGGCCCTGATCAGACGCCGCTTTCTGCGGCGTCTGATCTGGGCCTGCACTTTTTGACAATTACCCTTTCTGGGGTTTCTGATACAAAATGGGTTAATCATCCTGTATACTGTCGTATCTCGTTATCTCAAACAACTGCTAGTCTGAGTTAAAATAAATTTCAGGTGCAATTGTTTTGCTCAAAGTTCCTTTAATTTCAAAAGATAATATGTAAATAACAACTCAAACTACTGTCATGTAAGACCATGTCCCTTGGAGATTAATTGTAAACTATGGGGTTGACGCATTTTCAGGAGTACCCCAATTTGCATAGTTATTGTACATGTTTTACTAATTACTGCATATCAATAGTTTTTCAAAAGATAGTCAAACTGTAACCCATTTTGTACCAGAAACCCCAAAACGGGTACCCTGGCAAACAGTGCAGGTCCAGATCAGATGCTGATCAGGGCCTCCACAGGGCCTTCAGTCATTTTCAAAATAAATTTTGATGAAAACACAACCTGACACCCCTAAATTTTGAAATGGACTCCTGCTATATATAAGGAGGAAGATTCCATTTGGTACTAAAAGGGTTAATGGCTCAAACACATTTGGGTCCATGAAAATTTTTGGACGGGAGTAGTTCGAGCCACTGTGGGTTAATTTTCTTTAAAATAGATATATGTTCTGTATTCATTAGAATTGCCTCATCCAGGCAATTTTAATGAGTGCACACAACATACATTTTCAAGGTAAAATATAGAAGCCTCCGTGGTGCAGTGGTTACGCTACTCGCCTTGTAAACCAGGGATCGCAGGATCGATCCCGGGCTTCTCCAGACTTTCGGATGAGTCTTTAAACCGAGGTCCCGTCTCCGTATGACCTTAGCTGTTGGTGGGACGTAAAACTAAAACTCACTCACTCACTCAAGGTAAAATATGAAAATTCTCCCTAAGTTATTCCAAATATTTTAATATCTCTAGTTGTGCAAATTTTTTCGTACTGACTGAATACCTGGTAATGAGTTCGAAACGATCATGGTAAACGAGCCACCAGTGTTTGAGTCATCTAAGGTATACACCACACCCTCATTATAACATGGTTCATTATAACACAGTTTTGGATATAACACAATTTCAACATGGATCCCAAAAATGTGTAGATTATATAGAAAAATGACCATAAATGGTCATTTTTCTATGTAATCTATACATTTTTGTTTGGATATAACACGGTTGTTTAACTAACATGGTTTCTGCTTTGGACCCCATTAAAAGTGTTACAAAGAGGTTGTGGTGTACAACAACAATCAATCTCGTCCACAATCATAAGAGCTTGAAGAAATCAATGGGCAGCAATGCCTCTGCATGATGCTTCCATGCAGAGCTGAAACAGACCGCACATGAGTACTGGTAAACCGATTAGAGGATCTAGGCCTGCCCAGGCAAAGCGGTGCGAGTCGGACCGTCCATGCTTATAAACCCTATTGGTTTCATTGGGCGACAGGGCTTGAGATGTCATTTCATCTCAATGTCGGGTAAAAAAAGTCCCACAAAATTGGCAGCAATGTCTCCAAAATGACCTATACAGCGTTGACAGGGACGTTAAACCTCAAATCAAACAAACAAAACTATAACAATCAAGACTTTTGCAGTCTGTTGAAGCTGAAACCGCGCTCAAAAATCATTCTTATACAGGACAAAGGGCAGACTTGTGTTTATTCGGGAACTGATCATGTATACATACTGAAATGATCCTAAGTACAATGTATTGGAACAGATAGGCCTGAGCAAACAGTGCAAACCCACATTGGGGCAGTCTGATCAGGGTCTACACTGTTTGCCATTGCATCTGCACCTTTTGGACTCCTTGCTGGACCATGAAACAAATTTTTAACTAGAAATGTGTCCAGATGACACAGATGCTCCCGCCAATGGCCCCGCCTCAACCCGAAAATCCATGTTGCAACAAATTTTTCTAAGTGTGTGACCTTGACCTTGAGGTCATGGGCAGGGTCGTTGGTATGGGTGAATGAGACTTGGGACCTGTATCTATCATCATTCCAAATATGAAGCCAATCTATAAATATGAGCCTTAAAACTTTAAAAGCATAATAAGACTAAGTCTGTGACCTTGACCTTGAGGTCAGGGGCATGGTATATACAACTTTGGGCCTGTAACTAACATCATACCAAATATAAAGCAAATCTATAAGGTTTGGTGAGTATGAGCTCTTAATAAACTTTAAATAAAACTAGAAAAAGTGTCCATAGGACACGGATGCTCCCGCCAAATGCCATTCATAAACAAGGCATCACATGCGATACAAATCCCCTTGCACAAGACAGCTTCGTGTGTGGAAAAGACTGAAAAGGCAAAAGTCCAACTTGCTTGAGATATTATCATATGCAACATTTGTGTAAAGTTTGTTTAAAAATCAATCAATAAATGTAGGTTCTAGAGTGATGACAATATTTCTCTAAAAAAAGTCATAGGGACCTTGACTTGGGGCCATGGCAGCGAAAGTAGATCTTGCTCAAGATATTATCATAAGCATCTTTTGTGTGAAGTTATATTAAAATAATAAATGTAGACGGTAGAGCGATGACAAAGTTTTTCTAAAAATAGCCAAGTGACCTTGACCTTGAGGTCATGACCTTGAAAGTCAAAGCAACTCAAGATATTATCATAAGAAACATTTGTGTGAAGTTCTATTAACATCCATCAATAAATATAGGCACTAGAGCGATGAAAATATTTTCTAAAAATAGCAACAGTGACGACCTTGAAAGCCAAAATAACTCGAGATATTCATAATTGTCATAAGGAACATTTGTGTGAAGTTATAGGAGCTTTTTTCGTGACGTACTTCCGGTTCTAAAAATAGAACGGGAAAAGCCCTGGCCGTCATCTGTCGTATTGCTTCAAAGGTAGTGGGACAGATAAAGTGTTAATTACAGCGTAAAACAGTGGAATTCTTTTAAACTTTTGGCGAAACCTAATGTAAGATAATGGGAGAATCACCGATATGCTGCCAGATGTGAAATTTCGCATTAAGAAAACGATATAAAGTACATACGACCCAACAGCGCCTCTCTCTCTCTCTCTCTCTCTCTCTCTCTCTCTCTCTCTCTCTCTCTCTCTCTCTCTCTCTTAGCGCACCAACAATCAGCGAGCGCAGGTAAATGTAAATTACAGTTTTCCGTTAAAAAACGCCACGTCAAACGACATGTAGCGTGTCAACAACGTCGTGTCTACATCAAACCAACTTCAAAGCGATGCACTGAATTTGACTTTGCAACGTTGATGAAACGTCAGAACGTTGCGTTGGCAATAATACGGAGTTGCTTAATAAAATCTCATTCCCCCGGTGCTCGGACCCATCAAGACTCAGTGGGATTGGAACATTAAATTCAAAACAAACGTAGAACACCCTTTCAGTGCATGAGAACGAAACACTTCTTCGACAGGGCCAGATTTAACAGTAAAATCTGGTAGATTTGCAGATTGGTTCAACTTGTCCATGGCCTACATTAACCCATTTGGTACCGGAAACCCTAAAAGGGGTAAGTGGCAAACAGTGCAGGCCCAGTGCATACGACAGAACGCGGCGTCTGATCACGCCCTACACTGTTTGCAAAAAGTTCGGCCATTTCCCAAATAAATTTTGAAGAAAACACAACCCGACAACCCTTAATTTTGAAATGGACTCGTGCTATATATAAGGAGGAAGATTCCATTTGGTACAGAAAGTGTTAAGGGTTTCTTGGATACAGGGATCAATCAAACCCCTCTCTCATCTCAAAGGTCACGTGACATTGAAGTGAGTTGGAGTGGTTGTCGACGGCATGATGTCGAGCCAACGTTGACTCGACGCCCGTCTGTCAGTCCACTCATTAGTGTTTTTTTTTCTACTGTCAGTAAGTTTATTTGTCTGTCTAACTGTTCGTCCGTCCATTTGTTAGTCAGTCAGTCGGTCTGTCTTAAGTCTGTCTGTCTACTGTTGGTTTGTCAGTCAAACCTCTCTCTCTCTCTCTCTCTCTCTCTCTCTCTCTCTCTCTCTCTCTCTCTCTCTCTCTCTCTCTCTCTCTCTCTCTCTCTCATTCCAACGGTCATGTGTTATTGAAGTGAGTTGGAGTGGGTGTCGACGGCATGACGTCGAGCCAACGTCGACTCGACGCCCGTCTGTCAGTCCACTCATTAGTGTTTTTTTTCTACTGTCAGTAAGTTTATTTGTCTGTCTAACTGTCCGTCCGTCCATTTGTTAGTCAGTCAGTCGGTCTGTCTTAAGTCTGTCTGTCTACTGTCGGTTTGTCAGTCAAACCTCTCTCTCTCTCTCTCTCATTCCAACGGTCATGTGTTATTGAACTGAGATGGAGTGGGTGTCGACGGCATGACGTCGAACCAACGTTGACACTACGTCCCTCCGTCAGTCCACCCATTAGTTTATTTAGACTTTCATTATGTTTATTTGTCTGTCTAACTGTCCGTCCGTTTGTCTGTTAGTCAGTCAATTTGTTTGCCTGTCCGTCTGTTTGTTTGTTCATATCACTCAAATGTAACGTAAATCAGTTTGTTTTAGGAGATGATATTTATAAGCCTCAGACTTACTGTCAGATCGTATTTGTCAGTTCCAATGTATTTAATTGTACATGATGTTTGCTAGAAATAAAATATTTTTTTAAACCAAAACAAACGTAGC
Organism: Lucinisca nassula; assembly: GCA_963580285.1. Lineage (NCBI taxonomy): Eukaryota > Metazoa > Mollusca > Bivalvia > Lucinida > Lucinidae > Lucinisca > Lucinisca nassula. The sequence continues at coordinate 79,865,527 of OY757015.1, read as the reverse complement.
CTGTCCACAGGAATCTTCAATTAATTAAAATTGCACATGTAGACAGATCGCTGGACATTTTTAACTGCTCTTCTAGACAGATCGTTGGATTCTACATGTAGACAGACCGTTGGACAGTTTTCTCGATGGATAGATAGATAGATAGATAGATAGATAGATAGATAGATAGATAGATAGATAGATAGATAGATAGATGATAGATAGATAGATAGATAGATAGATAGATAGATAGATAGATAGGTAGGTAGGTAGGTAGGTAGGTAGGAAGGTAGGTAGGTAGATAGATAGATAGATAGATAGATAGATAGATAGATAGATAGATAGATAGATAGATAGATAGATAGATAGATAGATAGATAGATATAAGTTCTGTCCGTATTTGAAAGCTATACTTGGATAGCGAATAAAACGATAAGTTACGTAAAAAAACTTATTTTGTAAGTAAGCTTTCGTGAATAACGGTATCTCAAACCGTTGTCATGGGTCATTCACCAAGAGATTTTCGTCAATTAAAAACGGATTTAGGATAAATGAATTTCGGTAATAAAAGCAAAATATCATTCTTTCCTTCTCAAGGCATTATTTCTATGTAAACTGGTATATCTTCTCTCAAAATGTCTGAATATTGTTAGCATTTTAAGTTCCGCCAATACATTTGAATAGCGATGGCCGTTTCAATTGACGGCCAGTGCTTTGCGCATGCGCAAGAATGACGTCATAAACGGAATTCCTAAAACCTCCTATACTGAAATCGGTGAAGAAATGTAAGTGCTAGAGCCATGACAAAGTTTGTCTAAAACAAGAGGGCCATGGTGGCCCTGGATCGCTCACCTGATCCATAGAGTAACAAGTGGGCCCTGGGGAGGCCCATTATTGGCTCCAGGGCTATAATGTGCATAATGTTGAGGGAGGTCTTAAAAGGTGAAGCTTCATACCAAATATCAACAAAGGCTATAATTTGAACAATCTTAGCAAAGGTCCACTAGATGAAGCTACACATCAAATATCAAAGACCTGGGCCTTGAGCTTTCAGAGAAGAAGATTTTTTTGAAGATATTCCCTACATAAGCCTATGTAAAACCAAATAGCCCCAGGGTGGCGGCATTTTTGGCCTCAGGGATATAATTTAAACAATCTTGATAAGAGGTCCACTAGATGAAGCTTCACACCAAATATTAAAGACCTGGGCCTTGCTGTTTCAGAGAAGAAGATTTTAAAAGATTATCTCATATTTATATAAGTCTATGTAAAATCAATGGGCCCCGGGGCGGGGCATTTGTGACCCGAGAGCTATAATTTGAACAATCTTGGTAGAAGTACACTAGATGAAGCTCCATACCAAATATCAAAGACATGGGCCTTGCAGTTTCGGAAAAGAAGATTTTTAAAGATTATAATCTATGTAAAACAAAGGGTCACGGGGCGGGGGCATTTTTGGCCCCAGGGCTATAGAAAGAGGTTCACTAGATGAAATTTGACACCAAATATCAAAGACCTAGGCCTTGTGGTTTCACAGAAGAAGATTTTTAAAGATTTTCCCTATATAAGTCTATGTAAAACCAAAGGGCCCAGAGGCCGCTGCATTTTTGGTCTCAGGGCCATAATTTGAACAATCTTGGTAGAGGTCCACTAGATGAAGCTTCACAACAAATATCAAAGACAAAGGCCTTGTGGTTTCAGAGAAGAAGATTTTTCAAGATTTTCCCTATTTAAGCCCATGTAAAACCAAAGGGCCCCAGAGCGGGGGCATTTTTAGCCCCAGGGCTATAATTTGAAAATCTTGGTAGAGGTCCACAAGATGAAGCTTCATACCAAATATCAAAGACCTGGGCCTTGCGGTTTCCGAGAAGAAGATTTTCAAAGATTTTCCCTATATAAGCCCATGTAAAACCAAAGGGCCCCGGGACGGGGGCATTTTTGGCCCCAGCACTATAATTTGAACAATCTTGGTAGGGGTCCACTAGATGAAGCTTCATACCAAATAGCAAAGACCTGGGCCTTGCGGTTTCAGAGAAGAAGATTTTTAAAGATTTTCCCTATATAAGCCCATGTAAAATCAAAGGGCCCCGGGGCGGGGGCATTTTTAGCCCCAGCACTATAATTTGAACAATCTTGGTAGGGGTCCCCTAGATGAAGCTTCATACCAAATATCAAAGACCTGGGCCTGGCGGTTTCAGAGAAGAAGATTTTTAAAAATTTTCCCTATATAATTCTATGTAAAACCAAAGGGACCCAGGGCGGGGGCATCTTTGGCCCCAGCACTATAATTTGAACAATTTTGGTAGGTGTCCACTAGATGAAGCTTCATACCAAATTTCAAAGACCTGGGCCTTGTGGTTTCAGAGAAGAAGATTTTTTTAAGTTTTCGTTTAAAAAATCAATTTTTGGCCCCTGTGACCTGGATGTGCCGTGGACTGGAACCATTTGAACAACTTTGAATGGGGACTACCTAAGGATCATTCCTGTGAAGTTTGGTCAAAATCCGATCAGTGGTTTAGGAGGAGATGTTGTTCGAAGAAATTGTTTACGCACGCACGACGGATGAAAATTGATCCCAAAAGCTCTCCTCGTCACTACATGATAGCTGAGCTAAAAAGGCACAGTGACCTTGACCTTGAAAGTCAAACTCGCTCAAGGTATTGTCATAAGGAACATTTGTGTGAAGTTATATTGAAATCAGTGAAGAAATGTAGTTGCTAGCGCGATGACAAAGTTTTTCTAAAAACAGCCACAGTGACCTTGACCTTGGAAGTCGAAATCGCACAAGATATTGTCATAAGGAACATTTGTGTTAAGTTATACTGAAATCGGTGAAGAAATGTAAGCGCTAGCTCCATGACAAAGTTTTTCTAAAAATAGCCACAGTGAAATTGAAAATGGAACTTGCTGCAAATATTGTCATAAGGAACATTTGTGTGAAGCTATGTTGAAATTAGTGATTGCCCAAAAGCGGAACAGCGGGGCGCGGTGCCCCGGTGCCCTAAATTCCCGCCCTCTTGTCCTAAAATTTGAAATTTTTGCCCCTTTTGCGCCCCGCATTGCCCTTTACGCCAATTAAATGTACTCTGCAATAGACCTAATCTTTTCACTGTTTATCCAATAATCACGGGACAGTCATGCGTAACAATCGCAATTAATACAATTAATACACAATGTGTAAAATACCTGTGTTGTGTTCAGTCGAGTGTATAGTATGGTTCCCGTTTTATTCGCGTATGCAAATGGCAATAACCAGGAAATTTATTAATGACCGCATTTGTTGACAAGAGCTCTCGATCACCCAGGGCCGAAATTCGGCCCCATTCTGAATGCCTAATAGTGTCCAATTTCCGGAAGACAAATTTCCAATCTGGCCAAGCACACTTTGTCCAAGAAATGTTGCAGTTCTTCCAAAACTCTCTGAATAAATGTACAGTTTCAGTAATTTAAGGTTTACCAAATTATTCTTGTCCTTCATTCTACGATGTAGTTTTTACGTAAGTACCCCACCCACTACAATACGGATTTTGAGGGCCTAAATATGCTCACTCTATTTTTTTTTTTTTTGCAAGATATTTTGTTACAAATAAAATAAATGATGATTTTTTGACAATTTGAAGAAAAAATATTAAAGTTTTGCTTCAGAACAAAGTCGCCAGATGCACTGAAATATGTGTCCTCCTTCAGGTCCGTCACTACGTTTTTATTAAGGTAGCAGTCACCAAAAATGTCATAACGTTTAGATGATGTGAGAATTGACCAGAAAGTTTAAAACTACAATCATTCTGTGCAATAATGTTTTATGTTCTGTTGTTTTTTGTCTTGTATGAACCTGATTTAATGTAAGGAGGCCCAGGTACTTCTGTCTATCTCTATCTTCCGATTTCGCGTTAACCCTAGGAGGGGACACAGAAGGGGCATGTTATGTACATACACTCCAGTTTTGCAGGATGAAAGCCTACACAGTAATCATTTAATTGCGGTAGGGTTCTTTAACCTGCACATGGTTGGGTCTCACTGCACAGGGGGCCTCCAGTTAACGTCCCGATACGAAGGACGGTGCACTTTATGACATTCATTCCTGCAAATGATGCCAATGGAGCGTGTGTATGAACCCCGAAATTTTATTACCGCTGCCGGGGATTGAACCAGGGACCTCTAGCATTAGAGGCAAACTGAGCTATCATGATCCACATGATATTCATATTTACATGTTTTGTATTCATAGTAGAATTATCATAGTTTAAATCTTTTGGATAAAATTCTTACTACAGTCACCGTCAGGAAGTGTCTGTCAAGTTTTATTGTCTTACCTAACAATTTACGGGCCCTTAAATATTGATCCTGATCCCAAACATTTGAGAGTTTGGGCCATTGGGCAGGTTAAGGTTTATCCCTGTTGTTTATTCCACAGTCTGCTGTCTGGCATCTATAGGCCTGCTCTTCAAATAACAATGCCATAAAAGAAAACCTTTCAGTGTTTGTAGTATATTTTCCAAATTTCAGTCAAAATATCGATAATTTTCCCAATTCTAAAGGCCCCACCCCAATTCCCTAAAAGGGCTGCAAGAGCCCTGCCTTGAGCTCTTTGGAAAGAATCTGTGTAAAGTGCGCCCTTTTGATATGCAGTGACGCGTTGCAAAAATGCCCTTTTTTGGAGTAGCACCCTGCCCTAATTTCAGTCTGCGGGAAACACTAGAAATTGGTAAAATGTAAGCGCTAGAGCAATGACAAAGTCACACAGTGACCTTGACCTTGAAAGTCGAATTCGTTCGAGGTATTGTCATAAGGAACATTTGTGTGAAGTTATATTGAAATCGGTGAAGAAAGGTAGGCGCTGGAGCGATGACAAAGTTTTTCTAAAAATAGCCATTGTAACCTTGACCTTGAAAGTCGAAATGGCTTGAGATATTGTCATAAGGAACATTTGTGTGAAGTTATATTGTGTGTGTGTGTGGGGGAATTCGGGTTTAACGTCGCTTTCAACAATTTTTCAGTCATATCACGACGGTGTCTGGTTGCGACAGGGAGCTCAATGCTCACGTTTATAGTGCTGCCTCACTGAAGTATCATGTCCCAGACACATTACATGATACAACACCCAGTCACATTATCCTGACACTGGATCGACCAGTCCTAGCTCTACCCCGTAAATCTGAGTGCCAAGCGAGAAGCAGCTAGTACCATTTTTAACGACTTTGGTATGTCGCGGCCCGGGATCGAACCCGTGACCTCCCGTTCCCCGGAGCGGACACTCTACCAACTGAGCTATCGGGGCCGGTGTGAAGTTATATTGAAATTGGTGAAGAAATGTAAGCACTAGAGCGATGACAAAGTTTTTCTAAAAATAGCCACAGTGACCTTGACCTTGAAAGTGGAACTCCCTAGAGATATTGTCATAAGGAACATTTGTGTGAAGTTATATTGAAATCGGTGAAGAAATGTAGGCGCTAGAGCGATGACAAAATTTTTCTAAAAATAGCCACAGTGACCTTGACCTTGAGGTCATGACCTTGAAAGTCGAACTCGCTCAAGATATTGTCATAAGGAACATTTGTATGAAGTTATATTGAAATCAGTTAAGAAATATAGGCGCTAGAGCGATGACAAAGTTTTTCTATGAATAGCCAAAGTGACATTGACCTTGAGGTCATGACCTTGAAAGTCGAAATCGCTTGAGATATTGTCATAAGAAACATGTGTTTGAAGTTAAATTGAAATCAGTGAGAAATGTAGGGGCTAGAGCGATGACAAAGTGTTTTTGAAAATAGCCACAGTGACCTTGACCTTGAGGTCATGACCTTGAAAGTCGAACTCGCACGAGATAATGTCATAAGAAACATTTGTGTGAAGTTTTATTGAAATACATGTAAGTGGAGAATATAGGCGCTAGAGCGATGACAAAGTTTTTCTAAAAATAGCCACAGTGACCTTGACCTTGCGGTCATGACCTTGAAAGTCAAACTCGCTCAAGATATTGTCATAAGAAACATTTTTGTGAAGTTATATTGAAATTGGTGAAGAAATGTAGGCGCTAGAGCAATGACAAAGTTTTTCGAAAAATAGCCACAGTGACATTGACCTTGAGGTCATGACCTTGAAAGTCTAATTGCTCGAGATTTTTATAAGAACATTTGTGTGAAGTTCTAATGAAATTGGTGAAGAAATGTAGGCGCTAGAGCGATGACAAAGTTTTTTTAAATATAGCCACAATGACCTTGACCTTGAGGTCATGACCTTGAAAGTCAAACTCGCTCGAGATTTTTTTTATAAGGAACATTTGTGTGAATTTGCGTCTCATATCAACACTCACAACTATGTTGTGCGAGGGGATAAAAATATTACAAATGTACTTCAAATCAATCATAAAATATATGCATCAAGGGCAGATAATCCAAAAACCAAAAATGCAAGAGTGGTCTTCCTTGTTCATGACACATCCTCTCAGTGTGATAAATGCACCTGTGAAGTTTCATGAATATATTCCATACGGTTTAGGAGTTATGGCCCGGACACGGTTTACTATTTAGTACTAAGTCAAGGGCATATAATTCAAAAACCAAAAATGCAAGAGTTGTCTTCCTTGTTCATGACACATCGTCTCAGTATGTGAATGCACCTGTGAAGTTTCATGAATATATTCCATACGGTTTAGGAGTTATGGCCCGGACACGGTTTACTATATGGTACTGTCAAGGGCAGATAATTCAAAAACCAAAAATGCAAGAGTTGTCTTCCTTGTTCATGACACATCGTCTAAGTGTGATGAATGCACCTGTGAAGTTTCATGAATATATTCCATACGGTTTAGGAGTTATGGCCCGGACACGACATACCATTTGACTATATATGGATGTAAGTCAAGGGCAAATAATTCAAAAACTAAACAAGCGGGAGTTGTCTTCCTTGTTCAAGACACATCGTCTCAGTGTGATGAATGCACCTGTGAAGTTTCATGAATATATTCCATATGGTTTAGGAGCTATGGCCCGGACACGGTTTACTATATGGTACTAAGTCAAGGGCAGATAATTCAAAAACCAAAAAAGCAAGAGTTGTCTTCCTTGTTCATGACACATCGTCTCAGTGTGATGAATGCACCAGTGAAGTTTCATGAATATATTCCATACGGTTTAGGAGTTATGGCCCGACACGATGTCGGGACGGACGAACATACGAACGGACAGGGGTAAAACTTAATGCCCTTCCGCTATTCTTCTAATAGGCGGGGGCATAAAAATTTCTTTGTCTGTGACCTTGACCTTTAGGGCACATGCATGGGTGGGGGTATTGGACCAGTATCAATCATCATACCAAATATAAATTTAATTCATCATACGATTTGGAAAATATTAACTCTTAAAATATCTAATTAAAAATTTCTTATGTCTGTGACCTTGACCTTGAAGCCATAGGCATGAGTGGGGGTATTGCCAAATAAACATTTGAACCTGTATCTATCATCATAGCATATATAAGCCATCCATAATATGGTTTGGAAAATTTGAGCTCTTGAAAAATCGTTAACATTAAAATTGTCTAAGTCTGTGACCTTGACCTTGAGGTCAAAGGCATGGGTGGGGTATCACTGAATAAAATGGACAGGTATCTAACACCATACCAAATATAAACTCAATCCATCACATGATTTGGAAAATATCAACTCTTAAAATATCTAATTAAAAATTTCTAAGTCTGTGACCTTGACCTTGAAGCCATAGGCATGAGTGGGGGTTTTGCCATATAAACATTTGGACCTGTATCTATCATCATAGCATATATAAGCCAAACCCATAATATGGTTTGGAAAATTTGAGCTCTTTAAAATCTTTAACATTAAAATTGTCTAAGTCTGTGACCTAGACCTTGAGGTCATAGGTATGGGTGGGGGTATTGCTGAATAAAACATTGTTCCTGTATCTATCATCATATGAACCAAAGCCATCATAAACGTTCAGGTTCTACCAGGTACAAATACCTTAACTGGAGTCTTTATCATGGAAAATTTCTATCTCACCGCCGTGGGTTCGAGCCTCGCTCGGGTCACATGTGAGACGCCAAGTTCTGCAACGGAAGGTCAGGTGGTTTTTCTCCGGGTACTCCGGTTTTCGCCCACCTATGATTAACGATCGGCTCGATATGAGTGAAATAATCTTGAAAGGGCCGTAAAACCCAAACCAAAAAAAAAAAAAAAAAAAAAAATGGAAAATTTCTAAGTCCATGAACTTGAGGTCATGGGCATGGGTGGCGGTATTGCTGAATAAAACTTTGGACCTATATCTATAATCATACCAAATATGAACCAATTCCATCAAATGGTTTGGAAAATACGAGTTCTAAAATGTTCAGGTCTACCTGTTACAAAAACCTTAACCTGAGTCTTTAACAGTGAAAAATTCTAAGTCTGTGACCTTGACATTCAGGTCACAGGCATGGGTGGGGGTATTGCTTAATAAAACTTTGGACCTATATCTATCATCATACCAAAGATGAACTAGTCCCATCAAACGGTTAGGAAAATATGAGTTCTAAAAGTTCAGGCTCTACCTGTTACAAAAACCTTAACCCGAGGTTACAGGATCACGTACGTACGTACACACACACCCACAGACGGATGTACACATGTACGCATGTACGGAAAACCGGAAAACTATATGCTCCCGGCATCATGCCGCTGCGGAGGCATAAAAATTTTAGGATAATTACAGCAAGTACTAAAGGTGTCCAAATTTTTAGGAGTTTTACAGCACCGGTAAATGGTCCTTAGGCGGACTTTAGACAGACATGTTTGGTTCATGTTTGCATAAGAAGCATAGGGTTGCATCTGTATTGCACTTAATAGGAGGACTTTCTAGGGCTTGTTGGTGATTTAAATATGCCACATCCACAACTGATTATAAACAAATCAGATTACTTTATCATGCAAATTATTGCAACAAATTCATAAACTGAATAACAAACAATGAAGATCCTGAACAGATGGCTTCTTCAGAAGCCATCTGAGCTGGATCTATATTGTTTGAAAGATAAGTCAAATCCGGGCTCAGCAGGACAAGTGATAAATATGATTAGAATGTAATGTTTTAGCCCACTGCACTCTTACTAGGACAAATATGATATGTCAACATAAGTTGTACATAAACCATAGTCTCTGAAAGCTTGCAGATGTCCTGGTTATTTGAAATGATTATCAATAGTGTATTTTTGCATCACTTACCTCAAAAGTTCTTAGCACATGTTCACATACAACATTCAGGTCCTTAAGGCCTTTTTTCAATATGTCTGTACTTGGTTTACCTAGACAATGAAACAGAACATATCATTTGAGCCGGGGCACAGAATTTCCTACAATTTACATGAGCGCCCAGCGAAGACTCAGATAAGCCTGTGTATGTGCGCAGTCAGATCAGAGTCTTCACTGCACTCTAAGGATAGCTAAGGGCACAATGCTCCTTCATGCAGCAAGAGAAGACTCTGGTCAGACTATGTGGATGTGCAGGCTGATCTGATTCTTTACTGGATGCACATGTAAATTGTTGGAAATGCTGTGCCCCGGCTCATTTATAAATCCATGCACTGCACATTGGAGAGAAATGGTTTTCTTTGAATGGTTATGAGTATTAAATTTGAATAGTCTACAATGTAGATTTATAAATGATTCCTCTGAAATAATGACTGTGCTCATATTCAAAGATGGTAGAGAACATTAATTCAGTAGTTCACCATGTTTACAAGAAAGGAAATGTCCCAAACTTCTTGTTCATTTTCCTACTAACCCATTTTGTTCTGGACCCCTCCGCCCACACCCCCCAAAAACAAAAATTGGTCAGCGGCAATTTACAGGCAAACAGTGCAATCCCAGATCAGAATGCAAGTGCAGAGACAAACAAAACAATTTGACCACTATAATAAATAACTGAGCTTGTTAAGCTGATGATGCTACCAGTTGTTTAACCGATTGTATACTAGTGGTCTCTTCCATTGCTATATGTTGGACAAGCCCATTTGTCAAATAAGGGGTGTGAGGCCTATTTTTTGTTTTTATTCTATTTTGACGGAAATTTCTGCTAGCAAACAGAGTAGGCCCTGATCAGACACCAGATTCTGTGGCCTCTGATGTGGGCCTGCACTGTTTGCCAAGGTACCCCTTTAGGGGTTTCCTGCATATAATGAGTAAAATAGAGGATCTTATATATATGAGTGTTCATGTATTATTGAATTTGTTGAGCAAGTTGAGGAAATAAAATGTGACACTTTGCAGAGCATTTGATGTCTTTTCCTCAACGAGTTTAATAAATACATGAGCCAAATGACATTTAAAGTGCATTTAATTCATGATTTTTGTACAAAAATGCCAATCCGCCATAAGTAAAGGGCGATGTCTATAAGCGCATCATACATGTAAAGTTACGGGGTGTATCTTACTAATTTGCATATTTAATCTACTAGTGGATTATCAAATTTATTACATGGCGTTATTACATTCTCAGACGCAATGTCATTTGGCAACAAAGGCATTATTTTTTGTATTGAGGCTTCATGTTCCAGTCAACAGTTTTTAGCATTCTAGAGACTTTTTTTTATATTTGGCGTTTAACATCCCTGTCAACACTATTTAGGTCATTTTGCAGACATTGCTTCCAATTTTGTGCGACTTCTACCCTGACATTGATATTAAATGAAATCTCAAGCACTGCTGCTCACTGAAATCAATAGGGTTCAAATGCATGGAGGGTCAACTAGCACCATTTTGCCTGGTCAGGCTTAACCTTCAAAGCAGTTTATCAGTACTAATGTGTGGTCAGCTTCAGCTCTGTGTTGAAGCACCAAGCAGCCCAATCTATTTATCCAAGTCCCAATGGACAGGAACATGAGACATTAGTTAATGTTACATAAAATTTTGTTACACATACATTAACTAATGTCTTCCTTATCATTAAACAACTGGCACTAATGTGCAAAGACATTCATTATGCAACATGTTTTGCCTTTTTGACACCTTACACATACCGGTAACCCCCAAAAATAGGGATATTCTTATTTCTGCACAAAAACGTATGCTGTGGGCACTCATTAGAAGCGCCTCGCCGAGGCGCTTCTAATGAATACCGACAAAGTATGTTTTGGTGTAGAAATAAGAAAAATATCAGTACATTTTGGTTGAATAAAGGCGCCTTATTTGGAGATATGTTTACTTAACAGTACTGTTAAATACATGTATAGTGACAACTTACCATATGTCTGAACCCTGAAATTTATCTTTGACTCAGATGGATGCGGAATACTGTATCCACAAAACTGTACATCTGGGCTGAAATTAAAATGAAATCATATTCTGACATGCTGTCAGTGCATCATCAATGGATTCTTGAATACTTTGATTCCAACATTGGTTTGTTTACTTGTTGTTTAATGACCCAGTCAACACGATTTAGGTCATATCAACTGGTCAGTTTACCTAAACAGCCTTTTCCTGGGCAGACTTATACATGGGCCCCGTCAAGCGATTTTGGTACTTATCGCCTATGCGAGCAGCGAAGGTTCAGGCGAGCCTGCGCATCCGCACAGTTTCGCCAGAACCTTCGCTGCTCGCTCATACAAGCAGTGAATCAAGAGGAACCTTCAGACAGAAAGCCATATCCCTGGCCCCTCTGAATGGCTGGGCATGCGCAGTTAAAATTTGTCATGACGGAATGCTCGAAGACACAAATTCGCTTGGCGGGGCTCAGTTAAGGGGTTAATCAGAACACTGTTCCTTCTGCCAGAAACTTATAACTGCCAATCGTATAAGAGACAGGGAGAGATTGGACACAGTGCTTTCAAAGGTAGGAGCTATCATTATCATGTTTGCCGCCACCTCTATTTGTCATACTGAACAAGTTTTTCCATGCCTGAAAGACCTGAATTTGCAGCCTTAACCCTAATTCTGCTGAACACGACAACCATTACCGTTGCAAACAGTGCATATCCAGATCAGATGGCTTCTGAATCTACACTTGTTTGTAATGCAGTTTATGAATTGAACAAATACATTATATCAAGTAATTTGATTGGTGAATAGTCAGAAATGGGTGTAGCTAAATAATTTTATTCTGCAGGATAAGCATTGAATAAACATTTTCAACAGAATATAGGAGGAAAAATTAAAATCTAAAAAGCCTGAAATCAAGAAAAAAATCAAGCTCTAAAAGTCTGAAATCCTGCAAATGCCTAAAAAATATGAGGCCTGCATAATTCATTTTTTTATCCTTATGTGAGGGGAATATTTATAAATTATTGACTTTATATTGTGAAATATTCGACACGACACGTCTTCGCCATATGAATGAGTGCCGAATATTTCACAATATAAAGTCAATAACCTTTTCATTATATACACAAAATTTCAAATGCCGGCTAGAATTCAGGATTGCCTGGTATGAATTTCTGAACGTAAAATCAGATTACACATCTTTAAGTGGTTTGAAATGGAAAATAATGAAGGTCGTTAAGTGTCTCCCTACACGTTGAAAAACCACGCCTAATGGCGACAAAGTGAAGACGACTTTAACGTTGGTGGATGTGACGTCATTAAAAACATTGACCTTTCCCAACACAGGAGGCCATTTTTTCCGAAGCGTCGGTTATATTTCTTTCAAAATACTCCCGATTTCTTAGAAGAAAGTATTGAAAATCTAAACAGATTGCAGGTAGGTCATATTTGACAGCATAAAATGCTGTTTATGCATTTTGTCAGAACCTATATTCGTTTTGTTTTACGTTTTTTCAGTCGATACGCACAACAAGATGGCTGCCGATTTTTAGTATTGAGATGAACAAATTTGAAAGTAGTTCTATTGTGAACGTGACTGCTTATCTACGGACAATATGAACTTGACTACGGGCAATATGGAAAAATATTGACCGGTAACTTCTGTAGAAAGTAAATGGGACATTTTCTGGGTATATAATAAGATGATATTTTCACCCGGACAGGTAATATCGCCTGAAGCCCTCAGGCAATATAACCTGTGAAGGGTGAACAAATCGTCATATTTGCCTCATACAAGGACAACAAATGATTTAATATACAGAATTCTGACTTCTAGAGGTTCTTTCCGTGGATGCAATTGAACTTTTGAGCAGTGACGTGACTGACGTCAGAGGGGAATATTACAGGGGAATATGATAATTCATGGCCCTGCGCGTGACTTCTTGGGATTCTTTCAGTAAATGCACTTGTACTTTTAAGCAGTGATGACAGAGTGGAACATTGCAGGCCAATGCAGGGGTACATGTATATGATAATTTATGGCAATGCGCGTGGCATGTTCTCGTCAGATCAGTATTTTAGTATAGCTTTTGAATATTAATGAGGTATAAAAAAATACAGTATGACAGGGGATATCTAGCAAAGTTTCTGCTTAGGACCCCAACAATAGTGTTATGAAGAGTATGTGGTGTAAATTTTCAGAAGATTTCCATAAAAATCCTAAATATTTGGACACCTTGAGGACATGCTGTGATTCTCTAAAATTTTAACTAATTTGTTCCACAATACATCAAGGAGTCCAATGGTGCAGACAGAATGACAAACAGTGTAGACCCTGATCAGACTGCTCCAGGAGCAGTCTGATCTGGGTTTGCACTGTTTCCTTGGGCCTATCTGTTCCAATCCTCAAGATCTTTATCGTATACTCATACTCATTTTTTTGTGGTTTGGTGAGGAAACAAAGAGTTGGGTATCTTATGTCTGTTTGTTTTGGGGTTAAACAGCCCAGTCAACACTATTTTAGGTCATTTTTGAGCCAGTCAGTTTACCTTTCCACACTTTTCCTAGGCAGGCTTATACGTAAGCCGTTTACCAGTACAGTGCACATTCTTTTGCCAGAAACTGACAACTGCCCTTCTTGAATCAGCGGGAGAAAATGACTGTAGAAAAGATTTCATGATCAATCTCCACGAAAGAATGTTGCCGACCCTGGCAGGTATCGAACCTGTGTCCTCCAGAAGACCACTTAGACTTGCATTCAACTGAGCTACTGAGGCCGGCCATCTCCTCTACTATCTCTTTTATCTCTTTTCACGCTTTCTCTGCGAGATGAAACAAAATGACCCACAAGGCTTGACATGTCTTAAAACCCCAACATAATCAACCCATTATCCCGCTGAACATGATCAGTCCTAACTTTCCAAACAGTGTAGATCCAGATCAGATGGCTTCTGCAGAAGCAATCTGATCAGGATCTATACTGTTCGTCGTTCAGGCTGTGAATTTGAACAAATACATTGTATCTCGTACACCATGATAACACTTGTGTGACATAAATGCACTTTTCACATTCCCAAAATATAATACTGATAAAAATCTGTAATAGTTTTCTTATTTAGACTGCAAACATAGGTTTTGGGTGCTCGTTAGTACTGCCTCATTGAGGCCGTTCAAACAAGTACCCACAACCTACGTCTTGGAGCAGAAATATGAAAAATTTGGTATAACCTGGTAAACCCCAGTTTTCTCTATATAAAAAGGGGTTTAGGGGGATGTTCATTTCACACACGTGTTCACATAATGATTGGTGGATAGTCAGAAATGGGTGTGGCTAAATTAATTTATTCAGTAGGATAAGGGTCAATCAGTATGCTCACTTTTTCATTATGACATATCTCAACGAGTTCCCCAGTGTGTGGTCCTCATCATGCATCACGAATGTCTGACACGTCTCATCTTCCTGTTTGCCTGTTGCGACCTGAAAATACACAGATTTCAGAAAAAAATTATTTCAAAATCCATCCACTGGTTAAGAAGAAGTCATTTAAAGGTTTTTCTATTTTTAGCTCTGGCAGCCATCATGTTCATCCGAGCTGAATGGTTTGAGCATTTTGGTAGAGAAATTATTTCAAAATCCATGCACTGGTTAAGGAGGAGAAGTCGTTTAAAGGTTTCTCTATTTTTAGCTCTGGTGGCCAGCTTGTTCATCCGAGCGGAACGATTTGAGCAATTTTAATAGAGGGTCACCCAAGAAATATTAAAGCGAAATTATTTAAAAACCTGTCCAGTATTTTTGGAGAAGTCGTTTAAAGCAAAAGTTGACGACAGATGCATGCACGGACAGATGGACAAAGACCGATCACAACAGCTCACACTGAGCACTTCGTGAGCTAAAAAATATTTTTGGTCTGATGTGGAGTTTACCTGCCTAGTGAACAATCATGTTAACAAGTCCATGAAATGAACACTCCCCTGAACCTCACTTTATATAGACAAGAGGGCCCAATGGCCCTATATCGCTCACCTGTGTACCAGAAAATCATTAGTGTAGGGGACCACTTGACATTGCTACATACTAAATATCTAAGTTCTGACCCTTATGGTTTTGGAGAAGAAGGTTTTTTTTAAGTATAAGTCTATAGCAGCTAATGAGCCCTGGGGCGTGGCCAATTTTGACTCAAAGGGCAGGATTTCTATTGCACATCGGATTTGTGATCAAGAGGTTACGGGTTTGAGCCTCATGCTGACCAAAGTGTAGTGCCCTTGCGCAAGACACTTCATCCACATTGCTTAAAAAAAATGGCAGTGGCTAGCCGTCCGGTACCGGACGACCAGCCTACAAGTCTGCCCATCCGGTACCGGACGACCAGCCAACGAGTCTGCTTGTCCGGTACCGGACGGCTAGCCAACCCATGAAGGAATGGCTAGTCGTCCGGTAGTAAATTTTAGTCTCTCATTTCATATAGGTACGAATGCTGAATAGCACTTTTATCATTTTTAGCTCCACTGGCCGAAGGCCAGCGGGGCTATTGTCATGGCCCTGTGTCCGTCGTGCGTCCGTGCGTTAACTTTTTCTTTAAACATCTTCTCCTCCTAAACTACTGGGCCAATTGTAACCAAACTTCACAGGAATGTTCCTTACATAGTCCTCTTCTAAATTCCTTCAAAGAATTTTGTTACACCCAGAACTCTGGTTGCCATGGCAACAAAACCAGAAAAAAAATTAAAAATCTTTAAAAATCTTCTCCTCCAAAACCACCTGTTGGATTTCATTTTTATTTTGCATGACTGTTCCTTGGGTTGACCTCTTTCAGATTCCTTGAAGAAATTTTGATCCGACAAAAAACATGGCCGCCATGGGCGGGGCTTATTTTCCCTATTTAACATATAGTGTAATGCTGAAACATCTTCTCCTCCTAAACTATTGGGCACATTGTAACCAAACTTCACAGGAATGTTCCTTACTTAGTCCTCTTCTAAATTCCTTCATAGAATTTTGTTACACCCAGAACTCTGGTTGCCATGGCAACAAAACAACACAAAATATTAAAAATCTTTAAAAATCTCCTCCTCCAAAACCACCTGTTGGACTTCATTTTTATTTTGCATGAATGTTCCTTGGGTGGACCCCTTTCAGATTCCTTGAAGAAATTTTGATCCGACAAAAAACATGGCCGCCATGGGCGGGGCTTATTTTCCCTATTTAACATATAGTGTAATGCTAAAACATCTTCTCCTCCTAAACTACTGGGCCAATTGTAACCAAACTTCACAGGAATGTTCCTTACATAGTCCTCTTCTAAATTCCTTCAAAGAATTTTGTTACACCCAGAACTCTGGTTGCCATGGCAACAAAACCAAAAAAAAAAAAAATAAAAATCTTTAAAAATCTTCTCCTCCAAAACCACCTGTTGGATTTCATTTTTATTTTGCATGAATGTTCCTTGGGTGGACCCCTTTCAGATTTCTTGAAGAAATTTTGAGCCGACAAAAAACATGGCCGCCATGGGCGGGGCTTATTTTCCCTATTTAACATATAGTGTAATGCTAAAACATCTTCTCCTCCTTAACTACTGGGCCAATTGTAACCAAACTTCACAGGAATGTTCCTTACTTAGTCCTCTTCTAAATTCCTTCAAAGAATTTTGTTACACCCAGAACTCTGGTTGCCATGGCAACAAAACCACACAAAAAATTAAAAATCTTTAAACATCTTCTCCTCCAAACCCACCTGTTGGATTTCATTATCCCCTCGCACAACATAGTTGTGAGGGGGGATATACATGTAGCATTTGTCCCGTACGTACGTACGTAAGTACGTACTTTTGTCATCCCTCTAGCGCCACGTACGTACGTACTTTTGTCATCGCTCTATCGCCACGTACGTACATACGTACTTTTGTCATCGCTCTAGCGCCTACATTTCTTGACCGATTTTAATATAACTTCACACAAAAGTTCCTTACGACAATATCTGGAGCAAGATCGACTTTCAAGGTCATGACCTCAAGGTCAAGGTCACTCTGGCTATTTTTTGAAAAACTTTGTCATGGCTCTAGCGCCTACATTTCTCCCCCAATTTCAATATAACTTCAAACAAATGATCCTTATGAAAATATCTCGAGCGAGTTGGACTTTCAATGTCATGACCTCAAGGTCAAGGTCACTGTGGCTATTTTTAGAAAAACATTGTCATCGCTCTAGCGCTTACATTTCTTCACCAATTTCAATATAACTTCACACAAATGATCCTTATAAAAATATCTTGAGCGAGTTCCACTTTCAAGGTCATGGCTTCAAGATCAAGGTCACAGTGGCTATTTTTAGAAAAACTTTGTCATCGCTCTAGCTCCTACATTTCTTCACTGATTTCAATATAACTTCACACAAATGCTCCTTATGACAATATCTTGAGCGAGTTGGACTTTCAAGGTCATGACCTCAAGGTCAAGGTCACTGTGGCTATTTTTAGAAAAACATTTTCATCGCTCTAGCGCCTACATTTCTTCACCAATTTCAATATAACTTCACACAAATGTTCCTTATAAAAATATCTCCAGCGAGTTCGACTTTCCAACTCATGGCCTCAAGGTCAGGGTCACTGTGGCTATTTTTAGAAAAAAACTTTGTCATCGCTCTATCGCCTATATTTCTTCACTGATTTCAATATAACTTCACACAAATGTTCCTTATGACAATATCTCAAGCAGGTTCGACTATCAATGTCAAGGCCTCAAGGTCAAGGTCACTGTGGCTATTTTTTAGACAAAATTTGTCATCGCTCTAGCGTTTACATTTCTTCACCAATTTCAATATAACTTCATACAAATGTTCCTTATGACAATATCTCTAGCGAGTTCCACTTTCAAGGTCAAGGTCACTGTGTCTATTTTTAGAAAAACTTCGTCATCCCTCTAGGGCTTACATTTCTTCATCGATTTCAATATAACTTCACACAAATGTTCCTTATGACAATATCTCACCATTTCGACTTTCAAGGTCAAGGTCACTATGGCTATTTTTAGAAAACTTTGTTATCGCTCTAGCGCCTACATTTCTTCACTGATTTCAATATAACTTCACACAAATGTTCCTTATGACAATACCTCGAACGAGTTTGACTTTCAAGGTCAAGGTCACTGTGGCTATTTTTAGAAAAACTTTGTCATTGCTCTAGCACTTACATTTTACCAATTTAAATATTACTTCACACAAATGTTCCCTATAACAATATCTCTAGTGAGTTCCACTTTCAAGGTCAAGGTCACTGTGGCTATTTTTAGAAAAACTTTGTCATGGCTCTAGCGCTGACATTTCTTCATCCATTTCAATATAACTTCACACATATGTTCCTTATGACAATACCTCGAGCGAGTTTGACTTTCAAGGTCAAGGTCACTGTGGCTATTTTTAGAAAAACTTTGTCATTGCTCTAGTGACTACATTTTTTCACAAATTTCAATAGAACTCCACACAAATGTTCCTTATGACAATATCTCGAGCTATTTAGACTTTCAAGGTCAAGGTCACTGTGGCTATTTTTAGAAAAATTTTGTCATCGCTCTAGCGCCTACATTTAATGATGGATTGTAATAGAACTTCACACAAATGTTTCTTATGATAATATCTCGACTTACTTCGACTTTCAAGGTCATGACCTCAGTCAAGGTCACTGTGGCTACCTTTAGAAAAACTTTGTCATCGCTCTACCGCCTACATTTATTAACAGATTTTAATATAACTTCACACAAAAGATGCTTATGATAATATCTTGAGCAAGATCTACTTTCGTGGTCATGGCCTCAAGTCAAGGTCACTATGGCTATTTTTAGAGAAACGTCATCACTCTAGAATGTACATTTATTGGAGGATTTTTAAACAAACTTTACACAAATGTTGCATATGATAATATCTCAAGCAAGTTGGACTTTTGCCATTTCAGTTTTTTCCACACACGAAGTTTTCTAGTGCGAGGGGATTTGTATCGCATGCGATGCCTTGTTTTTATTTTGCATGAATGTTCCTTGGGTGGACCTCTTTTAGATTCCTTGAAGAAATTTTGATCCGACAAAAAACATGGCCGCCATGGGCGGGGCTTATTTTCACTAATTAACATATAACGTAATGCTAAAAAATCATTTTCTGCAAAAGTACTTGTGGGATTTCATTTTAATTTGCATGAATTGTCCTTGGGTGGACTGTTGTCAGATTCCTTGAAAAAAATTTGATCTTACAAAAAAACATGGCCGCCATGGGCGAGGCTTATTTTCATTATATAACATATAGTGTAATGCTGAAAATATTTTCTGCAAAAGTTCTTGTTTTATTTCGTAGTTATTTGGCATGCATGTTCCTTGGGTGGACCTCTATCAGATTCCTTGAAGAAATTTTGATCCGACATAAAACATGGCTGCAGTGGGCGGGGTTTATTTTCACTATATAACATGTAGTGTAATGTTAAAAAAGTATTCTCTTCTTCAAAAGTTCTTGTTTATTTATTTATTTAAATGTACCTTCCTGTATCTGAATTAATCTCCTCCAATTTTGCTGACTATCACATATCTATAGAGGTCCACCTACAAATTGTCATTCTAAAATTCAAAACATCAGAAATTTCACATGCCCATCACACTGGTGATAGAACTGATGTTTTCAACACAAACTCTATTTATACGACTTGATGTTTCAAAATAAATTCAAAATACTGAGGGAGATTGATTTATTAGACCTAATTATACTACAGTGTCAACAGTTCTCCAGATCCCTGAGGGTTAAAATGGCTTAGTTGAAAAGGGAGGCATACCGAATCCGACGGAGGAAAGGAAAAAATAAATAAATAAAGAAATAAAAACATAAATCTGTTCTCATTTTTTAGCTCCACTGGCCAAAGACCGGCGGGTCTTATGTTATATGTTATGGCCCTGTGTCTGTTGTGCGTCTGTGCGGTTGTGCATCCATGCGTTAACTTTTTTCTTTAAACATTTCCTCCTTAACTACTTGGTCGATTGTAACCAAACTTCACAGGAATGTTTCTCACATAGTCCTCTTCTGAATTCCTTCAAAGAATTTTGTTACATGCAGAACAAAATGGCATCGAAAGCAAAAAAAAATATTTAAAAATCTTCTCCTCCAAAACCGCTCAATGGATTTAATTCTTATTTTGCATGAATGTTCCTTGGTTGGACCTCTGTCAGATTCCTTGAAGAAATTCGGATCAGGCAAAAAACATGGCCACCATGGCCATGCCCCACATGACTGCCATGGCCATGCCCCTTGGCTCATTAGCTTTCAAAGACTTATATGGGGAAAAGTTTTAAAAACCTTCTCCTCCAAAACCGCTCAACGTAATGGATTTCATTCTTACTTTGCATGAATGTTCCTTGGGTGGACCTCTGTCAGATTCCTTGAAGCAATTTTGATCAGACAAAAAACATGGCCGCCATGGACACGCCCATTGGCTAATTAGCTTCCATAGACTCATAAAGGGATCTTTTTTTTTTAATCTTCTCCTCCAAAACCGCTAAATGGATTTCGTTCTTAATTTTCATGAATGTTCCTTGTGTCTACCATTGTCAGATTCATTGAAGAAATTTTGATCAGACAAAAAACATGGCCGCCATGGCCACCACCTTTGGCTCATTAGCTTCCATAGACCAATAAACGGAAAAACTTCTTCTCTGAAACCATAAAGCCTAAAGCTAAGACATTTACAGTAAACCCTGTCTTAGTGGCCACCTCTATTAAGCAAGCAACCTGTCTTAAGCAAGCAGGCATTCAGTTCCCAAGAAAGGCAGATGTGTTAAATTTCACCTGTATTAAGCAAGAACCTGTCTTAAGCAAGCATATTTTGACTATCCCTTAGGCACTTGCTTAATACAGGTTGAACTGTAGTATGTAGCAAAGTTATGTGGTCACCTACTAAGTCCTGCGAACTATGACTCTTGAGTCCAAATTGGCAACGCCCCGGTGCTTAGTAGCTCCCATAGACTAATAATGACAAAATCTTGAAACTTTTCTCCTCTGAAACCGTAAGGCCAAGAGCTTAGTATGTAGCAACTTGAAGTATTCATCTGCATAAATCCTGCCAACTATGCCCCTGGGGTCCAAATTGGCCACACCCTGAGGCCCATAAGCTCCCATAGACTTATACTGGGAAAAACTGACAAAAATCTTCTCTGAAACCATCAGTGCCCAGAGCTTAGATACTAAGTATGCAGCAACGTCAAGTGGTCACTCAAATAAATCCTGCCAACAATGCCCCTGGGGTAAAAAATTGGTCACGCCCAGAGGCATATTAGTTCCCATAGACTTATAATAGGAAAAACTTAAAAAAAGTCTTCTTCTCTGAAACCATAAGGCCCAGAGCTTTAGATATTTAGAACGGAGCAATGCCAAATGGTCACTCACATAAATCCTGCCAACCATGGCTCTGGGGTCCAAAAAATATAGAATGGACATTCCTTGGGTGGATCACTTGTTTCTTTTTTACCCATTGCATGCGGGAAAACCCTAAATGGGTACCTTGGCAAACAGTGCTGGCCCAGATCAGACCCCACAGAACACCATGTCTGATCAGGGCCTGTACTATTTGCTAACAGAATTTTCCATCAAAAATAGAAAAAAAATAGGCCTGACACCCCTTATATGACAAATGGACTGGTCCAACATATAGCAATAGAAGAGTCCACTAGTATACCATTGGTTAATGTAATAAATATGACAATTGTCTGAAGTTAGCCGGTGGAGCGACAGGCCCTCTTGGGCCTCTTGTTATTTTGCATGACTGTTCCTTGGGTTGACCTCTTTCAGATTCCTTGAAGAAATTTTGATCCGACAAAAAACATGGCCGCCATGGGCGGGGCTTATTTTCCCTATTTAACATATAGTGTAATGCTAAAACATCTTCTCCTCCTAAACTATTGGGCCCATTGTAACCAAACTTCACAGGAATGTTCCTTACTTAGTCCTCTTCTAAATTCCTTCATAGAATTTTGTTACACCCAGAACTCTGGTTGCCATGGCAACAAAACAACACAAAATATTAAAAATCTTTAAAAATCTTCTCCTCCAAAACCACCTGTTGGATTTCATTTTTATTTTGCATGAACGTTCCTTGGGTGGACCCCTTTCAGATTCCTTGAAGAATTTTTGATCCGACAAAAAACATGGCCGCCATGGGTGGGGCTTATTTTCCCAATTTAACATATAGTGTAATGCTAAAACATCTTCTCCTCCTAAAGTACTGGGCCAATTGTAACCAAACTTCATAGGAATGTTCCTTACTTAGTCCTCTTCTAAATTCCTTCAAAGAATTTTGTTACACCCAGAACTCTGGTTCACGCCTACGGAACGATAGAATGCGTAACCATTGGTTAAGAACGTGAAGCAATTAGAGCGACATCCGGTTAGGAATTAGATCGCTAAAAAAGGTAAAGAAACTGTGCAGTTTCTGTGTTTCATAAGTTATTTAATTTTTACGAGGAAGTTATTTAAAAAACGGGGAATTACATTCAGGAGCCCATTGATATCGGCATCTTTGGAGTAAATACCAAATCCCGTACTTCACACATTTTGGCTAAATTTAGTTTCTCCTGCTGAAGGTGAACTCAGGCCTTAGAAAACGAGTGGTTTTTCGAGGTGTTTGTTGCCTTTTATTTATTACTGCGCTTTGCTACAAGTTCAGCGTATTAACATGCACACACAATAAACATATATGGTTAAATGTGTTGTGGATATTTTGCTTGTCAATGCAGCACTAGCGAGAAATCACCACGGAAAAGGTCGAAAATGGTTGGTTACGCATTAGATCTATAGAAATGATAACAGAACTTGCAACTATAAAGCGGATCTGTTTTCATCTCCACGGCCCCAGAATCACCCGCACCTTGTTCTACGGAACCATTTTTAGCCAACCTGATAAGCAGTGCGCTATTGATTCGATAATGACATAGTATTTTATGGAAACATTTTCAGTCTCCAGAATCATAGTACCGAATGATTTTCACGGACTTTTACGCCGTGTTTGTTTTATCAATGGTCCGGTAATTGACTGAAATGAAATAAAACAGGTTTTGGAGTTTTAATTTCTGCGAAGAACTCCTCATCTGCCAAAATTTGCTGGTTAAGCATTAGATCGCCTGGTTGAGCATTCGATACCCAGAGGAGAAAATCAAACCAGTTGCTGCCTAAGTAAATGCCAGCAGCTTACTACAATAAAAGGTGGTCTACATATGATTTCTGAATTGTGTTAAAATCACCAGAGAAAGAAAGCTGTGATGAAAAATACTTTTCTGGACAAGACCATTAAATGTCTGGGTACCATGCTTATCTGACCGAATGACACGCCGATTCATAAATAAGAGGTCATTACTTGCTTTTGTAGAAAACAAAATGGCCAGCTTACGCTTTGTAATGGCGATTAAATCTATATCCGGATGGGACGGCCATTAATGAACCGTCTCATCCGAGAATCAAAGCTATTCGCCATCCTGTAAATGAATTTGACTAAATCCCCTATTAACAAGAATTGCCCAAAATAAAAAAAATGGAGAGAACCCGTTTAAGAAACTCAGGCGTGAAAGGCTAAGGGTAAGATCGTTAACACTGCAGATACAAAAGCCTATTTGGCTTATGTCGGAGAAAATAAAATACCGAAAAGGCGTAGAAACGCAAAACAAAAGACGCAGTAACGCCAATCAGAAGGCGAAGCTACGCAAAAAAGGCGTAGTAACGCAAAAACAAGGCGTAGTAACGCGAAAAAGTGCATACTAATGCAAAAGAAAGACGTAGTAACGCAAAAGAAAGGCGCAGTGATGCGAATCAAAGGCGTTTTTACGCGAATCAAAAGGCGTAGTAATGCGAAAAAAGGCATAGTAACGCAAAAGAAAGGCGTATTTGTTTTAGCTCGCCTCTGCAAAGCAAATAGGTAGCCGGAATATCCTACTCCTGGGACTGCGCATGCCCCCAAAATATATGTCTGTATCATGATCGATAACCCAGATCGGAGATCCCGTGAGTTCTATGCTAACTGTCAAAACGATAAGATAAAGATATTGTCTAAAACCAACTTCTTACTAATACAAACAGCGCAAGAATGACACACCATGTATTCTTAATCATGTTAATCAAGACGAACTAGAATCCGTTTGTAAAATTTATAAATTTTGAGTAAACAGGAGGACAGGTGCGTTCATTAAATAAATTGAGAGAAGTAAGTAAGTAAGTAAGTAAGTAAGTCAGTCAGTCAGTCAGTAAGTAAGTAAGGACTTTATTTAGTGAGGGTAGCAACATTTAGCACATACAAAAATACATGTAATAGCTAATCTTCCACGAGGCCCTCAGCTAATCTTCCATGATCTAATCTTCCTTCTTAATAAAACATACACGCTTTAACATTTTGTTTCATCGGCAGTGTCATTTTTAGATATGAGGAAAAAATATAGATATAATAAATTGATAGAACATACAGGTTATAATATTTTCTTCCATCTGCAGTATCATGTTTAGATATGAGGAACTTTTGAAACCGTTTTGAATATGGAGCAATATTTTCTCACGGATGTATCTAGGCAGTGATTAGGCAGTTTACATTAAGCCAAAAGTCCAGATTTTTGTTCACTATCGACCGACTATTGATAATATTGTATTTAGTACTAAAAAGGTTGTAGACATTTGTTTTCTCCACATCATTTTGTTTCTTTGAATAATCATTACGAAAACACGCCTATACAAATACAATGTAACCTTTATCGCCAAAAAAAACGAAAATTTTAAGATGAAAAATTGTGATATTTTTCTCATTTCTGCACAAAATATAATGTGATTTAAAAATAAAAAAACAACAAAGGACTGGTGGGTCTATTGCCTCCGAGTGTAGGTAGGAGAAATAGTCTTAAACTGTTTCATTAATCTCTTAAATTCCAGTGTCCAATCAAATAGTGTACATCTTCACCAGACGCCGGATTCTGCAGCCTCTGATCAGGGTCTACACTCTTTGCTAAGGCCATCCAATGTTTCCAAGATAACCATCTTTAGTTTTTCACAACAGTCTGACCTCACTGCGACTATTTTCATTCTAATAGTTTTCCCGACAAGTCAGTGATATTCACGTGCACTTAAGCATAGAACAGCTTTTCTTCTGAGCACCTTTGGGTCGATTGACAAACAATTCCCAGTGGAATTCTTTTCACTGACTGTTACAAGGCGGTTCTTCTTTGGCGGTTTATTTATGTTATTGTTTGTCACTGATGGTATGTATCGCATTTTGGATAGCCAGCTGGTATTGATTCCTGATCATTGCTTTACTTCTATTTTTTATAAGCACCAAGTTTATAATCATGGGTGTCTTATGCTCAACCTGGCTCTCTAATGCTTGACCATAGAAACACGATATAGATTTAATCGCCATTAAAAAGCGTAAGCTGGCCATTTTGTTTTCTACAAAAGCAAGTAATGACCTCTTATTTATGAATCTGTGCGTCATTCGGTCAGATAAGCATGATACCCAGACATTTAATGGTCTTGTCCAGAAAAGTATTTTGCATCACGGCTTTCTTTCTCTGGTGATTTTAACATAATTTAGAAACCATATGTAGACCACCTTTTATTGTAGTAAGCTGCTGGCATTTACTTAGGCAGCAACTGGTGAGATTTTCTCCTCTCTGGCTATCGAATGCTTAACCAGACGATCTAATGCTTAACCAGCAAATTTTGGCAGATGAGGAGTTCTTCGCAGAAATTAAAACTCCAAAACCTGTTTAATTTCATTTCAGGCAATTACCGGACCATTGATAAAACAAACACAGTGTAAAAGTTAGTGAAAATCATTCGGTACTATGATTCTGGAGACTGAAAATGTTTCCATAAAATACTATGTCATTATCGAATCAATAGCGCACTGCTTATCAGGTTACCTAAAAATGGTTCCGTAGAACAAGGTGCGGGTGATTCTGGGGCCGTGGAGATGAAAACAGATCCGCTTTATAGTTGCAAGTTTTGTTATCATTTCTATAGATCTAATGCGTAACCAACCATTTTCGACCTTTTCCGTGGTGATTTCTCGCTAGTGCTGCATTGACAAGCAAAATATCCACAACACATTTAACCATATATGTTTATTGTGTGTGCATGTTAATACGCTGAACTTGTAGCAAAGCGCAGTAATAAATAAAAGGCCACAAACACCTCGAAAAACCACTCGTTTTCTAAGGCTTGAGTTCACCTTCAGCAGGAGAAACTAAATTTAGCCAAAATGTGTGAAGTACGGGATTTGGTATTTACTCCAAAGATGCCGATATCAATGGGCTCCTGAATGTAATTCCCCGTTTTTTAAATAACTTCCTCGTAAAAATTAAATAACTTATGAAACACAGAAACTGCACAGTTTCTTTACCTTTTTTAGCGATCTAATTCCTAACCGGATGTCGCTCTAATTGCTTCACGTTCTTAACCAATGGTTACGCATTCTATCGTTCCGTAGGCGTGCTGGTTGCCATGGCAACAAAACCACACAAAAAATTAAAAATCTTTAAACATCTTCTCCTCCAAACCCACCTGTTGGATTTCATTATCCCCTCGCACAACATAAATGTGAGGGGGGGGGGGGGTATAGCATTTGTCCCGTACGTAAGTACATACTTTTGTCATCGCTCTAGCGCCAAGTATGTACGTACTTTTGTCATCGCTCTATCGCCACGTACGTCTGACGTACTTTTGTCATCGCTCTAGCGCCTACATTTCTTGACCGATTTTAATATAACTTCACACAAACGTTCCTTACGACAATATCTGGAGCAAGATCGACTTTCAAGGTCATGACCTCAAGGTCAAGGTCACTCTGGCTATTTTTTGAAAAACTTTGTCATGGCTCTAGCGCCTACATTTCTCCCCCAATTTCAATATAACTTCAAACAAATGATCCTTATAAAAATATCTCGAGCGAGTTGGACTTTCAAGGTCATGACCTCAAGGTCAAGGTCACTGTGGCTATTTTTAGAAAAACATTATCATCGCTCTAGCGCTTACATTTCTTCACCAATTTCAATATAACTTCACACAAATGATCCTTATAAAAATATCTTGAGCGAGTTCCACTTTCAAGGTCATGGCTTCAAGGTCAAGGTCACAGTGGCTATTTTTAGAAAAACTTTGTCATCGCTCTAGCTCCTACATTTCTTCACTGACTTCAATATAACTTCACACAAATGTTCCTTATGACAATATCTTGAGGGAGTTGGACTTTCAAGGTCATGACCTCAAGGTCAAGGTCACTGTGGCTATTTTTAGAAAAACATTTTCATCGCTCTAGCGCCTACATTTCTTCACCAATTTCAATATAACTTCACACAAATGTTCCTTATAAAAATATCTCCAGCGAGTTCGACTTTCCAACTCATGGCCTCAAGGTCAGGGTCACTGTGGCTATTTTTAGAAAAAACTTTGTCATCGCTCTATCGCCTATATTTCTTCACTGATTTCAATATAACTTTACACAAATGTTCCTTATGACAATATCTCAAGCGGGTTCGACTATCAATGTCAAGGCGTCATGGTCAAGGTCACTGTGGCTATTTTTTAGAAAAACTTTGTCATCCCTCTAGCGTTTACATTTCTTCACCAATTTCAATATAACTTCATACAAATGTTCCTTATGACAATATCTCTAGCGAGTTCCACTTTCAAGGTCAAGGTCACTGTGTCTATTTTTAGAAAAACTTCGTCATCACTCTAGCGCTTACAATTCTTCACCAATTTCAATATAACTTCACACAAATGTTCCTTATGACAATATCTCACCATTTCGACTTTCAAGGTCAAGGTCACTATGGCTATTTTTAGAAAACTTTGTTATCGCTCTAGCGCCTACATTTCTTCACTGATTTCAATATAACTTCACACAAATGTTGCTTATGACAATACCTCGAACGAGTTCGACTTTCAAGGTCAAGGTCACTGTGGCTATTTTTAGAAAAACTTTGTCATTGCTCTAGCGCTTACATTTTTTTTCACCAATTTCAATATTACTTCACACAAATGTTCCTTATAACAATATCTCTAGTGAGTTCTACTTTCAAGGTCAAGGTCACTGTGGCTATTTTTAGAAAAACTTTGTCATGGCTCTAGCGCTTACATTTCTTCATCCATTTCAATATAACTTCACACAAATGTTCCTTATGACAATACCTCGAGCGAGTTTGACTTTCAAGGTCAAGGTGGCTATTTTTAGAAAAACTTTGTCATTGCTCTAGTGACTACATTTTTTCACAAATTTCAATATAACTTCACACAAATGTTCCTTATGACAATATCTCGAGCTATTTAAACTTTCAAGGTCAAGGTCACTGTGGCTATTTTTAGAAAACTTTGTCATCGCTCTAGCGCCTACATTTAATGATGGATTGTAATAGAACTTCACAAAATGTTTCTTATTATAATATCTCGACTTACTTCGACTTTCAAGGTCATGACCTCAAAGTCAAGGTCACTGTCACTGTGGCTATCTTTAGAAAAACTTTGTCATCGCTATACCGCCTACATTTATTAACAGATTTTAATATAACTTCACACAAAAGATGCTTATGATAATATCTTGAGCAAGATCTACTTTCGTGGTCATGGCCTCAAGTCAAGGTCACTATGGCTATTTTTAGAGAAACGTCATCACTCTAGAATGTACATTTATTGGAGGATTTTTAAACAAACTTTACACAAATGTTGCATATGATAATATCTCA
The DNA here is from genome assembly GCA_963580285.1 of Lucinisca nassula. Taxonomy (NCBI): domain Eukaryota; kingdom Metazoa; phylum Mollusca; class Bivalvia; order Lucinida; family Lucinidae; genus Lucinisca; species Lucinisca nassula. The sequence continues at coordinate 79,836,565 of OY757015.1, read as the reverse complement.
AGTAAGTTGGACTTTTGCCATTTCAGTGTTTTCCACACACGAAGTTGTCTAGTGCGAGGGGATTTGTATCGCATGCGATGCCTTGTTTTTATTTTGCATGAATGTTCCTTGGGTGGACCTCTTTTAGATTCCTTGAAGAAATTTTGATCCGACAAAATACATGGCCGCCATGGGCGGGGCTTATTTTCACTATTTAACATATAACGTAATGCTAAAATATCATTTTCTGCAAAAGTACTTGTGGGATTTCATTGTAATTTGCATGAATTGTCCTTGGGTGGACTGTTGTCAGATTCCTTGAAAAAAATTTGATCTTACAAAAAAACATGGCCGCCATGGGCGAGGCTTATTTTTACTATATAACATATAGTGTAATGCTGAAAATATTTTCTGCAAAAGTTCTTGTTTTATTTCATAGTTATTTGGCATGCATGTTCCTTGGGTGGACCTCTGTCAGATTCCTTGAAGAAATTCTGATCCGACATAAAACATGGCTGCAGTGGGCGGTGTTTATTTTCACTATATAACATGTAGTGTAATGTTAAAAAAGTCTTCTCTTCTTCAAAAGTTCTTGTTTATTTATTTATTTATTTATTTATTTATTTAAAAGTACCTTCCTGTATCTGAATTAATCTCCTCCAATTTTGCTGACTATCACATATCTATAGAGGTCAACCTACAAATTGTCATTCTAAAATTCAAAACATCAGAAATTTCACATGCCCATCACACTGGTGATAGAACTGATGTTTTCAACACAAACTCTATTTATACGACTTGATGTTTCAAAATAAATTCAAAATACTGAGGGAGATTGATTTATTAGACTTAATTATACTACAGTGTCAACAGTTCTCCAGATCCCTGAGGGTTAAAATGGCTTAGTTGAAAAGGGAGGCATACCAAATCCGACAGAGGAAAGGAAAAAATAAATAAAGAAAGAAATAAAAACATAAATCTGTTCATTTTTTAGCTCCACTGGCCAAAGACCGGCGGGTCATATGTTATATGTTATGGCCCTGTGTCTGTTGTGCGTCTGTGCGGTTGTGCATCCATGCGTTAACTTTTTTCTTTAAACATTTCCTCCTTAACTACTTGGTCGATTGTAACCAAACTTCACAGGAATGTTTCTCACATAGTCCTCTTCTGAATTCCTTCAAAGAAATTTGTTACATGCAGAACAAAATGGCATCGAAAGCAAAAAAAAATATTTAAAAATCTTCTCCTCCAAAACCGCTCAATGGATTTTATTCCTATTTTGCATGAATGTTCCTTGGGTGGACCTGTGTCAGATTCCTTGAAGAAATTCGGATCAGGCAAAAAACATGGCCACCATGGCCATGCCCCACATGACTGCCATGCCCCTTGGCTCATTAGCTTTCAAAGACTTATATGGGGAAAAGTTTTAAAAACCTTCTCCTCCAAAACCGCTCAACGTAATGGATTTCATTCTTACTTTGCATGAGTGTTCCTTGGGTGGACCTCTGTCAGATTCCTTGAAGCAATTTTGATCAGAAAAAAACATGGCCGCCATGGACACGCCCATTGGCTAATTAGCTTCCATAGACTCATAAAGGGATCTTTTTTTTTTTAATCTTCTCCTCCAAAACCGCTAAATGGATTTCGTTCTTAATTTTCATGAATGTTCCTTGTGTCTACCATTGTCAGATTCATTGAAGAAATTTTGATCAGACAAAAAAACATGGCCGCCATGGCCACCACCTTTGGCTCATTAGCTTCCATAGACCAATAAATGGAAAAACTTCTTCTCTGAAACCATAAAGCCTAAAGCTAAGACATTTACAGTAAAACCTGTCTTAGTGGCCACCTCTATTAAGCAAGCAACCTGTCTTAAGCAAGCAGGCATTCAGTTCCCAAGAAAGGCAGATGTGTTAAATCTCACCTGTATTAAGCAAGAACCTGTCTTAAGCAAGCATATTTTGACTATCCCTTTGGCACTTGCTTAATACAGGTTGAACTGTAGTATGAAGCAAAGTTATGTGGTCACCTACTAAGTCCTGCGAACTATGACTCTTGAGTCCAAATTGGCAACGCCCCGGTGCTTAGTAGCTCCCATAGACTAATAATGACAAAATCTTGAAACTTTTCTCCTCTGAAACCATAAGGCCAAGAGCTTAGTATGTAGCAACTTGAAGTATTCATCTGCATAAATCCTGCCAACTATGCCCCTGGGTCCAAATTGGCCACACCCTGAGGCCCATAAGCTCCCATAGACTTATACTGGGAAAAACTGACAAAAATCTTCTCTGAAACCATCAGTGCCCAGAGCTTAGATATTAAGTATGCAGCAACGTCAAGTGGTCACTCAAATAAATCCTGCCAACAATGCCCCTGGGGTAAAAAATTGGTCACGCCCAGAGGCATATTAGTTCCCATAGACTTATAATAGGAAAAACTTAAAAAAAGTCTTCTTCTCTGAAACCATAAGGCCCAGAGCTTTAGATATTTAGAACGGAGCAATGCCAAATGGTCACTCACATAAATCCTGCCAACCATGGCTCTAGGGTCCAAAAAATATAGAATGGACATTCCTTGGGTGGATCACTTGTTTCTTTTTTACCCATTGCATGCGGGAAAACCCTAAATGGGTACCTTGGCAAACAGTGCTGGCCCAGATCAGACCCCACAGAACACCATGTCTGATCAGGGCCTGCACTATTTGCTAACAGAATTTTCCATCAAAAATAGAAAAAAAAAAAATAGGCCTGACACCCCTTATATGACAAATGGACTGTCCAACATATAGCAATAGAAGAGTCCACTAGTATACCATTGGTTAATGTAATAAATATGACAATTGTCTGAAGTTAGCCGGTGGAGCGACAGGCCCTCTTGGGCCTCTTGTTTGTAGTACTGGATGCTAAATACTTCCTACTTTGAGACTTTGCCAATGTCATTGAGATCATTTTGAAAATAAGGCAAATAAACACAGTCGTATCGGTAATGCATGATTTTCGTAACAATTATGCCTGTGATAATAAAAGCCGTAGTCGTGTTTACTTATTTCTAATACTATTACTACCAATAATATATTTATAAATAACTACCAATCGGTAATATAACTTAATATTTTTTATAAGATTATATATTTTACATTTCCTTTATTTATGTAAATGCGTAAAACATATGATCCAATCGTCGCGAAAAATAACTAATAGCAATTGAGCAGTACCGTAAATCCTAAGAAATAAGGATCTTGATGACTTGCAGTTATTCTCCTAAATTTTTTAACAAATTTGTTTCACGATCGAGCAAAGAGTCCAACAGGTGCAGATGGAATGACGAACACTGTAGACTTTGCTTCAGGAACAGTCTGATCCGGGACTGCATTATTTGCCGAAGCCTACCTGTCCAAATACATAGACTCATTACGGTAATTGCTCTACCCGTGGAGTTTCGGATCGTTGCCTTTATGTGTGTCCGTCTAACAAGATAATTACACATAATTGATATTTCTTTCTACCTACCATGTTGAACTGATAGGTTGAATAAATATGCTTCCCAAATTTAATGTTAATCTATCACGATTAAGACCAAGCTCAACATCGGACAAACATTTGAAGATTTTAATAGTAACAATAACAATATAAAAAAAAGAAATTATAACATTGACATAATAATAATAATAATAATAATAATAACTGTCACAGTGTCCGGTCAAGGCTTTGAGTACAACAGTCCATTGCATCAGAGTCAATTACAATTATGTCCCTTACTGAAATTTAGTGAAAAAAATTGTCGCTCCTGGCGACAAACAGGTGATAAGAATACAGTAAGAGTAAATAAGAAATATATTTATTACACCTTAGAGTGGATAATATTGTTTGTAACGCATAGGGTTCGCCGGTCATCCGGGTACTTTCGTTTGTCACGTGATAGCAACGAGCACGCGGGTGAATACAAACGCCATTTTGAATAAGCAAATAGTGTAAATAAAACCCAAGTCACTAGCATATTTCTTACAATTTTGATAAAACATGCCAAAAATCTGTAGTGCAGGTGGTTGTACAAATCATCATTTACAACTGGATAAAAAGCTATCGTTCTATCAGTTCCCAAATGGAGAAAAACATCCAGTGAGACGGTCTCGGTGGATAAGGGCCTGCAGTCGCCAGAACGCTGATGGTTCAGACTGGATTCCTACATCAAAATATGGTTACATGTGCAGTGAACATTTTATAACAGGTAATTGATTCACAATACATTATTCTTTGGGCCATGCTTTGTTGATAATGAACAGAAATTGTCCTTTCTATTGGTAAAATTGTCTGTTGATTTCTCTCTAGCAACATGAATTCGGCACGAACTAGTGCTCGTATTTTTCCCTTCAACAACATTTCTGCACTTACCGAGGCAATCCCTTGGAACATCACCGCAGGTGTTGGATGGGTGACTAAATTTAGAAATTGATTGTAATTAACTTTAAAGTGTAGAAAAAAACCTCCTTACTGGGTGTGCTAAAGAAGATGAACAGGGGTCCTAAAATGAATGCCTCTGATCTAAAGGTCAAAACAACAACAAGGTCTTTAGAATGTGTGCCTTGTAAATGAAATAACAAACAAGATGTGTTTGTGAAACACCGATGCCCCCGGACAGCGCCTGTGCAATATGAAAGCCCCATCACTAAATTATGTCATGGTTGAGGCCACAAGGTCACGAGGTAAAAAATTATGGTACCACTGGAAAGGTCTTGTGAGAAAGAATACACATGTGAAATATGAAAGCTCTATCACTTACCAATCAAAAGTTATGGACTATATTAAAGTTTTTAAAAAGTAGGTCAAACATCAAGGTCAAAGTCACAAGGTCAAAAATTATAGTACCACTAGAAAGGTCTTGTGACAAGGAATGCACATGTGAAATATGAAAGCCCTACCATTTACCAATCAAAAGTTATGGCCAATGTTAAAGTTTTTAAAAAGTAGGTCAAACATCAAGGTCAAGGTCATGAGGTCAAAAATTATGGTACCATTAGAAAGGTCTTGTGACAAGGAATGCACATGTGAAATATGAAAGCTCTACCATTTACCAATCAAACGTTACGGCCAATGTTAAAGTTTTTAAAAAGTAGGTCAAATGCCAAGGTCAAGGTCATGAGGTCAAAAATTATAGTACCAATAGAAAGGTCTTGTGACAAGGAATGCACATGTGAAATATGAAAGCTCTACCATTTACCAATCAAACGTTACGGCCAATGTTAAAGTTTTTAAAAAGTAGGTCAAATGCCAAGGTCAAGGTCATGAGGTCAAAAATTATAGTACCAATAGAAAGGTCTTGTGACAAGGAATGCACATGTGAAATATGAAAGCTCTATCACTTACCAATCAAAAGTTATGGCCAATGTTAAAGTTTTTAAAAAAGTAGGTCATATGCCAAGGTCAAGGTCATGAGGTCAAAAATTATAGTACCAATAGAAAGGTCTTGTGACAAGGAATGCACATGTGAAATATGAAAGCTCTATCACTTACCAATCAAAAGTTATGGCCAATGTTAAAGTTTTTAAAAATGAGGCCAAAAGTAGGTCAAATCTCAAGGTGAAGGTCACGAGGTCAAAATTTATGGTACCTCTTGAAAGGTCTTGTGACAAGGAATGCACATGTGAAGTATGAAAGCTGTATCACTTACCATTCAAAAGTTATGCCCAATGTTAAAGTTTTTGCAGACGGAGAAACGGACAAACGGACGAACAGACAAACGGACAAACAGACGGACAGACCAAAAACTATATGCCCCCAGAATCTTAGATTCCGGGGGCATAACTAGCCTGTCCCCCTAGCCTTGGCATAACCTCGGATCTGGGTTCACACTATTTGCAGAAATGACATATGACATGCAAACAGTATGGACCCAGATCAGATGAGCAGTCTGATCTGGGTCCACACTGTTTGCAGAAATGACTTAAAGCTACCGGCAGTCAACGATTTTTTACAGACAAACAGTGTGGACTCAGATCAGACAGCTCCTCTTAGCAATCTGATCTGTGTTATTTTGACAATAAACAGAATGTCAAACCTACCTTGACACTTGGATAGAGTATATTTCCCGAGTCCATGACACCTCCGAATACACAACACTTGACACTAGTCTGTAGACATCGGTTATCAGGCAGCTTTATTTCACTAAATGGAAATTTCCCGCCTCGTTATTCTTTACTTTTAATCATTACTTACAGTAACATGCATTTTCAGGTTAAAAAAACGATTTTATTCAATGTAATTGATAGCGATCTAAAGGGTAATTGCCGGTCGCTCTGTTATTGTTTTCACCTAAAAAAATGGCGGCCTATCGGTTGCTACGGGCAGTGACATCACGCCGGCGAACCCTATACCCTGTATAAACTGATAGACCTAAATTTACTACCGGACGGCTAGCCATTCCCACGTGGGTCGGCTAGCCGTCCGGTACTGGACGAGCAGATTTGTTGGCTGGTCGTCCGGTACCGGACGGGCAGACTTGTAGGCTGGTCGTCCGGTACCGGACGGCTAGCCACTGCCAAAAAAAATACTGGTTACCACCCAGGAAATCCTGCTCGTAATGCTCAGATGTGAGCGAGTTGCAGTAATAGGAGAAAAAATTAAGTAACGATGTCCATCGGACTATAATCTACCTGTACGAAGTTTGTCTGCGAAGATATTTCTTTTGATCTGCAATCAAAAGGCCGAGAGAGACAGAAAGACAGTCGCAGAGAGAGAGAGAGACGTAAAGACGAGAGAAGGAAGAGACCGATAGTCTTTTCAATATACAAATATAGATTGTGGGTACTTATTAGAACCGTCTCATCGAGGCGGTTCTAACGAGTACTCACAATCTATATTTTAGAGCAGAAATAAGAAAAATAAGGTATATCCCTGTAAACATCGGTTTTACTATATAAAAGTGGGGTTCAAGGGGGTCAAAATTATATAGGCGTGTTTTCGTGATGATTTATTTATTTTATGAATATTTAATATCTCATTACGCTAACACACCCGTGCGACATATCGCATTTTTCACATCTCAAAAATGGCTACCTTTCTGATGAAAATGCATGGTATTTTTTCTTATTTTTGCTGCTCTAATGGGTCGTGGGTGCTCATTTGAACCGCGTTCTAAGGAGTACCCACAACCCATGTCTTGCGGCGGAAATAAGAAAAATATCGAATACTCCGGTAAACCCAGTTTTCTCTATATAAAGTGGGGTTTACGATAACACGTACGTGCGACATAGTGCATTTTCGATATCTCCGAAATGGCTACTTTTCTGATCAAAATGCGTGGTATTTTTATTATTTTTACTGCAATCATAGGTCGTGGATGCTCGTTAGAACTGCGTTGGCCTTGCCTTCTAACGAGTATCCACAACCTGTTGGGGCTTTAAGAAATAGATTGGGCTTCACGATGCTTCCACGCAGAGCTGAAAGCGACCGCGCACATGTGTACTGGTAAACGGCTTACAGAGGATTTGTATAATTTTGTATAAACCGTTTTAGTTTCATTTGGCAGCAGGGCATTAGATGTCATTTCATCTCAATGCCCGGTACAAGTCCCACAATATTGGAAGCAACGTCTCCAAAATGTCCTAAATATTGTTGACGTTGCCGTTAAACCCAAAATCAATCCAAATGCAAGGAACATCATCAAAATCAAATTAATAAAAAAACTATTCATTTTAATGAAAGAGATTACTACATGAACTTTCATGTCCTATCTCGTCCGCAACCAAGTATAGAGCAGTCCTTTTCGCTAACAGTAATTGTCCTTTTCGTATAAAAAAAAAAGCCCTTTTCGCATTTTGGGTTGGGTCCTTTTCGCGAGAGGGACTCCTTTTCGCGAAAAGGAGTCCTTTTCGCACTTTGGGGTAACCGGTTTCAAGGGTCAGTATAAAACGCAGCACTTTAGTGCAGCTATATTGAAAATATAGGAAAATGCAGCCAATAAGGAAATCATAGGTAATGCAGCTATTATAGAAAAGAGTATAAAATGCAGCCGCATATGCAGGCAATATATATATAATATATAGTTTAGTATAAATACAGGTTTCATTAGGATACAAATAACACTTGTGTTATGAATTAACATCATAAAAAATATTTGTGCCATTGAAGGGAAAGTTAGAGTTTGAGAACATTGAGAAGGAATTCAGATATACTAAGGAATTGATGGGACTCATCAAAGAGACAGGAAGTGTACACAAAGAAGAATTCACATTCTCCAAGGAAGAACAGAAAGAAAATATATTAGAGCTACTAAGCAATTGTGATAAAAATGATGTATTAATGTTCACAGATGGATCAGCATTAGGTAATCCCGGTCCGACTGGAGCTGGTGCTGTGGTCTACTTAGAGGGTTACTCCAGCACACCAGTTTTGATGAACAAGGGAGTCTCTCCTATAGGTAACAATTATATTGGAGAATTGGTAGGTATACAGATCAGGCTAGAATTCTTGGCTGATCTAGAATTCAAAGGCAGAGTAGTCCATATTCTGACCGATTGTCAACCAGCAATTAAGACTGCTTTCAGTACTGAAATGCCAACAAACAAGATTGAAACAGTTCTCAGTATCAAGGAGTGTTTAGCAAAGGTAAGGCATAGGGAGAATATTGTCAAAGTTCATTGGGTACCGGGACACAAAGATATTGAGGGGAATGAGTTGGCAGAGCAACAGGCGAAGGCGGCAGCATCAGAAATGATTAAAAACAATGAGGTAAAACCGACCCTGGACAAGAAAGAAGCAGTACGGGAGTGTAAATCACAGGGAAAGGAAAAATGGGAAAGAAGATACAAGTGCTCAGACAAAGTGAACATATTGCAGGAAATATTTGGGGAAGTGGGAAAAAGGATCTGCCATGGAGATAGGGACAGAAGGACTTTTTCTGCAGTAAATCAGTTGCTGTGTGGACATTCAATCTTAAATGATCACCAGGCAAAGTTAAACAAAGATCTGTCAAGTTTGTGCGAAACATGCAACATGAAAGAGAATGTAGATCATTTTCTGTTCCACTGTCAGAGATTTAAATCAGAAAGGGATACTTAAGAGTATAATGTTGAAGAGATTCTGGGCAGAGAGGAGGTGAAAATGGTAACAGACATTAACCTGAAAGTGTTGACAGGCATGATTGAAGACATTAGTAAGCAAGGAAGGAAGGAACTGACAGATGCACTGATGGAATTCATCAGGAGCACAAAAAGATTTTAAATTGCGTTTTAATATTAGTATCATGAGTTTTTCACATAGTGAAATGTACAAGTGACTTATTTAAGTACCAAGTGGCTATAGGCAGCGATAAAATGCCTTATAGATATACATCAACAACAACAACAAAAAAAAAAAACGCTTACGTATAAACCTGCCCAGGAAGTGTGGATAGGTAAAATGACCGGCTCAAAACTGACCTAACATAGTGTTGATTGGGCCATCAAACTCCATGCAAATCAGAAACAAGCGTTCAGGAACTATGATCAAATTGCCAGGTGAAGTAAGTAGCAGATAAATCAGCCCTGTAAAATAATTTCCAAAAATAAAATTGTCAACTTAATTGTAGCAATGTTATCTGCTACGAAAACAAATGGTTCTGTCGCTTCTAATACCTACAACTTCAAGTTTTCTCGTACTCTCGCCTAAATTTTCCATTTTTAATCATTCAGAAGCTTGTTACTGGATCTATTGTCATAGATACCGTGTAACGGTACATGTTTCACCACCCGGAGATTTCGCGCCTAGATGTTTCGCTACCCTAGGTACTCTCTGGTCACACAAGTTTTCATCCTTACCGGCACATCTGACCCCAGGGGGAGGGGTGGGTACTCTGAACTTTGCCTGCTAAACTGTTAGGTAAGCTCAAGATACATAAGGCATCTGGGCCCGATGACCTGAATGCCAGGGTACTTAATAGTATCATGAGTTTTTCACATAGTGAAATGTACAAGTGACTTATTTAAGTACCAAGTGGCTATAGGCAGCGATAAAATGCCTTATAGATATACATCAACAACAACAACAAAAAAAAAAAACGCTTACGTATAAACCTGCCCAGGAAGTGTGGATAGGTAAAATGACCGGCTCAAAACTGACCTAACATAGACGGTATTCGACTGGAGACATTTCGTGGAGCACGACTGAGCTCCGCCCATGATGCGCAGTGGAAAATTGTGCTCCACGTTTTTGTACCAGTCAAATGTGATCTGTGCTTCCAGTTTGATGCCTAAAGCAAGAAAATGAAAAACTAATGTGACTGTTTTATATTTTAGCATTCTTGTATGTCCCTCGGTTGCACAGAAAGCAATGACCTATACAGTGTTGACGGGGACGTTAAACCTCGAATCAAACAAACAAACAAACGGAAAACAAATTATCAAATATATTCGTATATGTGCTCTATATTGCTTGTATTCCATGATTCATGTCGACGAATCTGGTGGCGCAGTGGATAAACTACTGGACTATGTGTAAATAGTTCAATTTTGCACCACAAGGGGGCGTGAGTTCAAATCACAGTGGATGTTTATTTATTTCTTTTTTTTTTTTTTTTTTTATTTAATCATATTTACTGCTATTATCACTTGCACGTTTGTAGATTTTTTTTTGCCAAAAACTGAAAAAAAAAATAAAAATGTGTTTTAAAATGATATTTAATTCATTCTGATTAGTTCGCCGTCTTTTTAGCTCTTTTTAGGGGCAAAAACAGCAAACTGAAATTGTATTGTTTTGTGAAACAGAAGCACTAAAATGAGATTTCTTGTTTAGTGGTTTATAGGGACACTTTCTGGTTGTCTTTTAATTGTTGTAATCTGTTGGGCTCTTTTGAAAAGAAATCGACATTTTGGGTCAAATAGTGTGTTATTAAAATTTCATTTTTGATAACTTGCCTTCATTCAACTTAGGACACCATAGGCAAGCTGTGTTGTCTTCTGACAACCCCATTTAATCCCCTCGCAACAACGTTGTGACGGGGATATAGCATCGGTACCTTGCGTCCATGTGTGTGTTTGTGTGTGTGTGTTAGTGTGTGTGTCCGTACGGAACCTTGTGAACACGATAGCAGACACAGTTTTCATCGTAGAAGCTTCCAGCCTTCCACAAATGTTTCCCATGGAAAGACGACGACCCCCTATAGGAGCTTTTTTGGTGACGCACTTCCGCTTCTAAAAATAGAACGGGAAAAGCCCTGGCCGTCAACGTCGTATATGCTTCAAGGCAGTGGGACAGATAAAGTGTTAATTACAGCGTAAATTTAACTTTTGACGAATTCTAATGTAAGATAACGGGACAAACACCGATATGCTACCAGGTGTGAAATTTCGCATTACGAAAACATGCCTATATTATACAAATATATCATCAATTTTTCGGGGAAAAAAATGGAAATTTTAAAATGAAAACTTGTGATATTTTTTTTTATTTCTGCTCGAAACATAGATTGTGGGGACTCGATAGGACCGCCTCTACGAGATAAGGATTTTTATTTATTTGCCCGTTTTTGTTTTTTTAACATTTAATCATTTTGTGCATTAAGTACAGGAGGTTCTATCGAGTACCCGCAATCTATGTTTTGAGGCGGTTCTATCGACAACCCACAGACAGGAATAAGAAAAATAATGTTTACCCCTGTAAACCCCAGTTTTACAATATAAAAGTGGGGTTTGAGGGGGTCAAAATCGCATAGGCGTGTTTTCCATGATGGCAAATCCCTAGTCTTATGTTTTAATTAACTGCTCTTCAAGATTTATTGTACAAACAACCAACAGGGTCCTCTCTTCTCTCTCTCTCTCTCTCTCTCTCTCTCTCTCTCTCTCTCTCTCTCTCTGAGTGTGCCATGGCCTTCATGTTGCTCTGTCTGTCTGTCTGTCTGTCTGTCTGTCTGTCTCTCTCTCTCTCTCTCTCTCTCTCTCTCTCTCTCTCTCTCTCTCTCTCAGCATCCAACACTTAGCGAGCGTAGGTAAATGTGAATTACAGTTTCCACGTCAACCGACATGTAACGTGTCAACAACGTCGTGTCTACATCAAGCAAACATCAAAGCGATGTACTGAATTTGACTTTGCAACGTCTATGAAACGTCAGAACGTTGCGTTGGCGATAATACGGCGTTGCTTTGCCCAGTGCTCGGACCCATCAAGACTCAGTGGGATTGGAACATTAAATTCAAAACAAACGTAGAACACCCTTTCAGTGCATGATAATGAAACACTCTTTCGCAAGTGCAAGATTTTACAGTAAAATCAGGTAGATCAACCTGCCCAGCCCTTACATTACCATGAACCACAAAACGGGTACCCTGGCAAACAGTGCAGGATTCTGCGGCGTCTGATCAGGGCCTACACTGTTTGCAAAATTCAAGCCATTTTCCAAACAAATTTTGAAGAAAACACAACCTGACACGCCTAAATTCTGAAATGGACTCTGCTATATATAAGGAGGAAGATTCCATTATTTGGTACAAAAAGGGTTAATGGCTTATTAGCTTAGCTCCAAAATATCTTCTTGGATACACGGATCAGTCAAACCCCTCTCATCTCAACGGTCACGTGACATTGACGTGAGTTGGAGTGGGTGTCGACGGCATGACGTCGAGTCAACGTTGACTCGACGACCGTCTTGCAGTCCACTCATTAGCTTTTTTTCGACTGTCTGTATGTTTATTTTTCTGTCTGTTCGTCCGTACGTCTGTTAGTCATTCATTCATTCAGTCGGTCGGTCTGTCGTCTGTCAGTCAATCCTCTCTCTCTCTCTCTCTCTCTCTCTCTCTCTCTCTCTCTCTCAACGGCCATGTGACTTTGAAGTGAGTTGGAGTTGGTGTCGACGGCATGACGTCGAACCAACGTTGACTCGACGCCCGTCTGTCAGTCCACTCATTAGTTGTTTTCTACTGTCAGTATCAGTTTATTTTTCTGTCTAACTGTCCGTCCGTTCATCTGATATCAGTCATTCAGTCAGTCGGTCTGTCTGTCGTCTGTCTGTCTACTGTCAGTTTCTCAGTCAAACCTCTCTCTCTCTCTCTCTCTCTCTCTCTCTCTCTCTCTCTCTCTCTCTCTGTGTGTGTGTACATGATGTTTGCTAGAAATAAAATATTGTTTAAACCAAAACAAACGTTGTCTGTCCACAGGAATCTTCAATTTATTAAAACTGCACTTCTAGATAGATCGTTGGACATTTTTAATTGCACATGTAGACAGATCGTTGGTCAGTTTTCTCGATCGATAGATAGATAGATAGATAGATAGATAGATAGATAGATAGATAGATAGATAGATAGATAGATAGATAGATAGATGTTCTGTCCGTATGTGATAGCTATACTTGGATAGAGAATAACGAAAAGTTACGTAAAAACCTATTTTGTAAGTAAGCTTTCGTAAGCCATTGACATGGGTCATTTAAGTAAGCTTTCCTAAGCCATTGACATGGGTCATTCACAAAGAGATTTTCGTCAATAACAAACGGATCCAGAATAAACGAATTTCAGTAAAAAAAAGCAAAATATCATTCTTTCCTTCTCGAGGCATTATTTCATTGTAAACGGGTATATTTTCTCTCAAAATTTCTGAATATTGTTAGCATTTTAAGTTCCGCCAATACATTTGAATAGCGATTGCCGTTTCAATTGACGGCCAGTGCTTTGCGCATGCTAAAGAATGACGTCATAAACGGAATCTCTAAAACGTCCTATTGATTTTCAAGGTCAAGGGTAAACGGTCAAAGCTACAATGGCCTTGACATTAAAAACCTTGTGAACAGGATAGAAGACAGATCATCCTAGAATCTTCAAACCTTCCACAAATGTTCCCCATTGAAAGACAATGAACCCTATTTCTTTTCAAGGTCAAATGTCACGGTCACAATAAACCTGTCCTTAAAAACTTTGTGAACACGATAGAAGACACATTTATCATCATAGAAGCTTCAAACCCTCCATAAATATTCCCATGGAAAGACGATGAACGCTATTGATTTTCAAGGCCAAGGTTCAAAGGTCAAGGTCACAATGAACTTGAACTTAAAAACCTTATGAACATGATATAAGACACAGTAATCAGCGTAGAAGCTTCAAACCTTCCACAAATTTTCCCCATGGAAAGACGATGAACCGTATTGACTTTCAAGGTCAAGGGTCGGAGATCAAGGTCACAATGGACTTGACCTTAAAACCTTTTGAACAGGATAGAATACACAGTTATCATCGTAGAAGCTTCAAACCTTTTGCAAATGTTCCCCATGGAGAGACGATGAACCGTATTGACTTTCAAGGTCAGTGGTCAGAGGTCAAGGTCACAATGGACTTGACCTAAAAAATCTTATGAACAGGACAGAATTTGCAGCTATCATCGTAGAAGCTTCAAACCATCATGTCGATGAATGGTATGCTGTTGCGAGGGGATGCTACGCTTGCGTTGCCTTGTTTGTTCTGTCGAGATTATTTCACTTATATCTAACCGATCGTTAATCACAGGTTGGCGAAAATCGAAGCCGGCATCCCCGGAGAAAAACCACCAGACCTCTGAAGCCCCCGCCCATAGGGGCTTAAAGAAATATATGGGCTGCATGATGCTTCCACGCAGAGCTGAATCCGGCCCGCACACTAGTACTGGTAAACCGCTTAGAGGATCTAAGCCTGTCCAGGAACCGCGGTGCGAGGCGGACCGTCCATGCTAATAAACCCTATTGGTTTCATTGGGCGACAGGGCTTGAGATGTCATTTCATCTCAATGTCGGGTAAAAGTCCCACAAAATTGGAAGCAACGGCTCCAAAATGACCTTTACAGTGTTGACGGGGACGTTAAACCTCAAATCAAACAAACAAACAAACACCCGACCTCCGGTTGGCGTCTCACATGTGACCCTAGCCAGTTTCGAAACACAGCCGTGAAAGAGCTACGATTAACAGTCATAAGGCAAAGAGGCACCTCCAAGCCAATCATTTATAATCAGATAGATCCGAGCTGTGTCTTAGCTCCATATTAACTGCAAATGACAAGCACAATAAATAGCTTAAGTTTCGTATTTGTTTATAAAACTTGTATCATGGTTACTTTCTAAAATTGCCTCGATACCTCTGGCTAATGCAGCAGACCTCGGACCTGTACCTGGGTCAATGCGAAATTACTTGATCAATGACATTATATTATAAGCCAGTTACTTATATTTTTATCTCTTTACAAACCAAAGTATGTCTTGTTACAATGACCTCCAATGCTTATTATAGATACATATAATTTGATTTATAGATATCTATTATAAAATTATAGATATCTGGTAAAATTATAGATATCTCGAAATTGTATTAAATAGTATAACGGCATGCCATATACTTTTCTATGTTCAGCCATATTAATTCAGTCACGTGACTGATTTCACGCTCTTTTTGAAACGTGGTCGTTGTGCTCCACGAAATTGTTCGAAATTTCACGAATCTCCCAGTCGAACACAAAACGTGCTCCACGCTTCAGTTCGTGGACCACGAAATCACCAGTCGAATACCGCCATAGTGTTGATTGGGCCATCAAACTCCATGCAAATCAGAAACAAGCGTTCAGGAACTATGATCAAATTGCCAGGTGAAGTAAGTAGCAGATAAATCAGCCCTGTAAAATAATTTCCAAAAATAAAATTGTCAACTTAATTGTAGCAATGTTATCTGCTACGAAAACAAATGGTTCTGTCGCTTCTAATACCTACAACTTCAAGTTTTCTCGTACTCTCGCCTAAATTTTCCATTTTTAATCATTCAGAAGCTTGTTACTGGATCTATTGTCATAGATACCGTGTAACGGTACATGTTTCACCACCCGGAGATTTCGCGCCTAGATGTTTCGCTACCCTAGGTACTCTCTGGTCACACAAGTTTTCATCCTTACCGGCACATCTGACCCCAGGGGGAGGGGTGGGTACTCTGAACTTTGCCTGCTAAACTGTTAGGTAAGCTCAAGATACATAAGGCATCTGGGCCCGATGACCTGAATGCCAGGGTACTTAAGGAATGTAGTGCTGAAATATCTCCTGTGTTGGCCTTTATCTTCAATAAATCACTTGCCCAGGGCACTGTACCAGATGATTGGCGACAAGCAAATGTTACCCCGGTCTATAAAAAGGGGAAAAATGATGCAGCAAATTATAGACCAGTGTCGCTAACATGCATCTGTTGCAAAACCCTGGAGCATATATTAGTAAGCAACATCAGAATCAGAATCAGAATTGTTACTGGTGACACGTCAAATGACATTCATACACCAGGACCTGTGATGTGGGAAGTTAGTCCCTAGCTCTAACCAAAGAGGTAAATTTAGCTACACAATCATCAGCACCTTCAGCTGTCGAAATAATCGAATCGGGAAGGGCATTCCAATCTCTAATGGTTCTGGGGAAGAACGACTCTTTATAAATGTCAGTTCTTGCGCTAAGGGTCTGAAACGCCAACGAATGGTGATTTCTACAGTATCTAGCTGGGGGAACAAGGTCATCTGTTGGAATGCTGGCAGCACCCTTTAGACCTTTGTATAAAAGGATTAGCCTACTGTCTTTTCTCCTTTTCTTGAGAGACTCCCATTTTAATTTTCCAAGTATTCCAGTCATGCTCCCAGTTTCAAAGCAGTAATTTCCTGTTACAAATCTAGCAGCTCTATTCTGAACTTTCTCAATTTCATCGTTAAGGACCACTCCACTGGGGTCCCCGATACAACTACCATATTCCAAGATTGGGCGAACAAGACCTTTATATGCTGCCTCTTTTACATCCTGAGGGCACTGATGCAGATTTCGCCTCAGGAAACCAAGCGTTCTATTTGCCTTAGTACACATGTTGCTAATATGAGTATTCCATCTCAAGTTGTGTGAGATTGTCACTCCAAGGTATTTAATGGAGTCCACATTCTCGAGGACCGTTCCCTCTAAGGTGTAAGAAGCCTCAACTTTATTAGATCTCTTCCTAGTTATCTGCATAATATTGCATTTAACTGGCTGAAATCTCATGCCCCATTTACGTGCCCAACATCCTAATCTATCTATGTCAGCCTGAAGTTTCAATGAGTCATCTGTATCTCTAATTTCCCGGTAACAAACACAGTCATCTGCGAACAGTCTTATTTCTGAGTCAATGTCAGTGGAAATATCATTGATGTATAGGGAGAACAAAAGTGGACCAAGAACGGTCCCTTGCGGGACTCCAGACAAAACTGGAGCCCACTCCGAAGATTCACCATTAACAACAACCCGCTGTTTTCTGTAGCAAAGAAAGGAATCTATCCATTTTAGGGTCTTTCCCCCAATTCCATAACCAAATAACTTAGATTTAAGTAGTTCATGAGGAGGGGTGTCAAAAGCCTTCTCGAAGTCCAGAATAAATGTGTCCACCTGTCCCCCTTTATCCAAGATTTTTGCCCAGTCATTAATAACTGTGCTTAGCTGAGTTTCACAACTGTGCCTTTTCCTAAATGCATGTTGTCTGTCTGACAAAAGTTTATGCTCGTCCAAGTGGGCCATGATGTTTGAGCAGACTATATGTTCCAGCAATTTACACAGAACACAAGTCAGAGACACAGGGCGATAATTGCGGGCAAGAGCCCTATCTCCTTTTTTGAAGAGTGGACAAATGTTTGCTAAGAGCCATTCTTTGGGGATTTCACCCGTATCAAGAGACTGTTGAAACAAGTGTGCGAAAACTGGACCCAACTCATTTGCTAGTTCCTTCAGGACTCTGGGATGAAGCTCATCAGGTCCTAAGGCCTTACTGGGATTTAAGCCTTGAAGTAATTTGATCACTCCTGCAGCTGTCACAACAATATTATTCATGAATGGGGCCGATCTTCCAGTTAATGGGACCTCCGTGAACTCAGTTTTATTAAATGCATCATTGAATTGACCAACTAGTTCCTCTGCCCTTTCAGAGTCTGATTCAGCAACCCCGTCCCCTCCTCTTTTATTAAGGGGCGGGATACCTTGCCTGTCTTTCTTCTGGCTATTAATATATCGGTAGAAGTATCTGGGATTTGCCTTTACATCACCTACCAAGTTATTCACATACAAATCATGCTGATTTTTTATATCAGTCTTGATTTCACGTCTCAAGTTTTCAAATTTTGTCCGGAGTTTACCACTTCCCGTCTTTTTTGCCTTTGCATGAATCTTATTCCTTCTGCGAATTTTCCTTCTTATCTCTGGAGTGATCCAGGGAATAGAAGATACAGCCCTACTAGTTTTTGAGGGGATATGATTTTCGGCCGAAGTATGAATGAAAGAAGTTATCAAATCAAAATTCTCCTGTACAGACCGAGCATCTGAATGACCATTAAAGTAATTCTCCTTTGCAAATCTGAGTGCATCCTTCCTCATAGTTTCATAGTCACCTTTCTGATATGAGTACACCTTCCTCCGAGGTTTCTTTATTGGTGGGATGTGAATTTTTAAATATCCGGAGACAACATCGTGGTCACTTAGTTTATCTGGGGAATGAATGTCTTCGAATTGTCCTGGCAAAGTCGTAAGGATCAGATCCAATGTGTTCTTATCACGAGTGGGGAAGTTAACAATTTGTTCAAGGCCATGATCGTTCATAATGTCAATTAATATTTGTCCTTCCGACTGACTCAGCATTGTGCCTTGTTTACTGAGCCTGTCGGGCCAAGCAATGTCTCTGAAGTTGAGGTCACCTAGAACGTGTACAGCCGGGAGTTTTTTACCCTTATGCTGCGATTTAATGCAATCCAGTTGGTCTTTAAACAACTGGAAGTTTTCGATTGTACCATTTGGTGGTCGATACCAACTTGCTACGAAGTGGGAAGTTTTATTTGCAAAAACCTTAACCCAGACCGATTCGGTGTCATTCTCAAGTTCCATGAAAGGCATGTGAGGGATGTCTCTATGAATGAGCAACATCACCCCACCGCCATGAGAGTTCCTATCTTTTCTGTACACACAGTACTCACAAGTTTCAGGGAAAAGCTCAGACGTAGTAATTGAACTGTCAATCTTTGTTTCCTGAATAGCAACAATATGAGGTTGAGATGTATCGAGGAAAGCTAAAAGTTCAAGAATTTTCCTTCTAATTCCATTTATGTTTATACTGCAAAGTTTCAAACCTTTCACAAAATTTGACTTAGTTTCATCAGTAGTCGAAGATTTGCCTCTCTTATCCTCTGACAGAGGTTCAAACCTGTTTGGCTTACTCAGTTCTACATATTCATCAAAGAAGGAGTCTGAAAAGTTACAGACCTCACATTTTGGACATATCCAGTGGCAGCTTGAATTTACCAAAGTGCCATATTCTGCATCTGAAATGAAGGAACAGTCAGTGTGTATCCACATTTCACATTGATCACACTGAACAGCTTTGTGGCCATTAAGGACAGCACCACTGCAAAGACCACAGTCAGCTTTGCAGTCTTTGCAATACCAAGTTCCAGCTCTAGATTCAATTTCTAACAATTGACTGTTATCCAAATCAGAACATGAGGAGTGAAAGCGCTTGTTACAGTCCTCACATTCTATCCATTTCTCAGAACAAGCGGACCGATGACCTGATATTATCAACAAGCACTTAGCCTTTGAGAGCATTCTTGCTGACTGTCAACATGGTTTCCGGAGTCAAAGGTCTTGCGAAACGCAGCTTGTTCAATTTTACCATGACATTGTGAGCAATCTGGATGGGGCCATAAACCGTGGCCACAAACAGACTGACTTGATCATCATGGACTTCGCTAAGGCCTTTGACAAGGTACCTCACAGAAGGCTATTACATAAACTGGAGTACTATGGGATAAGAGGATCCACACATAGGTGGATTAGCTCATGGCTCTCTGGGCGCTCACAACAAGTTGTACTTGATGGCCAAGCGTCTGATCCAGTCCCTGTTTTATCTGGAGTCCCCCAAGTTTCGGTCCTTGGACCGGTCCTTTTCTTGGTTTTCATTAATGATCTCCCCGATAATATCAGGTCATCGGTCCGCTTGTTTGCTGATGATTGTGTCCTGTATAGGAACATATATTCTCCTTCTGACTGTCTTATTTTACAAGATGACCTGGATCAACTTGCACAGTGGGAGGCCGATTGGCAAATGTAACTCAATGAGGGTGTCACGCCAACCTCCGGACAAGCAAATTAAGTTTGACTATACTCTTCACCAGCAAATTTTGGAGCATGTTCAATCCGCCAAATATCTTGGTATCACCATCACTGACGATCTTGATTGGGGTCAACATATCTCAGAGATTACATCTAAAGCAACTAGGACTTTAGGATTCCTTAGACGGAACTTGGCTTTTGAACCTAGGCAGACAAAGGATGTTGCATATAAAACATTGGTTCGCTCTCAACTTGAATATGCATCACCCATTTGGCATCCCTATGTTAAAACTCAGACTCAGCAGGTGGAGAAGGTGCAGAGGACAGCTGCTCGATGGACCTGTAGGCGATGGCGAAATAGAAGTAGCGTCGGTGACATGCTTAATGATCTAGAGTGGCCGTCCCTGGAGGCCCGTCGTGAGCAGTCCTCTTTAACCTTCTTCTACAAGATACACTCTGATTCAATGACAAATGACAATGGAGCGTGATAGCTCAGTGGTTAGTGCACTCGCCTCTGATGCTAGAGGTCCCGGGTTCGATCCCCGGAAGCGGCGATAAAATTTCGGTGTCCGAACACGCTCCATTGGCATCATTTGCAGGGATGAATGTCATAAAGTGCACCGTCCTTCGGATCGGGACGTTAACTGGAGGCCCCCTGTGCAGGGAGAACCATCCCCTGTGCAGGTTAAAGATCCCTACCGTAATTACATGATTACTGTGTAGGCTTTCATCCTGCAAAACCTGGAGTGTATGTCATATACACCTGCGGTAATGGTCAAATGTGACCGACGCAGTATCAGAAGATAGATAGATAGATTCAGTGTCTATTGATAAAGATAGGTACTTGACCCCTGTAACAGGGTCGACCCAAACAAGGGCATCAAAAGTAAACGACTCACAATATCGTAGATACCAGTCCTATAGTGATGCCCTGAAGAACTCCTTCTTTCCTAGTACTATTCCCCAATGGAATAGTCTTCTTCTCTGTGGTGAATGCCAAGTCCGCAGAAGAGTTCAAAGCCCGCACAGTGTAAGATTGGGACTCAGAGGTATGCGTTTTAGGATACCTCTGTTATGCAGATTGTAAATAGTTTTAAGGACGCATCCAGTGCCTCTCTCTCTCTTTTTTTTCCAGCTAAATTCTAAATTTAGCCACCCAATCAACAGAGGTAATGGCCAGATATGACCGACTCAGTATAAGAAGACAGATAGATAGATATGCTACATAGGCTGGCATTATTTCTTGGGGTTATTGTACTTATTACCGGTGTATACTAATTACCGGTGTATTCCGTTTTACCCGATTTTTTTTTCTTTTCTCCTATTACTGTTACTCGCTCACATCTGGACATTACGAGCAGGATTTCCTGGGTGGTAACCAGTACTTTTTTGTTTTATTTTAGTTTTTTATTATTTTTTAAGCAATGTGGATGACAAATGACAACTACAAGAAGCACAGACGGCCTGAAGACAGACATGCACATCTTGAGTCAAAACACCTTGTCAACAAGAAACTCAAAGAGGCCCACAATAGATATATAGAGGAAATACTGGGTATCACAAACCCTATTGACCCAAATGACTAAAATGCTAGTCCACAAACTGGCATAGACCCACACAAGAGCACCTTTGCCACTAAAAGGCTGTACTCTCTGTTGAAAAACTCTAAACTGGATTCAAAAGGCTCAGCACATCTGAAGCAGGATGGTCAACTCTACACAAACACCACAGACAAAGCCAACATCCTCAACAGACAATTCCAATCAGTCTTTACACCTAAAACACCACTCAAACTTAGTCAGCTCTCACGCATGGCAGTACAGGACTTTGTGGATGATGGCATACTCTACCCATCCCAAATACCAGAGAAACTCTTAGTTCTGTTCCTCAAATACCAAACATTACAGTCTCCCTGAATGGGATAATGAAACTGTTGAAAGACCTCAATCATCACAAGGCCGCAGGACCCGACCAGCTGAAACCCCTTGTCCTACAAAGACTCTGTGACGTAATTGCACCTATCCTACAGGTCATATTCCAGCAATACCTAAATATTGGTAGGTATCTAAAGACTGAAATTCTGCATACGTCTGCCCCCTTTTCAAAAAAGGAGTTACTAGCCTTGCATGTAGAGTATGTTGAGAATAAAGCCCTTAAGGACTGGAAACTTAGCATTTTAAAACTAGTGAATAAACGCATTTCTTTCTATTCTCAAAATACTAACTTATTACCTCCTAAGCCCAAGACGTCTTTACGTCATCTTAAACTAGGTATTCAAGAATTTCATAAGAAGTTTGTTTTGGCCCCTGCAGACAAGGCCGCTAACAACGTCGTCGTTGTGTGACGGCTCCACTATGTTAACACGCTTAAGCAGGAGCTTGGTGGTACTAAGGCCTATGAACTTCAGCCTTTAGCTGAAGAGAGAGCTATAGCAGATAAACATGTTTGTCTTTCAGCCACCAAGTTTGCTGTGTGTGTTAACGAAGGCCAAGACAAGCTTCCTACGCTATACTGGTTACCAAAACTTCATAAAAAACCTTACAAAGCACGGTTTATTGCAAATTCTACCAGTGAACTTTCTAAATTATTAGCTTCCTGTCTTACTGCTATTAAAACGCATGTAATTAAATATTATGATAAAGTCGTTGAAAGATCAGGAAGAAATCTGTTTTGGTCTATAAAAAATTCGAATGAGGTTTTAAATAAATTGAAATCTAGACATTTTCGTGCTTCTAGTCTGTCTACCTACGATTTTTCCACTCTTTACACTACACTTCCTCATAATCTTATAAAAGAAAAGCTTAATGATTTAACTGAATGGGCTTTTCACAGAGAAGATTCTCTCTATCTTGCATGTAATGTCAGAAATGCATTTTTCACTTCTAAAGAGCATAAGAATTATACACTTTGGTCATGTCAGAAAGTGTGTGATGCCCTCACCTTTCTACTTGACAATATTTATATTAGATTCGGTACTAAGTTATTAAGACAAATTGTGGGTATTCCGATGGGTACTAATTGCGCACCTCTTGTGGCTGATCTGTTCTTGTATTGTTATGAAAGAGACTTCATTTTGTCGCTTTCCATTGATAACCAATCTGAAATTATTGAAGCTTTTAGCTCTACTTCTAGATATTTAGATGATTTATTAAATATTGATAATACCTATTTTGATGGTTTGATCAGTCAGATTTACCCCCTAGAACTTCAGTTAAATAAAGCAAATTCTTCTGATACCGAGGCCCCGTTTTTGGATTTACATCTATCTATTGTAAATGGATTTGTTTCGTGCAAAATTTATGATAAACGCGATGACTTTGATATTGAGATTGTAAATTTTCCTTTTTTGGATGGTGATGTTCCTCATGCGCCATCCTATGGCGTTTATATTTCGCAATTAATTCGATTTGCTGGAGTGTGTAGTCATGTAACTGACTTCAACACTCGTAATAAATTATTAACGGCTAAACTCCTTAATCAGGGTTATCGGTACCATAAACTACGCAAAGCCTTTTCAAAATTTTATAGACGCCATTCTGATTTAATTTCAAAATTCAATATTGGACTTAAATCTCTTCTGCAACAAGGTCTATCGGAACCCGAATTTTATGGTGACTTAGTATATAAATTCAGAAAAAATATATAACCGCAATGACTTCAGCACCCAATTTCGTAAAATCATTCTTCGATATAAAAAGATTGGGTACAACATGAATATTATACGACAGACTGCATGCATGGTAGTTAACCCAATCACGGTTGGCAACTTTGCTTCCCTCTTTAATTGCACGCCGGTGGGTCAGGCCTCAGATTCTATGACGGCTCCAACGTAAAGGCTTATTGAGAATTAGAGAGATAATGTTGGTTGGTGCCTGATGCTCTGTCTCTGGTCGGGCTCATCGGAGTCTAACTGTTGGTTTTCTTTTGCTCCAGCATTTCAGTGGTTTCTTGCTGTCGAGTCCTCACCGTTGTCTCACCTCTGTGGTTCTTTGATTTTTGTGTTCACGGAGATATTGCACTGATGAGTTAGGAGGCCTTCATGCGGACTGAACAAATTATTTGTCTAAATCGCGACGGAAGTAAGGGCGAGGATTGTGGCCACGTAAAATCGATTTAAGCCCCCCAGAGGAAATCATCCACTGACCGTTCCAAGGCGGCTCTTCTGTGGCGATTTATTTATGTTGTTGTTTGTTACTTACTGTGTGTATCACTTGTGTCTTTTAATTTTGGATGGCCATATGGCCATTTTGTGGGAAAGTAACTGTCCTTATGGCCTTCCTTTGTTTGGGTTTCCATTGTGGTCTGGTCGCTTGGTGTTTGTATTTCTTTCCTTTTGGTGTCTTTTATGGGTGGAGTAAGTTAATTGTATCAATTCCTGATCTTTGTTTTACTTCTACTTTGTATCAAATTACAGGTGTAACGGTTATGGATAAATACCACTTCTCCAGCCTTGCTATAGGAGCCGGCTCTTTTAAGGACGCAGGTAGAGTGGTTGGCTTATTCACGAAGTTAAGCAACAGAGATTGCGGTTAGTACCTGGATGGGTGACCGCGTTGCTTGACTTCGTGCACGACCCGGTACACGCTACACAGGCCAATATCACTAACTAGCTTCTTATGTAAGGTGCTAGAGCACATCGTCACTACCAATGTGGTTTCTCACATGGACCAGTACAACCTGCTGTACGACTTGCAGCATGGTTTCCGAAGCAAACGCTCATGTGAGACCCAGCTTGTGACACTAATTGAAGATCTCATGAGGAACTCTTTGTCTTACTCGACCACTCAAAAGCATTTGACAAGGTCAGCCATCAGAAACTCCTGCTAAAGCTCCACAACTATGGAATCAGAAGTCCCAGCCTGAAATGGATACAGGCATTTTTTCTCTGGCAGAACACAAATAGTTGTTCTTGAAAATGAAAAGTCTGACACAGTGCCTGTGACGTCTGGGGTCCCTCAGGGTTCCGTCTTGGGACTAATACTTTTCTTGATATACATTAATGATTTACCCGACAATACGGGATCAAAGGTTCGGTTGTTTGCTGATGATACAGCCATCTACTTGGCAGTCTCCAGCCTGCAAGATGCTCAGATATTACAGCAGGATCTAGATTGCATTCATGAGTGGGAGTTACTATGGGACATGGAGTTCAATCCAAGTAAGTGTGTCGTCATACACGTCACACGTGCTAGAACCCCTGTCCCAAGTCAACACCTGCTGCATGGCCAGATTCTTGAATCGGTTGGAGGATTTAATTATTTGGGCATAGAGATCAGTGGCAACCTTTCCTTCAACACCCACGTCCAAAATGTATGCTCATCAGCAAGCCGTTCCTTGGGGTTCATTAAACGCACCATCAGAACAAAATCTCCAGCCACTCGTGAAATGGCATACAAGACACTGGTGCGCCCCTAGTTGAATACTCCTCCTCTGTTTGGAACCCTTACACCCAAAGCAACATCCATAAAATTGAAATGGTTCAACGTTGAGCAGCCCGGTGGACACTTGACAACAACTCCAGACAAGCAAGTGCTACCGAGATATTAAACTACTTTGGCTGGCGTTCCCTTGAACAGAGAAGGAGAGATTCCCGGCTTTGCCTGTTTTACAAAATCATTCACAGCTTAGTAGCCGTTGACCTGCCACCGTATGTCGAGCATCCCATCCGGATTTCGCAAAAGAATTTCCACCCACTGGTTTACCGCCAGATCCATACAAGAGTAGATTACTATAAATACTCGTTCTACCCCCTCGCAGTCGTGTAATTGAATCGGCTGCCGTCCCAAATTGCACTACTGCCCACTTTCGAGCTTTTCAAAAGGGCAGTGTGTACAGTCAGCCATTCAATGCCATTAATGCCAGTGCGCTGTTTTTATCTTTTAACTTTCACTGTCAGCCTGCTTTCTGACTTCTAACATTTTAACCATATCATCTTTCTTCCACCCTCACTAACAATTCTTACGGAAATTTTTATTTTATAACTCTTCTACTAACATTGCACAGACGCGCACCTGCACGTAATCCACTCGAGGGGTGATGCAGTATAGATATAGATAGATAGATATAGGATGAAGTTTCTTGCTCAAGGAAACAACACTTCGGTCAGCGTGAGAATCGAACCCGCAACCTCTCGATCACAAATCCGATGCGCTACCACTGCACCAAAGCGCTCCACTAACGCGTGCGTTATTGTCATTCGGAATTTCACCTTCATTGCTTACAAGACGTTTTTCTCTCTGTCTGTAAAGAAAAAAAGATATAAAAGAAATGTCCGTTTCTCATGGTAAGTGTCTTCTTTTATTTGTAGTCGTAATAAATCATGATGTAGGTTCACTGTTATTGCACAAAAACATAAATTTTTCATTTAAGTAGTTTATAAATTGTGTCTGCTCGTAATGTTTTGACAGTGTAGTTCTCGACATATAGATAAAATGACGTCAAACCTTGTGTTTTTAAACTTAGGTCACATGATAACCAAAATATCAATGAAGGGTGTAGATACTAAAATTTCCACGCGCATTTTATCTTGTTAGTTTTCCCGTTTCTGTATCTATCTCTTGTAGGGTAAAATCATATGTGATATATAATCTGTGATATAATACATACATGTGGTTATATCCTCCATAAATGCAAAAATAATAATAATTACTAGATCTAATTGTTACACATGATTTTCTTTAAAAAAATCTTTAAAAAATGTTCTGTCATGTGTAGTTAATGAAATAGTATACTTCATAAAAATGGTGTAGAAACAGAAAAAAAACAACTTTCAAACAGACCGTTTTTGGTTTCATTTTGAAGGCCAATAACTATTTCATTACAGAACCTCTTCACATGTAGGCTCTTATACATCAGCATCAGGCACCAACCAACATTACATAAAATTTACTTCTAATTTTCAGAAAGCCTTTACGCTGGAACCGCCATAGAATCTGAGATCTGACGCATCGGCGTGCAAATATAGAGGGAAGCAAAGTTGTCAACCGTGATTAGGTTAACTACTATGCATGTAGACTGTCGTATAACATTATTGTTGTACCCAATCTTTTAATATCGAATAATGATTTTTCGTAATTGAGTGCTGAAACCATTGCCAGTAGCAAATCACGAAAACACGCCAATTAAAATATATTGAGAATTTTGCCATAAATAAAAAATGAAAGTTTCCCTATAAAAATGAAAATTTCTCAATAAAAATACAATATTTTTCATATTCTGTTCTAGACATATATTCGAAGTACATGTTAGAACCGTCTCGGCGAGGCGATTCTAACGAGCACTAACGAATGATGTTTTAAGCAGAAATAAGAAACATGATGTTTACCCCTGTAAACCCCAGTTTACTATATTTAAATGGGGTTTGAGGAGATCAAAACATAGGCGTGTTTTCGTGATGAGGGTTGCGTGGTTAAAACATTAAGCACTCGAGGGAAAGGCTTGTCCCGCGACGACACGATATCTTGGTGGAATAACGTTAACTTATCCAGATATAGCTTGATTTGGGTAAATATTAGGTGGATTTGTGAAAATACAGTGGATTTCGATAAATACAGTGGATTCGGGTGTATTTGGGTTTTTCGTTCCACCCGTTTTATCTGGGATCTCAGGGCGTTGTGTTTCAAGAAGAAATTAAAAAGTTCAGAATAGAACTGCTAGATTTGGAATTAGCAACTACTGCTTGGAAACTGGGAGTATGGCTGGAATAAAAGAAACATTAAAATGGAAGTCTCTCAAAAAGGTAGAAGAGGCGGTAGCTATGCTTCGATATAAAAAGACTAGGTACAACATAAATGTAATACGACAGACTGCATGTAGTTAACCCAATCACGGTTGACAACTTTGCTTCCCTCTTTAATTGCACGCCGGTGGGTCAGGCCTCAGATTCTATGACGGTTCCAGCGTACAGGCTTATTGAGAATTAGAGAGATCTAATTCAAGGTAATATTGGTTGGGGCCTGATGCTATGTCTCTGCTCGGGCCCAACGGAGTGTAACTGTTGATTTCCTTTTGCTCCAGCATTTCAGTGGTTTCTTGCGTTCGAGTCCTCACCGTTGTTTCATCTCTGTGGTTGATTGCTTATTTGTGTTCACGGAGATGTTGCACTGATGAGTTAGGAGGCCTTCATGCGGACTGAAAAAATTATTTGTCTAATTCGCGACGGAAGTAAGGGCGAGGATTGTGGCCACGTAAACTCGATTTAAGCCCCGCAATGGAATTCGTTTCCGCTGACCGTGCCAAGGCGGTTCTTCTGTCGCGGTTTATTTTTGTTATGGTTTGTCTTTGGGTGTTTGTTTCGCTTGTGTTGTTTTATTTTGGATAGCCTATTGGCCATTTTGTGGGAAAGTAACTGTCTTTTTGGCTTTCCGCTATTGATGTTTCCATTAGGGTCTGTTGCTTCATGTTTGTGTTTCTTTCCCTTAGAGTGTCTCTTATGGGAGCTGTGGGTTTGATTGTATCGATTCCTGATCATTGCCTCCACTTCTATTATACTACTGTACAAAAGTCTAAAGGTGATACCAGCATTCCAACAGATGGCCGACCTTGTGCCCCCAAACTTGGCGCTGTGGCGTCATTCATTTGCATTTCAGATCCCTTCAGCTAAAACTGACATTTGCCGTTATGATACCACACCCGTGCGACATAATGCATTTTTTCACATCTTCAAAAATGGCTACTGCTGGTTTTCGTTTGCTCCAGTATTTCAGTGATTTCTTATTGTCGAGTCCACATCTTTGTTTCATCTCTGTGGTTGTTTGATTTTTCGTGTTCACGGAGATGTTACACTGATGAGTTAGAGGCCTTCATGCGGACTAAACAAATTATTTGTCTAAATCGCGACGGAAGTAAAAGCGAGGATTGTGGCCACGTAAAATCGACTTAAGCCCCGCAGTCGAATTAGTTTCACTGACGGTTCCAAGTCGGTTTTTCTGTCGCAGTTTATTTTTGTTATGGTTTGTCTTTGAGTGTTTGTATGGCTTATATTATTTGTTTTGGATAGCCAATTCGCCATTTTTGGGGGGAAAGTAACTGTCCTTTTGGCTTTCCGCTATTGATGTTTCCATTAGGGTCGGCTGTTTCATGTTTGTGTTTCTTTCCCTTATAGTGTCTCTGATGGGAGCTGTGGGTTAATTGTATCGATTCCTGATCATTGCCTTCACTTTTCTTTTCTAATGAAAATCCGCCGTGATATGTTTTTTTATAAATACTGTAAACATTGGTTTTGAGGCGGTTTTAGCGAGTACCCACAACCTATGTCATTGAACAAAAATTAGAAAGAAATGTTTACCCCCGTAAATACGAGATTTCTCTAAATATTGTGAGGTTTACGACAGACTGCATGCATGGTAGTTAACCCCATCACGGTTGACAACTTTGCTTTCCTCTTTAGTTGCACGCCAGCGGGTCAACCCTCAGGTTGTATGACGGTTCCAGCGTAAAGGCTTATGTTGGTTGGTACCGGATGCTCTGTCTCTGGTCGGGCCCATCGGAGTCTAACTGTTGTTTTCTTTTTTTTTTTGCTCCAGCATTTCAGTGGTTTCTTACTGTCGAGTCCACATCGTTGTTTCATCTCTGTGGTTGTTTGATTTTTTGTGTTCACGGAGATGTTGCACTGATCAGTTAGGAGGCCTTCATGCGGACTGAACAAATTATTGTCTAAATCGCGACGGAAGTAAGAGCGAGGATTGTGGCCACGTAAAATCAACTTAAGCGCCGAGGTCGAATTAGTTTCACTGACCGTTCATTTTTGTTATGGTTTGTCTTTGAGTGTTTGTATGGCTTATATTATTTTGTTTTGGATAGCCAATTCGCCAATAGATTTTCTTTTAAACTTTGACCCCCATGTCTCTGATATTTGCAAAAAAAAAAAAAAAAAAACTCTGAGCAACTTGCTGTGCTGAAACGTATTGGTAGATTTTTAACCAAACAGGGTAAATTAACAATCTATTACTCTTTTATTGCCTCCAATTTTAACTACTGCCCTATAGTTTGGCACTTTTGCAGCGTAGTTAGTACAAATAAGATGGAAAAAAAATCAAGAAAGGGCACTAAGGTTTATCCATAATGACTTTCTGTCATCTACAGAAGCCTTATTAGCCCTGTCAAAAACTGTACCCCTGCATATCCAGAGAATGAAATAAATGGCAACTGAAGTGTACAGGATAGTAAATGACCTGTCCACTCAGTATATAAGAGACCTGATAAGTATCAAGGTCTCCCATTATTATTTCAGGGGCGAGCACAAAGCAAACCTGCCTCAAGTTAGCTCAACTAGATACGGACTGAAGTCGTTTCGTTATGAGGCCGCCCGGATATTGAACAGCCTACCCAACAATATAAGAACAGCCGAGTCGTTCCCACAGTTTAAGAGGCTGATCCGTACCTGGGACGGTGTCAACTGCAGATGCACTTCATGTTCGGTCTAGTTCAGCCCTAACTTCTTTTATGTTACCCGAATATTTTAAATTTAATGAAACTTAATTTGTATTTTATTTCAGGAATGTTTTTTAGATATGATGGATGCAGACTTATTCAAAACCAAGGTATGGCAAGGGTAATTCAGGTATGGGTCACCCAGATTCGGAATAGTCTCTCTACTACACAGTGAAAGGCTTAATCTCCTTTCTCATATTCAGAGACTTGCCCTTGCTCTGGATTGGCCTGTACGTGAATGCCCCTTTTGCATGTATTTGCAGTTTTTGTTTATCCCCGTTTAATACTTCCTTTGTTAGTTACTGTTTCGTTTTCGAAAGGCTAGGTGGCCAAGGCTAAACTACCCCCTTTTTCGCGCAAAGGTTGTATCTTCAGTGGGTTTCTTTTCGCTGCAAGGGTGTCAGACCATACTTTGTGCCTCTTCTTTTTAATGTTATTTGTGCACTTATTGTTAGGGATCTGAGGGCTATGTCTTTGTGTAGCAAATGAGCTGAACTTAAACGCCCTCTGATCCTTTAACATTATCATTAGCAAGTAACATTCATAGATTTTAGTCCTGGAATAAATTATTTAATTATTTATATACATTATATTACATTATACATATATTTTTAATCCAAACTTTTCTTTTCTTGTTTGCCCTACTTTTAGTACTGTATCAAACTTCCTTTATCAATGTCTTTATGTGATTATCTGTATATATATATATATATATATATATATATATATATATATATATATATATATATATATATATATATATATATATATATATATATATATATATATATATATATTAATGTAAATGTCTTAACAAAATGTCCATACTTCTTATGCAACTCCGCTGTCTGTGATATTGGACTCATAATATAAGTGCTAAGTGTTTTTATATACTCTTATGTTGCATGCTGTGATATATTTAAACCCTATTTGTTGTCTTACAATATGTTTGTCGAAGTAAAAGCCCTACTGGGCTTATGTTATATTGTTAACACTATTCGACTTTAAATAAAATTTCTATGTCTATGTCTATGTCTATACCATTTTTGGGGGGAAAGTAACTGTCCTTTTGGCTTTCCGCTATTGATGTTTCCATTAGGGTCTGCTGTTTCATGTTTGTGTTTCTTTCCCTTATAGTGTCTCTGATGGGAGCTGTGGGTTAATTGTATCGATTCCTGATCATTGCCTTCACTTTTCTTTTCGGAGATGTTGCACTGATGAGTTAGGAGGCCTACATGCGGACTGAACAAATTATTCGTCTTAATCGCGACGGAAGTAAGGGCGAGGATTGTGGCCACGTAAAATCGATTTAAGCCCCCCCCCCACCACCACCACCACCAGTGGAATTCGTCTCCGCTGACCGTTCCAAGGCGGTTCTTCTGGCGCAGTTTATTTTTGTGTGGAAAGCCTATTGGCCATTTTGTGGGAAAGTAACTGTCCTTTTGGCTTTCCGCTATTGATGTTTCCATTAGGCTCTGTTGATTCATGTTTGTGTTTCTTTCCCTTTAGTGTCTCTGATGGGAGCTATTGATTAATTGTATCGATTCCTGATCATTGTCTACACATCTATTTAGTTGTGTGTGTGTGTGTGTGTGTGTGTGTGTGTGTGTGTGTGTGTATGTGTGTTGGGGGTTCATTTCACGGTCTTGTTCACGTGATGCAAAGGGTCCTTCTTCACCCGGACCATTAGAGAACGGAATGCCCTTCCCGATTTGATAATTTCCTCTGAATCGTTACTGGTGACACGTCAAATAACATTCATTCACCAGGATCTGTGAAAAGGGAAGTTAGTCCTCATCTGAAGGTGTAGAGAGTTGTGAAGCTGAGTTCACCTATTTGGTGAGAGCTAGGAACTAACTTCCCATATTACATGTCCTTGTGAATGAATTTCTTCGGACATGTCATCAGTAACAATCCTGATTCTGAATCGTTCGTCCGTTCTTCAAGATAAGGCATTTTACGTCTGCCAGGGTCGAGCGGACAGAACTCCATAGCTCCACAGCGAGACGTAAGTTATGTGCTTCTGGGCTGCGAATCGCGGCAGTTTGTCCAACAAGAGTCAATCGCATTGGACTGCATGTGCCCTACCGATGAAAGTGAAGCACTGTCAGTTTTAGATATTTTGAAGGCCGGTCTAAATTGAACGAACATGTAGAGTAATCAGTGCCAATTCGGCTGCAGATGCGATTTCTCTACTGTGCTCGAGAGCAGAAAGTAGGTCAACGGTGCTCTCTCTTGGGGCCGCGCAAGTTTGGCCATCGGACTTAGGCTACAAATGAAACATGTCTATGAAAGTTCCCGTTCAGGAAAACGCTCTGCTAGAGGTCCAGGAAGAAGACTGGTCGCAAGTCTTAATCCCAGCCAGCAGGCAGGATGAGTGCGTTAAGATACAGGCGTTGGTGCAATCCCTAAGCATCTCCTACCGTATTGGTCATGCAGAAGTGCTGCTTGCAGGCGAAGGCGTCGGTCGCTGCAGTGTCGGTGAGGGCGCGGGTTCGGCGCTGGTTGTCGATGGTCTGGTGATGGTGGATGGAGAAACCTCGATGGTCACATCGTTGGTGCGGCTGTATCTTGTAGTGGTCGCACCGTCGCAGCTGGTTGCTTTTTCTTCCCTGTCTTCTTGTGTCTGGCTGGAGCAGGAGTGCTCAAATCTCCGGCTCTATGTTTTAGCTCGGCGACTCGCTCCGGCTATACACGTAGTCCCGCACTGCATGACCTTGTTTGTTTGTTGTGGTTTAGCGTCCCCACCAACACTATTGAGGTCATTTTGGAGACGGTGCTTTCAATTTTGTGGGAAATGACATCTAAAGCCCTGTCGCCTAATGAAACCAATAGGGCTGGTATTTACTGGACGATCTGACATCTCATCATCTATTTATACTGCAGCATCCCGTAAAGAAGACTATCGTGCAGGTGTGTACGCAGAGGCTCGCACCAGTGTGCCTAGGCAAGCTTAGTCCATCTAAGCCACTAGCCAGTACTTATGTGCGGTCAGTTTCATCACTATTTCTCTAAGCCCCGATGGGCGGGGGCCGCACGGCATGACCTAAAAGCTCGCTTAACAGCGAGCCAGCGAGGGGAGGTAACTACCAAACAATACACGGTAACAAGACGTTTCGCCCCCAAGACGTTTCTCCCTGGTCGTTTCCACCCTAGTCGTTTCGCCTCCATTTTTGGTCCCTAATCGTTTCGCCCGCAAACCCTAGTCATTTCGCCCCGCAACCATTCCCCGCTAGTCGTTTTGTATAAAATATTTAGGAACTCAGAGAGAGAGAGAGAGAGAGAGAGAGAGAGAGAGAGAGAGAGAGAAAGAGAATAGTTCAAAGAACATGTACTTTGAATGGCAATGTAAATTGTGTATTATGAGAAGTACGTATTACCTATTTTGTTCCATACCGTCAATCAATCAACTTCAAGAGAGAGAGAGAGAGCGAGAGCGAGAGAAGAGCATGTAGTTTGAATGGAAATGGTAATTAGAATTCATGATAAGTATTACCTGTTTTGGTCAATACCATCAACCACATTGTTTCTTTGGTTTGACTCATTAATTACGCAATTTGATTAATGATGAGGTGTGAAAACACGTGCTCTTTGCAAAGTTAAACGTTTATTTTGTTTGACTCATATGATTCATTAATCACGCAATTAATGCGATTAATGATGAGGTGGGAAAACACGTGTTCTTTGCAAAGGTAAACATCTTTATTTATCTCTTTACCGCCTTAGCTAGTTTTTAATTATTGGTTTGTTGTTTCGTAAATAGTGCCGGCGAGCAACGATTAATGGTGAGGAAGAAAACGCATGCTCTATGAAAAATTATTGTCTTTATCTCTCTTTATCCCTGCCACCCCATGAAACCAGTTGGGGTTTATATGCATGGATGGGCCGACTCGCACCATTAATTTTGCCTGGGCAAGCTTTGACCTTCAAAGCGGTTTACCAGTACTCATGTGCGGTGGGTTTCAGCTCTGCGTGGGGCATCAAGCAACACAATCTATTTCTCCAAGCCCCGAAGCAACTAGAATTATTAAGGTTGTTTTCTTCAAACAATTTTAATCATTGTAAACAATCACATTATATTACTTAGACATGTTAACGTACGGGAGTTTTTCGACAATAACATTAAATATCAAGGAAAAATGGTCACTTTCTCGTCTGTTACTGTCTGTTGCTTGACTGATATTTATTTTGACCTAGAAAGCACAACAGACTTAACATTAAATCAGTACTAGTAATAGATAAGTAAATAAATAATCAAGAAATATCAAGGAAAAATGGTCACTTTCTCGTCTGTTACTGGATTCATTGTTTTATTCAATTTTGGTGGTTTACGGGGGTGTCATTATGTTTTTCTTATTTACATTCAAAGATATAGGTTACGGGTACTCGTTAGAACCGCCTCAAAATAGCGGCTGTAACAAGCACCCACAACCTATGTTTGCAATATAAAGGGTACTTTGTCTGGTCTGAAAAATTATGTAATAACTAAAAAACAGATTATAATTAACAAAAAAGTAGAAAGAAGGAATACACCAACACAAATAATTAAACACGAATGTGTTGCTTGACTGATATTTATTTTGACCTAGAAAGCACAACAGACTTAACATTAAATCAGTACTAGTAATAGATAAGTAAATAAATAATCAAGAAATTCGAGCGTCATGGGTAATTTGTGTGACCAGAAAACATTAAATGCCTAAAACGCTATGCAATAAACGAAACAAATATATTTTATGTGAAAAAGAGATAAATAAAAATCAAAAATGAGTTCCTTTAAGAGCAATGAAAACATTCATAAGAAAGAAGATGGGTCATACTACGTAGTTTCGGCTAATAAAGCCTCATCAGTGACCCTGTAATGATCCGGCAAAGAAAGCCAGAGAAAACATAGCATCCACAACCCATGTTTGCAGTATAACTACCATGTTACGCGCCGGAATTCGGAAGAAACGCCTGTAAAATGACCTAAATAATGTTTGCAGGGGCGTTTAATCTCAAACCAAACAGCAGAAATAAGAAAAATAGTGTATACCCCCTTAAATCCGAATTTTCTCTAAAAAATGTGGGGTTTATCGGGGTGGGGTGGTGTTCACGGGATTACCGATCCGAGTCTTGTGTGCAACACATCGTCTCGTGATAGTTAGCATTTCTGCCAAACAATTTCAAAATCCATTCAGGAAAGTAGAACAAAGTTATTAACCGGACACGAAAAAATATCCCTTTTTTACCTTTGACCTCGGGGCCTGAATAAATAGATGGGCTGTATGATGCTTCCATGCAGAGCCGACACTCCCGTAACGTTGGAAGTAAATACTTCTGTTACTCAGAGATATTCTAAGCCAATGGCCCAATGCAGTGATAATGTCTCCCAAAGGGCAATTAAGCCCCTATTTTCTTAAAGACCGACCCTAGCTATCAGTGGCATGCCAGTTAAATGGCCATTAATCTGACTTAATATAATTTATGTTGTTGTACTGGTCAGCTGTAAGGTCTGCCGATTTATTGATTTCTTATACAATGTTGCAATATGTAACTGATGTCAATGCCATCTACATGTATTTTGGTTTGTGTTTTACGGCCCTTTCAAGATTATTTCACTCATATCGAGCCGAGGTGGGTGAAAACCGGAATGCCCGGAGAAAAACCACCTGACCTTCCGCTGCAGAACTTGGCGTCTCATGTGTGGCCCAAGCGAGGCTCGAACCCATTCTTTGACATTTGACGCCTATTCAAATATACTGGTAAAATTTTAGCACCCAAATAAATAAATAAATACACTTTTCAGGTTAAAATCTTGATATTTTTCATGTTTCTGCTCGAAACACAGACCGTGGGCAATCGATAGAATCGCCTCGGCGAGGCTGTTTTTATGACTACCCATAATCTATGTTTTTCAGATAAAAATCCTGATATTTTTCATGTCTCTGCATTAACCACGGACCGTGGATACTCGATAGAATCGCCTCGATGAGGCTGTTTTTACGATTACCCACAATCTATGTTTTTGAGCAGAAAAATAAAAATAATGCTTATTCCAGTCAACTTCGGTTTTACTATTTCAAAATGGGGTTTAAGGGGTCAGAATTATATAGATGTACTCGTAATTTGTGACAAACAGATCGCGAAGGTAAAGAAAATAAAAGCCAAAAGTGAACTAACCCCCCACCAAAAAAAAAAAAAAAATAGCCGTGTTTTCACTAACCCAACGACCCTGCTTCAGACACTGACTCTACTAGTTTTATCAATAAAGAACAAAATAAAAATTTAAACACCAACCCTATCATTTTCAAGATCCGACCCTACCCAGTGTCGTCTTTGCATTTTCCCATAGTATTTTCGCGTTTTAAGTACATTTTTGTAGTTTAAGTAATTTAGTACCTTCAAAAATACAGAGCTGAATTTTGTGAGCATTTAAAATGAGTTATGATATACAATCCAAGTCTCAACATGACAACTTTATTAACAAAAAAAAAAAAAACAAAAAAAAAAACCATGTACAAAAACAAAAAAATACATAAAAAAATAAAGGCCCGACCCTGTATTTTTCGAGGGGAAAAATAAAATAATAATAAAAAAAGTTTTTTCCCACCTACCGACCATTTTTTTTTTCAGCATGATAGTAGAAACACAACTGTTTTTTACGCCTAGGTAAAGATACGATACGATACTTTATTAATGCAAAAAGCCATTACGGCCCATGAGCATATATACATATACAATAACTTTCATATACAGGATAGCAAGCAGCAAATAGCGAATACACATACATACATTAATAACAATAACATATTTATGTTATGGTTTGGGAGAGGTGCTTCAATATTAGAATAATATACAATACCAAATACCTTTCTTTAAAGAGTCTTTAGGAAAATTCCGCACAGACCCGACCAAGCATTGGCATGTAATAGAGAGAGAGAGAGAGAGAGAGAGAGAGAGAGAGAGAGAGAGAGAGAGAGAGAGAGAGAGAGAGAGATAGATAGATAGATAGATAGATCTGAATTCCGAAATCTGAAGAAGTTATACATGTCAACAGAATGCTAACAATAAATACTGACAGACGGACAATAAATGCACATACATAAAATAAAATAAAGATATCAAACACTTGTTCTTAAACATAGAGGCGACTGCGTATCTGTGACACACTCATTGCGTATTGTTTTTCAATAAGTGCATCTGCGTCAGCATGCATACGCATTGCGTATTGTTTATCGATACGCTCAATGCGTCTTCATGATTAAAACTTCGCAATACGTGCACTGCGTATTCGTTTCATATACGCACGATGCTTTTGCACACGTAAACTTTGTCACACACGTATTTGCGTATTTGTGTTTATTTTGGCGACTTTTTCCTGTGTAGGTTGTGGGTGTTCGTTAGAACCGCCTCATTGAGAAATAAGAAAATTAAAGGCGCTGATCAGGCTTCAAAGGAAAAAAGACTGGAAAAGACTGAAAAAAAAAGGAAATACGGAAAATGACCTATACAGTGTTGATGGGGACCTTTTAAACCTCAAATCAAAGTCAATGACCTACATAGTGTTGACGGACAGAAGGGCTTGAGATGTCATTTCATGTCAAGTTCGTGTCAAAGTGCCACAAAATCCACAGTGACCTATATAATGTTGACGGGGACGTTTAACCTCAAATAAAACAAAACACTTACCTCGCAAAATATACAGTCCGTATTATCACAGTTTGCAGAACAAACCGAACAAATGTAGGTTTTATCCATTTTGAACAAAATGAGCGAATGACATGAATTACCAGCAAAATGGTTTATAAAGACGTTTCCAAATGAGCAATACCCCTTAGATCGTTTGAAGACAATACTAG
This sequence comes from Lucinisca nassula, assembly GCA_963580285.1. NCBI lineage: Eukaryota > Metazoa > Mollusca > Bivalvia > Lucinida > Lucinidae > Lucinisca > Lucinisca nassula. Next base: position 79,798,244 of record OY757015.1, on the reverse strand, counting down.
GCGGCAAGTGCCTTTAATCAATGCACACTTTGAAAAAGTCGGTTCTTTAAACAAACCCAAAAATCAAATAACTAATTAGAATCCACTAATATCATTAACTAATCAACAACCGTGTAAACATCGTCAGTGTGGCAATAATTGTCCGAGAATATGAAAAACTCGGTTCTTTAACTTAACCCAAAAATCTAATTAGAAACCGCGAATATCATTAATTAATCAACAACCGTGTAAACATCGTCAGTGTGGTAATAATTGTCCGAAAATGTGATGTCTTTTGCAGGCGCCATTATGACAACATATCCGTGTGATATAGGGCGATCTTTCATAACTCAAAAAAAAAAACGGTCATTTTTTTTTTTTTTTTTAAGAAAAATTGTGATATTTTTATTTATACTGCAAAAAATGTTTTGGTTCTCGTTAGTACCGTCTCAATTACGAAAACAATAAAAACAAACAAACAAAAAAAAAAAACAAAAAAAAAAAAACGAAAATTTCCAGAGAAAAACAAATCTGATATTTATCTTATTTCTGCTCGAAACATATATTGTGAGTACTCGTTAGAACAGCCTGAGCGATGCGGATCTAACGAGTACCCACTATCTAAATTTTTATCAGAAATAATAAGAAAAATATATACCCTTGTAAACCCCATTTTTACCATATGAAAGTGGGCTTTATGGGGGACAAAATTATATAGTGTTTTCGTCATTTAAACGAGAACCCTAAATCTATGTCTTGAGGAAGATATTATAATACCACCACACACACACACACACACACACACACACACACACACACACACACACAACCCATAAACCCCAGTTACCTCAATATAATTGGGGTTTAGAGGGGTGCAAATAACACTATTCAAATATATTGAAAATTTTATCAGCAAGATTTGAAGATTTTCAGATAAGAAATTTTCATTTATCAGTTTTTTTTATAATTCTACTCGAAACATAGATTGTAGGTACTCGTTAGAACAGCCTCGGCGAGGCGGTTCTACTGTACTGAGTAGCAACATAGTGTGCGTTTGAGACGAAATAAGAAAAAATAATATATATCCCTGTAAACACCATTTTTGCTATTTTCAAGAGATACGTCTGAGTGAAAAATTAAATTATTCAAATATTTAGAGGGACAGTTTAAACACGAGTACGGAGCAGGGCATTATCGTTTTACATACATGAATATAGATTCACGTTTATAAATACACTAATCAACGAATAGTATTGGGAGTTAGCACAGTTCTGGTTGCAGGAATAGTTGTTGTTGTTGTTTTCAAGTCAATGACTGTGTCGGCCAGTCTGGGTCTGAACTGTAAAAATAATTAACTATTCGATAATTGAAGTTTTAATTACCTGAACTGTTCTCAGGTTTGACACATCCGTCTCAAATTAACTTCTTTACTGGTAATTATCATGAGTGATTTTTTTCAATCACTTAAAACATATTTTGTATATAAAGCTTCTTTTTAAGAGTTAGATTACCATATCTGGTTTAATCACTGAAGCAGCAGTATGACGAAGTTTGCTATTTTCGGCGACAGCTACATGACGTGGTTACAACGGTTTACTAAAGAGAGACTTAACGTATCTTCGTGTCGATTCTTCGGTGTCATTGGCATGTCCACAAGAAAGAAGTTCGAGGGGATGTTCAGAGAGCTGAAGAACTACCGACCTGACGTCATCTTCATCAGCCTTGGGTACGAAGTGGACAGATGTCAAAGACCTCGTGAAAAGGCTCACAGACATCGTCGACGAACTCCATCGGCATGGCGTGAGACGTGTATTCGTGTCCAGCATAATAAAGCGAGGTTCTTTCCCGACATTTACTGGTTTAAAGAGGGAAAAATTCAACAAGATCCGACACGCAGTAAACAAGGGACTCAGAAAGAAACTGGGCTCTAGTTTCATCGACGTCGGGAAAAAAATCAGATACTCCCGCCACTACGACGACGATCAAGTTCACCCTGGGTTCAAGCAGGGTGGAATGCATCTTCTAAAATGCATAATTGAGAGGTGTTTCGATAGCTACCTGACTGGTTAGAAGATGCACAAAGGCCCTTTTTAGGGCCGCAATATCACTCTGAGAGAAATAAAAATAAAAAATGAGTTCCTTTAAGAGCAATGAAAACATTCATAAGAAAGAAGATGGGTCATACTACGTAGTTTCGGCTAATAAAGCCTCATCAGTGACCCTGTAATAATCCGGCAAACAAAGCCAGAGGAAACATACTGCAATTTTGCGAATTTCGAATAGGCAGTCGATTCAAAGACTGATATAAATCAAAATGGGGTCCAAATAATTAAAAACCTGTCTAGAATATGAGTCTAAACCAATAATTTATTTCTGATTTCTCAGAATATTCACGCCGATCTCAAAGGACCAAAAGTAAAATATAAACTACACTATGGTTGATGTACGGGGAGACGTTTTACGGCCGCCACACGGCACAACACCAGCTGCAGTGAAGGCAAATAAAAATCAAAACTGAGTTCCTTTAAGAGCAATGAAAACATTCATAAGAAAGAAGATGGGTCATACTACGTAGTTTCGGCTAATAAAGCCTCATCAGTGACCCTGTAATAATCCGGCAAAGAAAGCCAGAGGAAACATACTGCAATTTTGCAAATTTCGAATAGGCAGTCGATTCAAAGACTGATATAAATCAAAATGGGGTCCAAATAATTAAAAACCTGTCTAGAATATGAGTCTAAACCAATAATTTATTTCTGATTTCTCACCTTTATATGTCAAACATTAAAATGTTCTAGGCCCTAAACAAAAAAAAAAAACCTTTATTGATTAAGCTTTCACCCTTAAACTCCAACCCCGGCCGATATCAAAATCAGTGCAAAAGCAAAACGGGCTTCTGTTTATCCAGTTCTCATGCCTGTCTATTCATAATGATAATTAAATTAACACTCGACAGGTATACTTTAATAGATAAACACGTCTTCGAAAAATTTTAAGAGCCAGATCAAACAATACCATGGGCTTAAAACCAAATATAACCATTTTTATTTGAACCAACCACATATGTACGAAGAAAATTAAGTACATTTCCAACTTAAAAAATTATAATGGTTTAATATAGTCATGAAGAAATAGAGAGAATATGAATACGGGTTAAGAATACGATCTTCTCTCCAGCGCACATGTCAATTGAATAAATAAATAAATAAATAAATAAATAAATAAATAAATAATTATTGTTATTGAACTTTTTTTGGAGGACAAAACCTTCCTTTCGTAGACAAAGACAAAAACTTCATTTCGTAGACAAAGACAAAAACTTTATTTCGTAGAAAAGAACTTCATTTCGTATAAAAGAACTTCATTTCGTAAACAAAAACTTCCTTTCGTAGAAAAAACCTTCTTTTCGAAATTTGTTAATTTCGAATGAATAAATTGTTGTTATTATTGTTATTGTTATTACTTTTATTATTAAACATTTTTGGTGTGAACAAAAACCGTCCTTTCGTAGAAAAAAACCTTCCTTTCGTAGAAAAAAACCTTCCTTTCGCAGACAAAGTAGAAGTAAAACAAAGATCAGGAATCGATACAATTAACTTACTCCACCCATCAAAGACACCAAAGGGAAAGAAATACAAACATTAAGCGACCAGACCATAATGGAAACCTATACAAAGGAAGGCTTCCTTTCGTAGCCAAAACCTTCATTTCGAAATTCGTAAAAAAATATTGGAGTGCAACGCTATATACAATAATATACAATAACAGTCCTGTAAAATACTGACTTTTTCTGAAATTTCTCTATTTTGTTATCAGATTTTAATCTCTAAACTAAACCATCTCCCTGCTTTGGACTGTCAGAATTGGTATTTTATTACCAGAGCTGGCAAAAATCTGGAAACACTCAAGAAATTGCTGAAGCTAAGCACAATTTACAGATTTTAACTAAACAGAGGAAAATTCATTTCTAGGAAAAAGAAACAGGTTTGATTGAGTGAGTGAGCACATGAGCAAGCAAGTGAGTGGGTGAGTAGGTAAGTAAGCAAGTTACCCTGCATGCACACAACGTTGACTCAACTTTGATTCAACGATGTTGTTTCAACGGTGATTCAGTAGTAGGTAGGTAAGTAAATAAGTTATTAAGTAAGGTCTTGATTTAAAGAGGTTTTGGTAATGAGGAAAATCACAAATAAATAAAAAGAAAAAAAAAATAAATAAATAAAAATAAGTATTTTTTTTTCAATATTGTACAGAATGGGATCTCCCATCCCGCATACAGAAGGGTACCAGGCTGAGTAGAATTTAAACATTGATAAAAATTGGAACAGTGAAGGCCCTGATCAGACGCCTTGTACTGCAGCCTCTGATATGGGCCTGCACTGTTTGCAACGAGTGATAAGTTGTTTCCTTTTTCCTTATTCCTTTCTCCTTATTTATTTTTTCAACCTGAATTTTTACAAGGTGTCATATCAGGAAAGGTCATCAAAACCTCATCAAAATAAGTCGACTTTACGCTTCGGCTCCTATCAAAATAAGACGACTTTACGTAAATATGCTTGGTAAAATTTTTAGTAGCATAGAATCGACTACTCAGTTATCATATACAATATCAAACCAAAAACCTTCCTGCCTATCGGGGTTTGTTTTGTTTGTTTGAGGTTTAACATCCCCGTCAACACAGTATAGGTTTATTTGGAGACGTTACTTCCAATTTTGTGGGACTATCTGACATTGAGATGAAATGACATCTCAAACCCTGTTGCCCAATGAAACCAATTTGGTTTATAAGCATGGACGGTCCGCCTCGCACTGCGGTTTCTGGACAGGCTTATATCCTCTAAGCGGTTTACCAGTACTAGTGTGCGGGCGGTTTTTTCTGATCTGCGTGGAAGCATCATGCAGCCCATTTATTTCTTGAAGCCCCGATGGGCGGGGCGGTATCGGGCTTGGAGAAATATATTGAGCTGAATGGTGCTTCCACGTAGAGCTGAAACTGACCACACATGGGTAAGCCTGCACAGCTACGGGCTTCCGTGTTCTAGTGGATAAGAGCGCTGATTCTTAATCATTAGGTCTTTCACCGCTGTGGGTTCGAGCCTGACTGGGGACACGTGTGAGACGCCAGGTTCTGCAACGGAAGATCAGGTGATTTTTCTCCGGGTATTCTGGTTTTTGCCTACCACTGATTATCACTTGGCTCAAAATAAGTGAAATAATCTTGGAAGGGCCGTAAAACCATAACAAAACAAAAAAAGTTTTGAGCAGGCTGGTCAATGAAAACTAAATAATGTTCAACTCTGCTACAACCTGGAAAACTAATTATACTCTGCTTTTTCTAGAATTTTATCTTCTTATCAGTCATATTATCTGATTTACAGTCTTCTTCTGGGATCTGTTTGTTTTCATAGAAAGTGTTATCTTTCAAGCTAGTAAGATCAAAGCTACTCAAATTGAGGAAACTTGCATCACATTTTGGTAAGAGTGATAATAAAACATTCCTTTCACAAACAAAACCTTCCTTTCGCAAACAAAATCATCTTATTGTAACCTTCCTTTCTCGACATGAACTTTCCTTCCGGGAAATATAAGTTTCAGTCGAAATAAAAGGTCCAGTCAATCCCCATATGCCCCAACTTTGGCAAAATACCATATTTCAATTATATCAGTATATGTGATACACTTTTATATGTAAATTCACCCCTAGTGCCTTAGAAATACCTTCCTTTCGTAGAACAATCTTCCTTTTGCGAAAGGAAGCTTCCTTTCGGTGTTTAGCGGATGTCAGAGGATTCGCCACTTTGCATGTTCGCCACCAGAGGTTTCGCCACCTCTGTGAGAGGGTTCGCCACTTTTTCGATTTTTGCCTTTGGAGTATTTGCCACCTTTTTAAATATGTTACTTATAACTGATTAATTTTTTAGCAGTGTATAAGAAAAAAAAAAATAAATAAAGACTGCTTATAGTTTTAAACGCCGTTTGTTATTGCTTTTCCTAATATTTCCTTGGTGATGTTAAAGTTGATGACCAGAGACATATAATTTGGGGTACCAGAAATCAACTCAGCCACCTTACAAGATTAAGATGGTATATTGATGGGACAATACAGGTTGGGAGAGCGTTCCAGTGTATAACTGATCTTGGGAAAAATCTATACTTGTAATAGTTGGTCTGGGTGGGGATTTGCTTGTATGCCAAAGGGTGGATAAATTTCGACTCCCTGCAAATTGGTGTGAGGTAATCTGAGACAGGGATTGCAACAAGGTCATGCGTGACCTTGTATAGCATGATAAGACGATTGTCGATGCGTCTCTGATTTTGTGGACGCCATTGGAGTTTGCCAAGCATAGCTGTAACGAATGTAGGAAAGAAAGTATCAGAAAAAAAAGTATCCGGAAAAAAAGTATCTGAAAAAAAGAATCCGGAAAAAAGTATCAGGAAAAAAATATATAGGTCATTTTGGAGATGTTGCTAACAATTGGTGGGACTTTTACCCAAAATTGAGATGAAATGACATCTCAAGCCCTGCCGCCCAATGAAACCAAATATGGTTCATGGGCATGGAGGCCTGACTTGCACACTTTAGTTCGTTTAATTTGAGGTTTAACCTCCCTGTCTACACTATAGAGGTCATTTTGGAGACATTGCTTCCAACTTGTGGGACTGTTACCCTACACTGAGATGAAATGACATCTCAAGCCCTGCTGCCCAATGAAACCAGATAGGGTTCATCAGCATAGAGATCCAACTTGCACACTTTACCTTGTTTAATTGGAGGTTTAACATCCCTGTCTACACTATATAGGTCATTTTGGAGACGTTGCTTCCAACTTGTGGGACTTTTACCCGACATTGAGATGAAATGACATCTCAAGCCCTGCCACCCAATGAAACCAAATAGGGTCCATGAGCATGGAGGTCTGACTTGTAATTTCTTTAATTGGAGGTTTAACATCCCCATCTACACAATAGGTCATTCTGGAGGTGAGGAGGAATTTTACCCGACATTGAGTTGAAATTGCATCTCATGCCCTTTTATAAGGTAAGGATTACAGAGATAGGTTGCAAACTTGATTATTAAACTGAAAAACAAAGTAAAACATACAAAAGTATCCAAATCATTATATCATTGTATCATCAGAAGCAAATCTGGTTAAAACTGATACTTTTTTTCCGGATACCTTTTTTTCCTACCCAAAACGGATACTTTTCTTCCGATACTTTTTTCCTGATACTTTCTTTCCGATTACCAGCTGTAACACTTGATGTGTACCTATAGTCTCGTGTGATCCACCTGGCAGCTCTGCGTTGGACAGATTCGACATACTGGAGGCGACACTGTGTTCTAGCACTTTGCATAGAACACATGTTAGGGAGATAGGGCGATAGTTGGCAGGATCAGTTTTATCCCCCTTTTTGAATATGGGGGATACATTGGCCTCTTTCCATATGGTGGGCAATTTTCCCTGGGTAATTATTTGGAGGATTGGGGCTAGCTCTTTGTGGGGGTTTTGGAGTACTATGGGTTTCAGCTGGTCTGGACCTGATGTCTTTTGGGGGTTGAGCTTCTTAAGAAGGCATTCAATACCATTTGCTGAGATTTGAATGTCAGGCATGTTTGTATAAGGGCTGGGCTGAAAGGGCTGGACGACTCCGGAATCATACAGATCCTGCAGAGTCATTTGGACAAGGACTTTCAAACTTACAGGGGACTTGGGACTGAAAACTGATTGAAACCATTGCAGGGAACTGGTGTAATCTGAGGTAGCGCATGTTTTAATGACTACATATCGAGCTATGAAGAGCGCCTCCCGAGGTGTGGTCTTAATACCCAACTAAATGCTTGCATCCATTTTATATATAAAAAATATATCCATTTTCGGTGGCGAAATATCCGAGGGGCGAAACCTCCCGAGGTGCGAAACCTCCTAGTGGCGAAAGCTCTTGGTGGCGAAACCTCCGATGGCGAACTTGTTTGGTGGCGAAACCTCTGTAATCCGTGTTTAGGGTTGGGTATAATCTGCAGACCAAAGCTTGCAGACCTTTGGACCGTGGACCGGTCTGCAGTGGACCAAAGGGTATAATCTGCAGACCAATTACCTTGCAGACCAAGTTCCAATAATCAATATTTCATATTCTATAGACTATATATACTGATATGAAAAAGAAATTTTATTTTTATTGCAAAATTTATTTTATGTCAGATTATAAAATGTCAAATATTTTAGCAGTATCAATAAAAACCATGGATTTTTTTTTCTAAAAACAAACTTTCTCAAGAAATAATAATAATAATAAAAAGGTTTTTAATGTTGATTGCGAAATTTATTTTATCTTATTATTTATTAAATGTCAGATGTTTATTTTAGCAGTAACAATAAAATACCATGAACATTTTTTTCTGAACAAACATTCTCATAAACACTGAGAAATGCTATTCAACTGATTCAAAAACTGAAGGAAACAGAACATAATACATCCATGTAATTACAATCATAAATGGCTTCTGTCTTATCTCTAGGACTAACCTTTTTCAGATGAAAATGTTTGATATTTTTCTTATTTCTAGTCCAAATATGGATTGTGAGTGCTTGTTAGAACCGCCTCAGTGAGGCGGTTCTAACAAGTACCCACAATCCAAATATAGATTTGAGTGCTCGTTAGAACTGCCTCAATCATGCGGTCCAAACTAGTACCCACAATGTATATGTTTTTGAGCAAAATTAAAGAAATTAATGAATACCACCCCTACCCCTTCGTAAACCCTACGTTTCTCTATTGAAAGTATGGTTTAGATGAGTCTTCATTTAACAGTCTTGATATAATGCTTCCTTACATATGCCAAACATGGCTTTATTGGGATGGAGATTTTTTATATTTATTCTTATTTCTGCTGTGGTGCTTAAACAAAACTAAAAAAAAAATCTTTTTTCCCCCAGGTTCATTTCTGATTGTTACACATTAAAAGAAATAAACAATGAAATAAAGTAAATAAATATATTATAAAAAAATAAATACGTGTAAAAATAATTTATTAAATAATTAAATAAATAAATGCTTATTTATGGTCCTGTGTGAGAACTGCACTGGATGTTCACATTTTTCACTTTTCAGCTCAGCATAAGAAAATTAATAATAAAAGGTCCTAATTAACCCGTTTGGTACCGGAAACGCCAAAATGGGTACATTTGCAAACAGTGTAGGCCCAGATCAGATGCCGCAAAATGTGGCATCTAATCAGGGCCTACACTATTTGCAAAAATTCAGATATTTTCTGAATAAATTTTGAAGACAACACAACTTGTCACCCCTGCATTTCGAAATGGATTCCTGTCGTTTATGAAGAGGAAGATTCCATTTGGTACAAAAAGTGTTAACACCCAAAATAATTAGGAAAAAAAAGTGCTTCTGAAAGATCTAAGAACACATTTTAAAAACGAAGACTTTCAATCATTTGCAATTTCAACCTAATCATAGGCTTACAGCCATTGGTTCTAATATATAACTTTGCCCAACCTACAATAGGATAAGCCCCACCTACAAATAACCATTAAACTGTAAATCACAACTATTTCAATATCAAGCCTTTTTCTTTACTTCTCAAAGAAAATCTTGTTTAGCATGGAAATGTTGTTCTCTGAAAACAAACAAAAGAAAAAAATGAATGCCATCTGCTTGTTGCTTAAGTTTTTTTTCCAAATACAGCTCTGAATGTAATACTTGGAAGTCTGCTACACTGTTACATGAATATATTTCCTAACATTAGCTAGTTATAGATGGTCTCAACTTGCATGTCTCTGTGGCCAAAAAATAAAAATAAAAAAAAAATAGGTAAATTAAATAAAAAATATAAGTCACCAGGACAAATTAATTTGGCCAAATTGTCCTAAAAAAATTAAATAAATAAATAATTTTAAATAACTTTGTTTTGGTTATTCCTGATCTTTGTTTTACTTCTACTTTATTTCCTAGTGGAGAAATTTCCAATGAAACTGAACATATTTTTTTTTTAAAAGAGTAACAAGATGCCTAAATACTCTTTTCTTTCGTGGAGATTGATCATGGAATCTTTTCTTCGGTCATTCTCTCCCTTCTGCTGATTCAAGAAGGGCAGTTGTCAGTTTCTGGCGAAAGAATGTGCACTATACTGGTTAACCGCTTACCTATACGCCTGCCCAGGAGAAGCGTGGATAAGTAAACTAACGGACTCAAAAATGACCTAAAATAGTGTTGACTGGGCCGTTAAACTCCAATACAAACAAACAATATTTCATTTATTAATATGGTGAAAAATTTCCTTATGGCATTTTTCCTTCCTTTATTTTTTCCCACTTATGCCGCTGAACAAGACAATCCCTTCATTTGCGAACAGTGTAGCTCCAGATAAACCATCTGATCAGTGTCTTCACTGTTCATCATGCAGTTTGTGAACTTAACAGATAGATTATATAAGTATATCAAAAGTACTTACTAATTTCAAGTGAACATTTTTAAAAGAGTAACAATATGCCATCTGATCAGGATCTTCACTGTTCATCATGCAGTTTGTGAATTAACAGATAGCTTGTATGAAGTATATTGAAAGCAGAGAAATTCTAATTTCAAGTGAACATTTTTTAATAGAGTAACAATATGCCATCTGATCAGGATCTTCACTGTTCATCATGCAGTTTGTGAATTTAACAGATAGCTTGTATTAAGTATAATGAAAATAGAGAAATTCTAATTTCAAGTGAACATTTTTAAAAGAGTAACAATATGCCATCTGATCAGAATCTTCACTGTTCATCATGCAGTTTGTGAATTAAAAAAAAAAATAATAATAATAATAATAAAAAACAGATAGTATCAAGTATAAAGAAAGTACTCAACTAAACATTTTTATCAGAGTAACATGATGCCAAAAATATATTTCATAAAATTCTATGGTGAAAAATTTCCTGAGCATAATAATATGTTTTTCCTTTTATTTATTTTATTTTAATATTTCTTTTTTTCCCCTTTTCTTTCTGTATATATATATGCCCATGAGGTGATATACCATACCAACAGGTGTCATTTTCAATAAACAGTAATTATGTGGCTGATTAAAGCACTGGTCCTCAAATTATACCTGTGGTCCTCTGGAAGACTTGGTCCTCATTCCTCTGGTCCTCCAGTGAAAGTAAGTCCTCAAATTATACCTTCCCCAAGAAGAGGACTTTCAGGCAATAGGCTAATTCTTCCATAAGTCATGGTGCATTCAATTATTTTTTTTTAAATCTTACATATTCCAAACTTAGGTAATGGGTGCACATTAGAACCACAACATTGTGGTAGATTATTATTTTTTTTTTTGCAGTGTTGACCCAAATCAGTTTGCAAGACGATATAGCTGCTGACATATACATAACAAAGACTCCCTTCACTGTGAGTAAACAGTGTAGACCCAGATCAGTCGCCGCAGAAAATTAAAAACAAAGCAACAATAAATTAACCATGACTATATTGTTTTCTTTGGTTGTCTATTCAAACCAGCTATGAAGTGTATCTGCTATATATTGCATAAGACCTGTCAATCATTTTTGAAATTTCTGTCAATCACTGTGATGTCCCAATACCACTCAATTTACAGCCAATCGGATCAATAGAATTGACGATAATCCTTCAGAGTCAGATAGAGAATTATTAGAGAAAGAAAGAAAGAACGCACAGTTCATGGGAAGAAACAGTACCTGACCTTCCACTGCTGTACTCACTTGTCGATAATTAATTAATTAAATCCAGGAAATTAAAATGAATATGGGGGAAAGTCCCAATGCTGGTCTTTTGACAACACACTTTGTGACATGCAGCCCAGCAGGCACATGACGTAATTGTGACGTCCCATCAACGTCATTACAATGCCATGAGGTTTATGCAACGTCAAATCTACGTCAGTGCAATGACGTTGCACAGACGTGGATTTGACGTTGCCCTAGCGCCGTGTGCCTGCTGGGAGCACTCTTCTAGATTGCCAAAACTGACATTACTGGTTCCAGCAAGCATTCTCAACCTTTGTTTTGGACAAATATCACACATTTTGGTCAGAAAAATAACTGATTTTGAAATATGAAAGAATGCACTATATCTCGCGAATGTGATATAGTAATTCTCTAGTTTTTACACCAATGTTGAAATTCGGAAGTTGAAACCATGTTATATATATATAGTCAGTTGAACAAATGTGTCATATGCAAAAAAAAAAAAATCCCATAGATTTTTACAAGATTTTTCCCAAAGATTTTAGTAGGAAAAACACAAGAGACATTTTTCTACACAATCTGTGTATCTTTTAGATCCACCTTTAAACTGAATTATTTTTTGCATCCCCACCCATCCAGGGTTGGAGAAATTGATTGGGCTACATGGTGTTTCCATGCAGAGCTGAAACAGGCTGAACTTCAGTACTGGTAAACCGTGTACAAGGTTTAAGCCTGCCCAGTAAAAGTGGTGTCAGTCGGACCACTCCATAGAGGTGTTTTGTGCAGTAGGGCTTGAGGTGTCATTCTGTCTCAATGTTGGGTAAAAGTCACACAAAATCGTAAGCAACGTCTCCAAAATGACCTAAATAGTATTTCATCAGAAAAGTGGCCATTTTGGACATGTGAAAAAATGCACTATGTTTCAGGGCGGTGTTATCGTAATGTATATAGAAAACTGGGGTTTTCAGGAGTATGTCTGACCCAAGATCCATATTGTTGGTTCTCGTTAGATCTGCCACAATGAGGTGCTTCGAATGTGCACCCACAACCTATGCCTGGAAAATATTATATAAATATTAAATCATACAGAAGAGTTTTCGTAAGGCCTACCTGTTCTTTGAAAACTAGGAAAATTATCTGTTAATTTTCATATCAACAAAACCATAAAATTAAAACAATGGATGACCACATTTTCTTCAGAGATAAATGGGTTTTAAAATTGTAAAAGAAACAAAAAACATTTTTTTAAGTTAGCTAAAAAGTGTTGTAGGAACTTCATCTCAAGGAAGCAGATCAAAAGAGCAAGACAAGCAGAAATAAGAATAAATATCATGCATTTCCATCAAAATAATCCAAATTTTAACCCTGAAAGAAAGCATTATATCACATGGATGTATTAAGCCCGATTTCCTTCAAACTAAATTATTTGAATAGCATTTCAATGATTATGAGAGTGTTTGCTTTTAGATAATATTTTCCATGTTCATTATTATTGTTATTATTATTATTGCAATAATAATTATTCAAGTAAAATACATTTTGCAGTAAACATTTGAAATAAACAAGCTTTTTGTTTTTATTTCTTTTCAATTCAATATTTATAATCTATATATGATATATTGATTATTTCTGTCTGCATAAATCTTGGTCTGCAAGGTAATTGGTCTGCAGATTATACCCTTTGGTCCACTGCAGACCGGTCCACGGTCCAAAGGTCTGCAAGCTTTGGTCTGCAGATTATACCCAACCCGTGTTTAGCTATACCGAGCGAGGGGAGGTAACTACGATTCCTTTACACGATGATCAAGCAAACAGTATTAGCAGACTGCTTTACAAACTATATGTATTCAAATGCTAGATTAACCCGTAATACAGAAAGACCAGACAGGTAATATCATGTGAAATAAATGTCATTTCCTAAATCATTTCTTTTCCGTACCTATTAGGATTTGGAACAGGATATTGACAATTCGGTACTTCGTGGCTGCTTCGTTTCAACAGTAAACAGTTTTCATCAGTTTCGTTCAATTGTAATCAACATAGTAAGATTATTGATTTAGAATGTTTCGTTTCAGGTTTTGTTTACAAACATCTTTGTTGTTGTTTTGGATGCTCACATTTATTGCGTGTTTTCGCACCTAATTAAGGTCATGCATAGGCACTCAGTTAATCACCGATAGACAAAAATCTATCTATCTATCTATCTATCTTCTGATACTGCGTCGGTCATATTTGACCATTACCGCAGGTGTATATTACATACACTCCAGTTTTTGCAGGATGAAAGCCTACACAGTAATCATGTAATTACGGTAGGGATCTTTAACCTGCACAGGGGATGGTTCTCCCTGCACAGGGGGCCTCCAGTTAACGTCCCGATCCGAAGGACGGTGCACTTTATGACATTCATCCCTGCAAATGATGCCAGTGGAGCGTGTTCGGACACCCGAAATTTTATCGCCGCTGCCGGGGGTCGTTACTAAAACACGGAACGGAACGGAACGGAACGGAATAAAATAAGTTTAAAAATACTAAATTGCGGAACACTTTAGAGTTAGAATTTACTAAATCACGGAACAGTTTTTAAAGGAAAATGACTAAAAAAACGGAACAACTGTGACTGAAAATCTACTAAAGTACGGAACAATGAGCTATAACGGAACATGTCATTAGACACACTGAGCTTTATTTAAATGGTTCTACTGCAAACAGTTCGGACAGATAAATGGTCGGTCTTTATATTGAGACACATCTAATCCCAAACATTCTGGATGGTATTCAGCAGAGCACTGGTCACAGAGGAAATAATTTGTTCGAGTGTCTGGCATTTTACAAACACAAAACAGCTTGATTTCAGTTGTCTTTTTGACTGCCTTCCTTCTTTTGCTTGTTGCTTTCACTGTGGAGAAGAGCTTCATACATTTGTCTTCAAGGCATTTCATTAAATGGTCCCTCATTTTATTTTGGATGTACTGCTCTTTTGCAGGATCCTTTCCAAATGCTAGGGCAGTGGCATTTGCCACTGCATATAAGCCACAGTCATGGCCATTTGGTTGCATGAAGCAATTGCTAAATTTCGCCTTAAGCACGTTTTGGTCGATCTTTACTAGGCTTGCAACGACCATCTGTTCCATATGGGGGAGGTCGTCATAAGCTGAGTCGTAGATGCCTATCTCGTCTTCCATACAGTTTATGTTTGACACTGTCAGCCAATGGGTTCCACGTGTGTCTGGACTTCGATTGATAATTTGTATGAATAACTTTTCATGACGATCAAAGTCCAACTGTACTGCCAGTGTCGTCGATTGGAAACCCTCTAAATCTGGGAATTGGAACTGCAACACAGCAGAGGTCTGGATAGGTGGCCAAGAAGTGAATGAATCCACCCTCGTACGCTAGTTCATGCGTATTGTATATTGCATCTCTTGTAAGACGAATTTCTTCTTGTTTTCCTGCTTTTGCATTGTGCAACTGTTTGATGTTTCTTGGTTTTGAAGTTGCATCATGTCCTACAACGTTTTCGCAAATAAAGTTTTTATACACTTTATGTGGCTTTTCGATCTCTATTTTCTTCTGTATAGTTTGCATCACCGATGGTTTAGTACGGAAGAAAGGTTCGGAAGTTTTTGCATTCCCATGAGGCAACATTTCTGACAGAGATTCGTCACCGAGATAGTGAATAATAATGTTTCCATTGCCGTGAATTGGAAAGTAAACTTCCTTTCGAAATCCTTTATTTGGGCGGTTGTTACATTTTATGTAATAATAAGACTTCAGATATTTTGGATCCGATTTTGGCAGCGGCTTTCTGTTTCCTTGGTTTGTCCACCTGAAAAAGTATTTAGATCCACCAGTTAGATGAGCCATTGAAACAATAATAACTGGAACACTATTACGGTACATTATGATACTGCATTTAAATATCTATAACGTTATACCATAATAAAATCAGATTCCACAGGCATAGTCATTTAGATAAGACATTGAACTTTGAAGAATAATAACCGGAACATCATTACGGAACGTTGAGGGAATGGTTGTAAAGATACATGTATGATTACTTACGAATGTCCGTCTGATTTCCAATCTTCAATCTTTGATTGATCTTCACCACTGAATATGTATAGGTCTCCTCCTGATGGTCGGAATTGTATGTTCGTAACAACCTCTTTAGCCTTGAATAATGACAAGATTTCTGTTGTCCTTAGTGAAGCTCCCCTTATATACTTTCCATTCTTTGGATCTAGCACTGCCTGTGCCATTGTTGATACTTTCAAGACGATATATTTTGCCTTTTTACTACATTATGTGAAAAATTGTACTGTATAAACGTTAACGTCGTTAACGTCGTGAATTAGTGCTTAGCAACGATGTTACGTCTTGTTCGTGCGTCCCGTATTGTGACGCCTTGCAATTTAGTGTAGTGTATTTCAATAACGTCACGTAAACATATGTTCCGTTTCTAACAATCTATATGTTCCGTGTGTTCCGTTTTTGTTCCGTTTCTTACCATTCCGTGTGTTCCGTTTTTGTTCCGTTTCTTACCATTCCGTGTGTTCCGTTTTTGTTCCGTTTCTTACCATTCCGTGTGTTCCGTTTTTGTTCCGTTCCGTTCCGTCATTCCGTGTTTTAGTAACCAGCCTGCCGGGGATCGAACCCGGGACCTCTAGCATCAGAGGCAAGTGCACTAACCACTGAGCTATCACGCTCCACACAAAAAAGAAAGGGATTAGATAACTCCAGCAAAATTGATTAACAGATCATTAATGTGTGATGATTTAATTTTCTACTTAAAAAGCAAAAACCTTATGGTGTGAAATAAATAAATAAATAACACCTTGGATGGCATTGTCAACTCTCATCTCATCATCAAATAAACATCTGATCAAGTCAATCGACTTCTATAGATGCATCTCGACTGTATAGACGAATCTCTCTGGTGTGGTGGTCGGTTTTGTAACATACAGGATCAAACTTGTATGGATGCCCATGCCAAAGTTTGTTCAGTCTGTTTTTGAAAGCGTTCACGGAGGGTGCATTAACAACCGTATTGGGAAGTTGATTCCATTCATTCACCACTCGGTTACTGAACGTGTTTGCACGAAGATTCAGCCTTGATCTTTTCTTTTGAAGTTTAAATGAGTGTCCTCTTGTTGCTCTGTACTCAGCCAATTTGAATAATTTGTCTTTATCTACTAAATCAATGTCATGTAGTATCTTATATACTTGAATTAAGTCTGCCCTTTCTCTCCTATATTCTAGCGATGGAAGCCCTAGTTTGTGCAACCTCTCTGAAAATGGTAGATTTTTTAGGGTTGCTACTAATTTGGTTGCTCGACGTTGGACGTTTTCAATATTAATTTTGTCTTTTTTATATAACGGTGACCAAACAGGGGTAGCGTATTCAAGGTGCGGTCTAACCAGAGATTTGTATAAGTTCAAAAACATTTCTTCGTCAATAAAAGTGAAGGTCCGAAAGATGATACCTAGGTTCCTATTTGCAGTATTTACTTTTGAGCTTATATGGTCTCTAAAGAGTAGTTTTTGATCTATAATAACTCCCAGATCTTTCTCGTTTTCGACTGATTCCAGTTCAATTGTTTGGCCTTTAGATATCATGGAGTAGTTGGTGACTCTGTCTTGTTTGCCAATACGTAGATGATGGCATTTATCCGTATTGAACAACATTTTCCAAATGTCCGCCCAGTCCACTGCCCTATTTAAACTTCTTTGGATATTGCTTTCAGTATCAATTGGTGGTACAACAGAATAGATTTTGGCATCGTCCGCAAACAATTTAATGAACACATCAATGACTTCCGGTAGGTCATTTATGAAGACTAGGAACAAGACTGGTCCTAGTACACTACCTTGGGGAATTCCACTCGTAACGTTTTTCCAGACTGACTTCGATCCATTTACAATGACACGCTGTTTTCTGTCGGACAGGAATTCTTTTATCCAACTGTGGACCTTACCCCTTATACCGTAGCCATATATTTTCTTTAATAGCCTTTTGTGTGGTACCTTATCGAAGGCTTTGCAAAAATCGAGATAGATCACGTCTACATCGTCCCCATTATCAATAGATTGTGTAACATCCTCAAGAAACTCGATTAATTGCGTCGTACATGACCTGCCTTTTATAAACCCGTGTTGTGACTTGGAAAAAAGATTATTACTTGTCATATGGTCAACAATGCTATCGCGGATGAGCTTTTCCATTATTTTGCAGGGTACGGATGTTAGGCTTATTGGTCGGTAATTCCCTGGATTTTTTTCACACCCTTCTTAAAGATGGCGCTTACATTGGCTTGTTTCCAAATTTCAGGCAGTTTACTTTCTTCTAGAGACCTTTGGAAGATGGTCATTAAAGGGACTTTTATTTGTTCCACAGTTTCTTTCAAATATTTTGGATGGAGGAGATCGGGTCCTTGGCTTTTGCCTGGTTTTAAGGCTCCTATAACCTTCGTAACACTTTTTTCGGTAATGGGTATATTTTCCAAAGGCTGAGTAAAGGTTCGGTCATTGAAAGTAGGGAGGGGTTGGTCAGTTTCACTCTCAAATACATTTGAGAAATAATCGTTTAGTGTGTTCGCAGTCTCCTGGTCGTTTGTAGTAAGTTTTCCATTGGGCATTTCTAATTTAGATACAACTGTTTTGGTTTTGGTTTTGGAACGCACATAGTTCCAGAAGATCTTGCTATCTGTTTTTATCTTCAGGGCTAGATTTTTCTCATATTGGTATCTTGCAGTCCTTATCTTGGATGTGACATTGTTTCTTGCAGATTTATATTTGTTGTAGTTGGAGTCTGATTTACAATATTTGTATTTTAGCCAGCGTTGTCTCTTGTCTTTGATCGCTATTTGACAAGGTCTTGTGATATATGGTATGCGCTTACTACCCTCAGGGAGAGGTTTGTTCGCCGGTACATTGTTCTTGATTAAGTTGATATTTATTTCTGCAAACCTGGACCAGGATTGTAGCACGTTCAGACCATATAATTCTTGTTGCCAATTTAGTTGACTAAGTTGGTTTCTAATATTGTTATAGTTGCCTTTGAAAAAGTTCAATTTCTCCATACTACATACATCTGTTGTCTGTGTCGTATAACATGTTAGTTGGAAGTGGATGACTAAGTGGTCACTTTTTCCTAGACCTGGATGAAGGTTAATTTCATTAGCCATTTCTTCTTCATTGGTTAAAATCAGATCTAAAATCGATGGATCATTGCCTTCCCGATATCTTGTTGGATTAAGAATATGTTGAAAGAAGTAGGTGTCCCTGACACACTCTACGAATTGGCTGGCGATGTGATTTTCACTAACATTTGTGGTCATTTCAGACCAATTGATTTCTTTAAAGTTGAAATCACCCATTAGGAGCTTGTGCGTAAAGTTTAAATCTCGACATTTGATTAATAGGGTTTTTAAGTGCAAAAAGTTTTCTTCTGTAGCATTAGGGCTTCTGTAGATACATCCAACCAGAAGCGCGTCTGTATGTTTTAGGCTGATACGACACCATACAGATTCCTTAAAGTCAGTTTCCAGAAATATCTGCTCTGCAGACAAATAGTTTTTAACGTATAGGAAAACTCCTCTGCCTTCTTGGAGGTTAGCGTAGAACATGTCATAATTTTCTAGATGGTAGAAGGTTTCCATATTATCAAAATATTTGTGTTTTGGGAAGACTTCAGTGATTCCAATAATGTCTGGCGAATATTCTTGTATACTTAGTTTGAGCTCATCCATTTTTGATTGGGTAAGGCAATCTGCATTAGTGTACAGGGCTTTTAGTGTATTAAAACCACAATTATTTACATTAAAATACTCAGATTGTACATTGCTAAAACTTGCCTCCTATAGAGAGGACCCCGAGGCAGTTGCACCTAGACCAACAGCTCCAGGTTGCGATAGGCCACCAATAAAAGTCTCTTCAGTGTGGATTGTGTTGGAAATCGTAGTCTGATCGTAGACACCCATCTGTGATTCAATGATAGAGTCATTCAGGACGTTGAAGTGGGGTTGTTGTTCAGATTGTTCATCCCTAATAGGGCTTGGGGCAGTGCCACTAATTGCCATTTCCGGTATTTGAACTGATATAGGGTCCCTTAATATGAACTGTCTAGTGGGTGGGGTAACAGCCCTAGCATCCATTGGTGAAGCTTGTTGGTGGAGTTCATTCTGTTGCTTTTTAGTTTTGAATTTCTCTCTTCTTTCTTGCCTCTGTTCTGGGGTCAGGTCTTTTGTGATAATCACTCTGCGATAAATCTCTGACGTTTTTGTACCTATATGCCTAGCATTGTCTAGAAGAAATTTCCTCTGTGCTTTTGAGTCTAAAATAATTCTCAGAGGTCTTGTCCTAAGTTCGTCCCGCTTTCCTAACCTATAGGAGGTTACTATGCTCAGGTTATCTAGGCCTAAACTACGGCTTATGATTTGCATATCTTGTTCATCAGCTGTTTTGTTTTCTGTGCCAGTGTTATTGGTATGTTCTTTCAAGTTAAATACAGTTAGATTTAGTTCTCGTCTTTTCCTATCTTCAAGCTCTTTGTTTCTTTTGTCCACAGCAGTATGAATATCTTTTTTGATTGAATCAATAATCTCATCCTTCATCGTTGCAACCTGAGATTGTACTTCTTGCTTGGTCTTAGACTCTATGCTTTCTACCTTTTCTTCAAGAGTGGTCATTCTTTGCTCATATCTGCCTTTAAATTCTTCTACTGTAGAAGAGATATTTTCTAAAGTTGGAAATGTAGATGTACAGCCTTTACATGTCCAATGGAAATTTACCATTTCACCAGATGTTATACAGCCATATAAGGTTTCTGTTATCTTTCCACATCTAAGGCAGAAGTTTTGTTTACAACCTGAGCAAGTTACAATTTTCTCCACCGGTTTTTCACAGTTATAGCATATGTAACCTGAGGCATTCGAATCTGAGGCTAGTCTAGGCCTTTTATTATCCTGTCTATCGTTCATTTTCGACATTTGGTTCATGAAGCTGAACATGGGTTATATGGAATGAGGTACGATAACAGATGGCGAGGCAAGCCCTCACACACAATTATAGTATCCTCAATAGCTACAAATATACCATTTGCATACAAATTCTTCCTTCCAATAATATAGGACCTTCACAATGCTTAGAGTCTATGTATATCTTCATGGATGTATCAACAATCTAACTCCTTATCCAACTAATAAACACTAATTTTCATATTGATATTAGTTTTTTATTTATAACCTCTTCCTTCTTTAATGGGGGGGGGGGGGGGGGTTATATAGAAAAATAACGGTAGTCCCTCTCTACAGCATAAATAGTTGGGGGTGTTGATGTTATTTATACTGACAGTAGTCTTATCTACCACATTTTCTTAATCGTCCTATTTGACGAGTTAAATAGTACGAACGCAGTCTTTTCCTGCTACACAGCCTTTAATATAAATCAATGTTAGGCTCACCTAAATCACTTGAAAACCTCGTTTATTTATCTTTTATGTACAGATTGATACTTAAGGGGAGTGGAATAACTGGTATTGCAGTCTTTTCCTGCTACACAGCCTTTCAGATAAATCACTGTAGTGCTGACAGTTACAGGGGGGGGGGGGGTTGTATAGAAAAATAACGGTAGTCCCTCTCTACAGCATAAATAGTTGGGGGTGTTGATGTTATTTATACTGACAGTCTTATCTACCACATTTTCTTAATCGTCTTTTATGTACCGATTGATACTTAAGAACGGGGGGTGGAATAACTGGTATTGCAGTCTTTTCCTGCTACACAGCCTTTCAGATAAATCACTGTAATGCTCACTTGAAATCATTTATCTTTTATGTATAGATGAATATGCGAGAAGGAGAGAAGGTGAAAATTGGTACTGCAGTCTTTTTCTGCTACACAACCTTCTTATGGGTAGTGGGAAGTGTTTCAAGTTATCACTGATAACAGGCATTTGAAATTAAATTCACTATTGAATGAGTTTTATCATCCAAATGCGATAGACCATTACAGTGTGAATTTGTTAGCCTTGGAATCAATAGCAGTCACTTTCTGCAATCAGAGAACAACCAGGACTCATTTCGCTTAAGATAGTCCGTATCATCAGTGATTATACTCGTTATCTTTGATATTTTTCGGGAGCAAGTAAATTAGGTATAACCGCAGTCATTTCCTGCTTTCATGTGAACTCATTCTCCATCCTCAGCATTAGTGTATTTACAGAATCAATACAAGTCACAATATAATTTTCTTTTAAATGGGAGTGAATATGCGTATGTACTGGGGTAATTCGTAATGCAGTTTTTTTCTGCTACACAGCCATTTGATAAATCACTTTAAGCTCGCATAAATCACTTAAAACCACAGCTATTTATCATTTAATGTAGATGAAGGTGTAAGTATGTGGAGGGATAATTGGTATTGCAGTCTTTTTCTGCTACTCAGCCCTTCAGATAAGTCTCAATGAACTTGACAATAAATCACTATAAATCACAGAGTATTTGTCTTATTTTTATTATGTGAATTAATAAGAGTGTGTGTCTAGGGTTAATTGGTGTCGCAGTCTTTTCCTGCATTTTAACTCCTGTTTAAATTATATTAAACACGCACACAGTTATCCTGTGATTTATCTTGATTCAGTGATTTAGTGCTGTACAATTTTGGCCATATGGGGTTAATTGGTGTCGCAGTCTTTTCCTGCATTTTAACTCCTGTTTAAATTATATTAAACACGCACACAGTTATCCTGTGATTTATCTTGATTCAGTGATTTAGTGCTGTACAATTTTGGCCATATGGGGAGGAAGCTGGAGATAGGCGATCAGTTCGGAAGTCAATTTTCTGGGTTGAATTGGGTGCTGATACACATACAGATTTGACAGTCAACAGTGCAGATCCTCTTCGTGATCCATAAGATTCCAATTTTCTTAATTACATATAGAATAGATATCAATTGTTATAAACTAGATTCGTTTCAGTAAAATAGCTATATAGGGCGGTAGTATGGTGAGGCAAGCCCTCACACACAGCCACCATTGCCCAGAATATAGCTAATAACAATCTTTTCTGATCTGCAATGTTAGCTTACGCAACCAGCATTTACTGAGATCGGGTAGGGGATGTATTCCATCGGTGTACATATTGTGGTTATAGTACCTCCTAGCCTTTCTCCCCTTGTTTTTGCGGGTTGCTAATAGATCAACATTAAGTGATCTGAAGCTTATTTGATTTTGCCTATTTATTCTTTGCAGGTGCTCGTTAGCCACTTGTGTTCTATTTTGCAAAATTTTGTCCTTGATTATGAACTTATCTGGTGATTTGTGTCCTTTTAGCTCATTCCATTTTCTGATTGAATAGAAGGGGATTTCAAGGAAGGTCAATTTGAATTTCTTCCGTCTGGCGATTTCGGCTATACTCTCACAGTCAGTAATGAATTTTGCTACACCATGCCAAGGATTAAGGAAGACATATTTACTGGCTTTAATTGTCAGGTTGCATGTTCCTAGCCAAACATATAAGTGGATTCTTCCATAGGTCAACAAGGCCTCCTCTATTTGCGACAACAAATAACTTCGTCCACTTTGAGAGTCCCAGCCTGGCCCGTACCACCATATTATTTCATTCTCAATGTAGGAGGACGCCACAGATCTGAGATACCCAGCTTTGCTGTCACTAAGCACAATGGGCTGTCTTTTAATGGGTGGTAGGTCCCTGTCAAAACCTTCTGTGTCTCGCACAAACTTTCTACACTTTTTCAAGGACATGATACAGTTTGTATTGACCTCATTGTGACAAAATAACTAGACAAATTAACCATAATCATTACAGGGCAGACAAGATACTTTCACAAAAAAGTCAAATAATGGCGGAAGGCATCGGCTAGGTTGGCAGAAAAAAACTATTATGTATCTTCCTCAATCAGAGTTATCTGCAACCATCCGATGATAATTAAGTCTGAATCCTTTTCATCGCCCACGAAAAGGTAAATAATCAAGGTCAGAACTATCCCAGATAATAGATACAATCATATATTTTCTATCAGACAAATGTGTATTTTTTGTCCGAAATGCACCCTCCGGGTTCTAGTACATTGCCATTATAGCCGCACACGCAAAGACAAAATATGCAATATTAAAAGTAAATTTCACAAAAAAAAAATTGAAAAATCAGTTCTCCGAGATAATTATCAAGAAAGAGATGACGGATGTAAATCTAGCTCCTTCTATAGCCCTTATAATCATCAATTTTCTGGTATATTTTCGCTCTCCGGAAAATGTGCTTCTTGTCCGATCCACCACGCATGCGCAAGCTGCAGAGAGTTCATATCTATGAAGACTCTGATTAGACTGCACACACGCACAGGATGATCTGAGTCTTTCCTGATCGAAAAACGACATGTAAATGCATCCATTCATTATGGCAAAGTTATCGCTTTTGTCCCATTGTATGTCGCTATGGCTGTAGAAAGTTTGTGCCAGTCTTGAAGATTTTGAAGGTTTGTGCAATCCTCAAAGATTATGATCAGGCTGCATGCAAGCATACAATGTTCATCTTCTTCACATGCCTCATACATTGATACAGACATGCACAATTTAAGATCACAATGCGCATCTATTCTATAAAATTTTTTTCTTGACAGCCATGCGGAATGCGATCTGCAAATACTGATGGTGACAGGACATCTCGGCCCCTAACAAACTCGGCCCCTGACAAACTCGGCCCCTAGCAAACTCGGCCCCTACAAACTCGGCCCCTGACAAACTCGGCCCCTAAAATTAGTATATGTATATTCACTTATTATCAAACTATTACACATATTTTTAATGCACATATGCCTAATTACATTTTGAACTCATTTTGATGAAAGTATGAGTAGCCCATCTCATATGAGTTAAATGAACCTAATGCCGTTGATTGAACCAGTGCCGGCCTCGTTGGCTCAGTCGGATGCGCGTCTGACTGGTGATCAGGAGGACGCGGGTTCGACTCCCGCCGGGGTCGGCAACATTCTTTCGTGGAGATTGATCATGAAATCTTTTCTACGGTCATTCTCTCCCTTCCGCTGATTCAAGAAGGGCAGTTGTCAGTTTCTGGCGAAAGAATGTGCACTGTACTGGTTAACCGCTTACGTATAAGCCTGCCCAGGAAAGTGTGGATAGGTAAACTGACCGGCTCAAAAATGACCTAAATAGTGTTGACTGGGCCGTTAAACTCCAATCCAAACAAAACAAAATTGAACCAGTGTATGACACGCTGCTGTGGGTCCACTGTCACTCACCTTCCGATGTAATTAATAAACTAATTGATTGATTTGGTGTAATTACACCCCTGCCACTTAAAAGAGATTAGTAGTATGTTCTGTTGCGCACTTACAAAAATTGACCCATTTTGTTTTTATTATCGTTTGCAGGGTTTGACCATTCCAAATAAAAATCAAAAATGAGTTCCTTTAAGAGCAATGAAAACATTCATAAGAAAGAATTTGGGTCATACTACGTAGTTTCGGCTAATAAAGCCTCATCATTGACCCTGTAATGATCCGGCAACTAAAGCCAGAGGAAGCATACTGCAATTTTGCGAATTTCGAATAGGCAGTCGATTCAAAGACTGATATAAATCAAAATGAGGTCCAAATAATTAAAAACCTGTCTAGAATTTGAGTCTAAACTCATAATTTATTTCTGATTTCTCAGAATATTCACGCTGATCTCAAAGGACCAAAAGTAAAATATAAACTGCGCTGTGGTTGATGTACGGGGAGACGTTTTACGGCCGCCACACGGCACAACACCAGCTGCAGTGAAGGCAAATAAAAATCAAAAATTAGTCATTAGCCTTTTTTCTAATAATACCAATGATTTTGATTGTTTGACACCCCCGTCAACATTGTATCGGTCATTTTGGAAAAGTTGTTTCCGATTTTTACCCGACCTAAACCCATGAGGTACTGGTGTGTTCATTTAAGAAATGAATTTTATTTTTCTGCTGTTCATGAACGTATGACGGCCCCCGCCCATCGGGGCTTGAAGAAATATATTGGCTGCATGATGCTTCCACACAGAGCTGAAACAGATCCGCACACGAGTACTGGTTAACCGCTTAGAGGATCTAAGCCTGCCCAGACAAAGCGGTGCGAGTCGGCCCGACCATGCTTATGAACCCTATTGGTTTCATTGGGTGGCAGGGCTTGAGATGTCATTTCATCTCAATGTCGGGTAAAAGTCCCACAAAATTGGAAGCAACGTATCCACAATGACCTTTACAGTCTTGACGGGGACGTTAAACCTCAAATCAAACAAAAACAAATCATCATGAAAGTATGAAAGCAGCGGATCGCCTGCAAAGTAACTAAACACCGAAGGGGTTCGTATAAACTATGCTAGCGCTACGCTGTCATTTATACTTTCATGAACGGCAGAAAAAATAAGTTTCTTCCTTAAAACATTATTTTTTCCTATATCTGCTCAAAAAAAAAAAAAAAAAAAACAGATTGTGAGTACTCGATAGAACCGTCGAGGCGGTTCTATCGAGCCCCCGTAATCTATGTTTCGAGCAAAAATAAGAAAAATATCACAATTTTTTATCTTAAAATTTCCATATTTGGCAAAAAAATTGACAATGTATTTGTACAGGAGTATTTTTGTAATGAACGTCGCCAACGCACAATCAGATCGTGGAGAAACACGTTTATCATGAACTATATGCATTGGATGATCTGACTCACCGCTTTGCCGGGGCAGGTTTAGTCCTTCTAAGCAGTTTACCAGTACTCGTTTGTGGTCAGATTCAGCTCTGCATGGAAGCATCATGCAGCCCAAATTATTTCTCCAAGCCCCGATGGGCGGGGGCGAATATTGTTTTCTATAGGTTTACATATGGTTTTACACTGGAAATGTTAATATCACAAAAAAAAATTCTATTCTAAAATATTGAATTTTTCACCACCCAAATATGAAAATTTTCAGATTAAACATGAACATATTTTTTCTTATTTCTGCCATAAACATAGATTTTGGGTACTTGTTAGAACCACATTGACAGGGCGACTCTAACAAGTACCAACAATCCTCACAGAACCTTGTGAGCCGAATCTATGTTTTTGAGGAAACAGATTTGGGTACTTGTAAAAACGGCATCGACGAGGCGGTTCTTACAAGAACCAACAATCTATGTTTTTGAGAAGAAAAAAGTAAATTGATATAAACCCTTGTAAACCCCAGTTTTACTATATGAAAGTGTGGTTGCAGGTAGTCAAAATTATATAGGCATGTTTTCGTGATGCCACACTCAATTCCAACACCGTCCCAATTACAGCATGGGTTTCCGCGATCTTTTATCGTGGATAAGGTTTCATATTATGATAAATATGCTCAAACTTTATGTGAAACTACCTATCCACCTTCCAAATTGATTCTCGGAAGCAAAAACATTGTATTTTAGGACCTAAACGCTGCTAGCGACTGAGTTTTTAGGGACGGAGTTGAATGGGGGCCGAGTTTGCTAGGGGCCGAGTTTGTCAGGGGCCGGGTTTGTCAGGGGCCGAGTTTGTTAGGGGCCGAGATGTCCATAAATCATACTGATCATACTGCATTGATGTGCAGGCTGATTAGTATTTGCTAGTATCACAATGACATGCAGTTTCAGAACAGCATGTGAAACATCGGCCCCTTTGGCTTTTGAATGGGAAATAGGCCTTTTCTAAGTCCACAATTGCACCTCACTAACACCAAAATTTCCAGCCATATAAGCCACAGATATGCCGCTTATAAGCCACTTACACTTCACATATAAGTGACTTTTATATGGTTTATGTTATAAGTTTTGGATACAAACATGTCACTTGTTGTTCAATAATTCACAGACATATAAATCACTTACGTATATGCCACTTATAAGCTTACAAGTGGCATATAAGTATGAATAAGTTGATTTTGTAAGGGTTTTATAGTTTTCCAAAATTTGATTTTTATTTTTCAAAATTTGACATAGAGTTGCGAATTATGAGTATATGCATAAGCATTGAAAACTATAAATAATATGAAATTAGGCACTGCCTAGTCACGGGCATGGTTATTACTATGTCCATTTCAACAATCAATCAACACTATGATCGGGGATTTTCAATTTAAAATTATCAAAAAAATTCTCTCTACAAAATCATTTGTACAAAAATGAATAAAGATGATAGTGATTGAACAACATTCTGAAGCAATTAAACAGATTGGTTGATAACTCATGGGAATCTTAATCTCTATATTATAGTTATAACTCTTATTTGATGCTCGGTTTAAAGTTACTAAAATCCACCCCCCCCCCTCACCCCCACCACCAACACAGTTCAATTCAAAATATCACTTTTAGCAATCAATTTTTTTAAACATTAAAGGGCTATAACTCTGCTGAAAATGAATTGATGTAAAAAAAAACAAAAAAAACAAGAGGGCCGCTCACCTGATCCAAAGATTAACAAGTGAGCCCCTAAGTAAGCCTATGTAAAACCAAATGGCCCCGGGACGTGGGCATTTTTGGCCTCAGGACTATAATTTAAACAATCTTGATAGAGGTCCACTAGATGAAGTTTCACGTCAAATATCAAAGACCTGGACCTTGCTGTTTCAGAGAAGAAGATTTTCAAAGATTATCTCTATATAAGTCTATTTAAAACCATAGGGGCGGGGCATTTGTACCCCGAGGGCTATAATTTGAACAATCTTGTTAGAGATCCAGTAGATGAAGCTCCATACCAAATATCAAAGACATTGGCCTTGCAGTTTCAGAGAAGAAGATTTTTAAAGATTTTCCTATATAAGTCTATGTAAAACCAAAGGGTCTCGGGGCGGGGGCATTTCCTGCCCAAGGGCTATAATTTGAATAGATAGATAGATAGATCAGAGGTTAGTGCACTAGAGGCCTCCGGTCTGGCACCAGAGGCCCCCCGGTTTGATTCGTGGTGGCAGATGCAAACACGCTCCATTTGCATCATCTGCTGGGTGAATGGCAAAAAGTGCACTGTCGTTTAGATAGATAGATAGATAGATATCTAACGCCATACGAACTTGACAGGCAATTTGTCATGATGAATGGTCTGAATCAGGATCAGTTTCGGAAATACCAGTGTGTGTGTTTTACAAAATCAAATGCACCCAAATCTGTGAAGAATGCAGCATAGTCGTGGAAATATAGAATTTTTGATAGAAACAGTTTTTAGCTCACCTGTCACGTAGTGACGAGGTGAGCTTTTGGGATCACTTTTTGTCCGGCGTCCGTCGTGCGTGTGTGCGTCAGTGCGTGTGTGCGTGCGTAAACTTTTTCTACAAATGACATCTCCTCCTAAACCACTGATCGGATTATAACCAAATTTCACAGGAATGATCCTTAGGTGGTCCCCTTTCAAAGTTGTTCAAATGGTTCCGTTCCATTGCACATCTAGGTCACAGGAGCTAAAAATAGATTTTTAAAATGAAAACTTTAAAAATCTTCTTCTCTGAAACCTAAAAAGGCCCAGGTCTTCGATATTTGGTATGAAGCTTCATCTAGTGGACCTCTACCAAGATTGTTCAAATTATAGCCCTGGAGCCAAAAATGCCCCCACCTTGGGGGGGGGGGGGGTCTTTGGTTTTACATAGGCTTATACAGGGAAAATCTTTAAAAATCTTCTTTTCTGAAACCGCAAGGCTCAGGTCTTTGATATTTGGTGTGAAGCTTCACCTAGTGGACCTCTACCAAGATTGTTCAAATTATAGCCCCGGAGCCAAAAATGCCCCCACCTTGGGGGCCTTTGGTTTTACACAGGCTTAACAGGGAAAATCTTAAAAAATCTTCTCTGAAACCGCAAGGCTCAGATCTTTGATATTTGGTGTGAAGCTTCATCTAGTGGACCTCTACCAAGGTTGTTCAAATTATAGCCCTTGGGCCAAAAATGCCCCATCCCTGGGGCCCTTTGGTTTTTCATAGACTTATATAGGGAAAATATTTAAAAATCTTCTTCTCTGAAACCACAAGACTCAGGTCTTTGATATTTGGTATGAAGCTTCACCTAGTATAGCCCTTGAGCCAAGAATGTACTAGAGACACTTGATTCTCAGGTGAGCGATTCAGGGCCCTCTGGGCCCTCTTGTTTACAAATACTTCCCCGTTTGTACAAACTAGCCTTTCAATGTCTTCCTATCAAAGTATCAGAGTGTAAGCGTACAAAGCGGCAAAATCCCCAACTGAACTGTCAAAACAATTGTTGTTGACTGGTCAAAAACTGTAACGCGCAGACGGAAGGTAAACAAAAGACTGATTCTCATTTTTGTGTAATCTTTAACGTTTACGCCTAAATAATTCTGATAAGCGCCTGAATAACATAGATCAATGATTTAGAACCGGTCACGCATTTTCGAACAAACGCCGGGAAAATGAACTTTATTTTTTTAAAACGCATTTATTTGTTAAATTATGAGTATATGCATAAGCATTGAAAACTATAAATATTATCATGCGTACGTGACAGAGTTTGCCCTGAAAAATTCTGATAGCGGGTCAGCCTATATTGATACACATACATTAAATTTCTGCTATTTTAATGTAAGACCACCAAGAATAAAGACTAAATTGGTTTTTAAAAGCTCATTGGGAAGCTTTCGGTTATTATTTCTTTGTTTTTTCTACAGGCGGTGTCTTAATATAGGAATTTCACTGGACTCGTGTTTACTCTAATAGGCTTCAGGATTATGTGACTAGCAGTATGAACAAATTAATACACCACAACCTCTTTATAACACTAGTAATGGGGTCCAAAGCAGAAACTGATGTCAGCCTCAGTAGCTCAGTCGGATGCACGTCTGACTGCATGGTGATCAGGATGCGGGTTCGATACCTGCCAGGGTCTGCAACATTCTTTCATGGAGATTGATCATTAAATCTTTTCTATGGTCATTCTCTCCCGCTGATTCAAGAAGGGTAGTTGTCAGTTTCTGGCAAAAGAATGTGCTCTGTACTGGTTAACAGCTTATGTTTAAGCCTGCCCATGAAAAGTGTGGATAGGTAAACCGACCAGCTCAAAAAGGACCTAAATAGTGTTGACTGGGCCGTTAAACTCCAAAACAAACAAAGCAGAAATGGTGTTAGTTTAACAACCATGTTGTATCCGAACAAAAATGTATAGATTATATATAATCTATAATAATGTTATAATGAAGTTATATAATGAGTTATAATGAGGCTTGGTGTACTTAAATAACCACTTGCATGTACTGTGCAGGGTTTGAAATTAACAAAAGCAAGTATAGTAGTCGCAGATAAGATTGACTAGGCGGAGCTGTTCAGGTGTTGTCAATATATGTCAAATTCGCTGAGTCCACCAGAAGATTCGGTAGAGTGCCTTTAGCACGCTTTCTACAAGCGATCGAAATGGTCATATACGCCACAGCTATGCTTGTGTTACAGTTGCATTCACACAATCGGGTGACTTGGTTTACCTTTTTGTTAATGGAATATTCCTAAGGCAGGTACAAACGATAGCTCTGCCTTGTCAATCTTATCTGCGACTACTATACATGTAGCAAATTTACTACCTGAAAATTATGATTGCCACTGTGTGTTTTTCTTTCGCTCATTCATTGCTTTGGTTATTATAGCTAGATGTAACTTACCTTTTTTGTCATCTAAGCTAAACTGTATGGTTGAAGGTCAATCCGCCAATTCATGCACAAATTCTATAGTTTCCGTTTGTCAGGAGATGAACTCCATAAGCTACATTCAAATCCTAAGATATATTGTAAGCGTTATCATTTGTCATGTATTGATCAACCGTTGTATAGTTCGAACAAATTGACCTGAGATTGGTGAACTCTGTTAACATAATTTCACACACGAATGAATGCACCCGAATATGTCAACATTCACACCCGAATGAATGCATGTATTTATCTTCGCCATCACCCAAAGATGGCGATATTGTTATTCAATACATAGAGGTCGGTAAATGGGTCGCAATTCATGAGATGCCGAAAATTGACGATAAGTTTACGAAAGCCGACATATAATTAGGCGATAACGTTGACTAATTTATTCCTTGCATAAAGGTCAGTCTCGTCAAATCGTTCGAACTATATAAACTACTGGACTCTTCCATTGCTATATGCTGGACAAGTCCATTTGTCAGAAAAGGGGTCTCAGGGCTATCAAACAGTGCAGGACCTGATCAGGGCATTCTGCAGGGTCTGATCTGGACCAGCACTGTTTGCCAAGGTACCCCTTTAGAGGTTTCCCGCATGCAATGGGTTAAGTTAATAAATATGTTTAAACCAAACAATTGGTAGCAAAAAGTTGGTACATTTTATAGTGGCTTGAACATTATGAATGTAAACGTATGCAAAGACAATAAAAAATCTTTGCAGACCTGAGGTCGGGGCTCGCTGAGTGCTCAGTTTGTTGCCCACTTTGTTGTTCATGTAGGCACCTCAGTGTAATCATTAAATTGAACGCAGATGAAAACAATACAAATGTCAGTCTAATGTGTTTATTCATTATTTTTCAGCGAAATTAAGGCTTGACATTTCATGTGCATTGTCTAACGATTCGCATGTCAAGCCATGTCATGTGATTTTCACTGAAAATACTTCGAAAATGCCGTCTAGGAAATGCGCTTATCTAGCTCTTGAAGAGTTAATCTATGGGAGAGATGGCTCCTGCTGGAACAACAAAGCACCGAAAAAATGCTAAAAAATCAGACAACTTGAGGACTTGCTGTAATTCCCCTTAAGTATTAATGGGTTTGTTTCGCGATCTAGCAAGGCATCCAAAAACTGGAGACGGAATGGCAAACAGTGTATACCCTGAGGAGCAGTCTGATCTTGGTGTACACAGTTTGCTTAAGCCTGTCTGTCCCAAAACTTAGGATCATTACGGTAGATGCTGTTTGTTAGTACTTACCACTGGCAAAGAAAAATGTTTATTTCTAACACTGATGTACATGTACAATTCAGGCATTTGCAGGATTTCAGGCTTTAGAGCTTAATTTTTTTCTTGATTTCAGGCTTTTAGATTCTGATTTTTGTGTATATAGTCTGTTTAAAAAAATATTTAACCCTTATATCTGCTTATAAGTCAACCAAATTACTTTATATTTTCACAAACTCCATTACAAACAGTGTAGATCCTGATCAGATGGCTTCTTCTGAAGCCATCTGATCAGGATCTACACTGTTTGCAAAGGTAATTTAGTTGTGTCTTGTTCAGCAGGATAAGGGTTGAAGCTGCAAAATCGGGCCTTTCAGGCATGGAAAAGCGTGGTCAGTATGAGGCCTGGTACATGTATTTGATATTTTCAGGTATAAAAGATGCCGATCCTGTTTGCAGTTGTAGCCAGAGGCTCTACTGTCCTGGCCAAGTATGCAAGCTGCGCTGGTAACTTCACAGAAGTGACAGAACAGATACTATCAAAGATACCAGCTGATAACTCTAAGCTAACATACTCACATGGCAGGTAAATACAACACCGCAACCTCTTTATGGCACATTTAATGGGGTCCAAAGCAGAAACCTTGTTAGTTAAAAAAAAGTGTTATATCCAAACAAAATGAGTAGAACCGCATGATTGAGGCAGTTCTAACGAGTGCCCACTACCTATCTCCTGGAGCAGAAATAAGAAAAATAATGAATAGTCCCTCTAAATATGTTCTATAAAAGGGTTATCCTTTGGAAGCAAGGAATACACCACAGAAGTGAAAAATATGGAGTGTACATGCCTTCCGGGCTAGACCAGCTAGTTTCGGCCAATTAGGCCTCATCAGTGGCCCTCAGACATTTTCATAATTCCACAATGGAATCAATGATCCCAAAGGAAAAGAAAATATAATATACACTATGATGTAAACCCCAGATTTCTCTATATAAAATGGGTTTTACATGAGTGTTCATTTAACAGACATTGAGATGAAATGACTTCTCAAGCCCTGTTGCCCAAACAAACCAAAATGGTTTATATGTAGGGGTGGTCTGACTCACACCACTTTGTCTGGGCAGGCTTAGACTCCCGGAGCGGTTTACTAGTACTCGTGTGCGGTCTGGTTTCAGCTCTGCATGGAAGCACCATGCAGCCCAATCTATTTCTCCAAGCCCCTATGTGCGGGGGCCAGATTGCCTCATTGTCACTTACCCCATTTTATATAGGAAAGCCCCAAAATGGAACATTGTAAACAGTGTTTGCCCAGTCAACAGGGTTCTACTCTTTAAGGAAAGAATTTGCTCTTAAGAAGCAAATTCTTTCCTTTCAGAGTAGATCCTATTTTCACATGGGATCAGTTCTCATAGAATTGTACACACAGTGAAAAGTGTCATCTCCCTTGCCAAAAAAAAAAAATGGTTGAAAAATTGGCAACATTCTTTTGTAAAAATTGATTTTTTTTTTGTTTCTGGTGTGCGAATGTGCAGTACACAAGGGATTTTCCTAGTGCAACATTGGGGCCGGTAATCAGCCCCTATTTTTCCCAATTTGAAGACATATGTTCCCAAATTGCACGACCCGCAGAAAAAGCGACCGACTGAAGTCGGTTGATTTTCTAAGAGTGCCCTAAAATCACTGTGTCATTCTGTCAGTCTGTCTGTCCGTCCGTAACCCGTTTGTGAAAATTGGTGATAGTGACTTAACCGCTTGGAATATTTAAACAATTTCTGGCATACTGATAGATATCAATGAGATCTAACCAATGAACTTGCGAAATATTACATTCCATTTAGTACATATAGCCTCGCCGAGGCGAAAAATGTGAAAATTTTCGAACTGCTTCTCCTCGGAAACCGTTGGGCCGATTGTAGTCAAATTTCATATGGAGCCTCTATGGGATGGGGGAAACCAAAATTTGCTCATGGGGTCCAGGTCACATGACCAAAATGGCCGCCAAGCCATATATGGTCTGTCTGTCTGTCCGTCCGTAACCCGCTTGTGAAAATTGGTGATAGTGACTTTACCGCTTGGAATATTTAAACAATTTTTGGCATACTGATAGATATCAATGAGATCTAACCAATGAACTTGCGAAATATTACATTCCATTTAGTACATATAGCCTCGCCGAGGCGAAAAATGTGAAAATTTTCGAACTGCTACTCCTCGGAAACCGTTGGGCCGATTGAAGTCAAATTTCATATGGAGCCTCTATGGGATGGGGGAAACCAAAATTTGCTCATGGGGTTCAGGTCATATGACCAAAATGGCCGCCAAGCCATATATGGTAAAAACCCTTCAAAAATAGTCTTCTCCAGAACCACTGGGCAGATTTCCACAAAACTTGATAAATAGCGTCTGGGACATAGGCCCATCATAAATTGCTAAAATGGTGACCTTGACCTTCTTTGTGCCTAGGTCAAACTTTGACACGTATGCTTTTGTATTGGAAAAGTGAGAATGCATTTTATCCTGCAAACGATTCAGAATACAGTACTAAAGTATAGGATATATTTTTGCTCCTTACGATAAGGCGCATTTATTGGGGGAACCGTTTTAGGTCCATATCACATGACCAAAATGGCCACCATACCCATATATGGTAACACTCATAAAGCTAAAAGCATCCAGCGGGTTGTGCACTTCAGCTGAAGCACTGGTTTTATTACAATTTTCCCAATTTCTGATGTTGATTTTGATAAAAATTTCCTGAAAATTGAACCAAAATTGACAAAATTACAGCTGATTTAAATTCCAAACTATAAATATTAGTGAGCTGTTTTTCCCAAACCCAGCGGCCCCTGGACCCTGATTCTGAAGGGTAGGAAAGTCCCTGGTACACATGTTAGCCGCTTTTGTATAAGACTTCCCAGGATAAGCGTATTATGGTGGTCTGACTGGTTCGATATGACCTATATAGTGTTGACTTGGCTGTTGAGCGCCAAACGATCAATTTAATATGTCGGATGAATCGATTCCCCTGAAGGCATAGACAAGGTACAAGAAGGCAAGGTATAATTTCTGGTGAAATGTCTTATTAATCCTTGTTCTGCTGTATAAATACATGGTTAGTGTCTTTAATAATAAAATATATTCGGTGAGCCTTAGACAATTTTATAGGGGCGAGCTTTAGCTTTAGTTTATACCGCAATTCAAAACAATCAAGGGGTTTTGCAAAAAGTAAGCAAATTTAAGCTAAAAAGACCGTAGCCAGTGTGGCTTGTTAAACGACATCCAGTGCCACGACGCGCACACGTAGTATATCGTGACGTCAACGAGTGCAAAGTTTCTGTCGTCACCGCACCACAAAGACATAGTAAACAACATGGACGCTCGAATAAAAGTTTCTCAGCGCTTTACATTCTGTATGAAAATCTGCAAATGAATAATTTGTTTTAGCTTCAGAAACTATTTTCGAGGTTGAGGCGCAACTGCAGTAGCAGTGCGCAGTTATTCTAACAGGCCATTCAAACCAGGAAAGGCCGAGAAGGTAAGAATTTAGCTGAAACTTCTGAAAATATGTTTAAATGAATATTGCAAAGATTTTAATTTGCAGTTTGGTTGTTTTCTCATGTATAAAAGGTTGAATGTTATTGTTTACACTTGTAAATTAGTGACCTGAAAAGTAGGTCCGGTCTATAAACGGTCACTAGACGTATTATAGGTCAGTAGAAGGTATTATAGGTCACTACCGACTATAGTGTGCATTTATTCACCCCCCTTTATTAGGTAACTAGAATGCCTGATTGCGGTATAAATTAATTTTGCCGCAGCAGCCTCACCCATTCCTGAATTTCCGCCAATCAAATTACTTGATTCCATTCCTATAAATTCAAATTACTTGATTCCATTCCTATAAATTCACCAACTGAATGACAAACAGTGTAGATACAGATCAGATGGCTTCTACAGAAGCCATCTTATCTGTATCTACACTGTTTTCAAAAGGTTGAGAATATTCGGGTTCAGCAAGACGAGGATTAAAGTATTATTTATGTTCTATTTTCAGTTACTTGTTCCATTATGTATGTGACGACAGAATTATCTTCCTTTGTATCACAGATGATGTAAGTTCTATTTATAACCTGAATATGAAACCAGTGCTTCAGCTGAAGTGCACGACCCGCCGGATGCTTTTAGCTTTATGAGTGTTACCATATATGGGTATGGCGGCCATTTTGGTCATGTGACCTGGACATAAAACGGTTCCCCCAATAAATGCGCCTTATCGTAAGGAGCAAAAATATATCTTATACTTTAGTACTGTATTCTGAATCGTTTGCAGGATAAAATCCAACACAAAAGCATATGTGTCAAAGTTTGACCTAGGCACAAAGAAGGTCAAGGTCAACCCAGGGTCACCATTTTAGCAATTTATGATGGGCCTACGTTCCAGATGCTATTTATCAAGTTTCGTGGAAATCTGCACAGTGGTTCTGGAGAAGACTATTTTTGAAGGGTGTTTACCAAATATTGCTTGGCGGCCATTTTGGTCATGTGACCTGGACCCCATGAGGAAATTTTGGTTTCCCCCATCCCGTAGAGGCTCCATATGAAATTTGACTTCAATCGGCCCAACGATTTCCGAGGAGAAGCAGTTCGAAAATTTTCACATTTTTCGCCTCGGCGAGGCTGTACTAAATGGAATGTAATATTTCGCAAGTTCATTGATAAAATCTCATTGATATTTATCAGTATGCCAAAAATTGTTTAAATATTCCAAGCGGTTAAGTCACTATCACCAATTTTCACAAACAGGTTACGGACGGACAGATAGACAGACCATATATGGCTTGGCGGCCATTTTGGTCTTGTGTCCTGGACCCCATGAGCAATTTTTGGTTTCCCCCATCCCATAGAGGCTCCATATGAAATTTGATTTCAATCGGCCCAACGGTTTCCGAGGAGAAGCAGTTCGAAAATTTTCACATTTTTTGCTTCGGCGAAGCTATACTAAATGGAATGTAATATTTCGCAAGTTCATTGGTTAGATCTCATTGATATCTATCAGTATGCCAAAATTTGTTTAAATATTCCAAGCGGTTAAGTCACTATCACCAATTTTCACAAACAGGTTACGGACGGACAGACAGACAAACCATATATGGCTATGCGGCCATTTTGGTCATGTGACCTTGACCCCATGAGCAAATTTTGGTTTCCCCCATCCCATAGAGGCTCCATATGAAATTTGACTTCAATCGGCCCAACGGTTTCCGAGGAGAAGCAGTTCAAAAATGTTCGAAAATTTTCCTATTTTTCGCCTCGGCAAGGCTATACTAAATGGAATGTAATATTTCGTAAGTTCATTGGTTAGATCTCATTGATATCTATCAGTATGCCAAAAATTGTTTAAATATTCCAAGCGGTTAAGTCACTATCACCAATTTTCACAAACGGGTTACGGACGGACCCAAAGAAGGTCAAGGTCAACCCAGGGTCACCATTTTAGCAATTTATGATAGGCCTTCATCCCAGATGCTATTTATAAAGTTCGGTGGAAATCTGCCCAGTGGTTCTGGAGAAGACTATTTTTGAAGGGTTTTTACCATATATGGCTTGGTGGCCATTTTGGTCATGTGACCTGGACCCCATGAGCAAATTTTGGTTTCCCTATCCCATAGAGGCTCCATATGAAATTTGACTTCAATCGGCCCAACGGTTTCCGAGGAGAAGCAGTTCGAAAATTTAACATTTTTCGCCTCGGCGAGGCTATACTAAATGGAATGTAATATTTCGCAAGTTCATTGGTTAGATCTCATTGATATCTATCAGTATGCCAAAAATTGTTTAAATATTCCAGGCGGTTAAGTCACTATCACCAATTTTCACTTACGGGTTACGGACGGACAGACAGACAAACCATATATGGCTTGGCGGCCATTTTGGTCATGTGACCTTGACCCCATGAGCAAATTTTGGTTTCCCCCATCCCATAGAGGCTCCATATGAAATTTGACTTCAATCGGCCCAACGGTTTCCGAGGAGAAGCAGTTAAAAAATGTTCGAAAATTTTCACATTTTTCGCCTCGGCGAGGCTATACTAAATGGAATGTAATATTTCGTAAGTTCATTGGTTAGATCTCATTGATATCTATCAGTATGCCAAAAATTGTTTAAATATTCCAAGTGATTAACTCACTATCACCAATTTTCACAAACGGG
Organism: Lucinisca nassula; assembly: GCA_963580285.1. Lineage (NCBI taxonomy): Eukaryota > Metazoa > Mollusca > Bivalvia > Lucinida > Lucinidae > Lucinisca > Lucinisca nassula. The sequence goes on along the minus strand of OY757015.1, from coordinate 79,759,449 downwards.
TTACGGACGGACAGACAGAATGACAGAATGACACGGTGATTTTAGGGCACTCTTAGAAAAACCGACTTAAGTCGGTTGCTTTTTCTGCGGGTCGTGCAATTTGTATTTACACCATTTCTATGGTGCCCCTGCCAACGGGGCTTGCAGAAATAGATTGGGCTGCATGATGCTTCCACACAGAAGTGAAACAGACCACACTTGAGTACTGGTAAACCGCTAAAAAAGGCCTAAGCCTGCCGAGGAAAAGTGGTTAGGGCTGGCTAATCGGAGCTGAAAAGATAATCGATTATCAGTCCTGTCATTGCGATCGATATTCGATTAGTAATCACTAAGATTTTTGTCATTATTTTACCTGTCTGGCTTTCTGTCTGAGCATGGCTCTTACCATATGTTGCACTTTACCATATGTATATTTGAACAGACAGGCCTGAGCAAACAGTGTAGACCCAGATGAGATGCCGCATAATGCGGCGTCTCATCAGGGTCTGCACTGTTTGCCACTCATTCAGTTATTTTAGGCATAATGTTGGGTAGTAAATTGTACCTATCAAGTAATCAATTAAAAGCAAATCAGAAATGATAATCATTTTTGTGGAATTTATCGATCGATTAATCGATTATACAATTAATCGTGGCAGGCTTAAAAGTTGTGCAAGTCTGACTTCTCCTTATACCCTAGCAGTTTCTTAGGTGGTAGGGCTTGAGAAGCCATTTCATCTCAGTGTTGGGTAAATGTTCCACTGAATTGAAAATGACCTAAATAGTGTTGTTGGGGACGTAAAGCCCCAACACAAACAAACACGATTTCTGTGGTACATCTGAGCTTCTAAAAAGCATCTCATTAAGCAGTCCATCTAAACCCCACATTATATTGGGAACAAGAAGGGTTTACAAGGGTAAACAAGTTTTCTTATTTCTAGACCTGCTCAGAGCTTGGGTTGTTGGTGCTAGTAAGAACCGCCTAATTGAAGCAGTTCTGATGAGAATCCTCGGCTTGTATCTTGGGGTAGGAATAGGAAAACTTACGTATACATGTGCACCCCGCCCGTCGGGGCTTGAAGAAATATATGGGCTGCATGATGTTTTCACGCAGAGCTGAATCCGACCCGCATACGAGTACTGGTAAACCACTTAGAGGATCTAAGCCTGCCCAGGCAAAGCGGTGCGTACGAGTCGGACCGTCCATGCTTATAAACCCTATTGGTTTCATTGGGCGACAGGGCTTGAGATGTCATTTCATCTCAATGTTGGGTAAAAGTCCCACGAAATTGGAAGCAACGTCTCCAAAATGACCTTTACAGTGTTGACGGGGACGTTAAACCTCAAATCAAACAAACAAAACGTATACATGTACTGCTGTACACCCCGGTTTTCTATATGCAGTGCATTCATTTTACGGACATGCTAGCATGATGGAGATGCCACCACAGTATGAGAGGTAAAATGTTTGATGGAATGTGTGGGATAAATAAATTATAACAATTAGAAAACACTAATTTACGAATATAATACAATTGATTATATAGATCCATTGTACCATTGGAACTATTCCTTGTATTATTGAGGGAGAAGACTATCTAATGTTGTTATAACTTGTGTCCAATATTAAAGAAGGGCAGTTGTCAGTTTCTGGCAAAAGAATGTGCACTGAACTCATTAACCGCTTACGCATAAGTCTGCCCAGGAAAAGTGAGGATAGGTAAACTGACCGGCTCAAAATGACCTAGATACATGTAGTGTCGAATGGGCTGTTAAACTATACAAACAAACAAACTTGTGTCCAATACCTTTGTGCTTTTTGCAATAAAATATGTTTTATCTAATCCTGCTAAGGCACAGAGAACCTGTGTTATAATAAAAGTAGTTATTCCCTGTCATTTTGCAGTGATAAAGAATTTGCTGCTGGAAAGCATCCCAATATGAATAAGGAGTACAATAGAAAATTAAGGGTTTTGTCCTTAATGACTCCAACTTCTAAGGAACACATGTTGTGGACATTTTTAAAAAATTGCCTCACTGAGAAATGTTAGGCAATTCTAACACTTCATGGAGTGTTAAGTACATTCTTGCACACCAGATAAGGAAATTTGGGGTTTTAGCCTGTGATAGAAATTCTGTTCTAACCCCGGTGTTCTTTCCCAGGGACAGGGTAAAAAGCGAATATTTTCTCGCGTGTTTGAAAAATGCACTGGTTGAATAAGACCTCATATTCCCCATCGGTAAGGTTGACATCACAGCCCTTTACATGATGTCACTAAACATCACTGAAGTGTCATCACAATATGTCCGCAACCCAAATGACTTTAGACATATTAAAAATCCACGCTCAGAAATGAAGGTAAGCAAGTAAAAGAATTGTACATGGGTGTGAGGGTGTAAGAATCTTTCATGGGTGCGAGGGATGGGTAGAAAAAAATAGATCCTCGGTATCACTGTCCGTCATCACTCGGCAAGCCTCATGATGCCGGACAGTGACCCTCTGGACAGATTTTTTGCATCCACCCTCACACCCATGTAAGATTCTTACAATATTCTTAAATATCTTTTTGAATACCTTTATTATCCATCTCATCTTTAGCTAAAGATTCCTTCCATTGAAATTGTCCTTTCGAGTTTTTTCAGTATATGGAATGTCTGTCTAAAGAGGGTTGAGTGTATGTTTTGTCAAAGATGGGAGTATCGTTACATATACCGTAAAAAATCCTAAACATTTGGACACCTTAACGACTTGCTGTGATTCTCCTTATATTATAATGTTTGTGAATGTACAGTCGAACTTCGATGGCTCGAACTCGCCGGGACTGCCATAAAAAGTTCGAGCCATCGGTAGTTCGAGTCATTGGAGTCCAACTTGGCAAGATCCATGTTTGTGTACTATGATTTTTTTATTATAGCTGCTGCAATTTTGGTGACTTCCGGTACATTCATCAGTCATAATTTAAGCCACGTAGTATACATTTCGCACTTTCACATAGTATACCTTTCTTATAATACTGATCAAGCGCCTGCGTGACTTGATCGATAAAAAAGGAATTTTTAAAAACGTAATAAGTGCGAGTCGTCGGTGGGATTTTACATAGAAAATGCACTCTAGGGACCAGGCTTAGAGTTCAAGGGTTCGAGCCATCGTGGTTCGAGCCAAGGGTGGCATGTTTAGTTAAAATGAATAGGGATTTTGCCGGTACTGCAAAGTCAGTTCGACCCAAACGTGGTGTTCGAGCCTACCGAGTTCGACCCATCGAAGTTCGACTGTATATCATATATGTACCGGTCATCAAGGAGAGGATACGTATAGGCTGAGCCTACATCCTTTGATGTGTATGTATGTGCTTTGTATGTATATATGTTGTCAAGAAATTGATAATGAATCAAAACAGTGTTATTTGCTCATCCAGCTATTTTAGACACAACAATGAATTTGGTAGTAAACTGTTCTTAGCAAATTATTGATTACTAGCAAATCAGTTAACTATAAACGCTGTTGGGGAATTTATCAGTTGATTAATCGATTATCTGATTAATCATACAAGCTTTGCTATTTAGTACATAGGACCCACGTTATAACGACAGTATTTGTTCCCTATCATTGTGCCGTTGTAATGAATTTGCCATTATAAAGAATCCCAGTTAGGAGTGTGATGGGTTATAACAGGTCTTTTCCACATCATTACTCCAAGAAACAAATGTTATAGACATTTGTTAGATGTTATTCTAACAAATATCTATAACATCTGTTTCTTGGAGTATTAAATTATCAGAATTTTTCATGACTATGGATTCATTTTGGGCATTTCAAAGCCGAGGGAAACCCACGTCACTGGGAATCAAGGTTAAGCCTTGAGCTAAGAAGTCATTCTATTGAAATTGTTGTTATAACGTGTTTTGCTGTTATAACGAATGTCGGTTTATGGAGAGCTGACTGTATAATAGAGTGAAGTAAATTTGTTTCTTTTTCAGGATTTTGAAAGAGCAAAAGCATTCCTGTTTTTAACAGAAATCAAGAAAAAGTAAGATCTGTTTTTACACAATATTTAGTAGAGAATTTATGAAAAATGTATGGGGAGAGGTTTGGTAAAATGCCGTTTGAAAACACCATCGACTTGTATGTCACGCATCTTATGCCAACTCTTGCCACTTCACCCCCCCCCCCACCTTTGTCTGGCCCCCGCCCATCGGGGCTTGAAGAAATAGATGAGCCGCATGATGCTTCCACGCAGAGTTGAATCCGACAGCACACGAGTACTGGTAAACAGCTTACCGGATCAGACAAATTGGAGTGAGTCGGACCGTCCATGCTTATAAACCCTACTGGTTTCATTGGGCGACAGGGCTTGAGGTGTCATTTCATCTCAGTGTCGGGTAAAAGTCCCACAAAATTGGAAACAGCATCGACAAAGTGTTGATGGGGACATTAAACCTTAAATCAAACAAATAAGCAAAACACCACCTTGTCACCACGAGGCATTGTCAGTTAGACGGAGCAAATAAAAATCAAATGAGTTCCTTTAAGAGCAATGAAAACATTCATAAGAAAGAAGATTGGTCATACTACGTAGTTTCGGCTAATAAAGCCTCATCAGTGACCCTGTAATGATCCGGCAAAGAAAGCCAGAGGAAACATACTGCAATTTTGCGAATTTCGAATAGGCAGTCGATTCAGAGACTGATATAAATCAAAATGGAGTCCAAATAATAATAAAAAACCTGTCTAGAATATGAGTCTAAACCAATAATATATTTCTGATTTCTCAGAATATTCACGCTGATCTCAAAGGACCAAAAGTAAAATATAAACTGCACTATGGTTGATGTACGGGGAGACGTTTTACGGCCGCCACACGGCACAACACCAGCTGCAGTGAAGGCAAATAAAAATCAAAAATGAGTTCCTTTAAGAGCAATGAAAACATTCATCTCCGTGCACTAGGACCTCAATGTCCAGAAGATGTCCGGATATTAACATACCAGTCAGCTCTGTATTGTCAAAGGGAACTTTTGAAAGACTTCATCCTCAGAAAGAAAGCAATTTGGAAGGGATGTTCCGTGGGTGATTCTCTGACAAAATTGCTCTAAATCGTTTCACTCCACTGAACATGATAGCCACCAAAACTAAAAAATAAACAACCTTTAAAATGACTGTTACTCCTAAATAGGTTGACTGATTTTGAAATAATTTTACAGAAATGTTCCTTAGGTCACTGTCAGCCAAAATTGCTCAAACCATCCTCTCAACCTTATATTACCTATAATACAGTAAAGAGGTCACCTAAATAGAGTTGATGGGGACATTAAATCTCAACTCAGACAAACAAATAAACAATAGAGAAAAGTGTGATTCACAAAGTTGTACGATATTTTTCTTACCTTAATGATCCTAAGTATTGGGACAGATAGGCCTAAGCAAACAGTGCAGACCCAGATCAGATGGATCCTGCTGATCAGGGTTTACACCCTTTGCCATTTTGTCTGCTCCTTTTGTACTTTTTGCTGGATCTTGAAACAAATTTGTTGAAGTTTTAGAGAGAGTTATAGCAAGTCCTCAAGATGTCTGATTTTTATCGTAACACATATTGTGGTGACACGTTAGCCCTTGTTCTGCTGATCTATGGTAACCCATACCTTGGATGACAGTGCAGATCCAGATCAGATGGCTTCTTCAGATTCCTCTGATCAGGATCTACACTGTCATATAGTTTTCAAATTTGATTGGTTTATAGGCAGAAATTGGTGTGGCAAGATCCGTTCATTCATCAGGACATAACAATACATGTAGCTTATCTGTTCTTCTGTGGCCCGACACTGTTTACCTGTTACCTGTTCTCAGGTTTCCCATACAAAATGGGTTAATCCATTTTGTAGTGGTTAACCCATTTTGTACTGGAAACCCTAAAACGGGTAATTGGCAAACAATGAGGCCCAGATCAAATGCGGCATAATGCGGCATCTGATCTGGGCCTACTTAACTTTGTTTGCAGCAGCCATTTTCAAGTAAATTGTGAAGAAAACACAACCTGACACCCTTCAATTTTGAAATGGATCTGAGATCTACATATGGAGGAAAATTCCATTTGGTTCAAAAACGGGTTAACTGTGGTAGAAGTAAACTTCTTTTGAAATAGATTTCAGATGCAGTATGGTGTTCGAGCACAGACAGCATTACCTTATGCGATGAACAGTGAATTCAGCAGAACGTTAGCATCACAGATGGTAAGCTGAGACATACTGAGTCTTTCTAGTAGCTCTGTAAAGATTCCATTTGGTCAAATACACATTCATGTGATTAACCGATTTTGTACAGCATACCCCAAAACGGGGTAGTTGGCAAACAGTGCAGGCCCAGATCAGACACCTGAACGCGACATCTGATCAGTGCCTACACTGTTTGCGACAATTTAAGCCATTTTCCAAATGAATTTTGAAGAAAACACAACCTGACACCTCTAAGTTTTGGAATGCTCTTCTGGTAAAGATTCCATTTGGTACAAAAAGGTTAAGGGTCACATATTTTATTCCAGGGCCTGTCAAGTTTCTCTATTTGTTGGTATGAGGTTTTACATCCCTGTCACACCATTTAGGTCATTTTGGAGGCATTGGTTCCGATTTTGTGGGACTTTTATCCGGCATTGAGACAAAATGACATCTCAAACCCTGTCACCCAAAGAAACCACTAGGCTTAACCCTTTTTGTACCAAATGGAATCTTCCTCCTTATATATAGCAGGAGTCCATTTCAAAATTTAGGGGTGTCAGGTTATGTTTTCTTTAAAATTTATTTGGAATATGGCTGAACTTTTTGAAAACAGTGTAGGCCCTGATCAGACGCTGCGTTCTGTGGCGTCTGATCTGGGCTTGCACTGTTTGCCACTTACCCCTTTTGTGGTTTCCGGTACCAAATGGGTTATATGTGGTCCGACTCACACTACTTTTCCAGAGCAAGCTTAGACCTTAGTGGTTTAACATTACTCAAGTTTGGTCTGTTTCAGCTCCAAGTGGAAGCACCATGTCGCCCAATCTATTTCTCCAAGCCCCGATGGGCTCAGAGGTTGTAAAAGACTCATGTGACCAAGAAAGACTGATCAGGCTGCAAAAATATGCAGGTTGATCTAAGTCTTTGCTCTTTACACTTCTTCTTGTTGGTTTTGTCATGCTCTGGCTAAAAAATCATACAGAAAACTGACCATTCATGGAAAGATGTGCAGGGGCCAGGTGTTCAAAACTAAACACATTTTTTAACCCTTATCCTGTTGCATAAATTAATTTTGCCACACCCATTGCTGACTATCAGCCAATCAAATGACTTGATATTATGCATTGATACAATTCACAAACTGCATGGCAAACAGTGTAGATCCTGATCAGATGGCTTCTTCAGAAGCCATCTGAACTGGATCTACACTGTTTGCAATTGTAGGGGTTGTCGTGTTCAGCTGTATAAGGGTTAAAACTTTAGTCATTAGATATGGCATAATACACATTGCATACATTGCATACATTGGAGAGCGCAATGCTTCATGCCAGTAAGACATGGCCATTGACAAATCCAAACCTCCAACCTCAAAGCCTGGATCGATCCTGCGACCCCTGGTTTACAAGGCTAGTAGCATAACCACTACACCACGGGGGGCTTCTTTGTTTGAATTGAGGTTTTATGTCCCCGTCAACTCTTAGTTAACGGGGACAGGCGTTGCTTCCAATTTTGCGGGACTTGTACCCAACAGTGAGATGAAATGTTCGTCCGAACAAACCAATAGGGTTTATATTATGCAGGGACGGTCCGACATATACCACTTTGCCTGGGAAGGCTTAGACCTTCTAAGTAAATTACCAGTACTCATGTGCGGTCGGTTTCAGCTCTGTGTGGAAGCATCATGCAGCTCAGTCTAATTCTCCAAGCCACGATGGGTGGGGACCGAGTGTAACTTTGTATCAGTATTGATGGCATTTTACTTGCCTTGCAGAGATATTTCTCAGATTCCACTGCAAACACTCCAGACAGAATACAAGAGGTCAAAGGTCAAGTTGATGAACTCAAGGGCATCATGGTTAAAAATATAGGTAAGATTCTGTTATGCCAGTTACACACTTTTACCCATTGTATGCGAGGAAACCCCTAAAGGGTACCTTGGCAAACAGTGTAGGCCCAGATCAGATGCCGCAGAATGCGGCATCTGATCAGGGCCTACAATGTTTGCTAACAGAATTTTCTGTCAAAAATAGAATAAAAACGAAAAAATGGGCCTGACATCCCTTATATGACAAATGGACTTGTCCAACATATAGCAATGGAAGAGTCCACTAGCATACAACAAGTTAAATGATTATAGAGGTACAGAAAGGTACAGAAAATGAAACAATTTCCGTCCATTTATTCAAATTTAACAGTGTCCTCAGTAGGCATATTTTTATAACTTTGATCATTTAAGGGGAATGGGACACATTTTTTCTCCAGTTTTCAAAGGCAGACAATTTTTGGGACTTTGTTGGCTTTTCTGTATGTCCTGTCTCACTGAAAAAGGGGTCTACTCTTAAAGGAAAGAATTTGCTCCTCAGGAGCAAATTCTTTCCTTTAAAAGTTAACCACTATTGACAAGGGAGACAAAATACCTTTTTGCTTAAAAAATGTGAGTCATTATGCCTATATAAATACATTGTAAACTTGACCACCAAAAAAAACAAAAATTTAAAGTTGAAAAATTGAGGTATTTTTCTTATATCTGCTCAAAATATAGATTCTGGGTACTTGTTAGTACGGCCTCATTAAGGCGGTTCTAACAAGTACCCATAGTCTATATTTTAGAGCAGAAATAAGAAAAGATAAGGTATACACCTGTAAACCCCAGTTTTACTGTATAAAAGTGGGTTTCAAGGGGGTCAAAATTATATAGGCGGGTTTACATGATGAACTTTTGCAAATGCAAAGTGTGTGTGAATTCGGGTTTAACGTCGCTTTCAACAATTTTTCAGTCATATCACGGCGGTGTCTGGTTGCGACAGGGAGCTCAATGCTCACTTTTATAGTGCTGCCTCACTGAAGTATCATGTCCCAGACACATTACATGATACCACACCCAGTCACATTATCCTGACACTGGGTAGACCCCAGTCCTAGCTCTACCCCGTAAATCTGAGTGCCAATCGAGGAGCAGCTAGTACCATTTTTAACGACTTTGGTATGTCGCGGCCCGGGATCGAACCCGTGACCTTCCGTTCCCCGGAGCGGAAACTCTCCCAACTGAGCTATCGGGGCTGGTCTTTGCAAATGCAAAAGCTAGTCACATACTTCTAGCAAAATACCAGAGTATAAATATTATATTTGCTAAAATATTTAATAAATTGACCACTTATGCGCTTGTTAAGCTAATAGGGCTTTTGAACAACTGGGCACAGAGTTTGAGATATTGTCCTTGCTAGAACAGTTAACAAATTGACCACTAATGCACTCCTTGTTAAGCTAGTGACACTTTGAACAACATGGTCCAGAGTTTCAGATATTGTCTTTGCAAGAACAGTTAACATTTTGACTACTAATGAGCTGGTTGAGTAAATGATGCTTTGTCCTTGCTAGAACAGTTTATGTTTTGATTACTATCGAGCCAGTTGAGTTAACAATGCTTTGAACAACTGGGCCAAGAGTTTCAGATATTGTCCTTGCTAGAACAGTTAATGTTTTGACACCTAATGGGCTGGTTAAGCTAATGGGGCTAAGAACAACTGGGCCCAGTCCTTGCTAGAACAGTTAACGTTTTGACTACTAATGAGCTGGTTGAGCTATTGGGGCTTTGAACAACTGCGCTCAGAGTCTTAGACATTGTCCAGGTTTTGACTACTAATGAGCTGGTTGAGTTAACAATACTTCGATCAAGTGGGCCCATAGTTTTAAATATTGTCCTTGCTAGAACAGTTAACATTTTCAGTGCTAATTAGCTCTTTGAGCTAACGGTGCTTTGAACAACTGGGACCAGAGTTTTAGATATTGTCTTTGCTAGAACAGTTAATGTTTTGACTACTAATGAGCTGGTTTAGCTAAAGATGCTTTGAACAAATGGGCTCAGAGTCTTAGATATTGTCCTTACTAGAACAGTTAAGGTTTTGACTACTAATGAGCTGGTTTAGCTATTAAATGATGCTTTGAACAACTGGGCTCAGAGTCTTAGATATTGTCCTTGCTAGAACAGTTAAGGTTTTGACTACTAATGAGCTGATTGTGGTAACGATGCTTTGAACAACTGTGCCCAGAATTTTAGATATTTTCCTTGCCAGAACAGTTAACATTTTGAAACCAAAATACCAAAATTTGCAAATTTTAAATTTCCTAACATTTGGCAACATATCCTTCACTTGCATAACTAAATCAGTCATTGTTCACAAAAGGTGTTATGTCTACATTTCAGATCAAATAGCTGACAGAGGAGAAAAGTTAGAATTACTGGTGGATAAAACAGAAGATTTAAGTGCTAATGTAAGAAAAATAGAGTCCATCGCTTTTGTTCAGTGGGGACAGTGAAATCACAGACCACATGTCCAGCGGTCATGTTGGAAATGAGGATTTGCCAAGTTTCCCACAAGACTGCTGGACCCCAGGGTTGAGATTTCCTGTCAACACTTAAGGACTGTGATCAATCTTTTTTGTTCACTACCTAAATGTGACATATTGAAGCTTGAGAAAAAGAGGCAAAACTAAACATTTTAACAAAGTGGAGAAATTTTGGTATCAAAATGTTCATTTTAATTAAAAAAATGCATACCCTTTTTGAGGCTTTTACTTGGAAAAACAAAGTTACAGATGTTTGAACTTCTGAATTGCTATTTCGCAAGATGACGTTGTTAATGTAGAAAGCTGGCATTATCTGATAATTTGGAACATCATGGTGTCAAAATTTGCGTTTTAACACCCTGTGTGGTTGCCCAGTGGAGAGATTCTGCTACTAGCGAGAAAATAGGTGTCTTTGGCATTGGGGTATGGAGAAAGGTACCCTTTTCTCAGTTCAGTATACAGTCTAGAATTAATGAAGCGGAGGTTAAACCTCAAATCAAACAAACAAACAAACATAGAACTTAATGTAGGGCTCCACAGTGAATTCAGCAGCATGTTTCATTAATGGTCTGTCGTTTTCAAGTTTGAATACCTGTCTGACCATTTATTAATTGTTGGGAAAAAGCATAAAATATTTTCTGTCATTTTCCCTCCCTCTCTCTGCTGACCCCAGTGCAGTTGTCACTTGCTTGTGAAACTATGTGCACATTAATATAATAAATACATGGTTAGTGTCTTCTATAATAAAATATAATCGGTGAGCCTTAGACAATTTTATAGGGGCGAGCTTTAGTGAGCAGGCAGTGTGACATGTTAAATGAGATTCAATGTTATGGCACACATACGCAACATATAACATGACATAAAAAAGTACAACATTTCTGACATTACCATGCTACTGAGATGCCAAAAATAATGTGGCTGCTCAATAAAAGTTTTTATCGCTTTACATTCTATATAGATAGTTTATGAAAACTTAAGAAATTAGTTTCGAGGTTAAAACGCAACTGCAGTAGCAGTATGCAATTATTCCAACAGACCACTTAAACCAAGAAAGCCAGCGCAGATAAGATTCTGGCTGAAATTTCTGAAAATTCTTTTAAATAAATACAACAAAGATATTAACTTGCTGTTTGGCTGTGTTCCGGGTATAAAAGGTTGCATGTTATTGTCTACACTTGCAAATTAGGTACCTGAAAAGTAGGTCTGGGGCCAGTTGTTCAAAGCATCATTAGCTTAATGAGCTCGTTAGTGGTCATATTGTTAACTGTTGTAGCAAGTTTAATATTCAAAATTTTGGTATTTTTGCTGAAAAATGTGAGCAGCTTTTGCATTTGCAAAAGCTGCTCACATTTTTTCAGCAAAAATATAAGCATATTTGCCATAATAAATGATCAAAGTTTTAACGATATGTTAACTAACGACGTCGTTAGTTTTGAACAACTGGCCCCTGGTCTATAAACGGCCACAAGATGTATTATAGGTCAGTGAGTGAGTGTTCGAGTTTTACGTCCCACTAACAGCTAAGGAGATGGGACCTTGGTTTAAAGACTCATCCGAAAGTCATGAGAAGCCCAGGATCGATCCTGAACCCCTGGTTTACAAGGCAAGTAGCATAACCACTGCACCACTAAGGCTTCTATTATAGGTCAATAGAATGCATTAAAGGTCACTACCAATTATAGCGTGCAGTTATTTGACACCCTTTATTTGGTTATTAGAATTATTGATTGAGGTATTAAGTACAGGCTAATGATTTCAGTTCCTGAAATGGACTCTTTCAGGTTTGAATTTGGAAGCCCCTGCCCATAGGGCTTGAAGAAATATATGGGCTGCATGATGCTTCCACGCAGAGCTGAATCCGGCCCGCACACTAGTACTGGTAAACCGCTTAGAGGATCTAAGCCTGTCCAGGAACCGCAGTGTGAGGCGGACCGTCCATGCTAATAATCCATATTGGTTTCATTGGGCGACAGGGCTTGAGATGTCATTTCATCTCATTGTCGGGTAAAAGTCCCACAAAATTGGAAGCAATGTCTCCAAAATGACCTTTACAGTGTTGACGGGGACGTTAAACCTCAAATCAAATAAATCAAACAAACTCTTTCAGGTTTGAATTTGGTCATGCCCGTTCTTGTAAGTAAGAGGTTTAGACAAAACTTATTGACAGGATGACTAATAGTGTAGATCCAGATGAGATGGCTCATTCATTCAGAGCCATCTCATTTGGATCTTCACTTGTTGCAAGGTACAGTAAAATTCCTATGTTGAACAATCCAAAAGATGGTCTCTTATTAGGAGAGACCGGGTGAAAGAATAACTGAAACCGTCTCATTAAGCTTATAAAAGTATAGTTTATATTTTATCTTTATTTTAGGTAGTCTTAAAGGGAATGAATACAACTTCAGGGGAGGCAACTCCTTCAAAAGTATTTTTGTCTCCCATGTCAATAGGGGTCCACTCTTAAAAGAAAGAATTTGCTCCTGAGGAGCAAATTCTTTCCTTTAAGAGAAGACCCCTTTTTCGGTGAGATATCATTTGTAGAAAACCAAACAGTTGTGTCCCTTTGAAAAATCTCGGAAAAATCTGCCATGTGTTCCCATTCCTCTTTATAGCGGAATATTACTGTATCTGTAACAATCTAAGAGTTGAACTAGTTAACTGCTTTGAAGATCTACACATTTTGTGAAACTTGCAGTAAATAAAACAAATCAGACACCCCTTAAATTGGAAATGGACCGGTTCAGCCCAATTCATTACAAATGAACGTAATACATCACAAAAACATGCCTTTTATACAGTAAAACTGGGGTTTTCAGGGGTTATACCATAATTTTCTTAATTCTGCATTTCTGCTCCTAAAATATTGATTGTGGGTACTCTTTAGAACCGCCTTGATAAGGCGGTTCTAACAAGTACCCACAATCTATATTTTGAGCAGAAATAAGAAAAATATCACAATTTTTCATCTTAAAATTATCTTTTTTTTAGGCGGTAAATTTTATAATATGTTTTTGTAATGCTTAGATGTATTTTACACTTGCAGGCAGTATCATTTAAGAAGACCAGCAGAAACTTGGCACGTTCACTATGGTGGAAGAACATCAAGATAACCATAATCATTGTTATTGTTGTTATTGTAAGTAGGAAAACATAATGGCAGTATTGACAAGCAGACAGCGTTTTGAAGATTTTAGCTCACCAGAGCTGAAGGCTCTGGGGGAGCTTATAGAATAGGCAGTGGTCCGTCGTCTGCGGCCACGTCGTCAACATTTTCAAACAACATCTCCTCTGAAACTACTTGGCCAATTTAAACCAAATTACATGTGGATACTCTATTGGAAGGGGGAACGAAAGTTTGTTCGTGAAGACTGGCCCACATGACCATTATGGCTGCCATGCCCATATATGGTAAAAACCTTTAAAAATCTTCCTCTCAGGAAACAAATGGTCGATGACCTTGAAACTTGGTATGCAGCATTGGGGACTCGGGCTCTACCAAGTTAGTTCAAATGATGACCTCTGGTTGACCCTGACCTATTTTACAGCAAAGTCAAATTTGGTCACTTATATGGAAAAAAGTTAAAACAGTGGATTTTTTTATTGCATGGTAGCTTGTGGCATCAGAAATGATATTTGCAATCTGCTGAATCCAACTTTATCAATTCCCAAGGTCAAGGTGATTTCTGACCTTTGTCCTGGATGGCTCAGATTAAGTATTTTTATCTTCTTCTTCTCTTAAACTGCTGGGTTGATTGAAGTCAGATTGCATGAGGAGCCTCTTTGAGAAGTGGGGAAAGAAAATTTGTTCGTAAGGACTGGGTCACATGACCAATATGGCTGCCATGCCCATATAACCATATCGCTTAAAAATCTTCTTCTCAGGATTTGAATGGCGGATGACCTTGAAACTTAATATGCATCATCTGGTATGGAACGCCTCAACTGTCTTATGTCGAGATATGGCATCATGTTCTGTTGACATACCATTATGTTTTGTTCATATTCATTACATATTGTTTGTTTATTATGTTGTGTTGTTTGTTTGCCGTGTTATCGTGTTAACTTGTCATTTTGTTAGTTTCTATTTAAGTAATATTCTGCCGAACAATCGTCATGTCTGGACAGTTTGCAATGTTGTCATGTTTTCCCGTCATTTTGCAGGCTTCAAATGAATACTGTTATCTCAGAAAATAAGTTGTCTGGTCAATTTGCGGTGTTATTTTGTGAACTGGTCATCCTACTTACTTCAATAACAATAGTATAATGTCAGAAAATGAATTTGTCTGGATACGTTTTAATATACGCAGTTAACTCGCCATCCTGTTTGCTTCAAGTGGAGAAACATTCTGTCAAAAATTGTTATTTCCTATCAGTTAGTTATGCTATCTAGTTCAATCATCATTGTTTTGGCTTCAAGTGCAGTTATATTCTGTTAGAAAATGGTTATGTCTGATCAGTTAGGTATGCTATCTAGTAAGATCGTCATTGTTTGGCTTCAAGTGCAGTTATATTCTGTTAGAAAATCGTTATGTCTGATCAGTTAGTTATGCTATCTAGTAAGATCGTTATTGTGCTGGCTTCAAGTGCAGTTATATTCTGTTAGAAAATCGTTATGGTTGATCAGTTAGTTATGCTATCTTGTAAGGTTGTCATTGTGTTGTCTTCAAGTGCAGTTATATTTTGTTAGAACATCGTTATGTCTGGTCAGTTAGTTATGCTATCTAGTAAGATCGTCATTGTGTTGGCTTCAAGTGCAGTTATATTCTGTTAGAAAATCGTTATGTCTGATCCATTAGTAACGCTGTCTAGTTAACTCGTCATTATATTGGCTTCATGTGCATTTTTGTTCTGTAAGAAAATCCTTATTTCTCCTCAGTTTGTTATATTGTCATCTTAACTCATTAAGTTTTGTTTGAATATCGCTACGACTGGCGAATTTGACCACCCCTCTAATACTACTACTACTAGTAGTAGTAATAAATACTTAAACTTCTACTATAACTGCTACTACTACTACTACTACTACTACTACTACTACTACTACTACTACTACTACCACCACTTTAACTACTGCCGCTGTTTCTACTACTACAACTACTACTACAACTCCTAGTACTGCTACTGCAGATGCTTTTACTACTTCTTATGCTACTTCTTCAAAAATTATATTGACAATACCACCACCAAAACCACCACCACCACCACCACTACTACTGTTGCTAATACTACTACTGCTGCTCTTTCTGCCCCCCCCCCCCCCCCCCCACCAGTCAGGGCTTTGAGAAACAGATTTGGTTGCACGGTTGTGTTACTACAATGCCTACTTCGACCATTACTACTACTGCTACTACGACTACCACTACTGCTATAACTACTATTATCACTAATACATCTAGCAATATTACCACTACTACTGTTGCTGCAGGTGTCTTTATTAATAGTAGTACAACCGCTGCTTCTACTAATGCAACTACTACTACTGCTGCTGCTGTAGCTATTACTTGTTTTATTACTGCTACAACTACTGCTTCTTCTTCTGCTGCTGCTACTTCTACTACCACTTCTATTACTACTTCTTCAAAAGCAACTATTATTATGTGTCCTTCCATTACTACTGCTATACTTCTTCTACTACTACCACTACTACTACTACTACTACTACTACTACTACTACTACTACTACTACTACTACCACCTCTACCACTATTACAACGACTACTACTACTACTTAAACTACTACTGCTATTACTTAAACTACTACTACTACTACTGCTGCGGCCTTTCTTTCTTCGCCCCACCCATGTGGGCTTTGAGAAACAGATGAGATTGCATGATTCTACTACTACAAAGGCTACTGCTATTTCGACTAGAGCTACTACCACTTCTACCACTACTACAACTACTATTGCTACTACAGCCGCTGCGGCTGCTACGTCTACTTCTACTACTACTAATACTACTGCTTCTACAACCGCTACTACTAATACAACTGCTATTGTCGCTTCTGTTGCTACCACTAATATTGTTACTGCTACTGCCACTACTTATATAACTGCTGCTACTGCTACTACTACGACTACTACTATATCTACTACAACTACTTGTATTATTATGTCTACAATCACTGCTACTACTCTTGCTGCTGTTGCTATCACCAATATTATTACTGCTACTACTACGACTTCTGCTCCTGCCACTGCTACTGCTACGAATACTACAAGTAGTACTCCCACGACTAATACTACTACTTCAAAGGCTACTACTATTACCTGTCATTCTATTACTGCTGCTTTGCTCCTTCTACTACTAGTCCTACTTCTACTACTACCACTACTGCTACTACTATCTACTAATACTACTACTACAACTACTTATACTGCTACTGCTAGTGCTACCGCTTCTGCTGATACTGCTGCTGCAAATTTCTGTGCCCCACCCATCGGGGCTTTCAGAAAGGTCGCATGGTTCTACTACTAGAAAGGCTTCTACTACTTTTACTACTACCACTACTACTACTACTTCTATTATCACGGCTACTTCTACTACTACTACTACTACTGCTACTACTACTACTACTACTACTTCTACTACTTCTACCACCACTACTACTTCTTCTACATCTTTCTATTGTTGCTGCAGTTATTAATATTACTATTATTATTACAACTGCTTCTTCTAGTAAAACAACTAGTACTACTACTGTTGCTGTTGCTACTTCTAATATTACTACTGTTACAACTACTTCTTCTTCTTCTGCTGCTGCTAATGCTACTACTACTACTTTTTCTACTACTTAGAAGACTTCTATGATTACCTGTCCTACTATTATTTCTGCTATGCTACTACTTCTACTACTACTACTACTACTTCTACTATTACTACTACTACAACTACTAATGCTACTACTATTACAGCAGCTACAACAACAAAAACTACTTCTACTTTAACTTCTGCATCTACTACAGTAACTACTACTACTACTACTACTACAACTACTACTACTACTACTACTACAACTACTACTACTACTACTTCTACTACTACTACTACTACTACTACTGCTACAACTACTACTATCACTACTACATCTAGCAATATTACCACAACTACTGTTGCTGCAGGTGTCTTTATTATTAGTAGTACAACCGCTGCTTCTTTTAATGCAACTACTACTATTGCTGCTGCTGTAGCTACTACCAGTTTTATTACTGCTACAACTACTGCTTCTACTTCTGCTGCTGCTTCTTCTTCTACTACTCCTATTACTTCTTCTTCAAATGCAACTATTATTATGCATCCTTCTATTCCTACTGCTATACTTCTACTACTACTGCTGCTACTACTACTTCTACTACTACTACTACTACTACTACTACTACTACTACTTCTACTACCATCACTATTACAACGACTACTACCACTACTTAAACTACTACTTCTATTACTTAAACTACTGCTACTACTAGGCTTGAAGAATTATATGGGTTGCATGATGCTCCCATGCAGAGCTTAATCCGGCCCGCACACTAGTACTGGTAAACCGCTTAGAGGATCTAAGCCTGTCCAGGAACCGCGGTGCGAGGCGGACCGTCGATGCTTATAAACCCTATTGGTTTCACTGGGCGACAGGGCCTGAGATGTCATTTCATCAGAATGTCGTGTAAAAGTCCCACATAATTGGAAGCAACGCATCCAAAATGACCTTTACAGTGTTGACCGGGACGTTAAACATCAAATTAAACAAACAAGCTGCTACTACTACTACTACTACTACTACTACTACTACTACTACTACTACTACTACTACTATAACTTCTACTACTACTACTACTACTACTACTACTACTACTACTACTGCTGCTGCTGTTGCTGCCTCTCGTTCTTCGCCCCCACCCATGTGGGTTTGAGAAACAGATAAGATTGCATGGTTCTACTACTACAAAGGCTACTGCTACTTCGACTAGAGCTACTACTATTTCTACCACTACTACAACTACTATTGCTACTACACCCGCTGCTGCTGCTACTACAACTTCTTCTACTACTACTACTACTACTACTACTACTACTGCTGCTTCTACAACTGCTACTACTAATACAACTGCTATTGTCGCTGTTGTTGCTACCACTTATATTATTACTGCTGCTACTGCTACTTCTACGACTACTACTATTACTACCATAACTACTACTATTATTATATCAACAATCACTGCTACTACTCTTGCTGCTGTTGCTATCACCAATATCATTACTGCTTCTACTACTACTACTTCTGCTGCTGCCAGTGCTACTGCTACGAATACTACTAGTAGTACTTCCACTACTAATACTACTTCAAAGGCTACTACTATTACCTGTCCTTCTATTACTACTGCTATATTTCTTCTACTACTAATCCTACTTCTACTACTACCACTACTGCTGCTACTATCTACTTATACTACAACTACAACTACTTAAACTGCTACTACTACTACTTTAACTACTGCTGTAGCTATTACTACTGCTAGTGCTACTACTCCTGCTACTACTGCTGCTGCAATTTTCTGTGCCCCACCCATCGGGGCTTTCAGAAACAGATTAGGTCGCATGGTTCTGCTGCTAGAAAGGCTACTACTACTATTACTACTACCCTACTCCCACTGCTACTACTACTGCAGTGCGAGGCTGACCGCCCATGGTAATAAACCCTATTGGTTTCATTGGGCGACAGGGCTTGAGATGTCATTTCATCTCAATGTTGGGTAAAAGTCCCACAAATTGGAAGCAACGCCTCCAAAATGACCTTTACAGTGTTGACGGGGACGTTAAACCTCAACTCAAACAAACAAACAAAACTACTACTACTACTACTACTACTCCTACTACAACTACTACTTTAACTACTACTACTACTTCTGCTACTACTGCTACTACTACTTCTACTACTACTACTTCTACTACTACTACTACTTCTACTACTACTACTACTACTACTACTACTACTACTACTACTACTACCTCTACTACTACTACTACTATGGCTACTACTAACATTACTTCTACTACTACTACTACTCTGCTGTTACTACTGCTACATTTCCTTCTCCCCCTCCCCCTCCCCCTCCTCCTCCTCCTCCCCCTTCTACTACTACTGCTACTGCTACTACTACTACTCCTTCTCCTACTTAATACTACTACTACTGTTACTACATGTACTGTACTAGTACTACATCTACTTCAAAGGCTACTACTATTGATTTTTCTACTATTACTACAACAAATACTGCTACTACTACTACTACTACTACTATTGCTATTACTACTCCTTCTTCTACTACTGCTACTACTACTACTACTACTACTACTACTACTACTACTACTACTACTACTACTACTACTACCGCATGTGCTATACTAGTGCTACATCTATTTCAAAGGCTTCACTATTAATTTTCCTACTATTACTACATCAACAACAGCATATGCTACTACTACTACTACTACTACTTACTGCTACTACTACTACTACTACTACTACTACTACTTTAAAAATCGCTGCTACTATTAGAACTAATAGTGCTACTACTACTACTACTACTCCTACTACTACTGCTACTGCTACTACTACTGTTGCTGCTGGTGCTGCTGCTTCTCTTTCAACGCCCCCACCCATGGGGACTTTGAGAAACAGATAAGGTTGTAGGGTTCTACTACTACAAATGCTACTACTACTACTTACTAATGCTACAACTACAGCTACTACTACCTCTACTACCACTACTGGTTTTACAACTACTACTTCTGATACACCAACTACTACTACTACTACTGTTGCTGTTGCAACTACTAATATTTTTAGTGCTACTACTTACACTAATACTGCTGCTACTACTACTACGATTCTACTATTACTACTACAACTACTACTATTATTATATCTACAACTACTTCTACTACTCCTGCTGCTGTTGCTACCACTAATATTATTACTGCTTTTACTACTACTTCTACTGCTGCTGCTACCACAGCTACTGCTACAACTACTACTTTCACTGCTACATATAGTACTATTACCACTACTACTGTTGCTGCAGGTGTTATTATTATTATTATAATTACAATCGCTGTTTCTACTAATGCAACAACTGCTACTACTGCTGCTGTTGCTACTACTAATTTTATTACTGCTACAACTACCTCTTCTTCTGCTGTTGCTACTTCTACTCCTATTACTACTTCTACTACTACAACTACTACTACTGTTGCTGCTGCTGCCTCTTTTTCTTCGCCCCCACCCATCGGGGCTTTGAGAAACAGATAAGGTTGCATGGTTCTACTACTACAAAGGCTACTACTACTACTGCGACTACAGCTACTTCTACTTCTACTACTATTACAACTACTATTGCTACTACAGCCGCTGATACTGATACTACTACGACTGCTACTAATACTACAGCTACTAAAACTACTACTACTGTCGCTGCTGTTGCTACTACTATTATTATTACTGCTACTTCTACGACTACTACTATTACTACTACAACTAATTCTATTATTATATCTACAGCCACTGCTACTACTCCTGTTGTTGCTATCACCCATATTATTATTGCTACTACTTCTGCTGCTGTGGCTGCCACTGCTACTGCTTCGACTACTGCTACTTCTACTACTAATACTACTACTTCAAAGGGTACTTCTATTACCTGTCCTAATACTACTACTGCTATGCTCCTACTACTACTAATCCTACTTCTACTACTACCACTACTGCTTCTTCTACTAATACTACAGCCACTACTACTACTACTACTACTGCTTCTACTACTCTTCTACTACTGCTACTACTACTAATCCTCCTCCTCCTCCTCCTCCTACTACTACTACTACTACTACTACTACTACTACTACTACTACTACTACTACTACAACTACTACTTTAACTGCTCCTATTACTACTTTAACTAGTGCTGCTGCTATTACTTTTGCAAGTGCTTCTACTACTACTACTGCTGCTATTTCTGTGCCCCACCCATCGGGGCTTCTAGAAACCGATTTGGTCGCATGGTTCTACTACTAGATAGGCTACTTCTACTACTCCTACTACTACTACTATTATGGCTACTACTACTACTATGGCTACTACTAACACTACTACTAACACTACTACTAACACTACTACTACTAGTACTCTGCTGCTACTTCTACTACACCTCCTCCTCCTACTGCTACTACCCCTTTTTATGCACCCGCCATTCGAAGAATGGTGGAAAGGGCATATAGCGTTGCCCCTGTCCGTCCGCCCGTTCGTCCGTGCGTGCGTGCGTCCTTGGGTCCGAAACTTAATGCTGTCAATAACTTTATTATTTCTTGATGGATTTTAAAATTACTTGGCAGAAATGTTAACCATCATGAGACGGCGTGTCACGTGCAAAACCCAGGTCCGTACCTCCAAGGTCAAGGTCATACTTAAGAGGTCAAATGTCCAAAAAAGGGTCCAACACTTAAACGCAGTCAATAACTTACTTATTTCTGGATGGATTTTGAAAGTTACTTTGAAGAAATGTTAACCATCAAGAGACGATGTGTCACATTCAAACCCAGATCCATACCTCCAAGATCAAGCTCGTACTTAGAGGTCAAAGTTAAAAAAATGGTCCGAAACTTAAACGCAGTCAATAACTTTCTTATCTCTGGATGGATTTTGAAATTACTGGGCAGAAATGTTGGCCATCATGAGACAATCTGCCTCACACAAAACCGAGGTCCTTACCTTCAAGGTCAAGGTCATACTTAGAGGTCAAATGTGAAAAAGGGTCCAAAACTTAAACACGGTCAATAACTTTCTATAGATGAATACGAACATAGACATATTTTCAAACGGGGGCATCCGTGTCCTATGGACGCATTTCTAGTCTTACTACTACTTCTACTACTACTGCTACTACTACTACTACTACTACTACTACTAGTACTACTACTACTACTACTACTACTACTACTACTACTACTACTACTACTACTACTACTACATGTACTACATCTACTTCAAAGGCTACTACTATTAATTTTCCTGCTATTATTACAACAACTAATACTAAACCTCCTACAACTACTACTACTACTACTTCTACTACTACTTGTACTGCTGCTGCCGCTGCTTTTATTACAACATCTGTGATTGCTTCTTCAACAATTCATATTGCCATACCACCACCACTACTACATCTATTACAACAACTAAAACAACAACTAGTACTGCTACTACTACTACACATACTACAACTACTACCATCAATACTGCTGCTATTGTTGCTACATTTGCTATTATTATTATTATTATTATTATCACTGCAACTACTGCTATTACTTATACAAATACTACTTCTGCTGCTGCTATTGCTACTACCGATACTGTTACTGCTACTACTACTTCTTCTACAGCTCCTGCTGCTACTGTTACTACTACTACTACTACTACTACTACTACTTTAACTACTTCTGCTACTATTACAACTTCTACTACAATTACTTTAACTTCTACAACTCTATTACTACTACTAATTCCACTACTGTTACTACTACTTCTGGTGCTGCTCTTTCTGCGCCCCCATCGGGAATTTGGCAAACAAATCAGGTTGCATGGTTCTACTACTACAAAGGCTATTACTACTTTTACTATATAATTACTACTTCTACTACTGCTTATACTTTGTTTGACTTGGTGTTTATCGTCCCAGTCAACACTATAAAGGTCATTTTGGAGACGTTGCTTCCAATTTTGTGGGACTTTTACCCGAAATTAAGATGAAATGACATCTCAAGCCTGTCGCCCCATGAAACCAATAGGTTTTATAAGCATGGACAGCCCCACTCGCACAGCTTAGCCTGGATAGGCGTAGATCTTCTAAGCGGTTTACCAGTACTCATGTGCGGTCGGATTCAGCTCTGTGTGGAAGCATCATGCTTCCCATTTATTTCTTCAAGCCCCAATGGGCGGGGGCCGACTGCTTATGCTACTACTGCTATTACTACCACTACTACTACTACAACTACTTCTACTGTTGCTGCTGCTACTGCTTCTACTTATTAGCCACCACCACTACTACTACTAATAATAATAATAATAAACATACTACTACTACTACTTCTACTACTACTACAACAACTACTACTACTACCACTATTAATACTACTACTACTTCAAGGGCTTGAAGAAATAAATTGGGCTGCATGATGCTTCTACGCAGAGCTGAAACTGACCGCACATGAGTACTTCCTAAACCGCTTAAGCCTGCCCAGGAAAAGTGGTGCGAGTCAGACCGTCCCTGCATATAAACTCTATTGGTTTCATTGGGCGACAGGGCTTGAGATGTCATTTCATCTCAATGTCGGGTTTTTGTTTGTTTGATTTGAGGTTTAACGTCCCCGTCAACACTGTATAGATCATTTTGGAGACGTTGCTTCCAATTTTGTTGGACTTTTACCCGACATTGAGATGAAATTACATCCTATTACCAATAGGGTTTATATGCATGGAAGGTCCAACTCGCATCACTTTTCCTGGGCATGCTTAGAACCTCTAAGCGGTTTACCAGTACTCATGTGCGGTTGGTTTCAGCTCTGCGTGGAAGCATCGTGCAGCCCAATCTATTGCTTCAAGTCCCGATGAGAGGGGCCGTCTCAATGTCGGGTAAAAGTCCCACAAAATTTGAAACAACGTCTCCAAAATTAGCGGGGACGTTAAACCTCAAATTAAACAAACAACACTACTACTAATTCTACTTTAACTACTGCTACTACTGTTACCACTTCTAGTGCTACTACTACTACTACTACTACTACTACTACTGCTGCTGCTGCCGCTATTTCTGCGCCTGACTCTGAGAAACAGATAAGGTTGCATGATTCTACTACTACAAAGGCTACTACTGCTACCTCGACTACTACTACTTCTACAACTACAGCTGACACAGCCACTACTACTGCTACTACTCATACTACTACTACTACTACTACTACTACTACTACCGCTATTACTACAACTACTACTGATATTATTATACCGGCCCCGATAGCTCAGTTAGTAGAGTGTCCGCTCCGGGATCGGGAGGTCACGGGTTCGATCCCGGGCCGCGACATACCAAAGTCGTTAAGAATGGTACTAGCTGCTCCTCGCTTGGCACTCAGATTTACGGGGTAGAGCTAGGACTGGTCGACCCAGCGTCAGGATAATGTGACTGGGTGTTGTATCATGTAATGTGTCTGGGACATGATACTTCAGTGAGGCAGCACTATAAAAGTATGCATTGAGCTCCCTGTCGCAACCAGACACCGTCGTGATATGACTGAAAAATTGTTGAAAGCGACGTTAAACCCGAAATCACACACACACACACACACACACACACACACACACACACACACACACACACACACACACACACACACACACACACACACACACACACACACACACACACACACTGATATTACTACTACTATTACTACTACTACTACTAGTACTGCTGCTGCTACTACTACTACTATGTCTACTACTATTGCTACGACTACTACTACTTCTACTGCTGCTACTTCTACTACTTTACTAGTGCCCCCGCCCATCGGGACTTGAAGAAACAGATGGGCTGCATGATGCTTCCACGCAGAGCTGAAACTGACCCACACACTAGTACTGGTAACCCGCTTAGAGGATCTAGGCCTGCCCAGACAATGCGGTTCGAGTCGACCCGTCCATGCTTATAAACCCTTTTGGTTTCATTGGGCGACAGGGCTTGAGATGTCTTTTCATCTCAATGTCGGGTAGAAGTCCCACAAAATTGGAAGCGACGTCTCCAAAATGACCTTTACAGTGACGGTTGACTAGTACTACTACATCTACTTCAAAGGCTACTATTATTAATTTTCCTATTATTACCTCTTCTACTACTACTACTACAACAACAACTTCTAGAACTGCTACTGCTGCAGCTTCTACTACTACTTCTGCTAGTGATTCTACAACAATTTATATTACCATACCACCACCACCACCACTACTACTACTATCACTATGCCCCCGCCCATAGGGGTATAAAGAAATATATGGCCTGCATGATGCTTCCACGCAGAGCTGAATCCGGCCCGCACACTAGTACTGGTAAACCGCTTAGAGGATCTAAGCCTGTCCAGGAACCGCGGTGCGAGGCGGACCCGTCCATGCTAATAAACCCTATTGGTCTCATTGGGCGACAGGGCTTGAGATGTCATTTCATCTCAATGTCGGGTAAAAGTCCAACAAAATTGGAAGCAACGTCTCCAAAATGACCTTTACAGTGTTGACGGGGACGTTAAACCTCAAATCAAACAAACAAAACTAATATATTACTACTACTACTCCTGCTCTTTCTGCGCCCCACCCATCGGTGATTTGAGAAACAGGTTAGATTGCATGGTTCTACTGCCACAAAGGCTACTCCTGCTAGTACTGCTACTTCTGCTACTATTTCTACTACCACCACTACTACTACGACGACGACCCCCCATCGGGGCTTGAAGAAATAGATGATCTGCATGAAGCTTCCACGCAGAGCTGAAACCGACCGCACACAGCTTAGAGGATCTAAGCCTGTCCAGGCAAAGTTGTGCGTGTTGGATTGCCCATGTTTATAAACCCTATTGGTTTCATTGGGTGACAGGGCTTGAGATGTCATTTCATCTCAATGTCGGGTAAAATTCCCACAAAATTGGAAGCAACGTCTCCAAAATGACCTATACAGTGTTGATGGGGATGTTAAATCTCAAATCAAACAAAACTACTACGACAGTGCCAGTCTTGCTTGGAAACCCCTATCCTACCCTACTGAAAATCAAAACTAAACCCAAGAGCGAGACAGTAATATGCATGAAAACGGATAACCGATCTAGGCCAAAACGACTTAGGCCGAAGTGACCGAGTGGTACTGGGTTTTACCAGATATAGGTCACAACAACATAATGAGTTTTCAACAGCATGAAACGATCAATTGAAATAATACAATGATGGTTCAGTTCGACAACATTGCCAACTTAGCAGATATATTTCTTTTCTGACATAAAATTACCACTGCAGACAATGGAATGGCGGGTTTACAAGTCATCATTACAAACTGACCAAATATAACGCTTTTTGGTATAATAATACTTCACTTGAAGCAAACAGGATGACGAGTTAACTTCGTATATTACAAAGTGACCAGACAAAATCGTTCTGTGAAATTATACTATTGTTATTCAAGTAAACAAGATGACCAGTTCACAAAACAGCATCGCATATTGACCAGACATGACCATTTTTGACGGAATATAACTTAAGTGGAAGCTATTAAGATTATAAGTTAACACAATGACATGCCAAACAAACAAGAAAACATAATAAACAAACAATATGCAATCAATATGAACATAACATAATGGTATGTCAACAGAGCATGATGCCATATCTCGACATAAGATAGTTGAGGCGTTCCATAATCTGGGACTTGGGCCCTACCAAGTTTGTTCAAATGATAACCTTTGGTTGGTTTTGACCTGTTTTAAGGCAAGGTCAAATTTGGTCACTTAGACATGGAACAAAAGGCACAACAGACTGAGTGAATTTTCTGATTACATGATAGCTTGTGGCATCAGAAATGATATTTGCAATCAGCTGAATCCAAGTTTATCAATTCCAAAGGTCAAGGTCATCTACTGACCTTTGTCCTGGACAGCTCAGATTTAAGTATTTTTATCTTCTTCTGTACTTAAACTGCTAGGTACTTAAACTGCTGGGTTGATTGAAACCAAATTACGTGTGGAGCCTCTATGGAAAGGGGAGAACGAAAATTTGTTCGTTAGGACTGGGTCACATGACCAGTATGGCTGCCATGCCCATATATAGTAAAAAATCTCCTCAGGAACCAAAGGGCATATGACCTTGAAACTTGGTATGCAGCATCGGGGACTCGGGAGCCCTACAGAGTTTGTTCAAATGATGACCTTTGGTTGACCTTGACCTGTTCTACATCAAGGTCAAATTTGGTCACTTAGACATTTGTATGGAAAAAATGCATAACAGAGGATTTTTTTCTGATTGCATGGTAGCCTGTGGCATTAGAAATGATATTTGAATCAGCTGAATGGAAATTAATTGATTCCAAAGGTCAAGGTCATTAACTGACCTTTGTCCTGGATGTCTCAGATTGAGTATTTTTATCTTCCTCTCCACTTAAACTGCTGGGTTGATTGAAACCAAATTACTTTTGGTGCCTCTATGGGAAGGGGGAACGAAAGTTTGTTCGTAAGAACTGGGTCATCATGCCCATTTATGGTAAAAACCATTAAAACTATTCTCCTCCAGAACCCAGTGACCTTCAGACTTGGTATATAGAATTAGGGACTTGGTTTCCAACAAGTTTGTTCAAATTGACCTTGGCCTGTTTTACGTCAAGGCCAAATTCGGTCACTGAGACATTTGTATGGAAAAAAGCAAAACAGTGGATTTTCTGATTCTATTGCAACCTGTGGCATCAGATTTGATATTTGCAATCAGCTGAATATATAAGTATATTAAATCCAAAGGTCAAGGTCATTTGCTGACTTTTGCCCTGGATGACTTAGATGCAGTATTTTTATCTTCTTCTCCAATAAAACTGCTAGGCTGATTGAAACCAAATTACATGAAGAGCCTCTATGGGATGAGGCAATGAAAAGTTTTTCAAGGGGTTGTAGTCACATGACCAAGATGGGCACCTTGCACGCATATGGTAAAAACCACATGACCTCTGGTGAGCATAGTGGTCCATGGGCCTCTTGTTTTAAATTATGGCACAAGATTGATTGATTGATTGCATTTGTGTTTAACCCTTGTGGGTGATTTTGCTTCATTTCCCAGAGAAAGGTAGAAAAGAGATGGAAGAGACAGTAGAGGAGATATAAGTGAGGGACAGGGGAAAAAATGAAAAAAATATAGAAGTGTAGAAACGGAAGAATTAATATTCTTGCACACCAGATAAGGAAATCCATAGTTTTAGCTTGGGATAGAAATTCTGTTCTAGCCCTGGTGTTCTTAACCAAAATCGAATGTTCTCGTGTGTTTGTTATATGCACTGGTTGAATATGACCTCATATGCGCTGTCGTTAAGGTTGACGTCACAGCACGTTACATGACGTCACTAAACATTCCTGTGCAAGAAAAAGAATCATATATGGGTGTGAGGGGTGGATAGAAAAACCTGTCCCTCGGGATCACTGTCCGGCATCACTCAGCAAGCTTCGTGATGCCGGACAGTGACCCTTGGGACGGATTTTTCCATCCACCCCTCACACCCATGTAAGATTCTTATATTCTCCCTCTGCCTGTACATCTGCAAGGACAGCAGGCCTTGCCCAACTGTAAGCTGGTATCTGTTCGACGCCCCAGCAATGCCAGGTACACAACACCTTCGCATCACCCAACACCCCAAGTGTGCGGAAATCTTTGCTCTTAACCCTTATCCCACTGAATAATTAATTAAGCCACACAACCAATCAGATTACTTGATGTAATTCATTCCTACAAATTCAGAAACCGAATGTCAAATAATGTAGATCCTGATCAGATGGCTTCTTCAGAAGCCATCTGATATTTAGGGCTGGCTAATAGGAGCTGAAAAGATAATCGATTATCAGTCCTGTCATTGTGATCGATAATCCATTAGTAATCACTGCAGATTTGATAACAGTTTTACCTGTCTGGCTTTGTCTGAGCCTGACTCTCAGCATATATTGTACTTTACCATAAGTATATTTGAACAGGCAGGCCTGAGCAAACAGTGTAGACCCAGATGAGACCTCGCAAAATGCGGCGTCTCATCAAGGTCTGCACTCTTTGCCACTGATCCAGCTATTTTAGGCACAACTTTGGGTAGTAAATTGCACTTAATCAAATAATCGATTACAAGCAAATCAGTACTGATAAACATTCTTGTGGAATTTATCGATCGATTAATCGATTATCAGATTTATCTTGCCAGTCTTACTGATATGGATCTACAATGTTTGCAACAGAAGGAATTGTCGTAATCAGCGGGATAAGGGTTAAGATACTGCTGAAGCAAGTTACAGGCTAAACAAATGGACAGGGCAATTTTTAGTACATAAAACTCACAATATGTGCTTGTGATTTGATCTGCTTTACAACTGTCCTCTTGACAGTGATTTACCACTCAACAAATCACTGATAGAACTGATTTACCGGTACTTCATAATTATCAACAGACTTCAACCTTTTCTATCTTGTCTTTTTCAGATTGTTTTATATTTTATCATATCGGCAGCATGTGGTGGATTGGACTGGCCATGTACACATAAAAAGTGATACAGAGACGTGTAAAGTATACATGTGTTAGAACACCTCGGATCAACAATGCCATATAATGACCTGTATATACTGCCCCCTCAGGGCTTCCAAGGAGAATGTAAATACAGTGAAGTTACTGATGGCCGTTTTACCACGGCTTTTTCAAACACGTTCTTGCGTCCCCAGAGAATCCTTACCATATCTCCAGATATCCATATACAGTAAAATTCCTGTATTAAGACCACCTTTGGGACTGTTCAAAAGTGGTCTTTAAGACCACTTTTGAACAGTCCCAAAGATGGTCTCTGACGAGAGACACTATGCAAAAACATCAAGAAAGAATAATTCCAACCTTCTCAATAAGTTTTTTAAAGCAGAATTTTAGGTCTTAATTTTAGATGGTCTTAATAGTGGAATTTCAATGTATTTAGGATAATTAAGGGAGTTTTTCCGGTTTTATCTTGAAAAAAGTGTGTTGTGTGGACTCATTAGAATCACCTCAATGAGGCGATTTTAATTAGTACACACAACATACTTTTATAATATACAGCTAAACCTGTGTTTAAGACCACCTGTTAACAAAGACCACCTGTCTACAAAGACCACTTTTAATTCCTCCCATCCAAAATGACTATTTAATGCACCTGTGAACAGAGACCACCTGTGCACTAGGACCAGAGAACAGTCAAAATCCATCCCAAAGGTATATTTTTTAACCCTGAACAAAGACCACTTTTGCTTTGAATAGCATTGACCAAAGTTTCAAATTCGGCAATTAAATGTTTTCGGACTTCTTTAAATAGCCAACTTAAATTTTAGTGTGATTCATTATTAAAACCTGAAGATAATGTTGTCTTTAGAGGATTTGATCAGTTAATCAATCAAATGTAACTTGAGTGATTCAATACATATACAGTCGAACTTCATTGGCCTGAACACCTTTGGGACCTCGAAATCTGTTCGAGACTGGGGTAGTTCAAGCCACTGAGGTTACTGTCAGGAGGCATAACGAGCTACTTTTAGACATCTTTTCGGTGTTCTATAATGAAAATGTATGCTATGTGTACTCATTAGAATCGCCTCATCGAGGCCATTCTAATGAGTACACACAACATAAGTTTGCAAGATTAAAGACCAAAATCTCCTTAATTATGCCCCACTATTTCTTATGTAGAGGATTTCGCTAGGGGCTCAAAAATGGGTTCGACACATCCATTGTAGGTAAACGAGCCATCGGTGTTCGAGCCATCAAAGTTCTACTGTATGAATAAATGCTGTGAAATAAACCTTGTCATCTTGAGGTAAAGCACTGGATGCAAAACTGACCCTCCTGTGAACAAAGATCATATTTCTTCTTTCCCATGAGTGGTCTTTGTGGACAGGTTTGCAAAAAATAATAAGCTTCTGTTATGCCTCATGATCTGGCACAATAATTAACCATCAGTGGCGCGAACACCCCAATCTCGAAAAACTTTCATAGTCCCGATGGTATTCGAGCCATTGAAGTGTGACTTACAATATGTAGCTGCTACTATAGCACAAGCTGGTGCATGTCATTATGATAACACACCTGTGCTACATAGTGCATTTTTTCACATCTCCAAAATGGCTACTTTTCTGATGGAAATTTTGATATTTTTAGCTCACCAAAGTCGAAGGCTTCGGGGGAGCTGTTGTGATCGTCGCCGTAGTCCGTCCGTCTGTCAGTCTGTCCAAAATTGCTTTAAACGACATCTTCTCATAAACCACTAAACAGATTTTGACCAAACTTGGCAGAAATGAGCTTTGGGTGGTCCTCTCTCAAAGTTGTTCAAAGAATTCCATTCCATGCAGAACTCTGGTTGCCATGGCAACGAAAAAGAGAAAATTACAAAAAACTTTAAAAATCTTCTTGCCCAGGTCTTTGATATTTGGTATGAAGCTTCATGTAGTGGAACTTTACCAAGATTGTTCAAATTATAGCCCTGGGGCCAAAAATGGCCCCGCCCTGTGGCCCACTGGTTTTTCATAGGCTTATATTGGGAAAACAGTTAAAAATCTTCTTGTCTGAAACAAGAAGGCCCAGGTCTTTGATATTTGGTATGAAGCTTCATCTGATGGACCTCTACCAAGATTTTCCAGTTATAGCCCTGGGACCAAAAATGGCGCTGTCCTGGGTTTAACATAGGCAAATATTGGGAATACCTTTAAAAATATTCTTGTCTGAAACCAAAAGGCCTAGATCTTGGATATTTGGTATGAAGCTTCATCTAGTGGACCTCTTTCAAGATTCAAATTATAGCCTTGGGGCCAAAAATGACTCCACCATGTGGCCCACATCTTTTACATTGGCTTATATAGGGAAAACCAATAAGAATTTATTTATCTGAAACCAGAAGAGCCAGGCCTATGATATTTGATATTAAGCTTCATTTAAAGGACCTCTTCCAAGATTGTTCAAATTATAGCCCTGAGGCCAAAAGTTCTCCCGCCCAGGTTCCCACATGTTAAGCTGTTATCTCAGGTGAGCGATATAGCACCATCATGGTCCTCTTGTTCTTATTTGTACTGCAAACATAGGTTGTGGGTACTTTTTAGAACTGCCTCATTGAGGCGGTTCTAATGAGTACCCACAACCTATGTCTTGGAGCAGAAATAAGAAAAATAATGCATACCCCATAAACCCCAGTTTTCTCTATATAAAGTGGGGTTCAGTGGGGTGCTCATTTCAGGGACTTGTTTGCCTGATGTTTCATTCATTCCACAGTGTTCTTTTTAATATAATAAAACAAATGACAGCCTTCCTGCTTACAAAGGCAAATAGGCTAAATTCCTAATATGGATTATGCACAGAAAGTTATAGTAGACACAGATAAGATTGACAGTTCAGGTGTTGGCAGTGTATGACAAATTTGCTGAGTCCACAAGAAAATTTGCTAGAGCGACTGAATGGCCATATACACCATAGCTTTGTTTGTGTTACAGTAGAATTCACATAATCTGGTGACTTGATTCAACCTTTTGTAACAGAATATGAGGACTGTTCAAATATGAATGCAACTAAGCACATAAAAATGATTCCGTGATAGATTTCGATGAAAAATTTTGTCCCCTCAAAGTATTCCCCTTTAACAGATATACAAACTTTCAGTCTTCTGATCCAATCATTGAATGCATTTTGGTAGTCTTTTCGAGGTATACAATGAAGGCAATGGAATATTGCAGAACCGAGGTGTTTGCGCTGTACAAATTTTCGACCAGAAAGGTATTTTTTCAGCCACAGGAACAAAAAAAGTGACACGGGGCAAGGTCAGGGGAATACGGGGGGTGAGGGAGTTCAACAACATTTTCCTGCTTCAGATAGTCTTGCACAATGAATGCCTTGTGCGATGACGCATTGTCATATAGCAATCTGACATTGGCCAAACCAGTTGCCGATCTTCGTTCTTTGAAATATTTCTTCAATTTTCGAAGAACTTTATTCTTGTAAAACTTTGCATTTACAGATTTGCCTTTAGGCACAGCAACCTGAATAGCAGGGCCCTGATTTGAAAAGAATATGGCATACATTACCTTCTTGACGCTCATGGTCCGCTTTGCAATGCATGGTCTTTTGCAATACTTTGTTGCCCATATTTTGTTCTGAATCTTTCGTTTTGGCTCAAAAAAGTGAACCCGTCTCGTCACCTGTGACGACATTAGTGAAAGACTGTGCATTGTAATTTGGAAACTTTTTAAGCAACTTCTTGGCGCACTGAACGCGTGTCTTTTTCTGCTCATCTGTCAACAGATGGGGAATCCATCTAGCACAGATCTTTCTCATTTTCAAATCCTGTTTCAGAATTGTATGAGCTGCTCCTAATGAGATGCCAACCACACTAGCTATTTGCCTAATGGTGTATCGTGCATCGGTAGCAACTATTTCTTTCACTCTAGCAACCATCTTGGCAGATGTTGCTCTTTTTAGGCCGAAGATCATGTGGTGCATCTTCTGTTGAGTCTAGCCCACAGCTGAATTTCTTACACCAACGAAAAACTGTCGGAAAAGACATTTCATTATGCCCATAAACCGAACATATTTCATCAAAAATGTCTTTGCACTGTATACTAAGAATGCAACGATTCTTAATATAGGACCATATTTCAACGGCCTACTCTGACCATCCAACCATGTTTTGTATTAGTACACAAGAGTAGACAGTGTTTATCAAACAATATACATGGCTAAACTGCACAGATTTTAACAGGTTTGGTATCAATGTATTGGTAAAATGTTTTTTCTACGCTGTGATATTTATTTCCAGGTGGTTTTCGCATTAGTGCATGAGAAAACGTTCTACTTGCATTCATATTTGAACAGTCCTCGTATTCCTGAGGCAGGTGCCTACTACTGTAACTTTGAAAAATAGTCATCTGTGAACAAAGGTCAAAGATCAAATTTCCGAAGGTGACCATTGTATTTGTAAAAAAAGGCCTTAGCATTCTCTGATTTAAGGCTGGAATTTATATCCTTACATAAAATCCTATCAACATAGCTGTATGAAGCTATTCTTGATGAGCCACAAAATCCATGGCAAAATCGTGAAATTCTTGTGCTGCTTTAACATAGGTTTTGAACTTTTGATATCACAAGATGGGCCTTGCTTTGTTTATGTTACTTTTGAGCAATGAAATCGTAGCATTTATAAATTTTATCAGAATGCCATTGCATTTGAAGAGTTCATGAGGAATTTGATGGCATTTTCATCACAAATTGCTGTTGGAATCGTAATTTATGCATGAATAATGATCGTCCATGGCTATTTCATTGTTATAACATTTGCCAGGTCCCTTGGAAGTTATCTGACATGGTCCAGCGGCCTAGTTATCAAACAACATTCTCGGAACCTAGCAAATGTCAATGCCTGAAAAACCATGATGGATCCTTATAGTGAAAATCATCACGAAAACATGCCTGTAAAAATTTTACCACCATAAACCCACTTTTTTTGTCCCCGGAATCTAAGAGATTCGGGGGCATATAGTTTTTGGTCTGTTTGTCCGTTTGTCTGTTTGTCCATTTGTCTGTCTACAAAAACCCTAACATTGGGCATAACTTTTGAATGGTAATAGATAGAGCTTTCATATTTCACATGTGTATACCTTATCACAAGACCTTTCCAGTGGTACCATAATTTTTGATCTCGTGACCTTGAACTTGACCTTTGACCTATTTTTTTCAAAATTTTTAAAAACATTAACATTGGCGCTGTCCGGGGGCATCAGTGTTTCACAAACACATCTTGTTAACAATAAAACTGGGATTTACAGGGGTATACATTATTATACCCCCACAAACGAAGTTTAAGGGGGTATACTGTTTTCACGTTGTCCATCCGTCCATCTGTCCGTAACACTTTGGTTTTCCCTGCATATCTTGCTTAATAGTTTACAGAATCTTATGATTTTTCGCATAAATGTTGATATTGATGAGATGTTGCTGCTGCATGAAATTAAAGGTCCTGCAATCAATACTGTTAAAGTTATTCCCCTTTGTAATTCTTGAAAACTTGTCTGTGACACTTTTGATTTTCCTGTATATCTTGCTTAATAATTATCCCCTCGCAACAAAGTTGCGAATGGGGATATAGCATCGGTGCCGTGCGTCCGTGTGTGTGTCTGTGTGTCCGTGTGTCCGTGTTTCTGTGTGTGTGTCTGTCCGGAACCTTGTGAGCAGGATAGAAGACACAGTATTCATCGTAGAAGCATCAAACCTTCCACAAATGTTCACCATGTACAGAGGATGAACCCTATTGAATTTCAAGGTCAGGGGTCAAAGGTCAAGGTCACAATGGACTTGTCCTTGAAAACCTTGTGAGCAGGATAGAAGACACAGTATTCATCGTAGAAGCATCAAACCTTCCACAAATGTTCACCATGTACAGAGGATGAACCCTATTGAATTTCAAGGTCAAAGGTCAAGGTCACAATGGACTTGACCTTGAAAACCTTGTGAGCAGGATAGAAGACACAGTATTTATCGTAGAAGCATCAAACCTTCCACAAATGTTCACCATGTACAGAGGATGAACCCTATTGAATTTCAAGGTCAGGGATCAAAGGTCAAGGTCACAATGGACTTGACCTTGAAAACCTTGTGAGCAGGATAGACGACACAGTATTCATCGTAGAAGCATCAAACCTTCCACAAATGTTCACCATGTACAGAGGATGAACCCTATTGAATTTCAAGGTCAGTGGTCAAAGGTCAAGGTCACAATGGACTTGACCTTGAAAACCTTGTGAGCAGGATAGACGACACAGTATTCATCGTAGAAGCATCAAACCTTCCACAAATGTTCACCAAGTACAGAGGATGAACCCTATTGAATTTCAAGGTCAGGGGTCAAAGGTCAAGGTCACAATGGACTTGACCATGAAAACCTTGTGAGCAGGATAGACGACACAGTATTCATAGTAGAAGCATCAAACCTTCCACAAATGTTCACCATGTACAGAGGATGAACCCTATTGAATTTCAAGGTCAGGGGTCAAAGGTCAAGGTCACAATGGACTTGACCTTGAAAACCTTGTGAGCAGGATAGAAGACACAGTATTCATCGTAGAAGCATCAAACCTTCCACAAATGTTCACCATGTACAGAGGATGAAGCCTATTGAATTTCAAGGTCAGGGGTCAAAGGTCAAGGTCACAATGGATTTTCATGTTAATGAATGGTATGCAGTTACAGTATTCATCGTAGAAGCATCAAACCTTCCACAAATGTTCACCATGTACAGAGGATGAACCCTATTGAATGTCAAGGTCAGGGATCAAAGGTCAAGGTCACAATGGATTTTCATGTTAATGAATGGTATGCAGTTGCGAGGGGATGCTACGCTTGCGTTGCCTTGTTTTAATTACTTTTGTATTTATTCTTTTACATTAATGAAACTTATATCACACTTGGTGCCTGTGGTAAGGAATCTGTTGTAGTAAAATATTTATCCAGGGCCCATAACTCTTGGAGTTATGTCCCTAGATAGGTTTTCATTTAACATAGCCATTTTTTGAGGTCTAATAATGTTAAAGTGTATAGGGACAGTATTGGGGTTAATTATTTCTTTCACTTTTTTCGTCTTTTTTAACTTAGCCATTTTTTTAGGTCTAATAATGTTAAAGTATATAGGGAGTGGGTACCTTGTTAGCGCAACTCCTCTCACAGTTTTAGAATGATTGTTTTGAAACTTTGCAGGTGTTTTCATATAGGTC
Source organism: Lucinisca nassula (assembly GCA_963580285.1). Classification (NCBI taxonomy): domain Eukaryota; kingdom Metazoa; phylum Mollusca; class Bivalvia; order Lucinida; family Lucinidae; genus Lucinisca; species Lucinisca nassula. The sequence continues at coordinate 79,722,338 of OY757015.1, read as the reverse complement.
TGAAGATGTGCATGTGGTTTTTTCATACTCCTAAAATTATTTCTTTCATTTTTCTTATGTCTGCTCAAAAGCATAGATTGTGGGTTCTCGTTCTGACAAATTCCCACAATCTATGTTTTTGAGCAGAAATATTTTTGAGCAGAAATATTAAAAATATCAGGATTTTTTATCTGAAAAAATGTCATTTTCAGGTGCTAAAATTTTCAGTATATTTGAATAGGCATGTTTTCTAAATGTTTAAAAGAAATCTTCCTTGATAAGGAAATAGAAATTTTTCTTTGTGGTTTTTACACCCATGTCCTCTAGTAAGAATTAACCTTTGGAACTGTTCGAAAGTGGCTTGTGTGCGCATCATAATGCATGCTGCTAACACTTTTCCTGCTGTCATGACAACCCCTACTTTTGCAAACAGTGTAGATCCAGATCTGATCAGGGTCTACACTGTTTGACATTCAGTTTGTGAATTACATCAGGTCAACTGATTGGTTAAAAGTCAGAAATGGGTGTGAATGTTTGATGATATCTTCTCAGACGTCATTGAGTTGACATCAAGAATAAGGGTGACATGACTGAAACTTTCCCACATTCAAATATAATGGTTTCATTGCAAAAGCCATATCTTGTATCTTGTACAAAAAGATAGATTTATTTCCCACGGCTAATAGGAAATATTTCTAATGAGAAAAATGGAAAATACCAAGTTTATATCAAGTAGAATCATTGCATCTCTCTGTTATGCATGTAATATTACATGTATATATTATATGTGTGTATGATTGTTTCACATAGAATATGCTTGTCTGTGATGTATCTATTATATGAGTTGGGTCATGAGAGAATCTGTTTTATGACATTTGCAAACAAAAGGTGCAGATCAGACTGCGTGGCTGCACAGGCTGATCTGGTTTGTGTTTGCTGCTTGGCTAGAAAAATACCACCACTTTCTATACAGTTCAACCTGGATGGCTCGAACCCTTTGGGACCATAAAAACTTGTTAGAGACAGTGTTAGTTCAATCCACTGAGGATTACTTTTAATATCAAATATAACTACCCATCACTACAATTATAGCCTTTTCACCAGACGCAGGTCTGGGACAGTCTGACACAAAAAAAATCTAGCCAGAAATGCCACCGGCATGTCCCTTTTCCCGTGACCTCCCCAGCGTCGAGTCCTGATTGGTCGCTGATGTCACATGACCTATCAGACCAATAGGCAGACGATACAGGTCACGTGACCGTGATTTTCGCGCCGAGAAGATCATTATTTTTTCAGACTTGCTTGGGATAGGATGGTCAAACTACATTCCATGGAAGAATGAATAAACGGATAAGTGTTTTATTCTTTTTTGATTTTGCACTTACCTTGAGTTTCCACAACGTACTTAGGCTTTGTAAGCTTACTGTTTATTCCGAAATTCTTAGAGACTTTATTTCGCGTGTTTCTGCCGACATTACATGTGTAGTGGTTGTCCGCCATTTTGAATTTTCACTTGGAAGTTTTGTTTATCATGTGATCAACCGTTTTTGGTTTTTGATAAGCACCACACTTCTTTTCATGTTATGTGCCAGGGTATAGACTCGTATTATTCCTGGTAATGTTTTAATTGAAGTCGGCGTTGTGGAAACTTAAATTGCCAGAAAAGAGGACGGTTTTTGTGCGTGTTCCTTCCACTTCCGGTATCGGAAGACGTTGTATCGCTGAATAAAAATTCTCAGCATTAATTTAGTTTTGAACATGTGCAAGACCCGTCTTCGTTTAGCACTTATAAATCCCACGATGCAGATGGATAATATTCAGGTCCCTTTGTGGCCTTTCTATAGTATCTTCTAAACAGAATCCATCCAATTCGTGTGGGTCACCTTTGCCGAATCAAGATGAGCCAGTCTATGTCCCCTCCTCCCATTTGGGCCTGGGTTGACTAGGATAGGTTCGTCGACCGCCCCGTAGAGACCCTGCTCATAATTGCGGGGACTCCGGGGTGCGGGGAACCTATGCCCAAAAATTTTTTCCGAATCCATGTTACATACGAATTTTGGTACGGTTCCGATCCCGGTTTTTATCGGGTAACCTTTCCGGACCTTCGGTACTTAGTTTACCTTGGTCATATGCTTCTTTCCTCTTATTATGATAAATTTTTGTTATCATAATCTAAATTGGATTGTTTTCCCTTGTAAAACATACAGACTTGGGCATCGTTTATTAGAATACCGTGACTATTGCAAGTGAATCCGGGACGTTTCGGTACAGAGTCGTTTCGGCCTGGTTCGTTTTCGACCCGAATTTGCACCTGGATCGATTCGGCCTATTTCGGTGGGTCGGTTCGGCCTTGGGTCGATTCGGTCTTGATCGTTTTTGGCACGGCTCCTTGAATGCTCAATTTTGATTCGGCAATTTCGCATGTTCAGTGCACGTTACACAATAAAGGGCCTAACACTGGGGAAGTTTAATTGAGCCTCGAGTGTTTTGCCCCTAGAGCTGAATCTGGGCCTAGTGAATTATCCTCTGGGGATATATCAATACTCAGAGGTTGGTCTTTTTTCGTCCTTACTAATTAGCGATTATGAGAAGGGGGGGCACCCGTGAAAAGAACTTGGAACATTGGTTCTAACAACAAAAAACATTAATTTTTTGTTCTTATGAAATTCCAAAATTCGACCCAGATTCAGTCTCTGTATATATGACGTCAGGGAAATTGGCATTACTTCCTGTTTCGACGCTCTAACATTGGAGCTTCTTACCAGGACTATTATTAAGTGGGTTCTCATTATGTCTGGTATTCTAATTCTACCCACTTTGCCTTCAAACAAGAGCATTCCGACCATATAGCTGCTATTCTAATGCTTTTGTTTATTTCCCGGTCATTTTTTCACATGCCATGGCTGTCTACCACCATGTTGCATGTTTGGCGCAACTCTGCTCTGGATAACTGGTTCAGTTTTTACTGAGCATAGTAAATGAAAACTTAGAGCCTCAGCGCCTCTTGATTCTAAAACTACAAGCGGACCATGTCTTCCCAACGTTTTCAGAATCAAGCTTCAAGACCGTGGGCACTCGTCTTTTTTGAAGTCTTCGGAGAGCGTATCAAGTACAGGTACCGCAACCAAGAGACGCTCTTCGACTACTTCCGATGACTTTTTAGTGCTTATCACCCTCGACTAGAAGATCTCAATCAGTCCTCGTCTACTAATAGATCATTCTCAGATCAGGGTACACGGTCCTTTCGTTCCAGAGGTCGGACTGGAACGAAATCTCCCAATAGAGGAAGACACAAGTCTAACAAATGACTTTCTTCCTTCCCCTCCTCTTCATCTTCTCCCAGTAGGAGCCGAGCTTTTTCAGTTCTATCAAGCCTTGGCTTCTTTTATTAAATATATTTTGAGTTTTATGAGTTTTGAGAAAGGGTTACTGGATTGAGTTCGTTAGGAATCCTTTCTCTTTCTCACATGCAAATACTATTTCTGGTAAATAGTATCAAGAAAAGAAATCTTTTTATTGGAAGAGGAAGGGTTCTTCTCCAAAAGAAAGCCGTGTAAGTAGAAAAATTTCTCCTTTCCCCAGGCTTCTACAGGCGGATCTTTCTGGTCGAGAAGAAAATGGGAAATCGACTCATCATCGACTTCTCACATTGAACACAGATGATGCAAGTCGATCATTTCAAAATGGAAACTTCGTCCTCGATTAGTCAGGTCAATTCTCCCAAATTCGGGGACGATTTCCGTAGTTTTAAAGGACGCTTACCTTCACATCTCCATCCATAGGTCATTACGCAAATTCCTTCGTTTCACCTTGGATGGAATTTTGTGTATCAGTCCGTTGCCTTTCCTTTGTTGGATTTGTCAACGGATCAATGAAAAGAAAAGAAGAAAATGGGAAAATCGACTCATCATCGACTTCTCACACTTAACAAGATGATGCGAGTCGATCGTCTCAAAATGGAAACTTCGTCCTCGATTAGTCAGGTCAAATTTCCCAAATTCGGGGACGATTTCCGTAGTTTTAAAGGTCGCTAGCCTTCACATCTCCATCCATAGGTCATTACGCAAATACCTTTGTTTCACCTTGGATGGAATTTTTGTGTATCAGTCCGTTGCCTTTCCTTTGTTGGATTTGTCAACGGATTAATGTTTTTCCCTGTTCACCAACTTAATGGAAATTAATTAAGCAGCTCTCATCATAGAATTAGGCCCCAATCTCGTGTAGTGTTCCGATGATGGGTTTTGTCATCATTTTTACAGATACTGTTTATCATACCTTGTCCTAACGTGTACAGGTTATTGTGAATTTAGATTTAATACACTTTATCGAGAAGTTGAAATTGACTCTACCTCAAAGATACTTCTCCAATTTTTTTTCACGCCCCGAAAAACTTTCGATTTATGTCAGGGGTTTGTTTCCCCTTTTTAGAACTTAGTAATTGGATCCAGTTTTCCCTGGACAATCTCATCTTAGACCTTTCCAGTTTTTTTTTTTTTTTGCTAATATTATCACTGGAAATACCATACGGTCTATAGGAGCAATAAATTCCATTATCAAGTTTGCTCTCTACGATTTATGAATCCCTCAGTATCAAATGGGGTCTCCTCTTTTAGAGACTATTCCCTATTTGTTTGTTCGCATGCCAGCCTTTCAGGTTGGTTTCCCACTTTGAACCTCAAGGATTAGTTGTTCAGGGAACGTGGGGCCTATATTAGGCGGGGCTATATATATATATATGTGTGTGTATTGTGTATGCGTATATATATGTATATATGTATATGTGTATAAACTTTCTGAAACTTCAGACAAATTTCCTTGGTTTATCAGTTCTTCATAGCTCCAAACTGAGGAACACCTTCATTATTGTTACTCCAGACAAATGAATAGTGTAGTTTTTTCTACTTATCAGGGAGTGACTCATTACTCTTCCCTGTTGGCTTTTACATGGAAGATTATAACTTGGTGTCTTCAGGAAGGTGTGTCTATCCTTGTCGGACACCTCCAGGCAGATTATGTCATTGGGATCGCCCCTATAGACCAGTTCACCATCCGTTCTCTACAGGGCGTTTTCTCAAATGGAGAGAACCTTTATTGGGCCTTTTTTAATCAAATGTCCAAACATCTGGGTTCTCCAATCAACTTCCTTTGTGTTTCAAGTTTCAGATCACCTGGAACATGCAGTTGATTTAAAATCTCTAGATTGGGGGAATCTTTTACATATGCGTTTACACCATTCAACTGAATTCCTCTAGTTCTAGGTAAAAATTCAAGCGTCCAAAAGCCGAGCCATTCTGATTACGCCTCCTATGGCCTCAGAGATCTTGGTTTTTTTAGTCATTCTGAGCCTAGTCTCAAGACTTTCAACCCGTCTTCCAGTAGTTCCAGATCAAATATCTAAAAGGTGTGGGTCAAGCATTCCATTTCAATACAGAAATGCTTTACTTACATATCCAGATGTTGTCAGGAATCAAACCAGAGGTAGACACTTTTCTGGTTTCTCTGCCGAGTGTATCTTCAAATATAGAAAGATCTCCACTCTCAAGTTTTACTCTGGAAGATGGAAGATAATTTCTAGTTGGTGTAGAAAAAGGGAAATAAATCCAGACAATTCCTCTAGGGAGGTTTTTTTTACCGGATTTCTTTTTCTGTCTGTTCTCTACCCTTCAATTTCTATTTCATCTAAGAGAAGGGTACAGATCAGTAATCTCGAACATGTTAAAATTTTAGTCGGCTTCACACTTTTTCATTAAACCCTACCATCACCAGCTTATTAAAGGGGTTTTTCACTATGCCGACAGGTTTCCAGGACTTTGTATCCAAATGGAATCTTGCATGAGTATTGTGGTCTTTTCTAAACCACCTTACGATCCGGTGAATTCAGCTTCTTTTATTCATTTGATAGTCAAGCTGTATTTCATTTGACATTTGCTTCAGTTCGTAGAAGTTATAGTCATGCTTTGCCAATTACAGAGGGTTGTTTTCAGGTATGAGAAGAACAATGACTTTTTTTTCTCTTCTCATTCAACCTATTTTTGTTTCAGGCTATAAATAACCTTGTCTGAAACTATTATTTGTCCTGTCATTTCCAGGATTCGTGGATCGTAGGCTAATGTGAATTTTTTGTATACATTAGAATGTTTAAAACGTTTCGAGATTATCATGAGAATTTTTTTTTCTTTTCAATCAAGGGGTTTTGGATATATTTCTAACCATCCTTGATTGCAAAGTGGATTTGTAAAGTGATAAAGCTTCTACCAGTATATGCTAATTTCACTTCTGTCCTATTATCATTCAGAATACAGAATGAGGTTAGAACCTTCTACATTTTTGGCATATTGGAACTCCGTTTTTTCTTCAGAATGTTTTTTCTTACTGCGTAATGGATGTTCCAACGCTACTTTTCATCCCTTCACCTAAGGTGCTTGGTTCCCATTCGTAGTGGTACTCATTCCTTGGGTAGTTTAGTAGCTTCTCAATCTATTATGAGCAGCACTTATTTTGGGATTTTATTTTCCTTGGTTGTTTGTTAGCCTGTTTGAATAGGTATGAACCTTCTATTTTGACTCCGGTTCCTGTCCATTTATCTTCTCCACTTGTGAATTTTGGATTTGGATCCCTTGCAGTCATGGTGGATACTCTCTTACATTACCATCATTGGATGTTTTTAAAAAGGGGTATAAACAACCAAGGTTGGAGGAGTTAGGTATGTGTAACTTTATTTTTCATCCAACCCTCCACTTGCTTTGAATTCAGGCTATAATTGTAGTGATGGGTAGTTATATTTGATATTAAAATGATATTTTTAATGTAAAATTAATTTTAATTAATAATATACCTACCCATCACTACAATGGTATGTCCCGCCTCCCAGCCCCGCCTGAAATATTTGTTTTCCTGAAAGAAATAATGATCTTCTCGGCGCGAAAATCACGGTCACGTGACCTGTATCGTCTGCCTATTGGTCTGATAGGTCATGTGACATCAGCGACCAATCAGGACTCGACGCTGGGGAGGTCACGGGAAAAGGGACATGCCGGTGGCATTTCTGGCTAGATTTTTTTTGTGTCAGACTGTCCCAGACCTGCGTCTGGTGAAAAGGCTATAATTGTAGTGATGGGTAGGTATATTATTAATTAAAATTAATTTTACATTAAAAATATCATATAAGGTCATACCAGGAGGCATAACGGAGACAATTGTGGGATATATTTTCGGTGTTCTATATTATAAATATATGTTGTGTGTACTCATTAGAATCGCCTCGATGAGGCAATTCTAATGAGTAAACACAGCATGCATTTGCATGATAAAAAGAAGAAAATCCTACTTTATCCCTATATCGTATTTGGAGGAATTCCCTGCGGACTATAAAATGGGTTGGACTCATCCTTGGTAAACAACCCATCCGGGCTAGAGCCATTGAACCCTTGAAGTTCTACTGTATTGAAATTTTCAAGATTTGCTAATCTGTGTAGTAGAGCAAGCCGGTTTGTATTTTACTCCCAAGATAAGCGTTTATGTGACTGGGCCCATATTACATTTTTATTGAAATCAGTTTTTTGTTGGTGGTGTTTTATGCATAATATAATTGCTATATTGAGTGGCATACGAGGACTGTTCCAATATGAATGCAACTAAGCACATAAAAATGATTCCGTGATAGATTTCGATGAAAAATTTATTTTGTCCCCTCAAAGTATTCCCCTTTAACAGATATACAGACTTTCAGTCTTCTGATCCAATCATTGAATGCATTTTGGTAGTCTTTTCGAGGTATACTACGAAGGCACTGGAATATTGCAGAACCGAGGTGTTTGCGCTGTACAAATTTTCGACCAGAAAGGTAGTTTCAGCCACGGGAACAAAAAAAAGTCACACGGGGCAAGGTCAGGGGAATACGGGGGGTGAGGGAGTTCAACAACATTTTCCTGCTTCAGATAGTCTTGTACAATGAACGCCTAGTGCGATGACGCATTGTCATGTAGCAATCTGACATTGGCCAAACCAGTTGCGGGTCTCGTTCTTTGAAATATTTCTTCAATTTTCGAAGAACTTTATTCTTGTAAAACTTTGCATTTACAGATTTACCTTTAGGCACAGCAACCTGAATAGCAGGGCCCTGATTTGAAAAGAATATGGCATACATTACCGTCTTGATGCTCATGGTCCGCTTTGCAATGCATGGTCTTTTGCAATACTTTGTTGCCCATATTTTGTTCTGAATCTTTCATTTTGGCTCAAAAAAGTGAACCCATGTCTCGTCACCTGTGACGACATTAGGGAAAGACCGTGCATTGTAATTTGGAAACTTTTTAAGCAACTTCTTGGCGCACTGAACGCGTGTCTTTTTCTGCTCATCTGTCAACAGATGGGGAATCCATCTAGCACAGATCTTTCTCATTTTCAAATCCTGTTTCAGAATTGTACGAGCTGCTTCTAATGAGATGCCAACCATACTAGCTATTTGCCTAGTGGTGTATCGTGCATCGGTAGCAACTATTTCTTTCACTCTATCAACCATCTTGGCAGATGTTGCTCTTTTCGGCCGACGATCATGTGGTGCATATTCTGTTGAGCCTAGCCCACAGCCGAATTTCTTACACCAACGAAAAACGGTTGGAAAAGACATTTCATTATGCCCATAAACCGAACATATTTCATCAAAAATGTCTTTGCACCGTATACCAAGAATACAATGATTCTTAATATAGGACCGTATTTCGATGGCGTACTCTGACCTTCCAACCATGTTTTGTATTAGTATACAAGAGTAGACAGTGTTTATCGAAAGATATACATGGCTAAAGTGGACGGATTTTAACAGGTTTGGTATCAATATATAGGTAAAATGTTTTTCTACGCTGTGATATTTATTTCAAGATGATTTTAGCATTTGTGCATGAGAAAATGTTCTACTTGCATTCATATTTGAACAGTCCTCGTATTCAATCTGTTATGGGTAGATACCTTTTTTCAGAGGGGGTTGCTTTGTCTGCATTACGATAACACACCCATGCGGCATAGTGCATTTTTTTCACATCTCCAAAATGGCTACTTTTCTGATGGAAATCTGTGATAGTTTTCTTATTTATACTGCAAACATAGGTTGTGGGTGCTTTGAGAAGCTAACCACCTCAATGAACCACCTCATTGAGGCGGTTCTAATGAGTACCAACAACCTATGGCTTGGAGCAAAAATAAGAAAAATAATCATTAATGTATACCCCATATAAACCCCAGTTTTCTCTGTATAAAGTGGGCTTTGTGGGGTGAGGATGGGGGGTCATTACACGGACTAGTTCACATGATGGTAGAAAAGACAAGAGGAAGAGCTGAAAATTAAAACATGTAAGGCATAGCAGTTCCCCTTTAGTTTGAATTATCTCTCTGTTGTTACTCCCTTTCTTGATGGTATACCTACGTGACATCATAGTTAATTCTTTCACATTTCCAAAATGGCTACTTTTCTGATAAAAATCTGTGACAGTTTTTCTTATTTATACTGCAAACATAAGTTGCGGATGCTCGTTCTAACGAGTACTCAAAATTAAGGTGTAACTATACCCAATTTAGTGACACAGAGGCCTTTCTGATATTTAATCTTCATCAGTGTGTCTCAACCCCAAAGTTCTGAAAACGAAACGGATGATGGACAAGACCCTGCAAACACAGCACACCCCCCTCCGAGCACACACCGACCGACGTAGCTCGTGAGACAGGTCAACTGGAGGCATCAGGCAAGAGACGCCCACCCGCGGACTTATAGGCGTCCCCCACCGAGCCAACATCAGCAAACATGGCCCACACTCCACGGAAGTCCCGGGCATCAGGAAGGAGATGTCCAAAGTAGCAAGACTTGGAATATTTAAAATATAACAAAAAGTGGCAAACAAATCCGCTAAGATACATGTCTCACCTGACAGAAACGGATGATGGACAAGACCCGGCAAACAGCTCATCCCCCTCCGAGCACATACCGACCGATGTAGCTCGTGAGACAGGTCAACTGGAGGCATCAGGCAAGAGACGTCCACCCGCGAACTTATAACAACCTATGTCTTGATGAGGCAGTTCTAATGAGTATCCACAACCTATGTCTTGGAGCAGAAGTAAGAAAAATAATGTATAGCCCTGTAAACTCCAGTTTTATCTATATAAAGTTGGGTTTGGGGTGGGGGGTGTTCATTTCATGGATTTGTTCACGTAATGGTAGAAAAGGCAACAGGACAAGCTGAAAATTTAAACATGTAAGGCATAGCAGTTTCCCTTTGGTTGGCAAAGTTTGAATGATCTCTCTGTTGTTATTTACCTTTGTTGATGGTATAATTAGGTCACGTACTTACTTGACATAGTTAATTCTTTCACATTTCCAAAATGGCTACTTTTCTGATAAAAATCTGTGATATTTTTCTTATTTATACTGCAAACATAGGTTGTGGGTGCTCGTTAGAACCTCCTCATTGAGGCAGTTCTAACGCGTACCCACAACCTATGTCTTGGAGCAGAATTAAGAAAAATAAAAACGTGTAGGGCATAGAAGTTCCCCTTAAGGTTGTAAAGTTTGAATGAGCTCTCCTCTATTGTTATTAGCTCGCCTGTACGAAGTACATGGAGAGCTATTGTTGTCACCTCGGTCGTCTGTGTGCACGTTTGCGTGTGCTTTCCCATCACACTGCGTTAAAGTTTTTCAAATGCCTATATCTCGGCAGTCAATCACCACAGACCACTCATGTTTGGAACTTAAGTACCTTGGAGGGTTTTCTGATGTTTAAAGAGAACAGACCCCTGGGTTCATGCCCCGGGGTGGGGCTAGGGGTCAAAATCTAGAACACCTATGTAATTCTGTGTTTATGTTTTTGAAATACTTATATCTCAACAGTCACTCATCACAACACATTAATATTTGCAACTTGGATACCTGGGAGTGTCTTCTGAGATTCCAAGACTCTATTATCTTGAATACTATTTGATGGAGAAATGTCATACCTGGATTATTTATTCCATGTGACGCCATGATTGACCTTGATTATATCCAGGTCATTGTGACCTATATTTCATGGTTCAGTGATTGTGCCTATTATCTTGAATACTATTTGATTCTGAAATGTCTCACCTGGATTATTACTTCCATGTGACCCGATGATTGACATAGAAATACATCTAGGCCATTGTGACCTATTTTCATGGTTCAAGGATTTTGCCTTATAATTATGCCTGACACAAATTGATTCTGAAATGTGATATCTGGAATATATGTTCCATGTGACCTGATTATTGATCTCAAAATATATCTAGGTGAGTGTGACCTATATTTCATGGTTCAGTAATTTTACCTTATATCTTGAAGGTGCGAAACAGGTGAGCTATGCTGTCATGCGACAGCTCTTGTTTACCTTGTGACCTTGACCTACTTTTTTAAGACTTGAACATTGGCCATACCTTTTGATTGCTTAGTGATACTGCTTTCATATTGAACATTTAACATGCGCTGTCCGGGGGCATCAGTGTTTCTTGTTCTTATGAAAATGTTTGAAATTTTTCTTATTTCTGCTGCAAATATAGATTGTAGGTGCCCACAATCTATGTTTATGAGCCTTCTCAAGGGTGTTTATTACACTGACTTGTTAACATAATGTTACGTTCTTGTACATATACATGCCACAATAACACAAATTATCCGAAGATAATGTGTCAAAGAGTTCAGCTCTGCCATTACATCAAAACCATTTTTTCACCTGGTGTAAGAAAGCTTTCATAACAGCATTACTTCTCTTACAAGGCATTGTTTACTCACAAGGAGAATCATGTGACATTTCAAATATAAAACATGTGCATGCTCATTTTTGATGGTCAAATGATAAACAGAATCTTACACTCATTATGCTTCCCTCTATGTGTCTAAAAGTGGTATTTTTGCTAAAAAAAAACGTAAGCAGCTTTTGCATTTGCAAAAGCTGCTCACATGTTTTAAGCGAAAATATTACTTGTAGTATATTTGCCATATAATATCAATGTTTTAATGATAGATTGCAGAATGCTTAGCCTTGAAAGTTTATTCAGATCACTCCAAAAGTATTGTTTTGAATTATTGTTGTTCTTTTTCCCCCACTAACATAACATTTACCAGAATGATGGGCCTTTTCTTGAAAAATACTACAAACTTTTTTCCAGAAACCAAAAATAAAAAGAAAAAAAGTGAAAAAGCATTTGAAATTTGGTTTTGCTGTGTTGTATTTGAATTGGGAGTGACATTTAGAATGAAACCAATAGGGTTTATAAGCATGGACGGGCCGACTCGCACGGCTTTGCCTGGGCAGGCTTAGATCATCTAAGCGGTTTTGTTGACTGCTGGTTACTTAAAAAATCATTGTGGCAAACAGTGTGGATGCAGATCAGACTGTTGTAAACAGGGTCCAAACACTGTTTGCCTGTATGCAAAAATATGTTTGAAAAGTTTTCAAGAATAGTAGCAGAGGACAAACAGATGACCTTTTCAAATGCAGTTTTTCTTGGCAGCTTAACCCATTTTGTACCGGAAACCCTAAAATAGGTTGTTGGAAAAAAGTGCAGGCCCAGATCAGCAGAACGTGGCATCTGATCAGGGCCTACACTGTTTGCAAAAAGTTCTGCCATTTTCCAAATCAATTTTAAAGATAACACAACCTGTCACCCCCAAATTTTGAAATGGACTCATGCTATATATAAGGAGGAAGATTCCACTTGGTACAAAATGGGTTAAAGGTTAAACATTATAGTAAATACTATATCTGAAACACCCCCGGCCCCCGCCCATCGGGGCTTGAAAAAATAGATGGGCTGCATGATGCTTCGACGCAGTGCTGAAACTTACCCCCTACACAAGTACTGGTAAACCGCTTAGAGAATCTAAGCCTGCCCATGCTTACAAACCCTATTGGTTTCATTGAGCAGCATTGCTTGAGATGTCATTTCATCCCAATGTCGGGTAAAAGTTGCATAAAACTGGAAGCAGCGTCTCCAAAATGACCTTTACAGTGTTGACGGGGAGGTTAAACCTCAAATCAAACAAACAAACAAAAAAATCTAAAACACCCCTTTTTGATTTATTTTGTTTTTGTTGAACAAATGTGAGTAACTTTCAAATTTCTTTCAAAAGCTACTCACATATTTTTAGCAATTTAAAGTACAAGTGTATTTGTTGTGTTAAATAATAGGCGTTTTAACCCTTATCTTGCTGCTCATGACAACCCCTATCTTTGCAAACAGTGTAGATCCAGATTGGATCAGGATCTACACTGTTTGGCATTCAGTTAATGAGTTTTTAGCAATAAATTACATCAAGTAATTTGATTGGTTGATAGACAGAAATGGGTGTGGCTTAAATGAATATTCAACAAGATAAGGGTTAAAACAGATTGCATGCTGTGTCTTGATTGTATGCTCTATTGTATTATGGGAAAGTATGAATGAATGACCATGGAAACTGCAATATGAATCAACAAACCAATTTTATTTATTTGTTAATATTACTACAAAACTCTGTCAAATACAATAAAAATATAAATCACATTCGTGTTATCCTTCTATTTTACATTATACTGGAAAGATATATTTAAAAACAATACTGAGGAAGTATTGGGACATATAGGCCTAACTGACTCAGCCTCCATAGCTTAGTCAGATACGTGTCTGACAGGTGATCTGGAGGATTCGGGTTCAATACCTGCTGGGGTTGGCAACATTTTTTTGTGGAGATTGATCATGAAATCTTTTCTTCGGTCATCTTCTCCATTGCACTGATTCAAGAATGGCAGTTGTCAGTTTCTGGCGAAAGAATGTGCACTCTACTGGTTAGCCAACTCGGGGGAAAAGCCTGCCCAGGAAAAGTGTGGATAGGTTAAACTGACTGACTTGATATGACCTACATAGTGTTGACTGGGCTGTTAAACTCCAATACAAACAAACAATATAGGCCTAAGCAAACATTGCAGACCCAGATCAGAGTCTACACTTTTTCCATTTCAATCTGCACCTTTTGGACTTCTTACTGGATTGTAAAATTTTTTTTTTTTTTTTTTTTTAGAATTACAGCAAATTCTCTAGGTGTCCCGAACTTTTAGGATTTTTACGGTATGTAAACAAGCATCACTTTTAGTCTTTGTCATAAATAACCTTGAAAACACCTGGTACTGTTTCAGAAAAAGTGGGGTTTACAAGGATTACAAGGATGAAGATTACAGTAGAACTTCGATGGCTCGAACACCGATGGCTCGTTTACCATGGATGTGTCGAACCCATTCTTGAGCCCCTAGCGAAATCCTCTACATAAGAAATAGTGGGGGATAATTAAGGAGAATTTAGTCTTTTATCTTGCAAATGTATGCTGTGTGTACTCATTAGAATCGCCTCATCGAGGCGATTCTAATGAGTACACACAGCATACATTTTCGTAACACAGCAACACCGAAAAAATATCTAAATGTATCTCGTTATGCCTCTTGACAGTAACCCTCAGTGGCTCGAACTGCCTCTGTCTCGAACAGATTTTCGAGGTCCCAAAGGGGTTCGAGCCATTGAAGTTCGGCTGTATTTCCTTTCTTCTTGCTCAAACACATAGATTGTGGGCACTCAATAGAACTGCCTCATTGTGTTTACAGAGTAGGTACCTTTTTAGAGGGGTTGAGTTTACAGAGTAGACCCCTGTTTAGTCTCCATATCAATAGGGGTTTAGAATTAAAGGAAAGAATTTGCCCCAATGAGCCAACTTTCATGCTCCCCAACTTCAAAGTAGTTGTGGGGGCTTATTGCTTTTGCTTTGTCCATCCTTCCATCCATCTTTCACATCCTATATGTTGTATCATATCCCAGGAACCATATATGCCAAGAGGACTGTTCAAATATGAATGCAACTAAGCACATAAAAATGATTCCGTGATAGATTTCGATGAAAAATTTATTTTGTACCCTCAAAGTATTCCCCTTTAACAGATATACAAACTTTCAGTCTTCTGATCCAATCATTGAATGCATTTTGGTAGTCTTTTCGAGGTATGCTATGAAGGCACTGGAATATTGCAGAACTGAGGTGTTTGTGCTGTACAAATTTTCGACCAGAAAGGTATTTTTTCAGCCACGGGAACAAAAAAAAATGTCACAAGGGGGGGGGGGGGGTGAGGGAGTTCAACAACCTTTTCCTGCTTTAGATAGTCTTGCACAATGAACGCCTTGTGCGATGACGCATTGTCATGTAGCAATCTGACATTGGCCAAACCAGTTGTGGGTCTTCGTTCTTTGAAATATTTCTTCAATTTTTGAAGAACTTTATTCTTATAAAACTTCGCATTTACAGATTTGCCTTTAGGCACAGCAACCTGAATAGCAGGGTCCTGATTTGAAAAGAATATGGCATACATTACCTTCTTGACGCTCATGGTCCGCTTTGCAATGCATGGTCTTTTGCAATCTTTCGTTTTGGCTCAAAAAAAGTGAACCCATGTCTCGTCACCTGTGACGACATTAGCAAAAGACCGTGCATTGTAATTTGGAAACTTTTTAAGCAACTTCTTGGCGTCCTGAACGCGTGTCTTTTTCGGCTCATCTGTCAACAGATGGGGAATCCATCTAGCACAGATCTTTCTCATTTTCAAATCCCGTTTCAGAATTGTATGAGCTGCTCCTAATGAGATGCCAACCATACTAGCTATTTGCCTAGTGGTGTATCGTGCATCGGTAGCAACTATTTCTTTCACTCTAGCAACCATCTTGGCAGATGTTGCTCTTTTCGGCCGACGATCATGTGGTGCATCTTCTGTTGAGCCTAGCCCACAGCTGAATTTCTTACACCAACGAAAAACTCTCGGAAAAGACATTTCATTATGCCCATATACCGAACATATTTCATCAAAAATGTCTTTGCACCGTATACCAAGAATACAACGATTCTTAATATAGGACCTTATTTCAACGGTGTACTCTGACCTCCTTCCAACCATGTTTTGTATTTTGTATACAAGAGTAGACAGTGTTTATCGAACGATATACATGGCTAAAGTGCACGGATTTTAACAGGTTTGGTATTAATGTATAGGTAAAATGTTTTTCTACGCTGTGATATTTATTTCCAAGTGATTTTCGCATTAGTGCATGAGAAAACGTTCTTCTTGCATTCATATTTGAACAGTCCTCGTAGGGTTCTGAAATTTCATATGCAGATTGCTTATGAAAACATAGCAGACCCATATTTTTTCTTGTTTCCTTTAAGAGTAAACCGCTTTTAAAACAGGGTGAGTTTACAGAATAGTACCTTTTAAAATTGTTTGACCCTCCCATGTCTTTTGAAGGAAAGAATTCACTCCTGAAGAGCAAACTCTTTTGTTTAAGAGTAAACTGCTTTTTTTGAGGGTTTGAGTGTACAGAAGTGCGAAAAGTCTGAAAAGTTGTCACCCTGGCAGATTTCCCGTCATTTTTCAAAGGGAGACAACTTTCAGGACTTCCTGTTTCCTTTCCTATAAATTCTGTCTCATGAAAAATGGGGTCTACTCCGAGGGCAATATTACCTGTCAAGAGTGAAAAAATTGTCATATTCCCCTCACACAAGGTCAACAAATGATTTACTGACTTCTAGAGATTCTTTCAGTGAATGCTTCAAAATATGGAAACAGCAAGTTATTTAACACAAACATAAGACTTGAATGATAAAATTTGATTTATCCAATTGTGCACTGTACTTTTGAGCTGTGACGTTAGAGGGGAATATTGCATGGGAATGTGATGATTTATTGCCCTGCAGCTGTGCGTGGCATGCTGTAGACCAATCAGAATTCTAGAATAGCTTATGAATATTAATGAGGTATAAGAAAAGTCCTTGTTCTACATTCAAAGGGGAGGGGTAGCCCCTATGTGCCCTTGGCGCCCGGTTACCTTAAAAACAACAGTCAGTCAGTCATTCAAAGGGTTCATCTTGAAGTGCTACTATGGAGAAAGTCCGCGTTAAACACCAGAACTCTACTACTACTACTACTACTACATTCAGTGGGCTGCAAGGGTGGGCAACATTTTTAAAACTACATTGGTGTTGCTTATCAACAGGGAACAAATTCTTTTCTTTCATAGTAAACTTCATTACAGGGGTATTCATTACGGACTTGTTAACGTTATGTGATTGTATTTTTGCTTTCCCCATACATCCGGCGTATATCTAGTGTAGACCCTAAAAATGGGTCTACTCTAGAGAGAAGAATTTTCCCTCTGGGGTGTGGGAATGTTTTGCCCTAGATTGGACCTTTATTTTGTACTGGCACCTAAAATAATTTTAAACATTTATCCTTTTTCGTGGTTACCATGTACATGTACAATGATACTTTGATGGCTCGATCATTGTTGACTCATTACCACGGCTGTTTTGAAGTCGGTCACTAGGAGAAAAAAACATCACTGCAGATATAAATATATTTTTGCATAACTGAGGGAGAATTTTCTTATTTTATCTGAAAATATATGCTGTGTGTACTCAGAATCGCCACATCGAGGCGATTCTAATGAGTACACACAACATACCTTTACTTTAAAAGGGGAGGTTGGGTCAGGCAAAGGTGTGCTGTATCTTGCGCCACTAGGGCGTCCAACTGATGTTTGCTTATAGTTGGGCATGGTCTGCTGTTCTTGCAGCAGATTGGGGAAGAGTGTTGTTAATCTACACTTCCATTCATTTTCCTCTTTCTCCCCTGTCCCTCGCTTTCCTCTTCTCTACTATCTCTTCTATCTCATTTCTTCCTTTCTTTTGGAGATGACACAAAATGATCCACACAGGTTGACATGTCGTAAAACCCCAAACAAACAAACTATTATTTTAAAGAAACTCAAAACGATATCCCTGTTGTACCACCTGGCCTTGCACTGTGGTTAGGCCTCAGTGGCTCAGACAACTCCAGTTTCAATCAAACGTTCAAGGTCCCAAACGTGTTTTGGCCATCTAACCCTTATCCTGCTATTCATGACAACCCCTGCCTTTGCAAACAGTGTAGATCCAGATCATATGGCTTCTGAAGAAGCCATCTGATCAGGATCTACACTGTTTGACATTCATTTTTTTTGTAGGAATAAATTACATCAAGTAATCTGATTGGTTGAAAGTCAGAAATGAGTTTGGCTAACTTAATTATTCAGCGGGATAAGGGTTAAGTGTGTGCATTACTTGGTAGTATATGGGGGTGGTTGCACAGCATGTGTTGGTTGTACATAAGGCGGGGCTGAAGCGCCTTGTGTAGATTGTACGTAAGGTGGTGCAGCTCCTTGTGAAGTTGTCATGACAGTGTGGCCAGAGAAATATTGAACTTGGCCGTATAGTGGAGGCGGTACATTTGGCTGATATGGTGAACCAACGAACTGTCCTTGATTTGCGTATCCTGGCTGAATGGCAGCGACCTGACTTTGATTGGCGTAATGTAAGACTGTCCCGCCTTCTGGGCGTGGCGCTGAATTTTTGTCAGCCAGTAACAGACAACCACAGGCAAATACGCCACACCCTGCCACTGTACATAATCCGAAGGAAAAGTGAAGGAATTCCCCAGTCGCGACTGTTGTGGCATAAATGATGATTCCTACGAGAATGAATAAGCCTGAAAGAGAGATGAGAATTATATGAGAAAATTGAGTGGATATATAAAATAAATTCCATTGTACTTGTGTATGTAACACGACGTCTGATTGGATAACGTCAAAAATTTGCGGCAGTATATTCTGCCATATACTGTCGGAAACCCGACGGCATCACGTAACGTTGCTTTTCATTGGCTGGCATTTGATTTTATGCAGCTCGCACCGCTTGCGGCTTTGTGCAAATAGGAGCAATTTTTAACAAAACAACCGAAGAAGAGCATTAGAATGGGGATAACTACATATATTCAAAATTGTCATTTGCGGAGGTAAATCGTCGGTTTTACGGTCGCAAATTACGTTTTACGGCTCCGCTGACGCGTCGCCGTAAAACGAAATTTTCGGCCGTAAATCCTCCGATTTATCTCCCCAGATGACAATGTTGAATATAGTTATCCCCTAATTATATGAGAAGCGTTTCATAAAATCCCTATTGCCAAGCCTTGGCTGGTAAACTACGGAAATTGTGCCTCAATAACTTAACCTCCTCTTACAAACGGCTAAGGTGGGAGACTCATGTTTTAATAGTCCACAAAAGTACCTCTTGGGGTACACTGTGTTTTTATCTTCGCAACTAAGTAACATTACACGTACGGAACGGAGTGTAAGTAGGAAAGGAACTCGGTACCCTTGGCTTGCGAAGATGAACCCCCCATCTGCATCTGTTGAATGGATGTGATTGTTCCTCTTTTCAGAGGAATTCCTCCTTTTGGTTCAATTTTTTTTCAAAAACAGCGTTGTGGTTTTGATTAGAAATGCTTAGAAAAGACATTTTCTGGAGGGGGCGGGGGTAGAGGGGTTTTCCTCTGCATTCTACAGATTTTCCTCCCTTGGAGAAGTGTATCAATCTTATTGATTTTGACTATACCCATTCCTTGCAAGGATGGACACAATAAGATTCAAAGATGGAACCAAGCAGCCACATGTCGCTAGGGCAACGTCAAATCAACGTCGGTGCAACGTCACGACGTTGCACCGACATAGATGTTGCGTTGCATAAACGTCATGACGTTGTACCGACGTTGTTGTGACGTCACAATCACGTGATGTGCCTGCTGGGAAGAGTCGGCTTCAGAAACTCAGTTAAGAGACAGCATAGACCCATTACGATGACATATACCTGTGCGACATAGTGCATTTCACAACTCCAAAATGGCAACTTTTCTGATGAAAGTCCGTGATAATTTTCTTATTTATACTACAAACACAGGTTGTGGGTGCTCGTTAGAACCGCCTCAATGAGGCGGTTCCAACGAGTACACACAATCTCTATCTTGGAAGAGAAATAAGGAAAGTAATGTATATCCCCCACCCATCCCCATAAACTGAAGTTTTCTCAATACAGGGGTGTTTATTTCACGGACTTCTTAACGTGATGCCATTTACCCATTTTTTCGCAATATAGGTAAACAGTATATACACAGATAAGTCCTCCAAACGAGGCGTCTGATCTTGATCTACACTGCTTGCCAAAATTGCAAGTATTTGTGTAAAACTTACCATAAGCAAAACAAATCTGACCCTCGTATAATAGGCAATGGTCCGGTCAAAAGCTTTTGGTTGGATTTGTTTGTTTGTTTGTATTGAAGTTTAACGGTCCAGTTAACAATATTTAGGTCATTTTTGAGCAGGACAGTGTACCTATCCACACATTTCCTGGACAGGCCTATACGTAAGTGGTTAACCAGTACAGTGCACATTCTTTCGCCAGAAACCTACAACTGCCCTTCTTGAATCAGCGGAAGAGAGAGAATGACCGTACAAAAGATTTCATGATCAGTCTCCACGAAAGAATGTTGCTGACCCCGGCAGGTATTGAACCCGCGTCCTCCTGATCACCAGTCAGACGCGCATCCGACTGAGCTACCGAGGCCGGCGCTTTTGTTTGGGTATTCTATGATCAATTATGAGATATTTGTTTGTTTGTTTGATTTGAGGTTTAACCTCCCCGTGAGCACTGTAAAGGTCATTTTAGAGATGTTGCTTCCAATTTTGTGGGACTTTTACCCGACATTGAGATGAAATGACATCTCAAGCCCTGCCGCCCAAAGAAACCAATCGGGTTTATAAGCATGGACGGTCCAACTCGCACCGCTTGCTTGGGCAGGCTTAGTTCCTTTAAGCGGTTTACCAGAACTCTTGTGTGGTTGGTTTCAGCTCTGCTTGGAAGCATCATGCAGCCCATCTATTTCTTCAGGTCCCGATGGGCGGGGACCGTCAAATATGAGATAACAAATGCCCTTGTACTTACTGGATGCAAAAGAAAACAGTGAAGCTGCGAGTTTCCATTTCTTTCCATCATCGTTAGCCCCACCAAGAATGGCGAAAAGCAGGGCTAGTAGAATTGCGATCAACCCCACTGATTCTAGACCACGGACCGTGTCAATATGCCAGCCTGTGGAAAAGAGAAATGCAAAATGATACTGCAATGTCAACTACAATGTGGGACGGAACGAGAAAAACGTTTCTTATATCCTTACTATAAAAAAAAACTTTGCCTTTGAATATGCGATGCGAGCATGGACTCCGTGCACGAGGTGCTGGCAGGGGATGCGATATCACTACCCAGAATCCTTATCATACCTCAGTCTGACGTAAAGATCTCCGGAACACTCGGATGTCTTCCTATCATACCACAATTTATGGCAAGCCAAACAGTGAAGGCCCCGATCAGATGTCACATTCTGCACAATCTGACCCGTGCCGTGTAAATGCATTTCTCTCTTTTTGGAATTTATTAATAAGCTATCGCTTATTCTGAATAAAAACAATACACGCAGAAATTTCTTGACACCAAGAAAAAGTATAAACAAAGCCAACAAAAACAACTTTGCTTTGTACAAGAACATAAAAAAAATCAACATTTTTAAAAGGACAAGTGATAAATAAAGGGCTGATATGGGAGTCTAAGGGTGATATGGAGTATGATATGAAAAATGCCATATGATAATCTCTGTTTTTTAACATGCTTTTCAATGAAATGTAGAGATTTCTCAGTGAAATCTAAATCAAGATAGTTTGTTAAATGTCTATAGCTAAACGTTATAAATGTGTCGGAAATTACGACACGCATTCAGAGGTCGATGACGTCCATTTTAGCACATATGCAATGGGCCCCGTCAAGCGATTTTGGTACTTATCGCCTATGCGAACAGCGAAGGTTCAGGCGAGCCTGCGCATCCGCGCAGTCTCGCCAGAACCTTCGCTGCTCGCTCATACAAGCAGTGAATCAAGAGGAACCTTCAGACAGAAAGCCATATCCCTGGCCCCTCTGAATGGCTGGGCATGCGCAGTTAAAATTTGGCATGACGGAATGCTCGAAGACACAAATTCGCTTGGCGGGGCTCCAATGTAAGTAAACGAACTAAGCTACTGCGGACATTATTTGAATGCAAATTTCAAGTGAATCATTTGATAAAGTAACAATTCAAGCTGTTTTCCAGGTGCAAACTTTCTGTCTACACCCAGTATTATACTCATTCAACACAATGAACAAATCTAAATCAACACTAAACCACCATGGAAAAAGTTTGATCCCTGTGGTGACGGCTGAGGCATTAAAATTTCTTTCTTTCTTCCTTTTCTTTCTTTCTTTCTTTCTTTCTTTCTTTCTTTCTTTCTTTCTTTCTTCCTTTTCTTTCTTTCAATGCGATCGGTCACATTTGACCATTACTCGCAGGTGTATAGTGCGAACAATTTGACCTGATACTCACCTTTATGCAAGGAATAAATTAGTCAATGCTATCGCCTAATGCGTCGGCTTTCGTAAACGTCTCGTGAATTTTCGGCATCACGTGAATAGCGGCCAATTTACCGACCTCTATGTGTTGTATGACACTATCGCCATCTTCGGAACACGACGAAGATAAATATATGCATTCAGTCGGATGTGAAATTATGTTAATAGAGTTCACCAGTCTCAGGTCAATTTGTTCGAACTATACATTACATACACTCCAGGTTTGCAGGGTTAAAAGCCTATACAGTAATCATGTAAATACGGTAGTGTTTTTAGCCTGCACAGGAGATGACTCTTCCTGCACAGGGGGCCTCCAGTTAACGTCCCGATCTGAAGGACGGTGCACTTTTTGGCATACATCCCTGCAAATGATGCCAATGGGGCGTGTTCGGACACCGAAATAATCACCGCCTCCGGGGATCGAACCGGGAGCCTCTAGCATCAGAGTCAAGTGCACTAACCACTGAGCTATCACGCTCTTTTAATAATTAAAGTTTAAAGCATATAAGAACTAGAAAATTTGATTTTTTTTTTCAGTGTGAGATTGATTTTCATTTCACAAATGAACACCAAAAGAAGTAGTTTCACTCGTGGCTTGGCCACTCGTGATAATACTTCCAGTGAAACAGAAATCGATCTTACACGGAAAAAATCTAATATCCTTTATATATACTTCTAGATCGTATATCTTAACTTTCAGGACGTTTGTCTCTTTGTGTCGCTGATCGAGTAGGCTGGATTCTCTCTTTGCTGGTTGCAAGCCGCGTAAGCCGGGACACAGTCTGATCTTGTTGCTTGCGCGTTCCGTGCATTTACAGAAATCGTCCTTTTGTCACGATAGTTAACTCTTAGGCATACTTCAATGAATACACTGACTCAAGCAACGTCACTTGACAAAATCAACCATGGTTCTTACCAAGATGGTTGGACGATGGCGACTTCATGGCGCCAACGACGCTGACAAGACACAATGGTTTTCTTGTTTCATTTGAATCCCCCGTGGTGTAGTGGTTGTGCTACTCGCCTTGTAAACCATCGGTTGCAGGATCGATCCCGGGCTTCTCCAGACTTTCGGGCGAGTCTTTAAACCGAGATCCCGTCTTCGTATGACCTTAGCTGTTGGTGACACGTAAAACTCAAACACTCACTCACAAACCAGAAACTTTAGTTATATAATGGATGGAAAAAAATGTAAATACAAGAAACAAAGAAAGGTATTTCACGAGGCCCCGAGGTTATAAAACTTTTCATGCTCGACTCAGCTGAGCATGAACTTGTAATGCACTTATCTATTAAAATACTGCCAAAATCAGGCAATTTTCCTGCTCAGATCAGCAAAGAACGTCATTTATCCCGCTCATAAGCCTCGTGATGCTGGACAGTGACCCTCGGGACTGATTTTTCTATCCATCCGCCACACATATGTAAAATTCTTATATTAAGAGCACGAACGTATCAACAATTGTGAAAACGCCAACGTTTCACTCAGACTGTTTCACTCACCAGATCCAGAAGGAATCGGGCTGCAGATACACGTCTCTTTACTGAAAAACGACTTGAAACATACGCATAACTTCCAAAGTCCATGCTTAATATGACCGTGTTCATTTCCAGCCCTTGTCCAACTGTCTGTAGAATACCCAACCACGTGAACAATAAGCGTAATTAACAACGTTATTAGCGCCAGTTTAAAAACAAGCGTAGATTTTGTGACAAGTCGCCCTAAATCCGCCATTTTAATCAGGTGTATGTTGACAACAGTTTGGATAATTATAAATTATTGATTCAGTTGAAGCTGAGGCATAGCTGAACATTGTGAAATAGGAGAAAATTGATTTGCTTTTTGTAAAATGGTTTGTCTTGGACAAACATTGAGAAGCCTCCGTGGTGAAGTGGATAAGCTACTCGCCTCATAAACCAGGGGTCGCAGCTTCGATCCCGGGCTTCTCCAGACTTTCGGATGAGTCTTTAAACCGAGGTCCCGTCTCCGTATGACCTTAGCTGTTGGTGGGACGTAAAACTCAAAACACACTCAACCCTTGGACAAACATTGCGTTTAGAGAGCCAAACGCCAATGGCTAAAACAAATTTGGAACCACTCGGCTTTGTTCGAGACAGGGGTAGTTCGAGCCACCGAGGTTTAATCCTTTTGGTACCAAATGGAATCTTCCTTCTTATATATAGCAGGAGTCCATTTCAAAATTGAGGTGTGTCAGGTTGTGCTTTCTTCAAAAACTATTTGGAAATTGGCTGAAACTTAAGCAAATAGTGTAGACCCTGATCAGACGCCGCGTTCTGCGGCGTCTGATCTGGGCCTGCACTGTTTGACAACTACCCGTTTTAGTGTTTCCGGTACTAAATGGGTTAATCATAGCTCCAGAGCAGAAGACATACTGGGGATAATATTTTCATCAGTTATTTTAAAGATAAGGCATGTTGTTTGTACTCATTAGAATCGCCTCATCGAGGCGATTCTAATGAGTACACACAACATACTTTTTCAAGATAAAATAACCTTATCCTGTGCTGAAAAAAGTTAATCCACACCCATTACTGACTGTCAACCCCGCCCCCGCCCATAGGGGCTTGAAGTAATAGATGGGATGCATAGTGTTTCCACACAGAGCTGAAAACGTCTGCACACTAGTACTGGTAAACCGCTTAGAGGATCTACCGCTTAGAGGATCTAAGCCTGCCCAGGCAAAGCGGTGGAAGTCGGACCGTCCATGCTTATAAACACTATTGGTTTCATTGGGCGACAGGGCTTGAGATGTCGTTTCATCTCAATGTCTGGTAAAAGTCCCACAAACTTGGAAGCAACGTCTCCAAAATACTGTGTTGACGGGGACGTTAAACCTCAAACCAAACAAACAAACAAAGACTATCAACCAATCAGATTTTTAGAAGCCTGCGTTCATAGAGCCCATAAAAATTAAAAAAAAAAAAAAAAAAAAACAACAAATGCCAACATTTTTGTTTTTTGCAGCCGAAGTGTTTGAGGATGAAAAATGTTTTATCACCACGGGGCCTAATCCATGGTTGTCATAATCCATGAACATATAGCATACTAATTTGTCCTGCTCATAAATAAATAAAAAAAAAAATAAGTAAATAAATAAATAAATAAATAACAAAAAACATGCACACAGGCTTATTTGTCCAGCTTATAAAATCAAATTTTCCCGACTGGTAGTGTTGAATTCAGCAAATAGCGAAGTCTAGCACAGCATGTAGGCAACGCCGTATGAACGTCGATGCAACGTCACGCGAAATCGATGGAACGTGACAAGACGTCGATGCAACGTCACACGAAGTTGCATCGACGTTGATGCAACGCTACAGACATAACGAGGTATTCTTGCAACTTTATTTCCGCCCCCGCCCATCGGGGATTGAAGAAATAGATGGGCTGCATGATGCTTCCACGCAGAGCTGAAACCGTCCGCACACTTAGAGGATCTAAGCCTGTCCGGGAACCGCGGTGCGAGTCGGCCCGTCCATGCTTATAAACCCTATTGGTTCCATTGGGCGGCAGGGCTTGGGTGTTATTTCATCTCAATGTCGGGTAAAAGTCCCACAAATTTGGAAGCAGCGTCTCCAAAATGACCTTTACAGTGTTGATGGGGACGTTAAACCTCAAATCAATCAAACAAACAACCGGCCCCGATAGCTCAGTTGGTAGAGTGTCCGCTCCGGGGAACGGGAGGTCTCGGGTTCGATCCCGGGCCGCGACATACCAAAGTCGTTAAAAATGGTACTAGCTGCTCCTCGCTTGGCACTCAGGTTTACGGGGTTGAGCTAGGACTGGTCGATCCAGTGTCAGGATAATGTGACTGGGTGTGGTATCATGTAATGTGTCTGGGACATGATACTTCAGTGAGGCAGCACTATAAACGTGAGCATTGAGCTCCCTGTCGCAACCAGACACCGTCGTGATATGACTGAAAAATTGTTGAAAGCGACGTTAAATCCGAATTCACACACACACACACACACACACACACAATCAAACAAACAAACAATTATTTGTCCAGCTTATAAAATCAAATTTTCCCGTCTGGCAGTGTTGAATTCGGCAAATAGCGGAGACTAGCACAGCATGTAGGCAACGCCGTATGAACGTCGATGCAACGTCACGCGAAGTCGATGCAACGCCACACGAAGTCGATGCAACGTCACACGAAGTTGCATTGACGTTGATGCAACGTTACTGGCATTACGAGGTTTTCTTGCAAAAAAAAAAATAAATAATAATAAATAAAAAAAAAGAAAAAAAGAAGAAGCTTAATGAATTTAAAATATCACCATATGCTGTGCTATTTAAAGGTTTGTCGTTATCTTTTCAGGTATTTTTATCAATATTTCTACCTGACATTGAACACGAAGCTCTGTGTTTGAATTGCTATGCTACACTGTGTGTTATTGAATTTAGGCCCTATATTAGGAAGTGAAAAAGAAATATTTAGAGCGTAAACAATATAATATTTCACAAATCACTAAAAATGTCTCCGAATTTAGGAATAACAAGCATGTGTTCTTTGGGCGTTGACTAGTATGTCTATGTACACAATGCTTTGTGAAACAAACGGCACAGGAGAGGCTCCTTCGAGGGGCTCTAAGTTCGTGATAATCGCGCTTGTGGGGTTTGTGATAGCTTTGATCGAACACGTGGTGGGGTTTTCGACAAACTACTGGGTACGGAAAGGCTTTGGAAGCAGCGTGTACCATGTTGAGGGACTGTGGAAAGAATGTTTCTGTTCTTCTTCGTGTCATTGCTATACCAGGGATTGTGAGTATTCCAGCATTAACGCAGCATAGCAAGAGATAGGGTCATTATTTTTACGACCCCCGCCCATAGGGGCTTGAAGAAATAGATGGGCTGCTTGATGCTTCCACGCAGAGCTGAAACCGACCCGCACACGAGTACTGATAAACCGCTTAGAGGATCTAAGCCTGCCCAGGTAAAACGGTGCGAGCCGGCCCGTCCATGCTTATAAACCCTTCTGGTTTCATTGGGCGACAGGGCTTGATATGTCATTTCATCTCAATGTCTGGTAAAAGTCCCACAAAATTGGAAGCAACGTCTCCAAAATGACCTTTACAGTGTTGACGGGGGCGTTAAACCTCAAATCAAACAAAACAAAATCATTATTTTGTGATAATTGAAGGATAGTTTTTGTCAGTTCTCCATAGAAACCTATGCTGTGGGTACTCATAAGAACCGCCTCGCCGAGGCGGTTCTAATGAGTACCTACAACATAGTTTTATATGGAGAAATAAGGAAATATATCCTTCAGGTATCTCAAAATAATTACCTTATCTGTTGCTATGCAGTCACGGTATGCCAACGTCCGACCAACATCGTAATCATGACGTTGGCTGGCTGGGAATCCGTTTTATTTCAGCTTAAATGTTGAGACAGCTTATTTATTATACTTCCAACAAAGTGTTCCGTTTTTTTGGACGCTTTTCATAATATTATATCGGTCAGTGTCGATTCCGATACTTGGTTGATTTATTTCATTTTATTTTATTGCATGAAATAAAGCAAAAGGGTCGGACCACAAGTTTTCACCATTAGTTACCGTCCTGTGGCGTCTGATCTCGGTCTGCACTGTTCGCCAATGTCCCAGAAAATAGTCGCTAGGCATATACATGTATGGGTTAATATACAAACATTATACTCACACGACACTGACTTTAAACAAGGACGGGCCCGCGGCTGGTCGTTTTAACACTATGTATATGCAGACTTTTTGAATCGAGTGTTTATCAGTCGACCTGCAGAGGCTACTGCAATTGTCGTTGTGACTATCGCTGACGTGACTATCGCTGACGTGACTTTCGCTGACACGGTCCGCGGTTATAAACCGTTTTTCTTTAGCAACAGATTTTAAATATTCAGATAAAATAGGTATTTTTCTACTTAGCTCGACAGAAGCTAATATTTATCCTGCTCCTATATGTTGGCATTTTAACATTTATGAGCAGCACAAATTTCATGCTCAGCTGATCATGAGTTGAGCATGAAAAAAAAAAAAAAAAAAACTCCGACCCAGGTAACGGTTATTCATGTTGCTATGACGTAATAGTGCAGTGTGATGAGTATTGACTGAACAATATGGTTAATATGCAGTGACACTGGCAAACAGTGTAGATCCAGATCGAATGAGTCTATGTCCCAGTCCCCGTTAAAGACCATTTTCCAGCTTACACTCGGAGACAATCGACTGCAGTGCTTTCATTATACAGGATGTTTACAAGAAACATGCGCGACCAGTGAAGACTCTGGTCAGCATGCGCATGCGCACAGCCTGCTCAGTCTACGTATGTGTACGCATGGACCTTTTAAAGCATTTGGGCTACTACCCAGAGTTGAATAGTAGAAGAGGTTGGATGTGGTTTCGCTAGTCACAAAAATATTCTTACAGGTTTTCAATTAGGGCTTCTGAAAAACATATAACTGTATTCCTGTATAAGACTATATTAAGGTATAAGACCATTTTAAACAGTCCCAAAAGAGGTCTATTACACGAAGATATTGGGTGTAGACAGCACAAAGAACGAAAAACCCAACAAACCCTTTTTTCGATGTGTTTTAAAAAGAATGGAATTGAAAAATTGAACCTTCTTGAAGTACATTTCTAGGTGTGGAGTAGTCCATTTTTATTCGAAGGGATCGGGCCTGTAGCATTTAAGTTTCAAATAATCCCTGCATTTTTAGGCAGACAGAGAAGACCCTAATAAAACACCGTGAAACGCCGCATTCCGCGGCGTCTAGTCAGGGAAACACTATCTGTCAATGTACCGTATATGTATGGAACGCTGTAGGCATATAATGGGTTTATAAGATCATATTTTCGTTTCAGTCTCTGGGGACGCTCGATTCCGTGTTGCTGGCATTTTTGAGTCTCTTGGTCTCGTTGGTCTGGTAGGCGTCTTGGTACTGGTATCTCTGGGTTTGTTTGTCAAAAATCACAGAACAGCGATCAAAGTGGCAACAATCATAGCGGCGTTTGTGACCAGTATGTATCACAGTCTCTCCCTCTCCCATCTCTCTCTCTCTCTCTCTCTCTCTCTCTCTCTCTCTCTCTCTCTCTCTCTCTCTCTCTCTCTCTCTCTATCTATCTCTCTCTCTCTCTCTCTCCTCTCTCTCTGCCCTGCCCTGAACATACACACGCACATGTGCCTTCCCTCTGTACAGTGATAGCCGCCCCGCCCATCGGGGCTTGAAGAAATAGATGGACTGCATGATGCTTCCACGCAGAGCTGAAACCGACCCGCACACGAGTACTGGTAAACCGCTTTAAGGATCCAAGCCTGCACAGGCAATGCGGTGCGCGTCGGCCCGTGCATGCTTACAAACCCTATTGGTTTCATTGAGCGGCAGGGCTTGAGATTTTATTTCATCTCAATGTCGGGAAAAAGTCCCACAAAATTGGAAGCAACGTCTCCAAAATGACCTTTACAGTGTTGACGTGGACGTTAAACTTCAAATCAAACAAACTCTATACAGTGATAAGGCTTAGCTACTTGTGGGATGAATAAGGGTTTTGGATTCGAATCTCGTACCAACTATTCGGATTAGCTTTCCATGCAAGACCGGTATTGAGATTTATCAGTTGTCCCCTATATTTACTGCATTGGAACACCTTGACCTGATAAAGATATGATATCTCAGAACAAGTGAGCTTTATCAGGTCAACGTGACATTGCACTTCTATGAAAGACCCGGACTACTCGAAAAATGAACAAAAATGTTATCATTACTGAAAAAAAACTACGATGGTTTTGAAAACCTATCATAGGAAACATTATGGTCTGCTGATACTAAATATATCGACCAATTATTGCTGCCGAATGGTTGAACGCCTTGAGGACAATCGATAACTGATCGTAAATTGCCACCTTAAGAATATACAAGGGGTTAAACAGATAAATACAATACCAGATTTGTGTCATTTTATATCAGGATTATCGGGTTCGGCTTCGAGAACGCATGTAGAATCGCTCGGCAAGCCGCGCGATTCTACAAGCGTTCTCGAAGACTTGCCTGATAAACTTGGTATCAAAAGATAGGAATGTGTTATTCTCTATGTATACCTGCAATAGTTGCTTCTTTGTCCTTTTTATAAAATCACTGCGTATAGCCCTGAATAACAATCGGCTCATATAAACAGACCACCCCCGCCCATCGGGGCTTGAAGAAATAGATATGCTGCATATTGATTCCATGCAGAGCAGAATCCGACCGCACACGAGCACTGGTAAACCGATTAGAGGATCTAAGCCTGCCCAGGTAAAGGGGTGCGAGTCGGACCGTCCATGCTTATAAACCCTATTGGGTTCATGGGCGGCAGGGCTTGAGAAGTCATTTCATCTCAATATCGGGTAAAAGTCCCACACAATTGGAAGCAACGTCTCCAAAATGACCTATACAGTGTTGACGGGGACGTTAAACCCAAGATCAAACAAATCACATAAACAGAATATCGCTGAAAGGCCGAAATCATGCCTGGAAGCGCAAGTAGTCTGGTAGGCAAATATAGGCCTTATTAACCAATTTAGTACCGGAAACCCCAAAACGGGTACCCTGGCAAACAGTGCAGGCCCAGATCAGACGCCACAGGACGCGGCGCCTGATCAGGGCCTTCACTGTTTTCTAAAAGTTCAGCCATTTTCCTGATAAATTTTGATGAAAACACAACCTGACACCCCTAAGTTTTGTAATGAACTCCTGCTATATATATAAGGAGGAAGATTCCATTTGGTACGAGATCGATCCCGGGCTTCTCCAGACTTTCGGATGAGTCTTTAAACCGAGGTCCCGTCTCCGTATGACCTTGGCTGTTGGTGGGACGTAAAACTAAAACTCACTCACTCCATTTGGTACGAAAAGGATTAAGTCATAATCAAACTGGATACGATGAGATTATCGATGGTTACATTGTGTTAACAAGTCCGTGCAATAAAAACCTTTTTGTGATTCCCACTTTATAAAGAGAATTGTGAGGTTTATAAAGATATGTATTATTTTCTTTATTTTGGCACCAAAATCATATATTTTCTTTATTTCGGCACAAAAAACATAGATTATTGGTACTCGTTAGATCTTACTCAATGAGGTGGTTCTTATAAGCACCCATAGTCCACATTTGAAGAAGAAACAAATAAAAATTATCAGAAATTGTCGTCAGAAAAATATCGGTTTTGAGTCCACAAAAATACACGGATAAAAGAATCTCATGAAAGATATACTTATGGTCTTATTATTGTATTGCATTGTGTCCAAAATGTCATTTTTGGCTCACCTGACCGAAGTTCATGGTGACCTTTTGTGACCGTGACACGTCCGGCGTCGTCATCCATCATCCGTCGTGCGGGCGTAAACCTTTCTTGTGAACACTCTGGATGCCACAGTTTTGGTCCAGTCATCATCAAACTTGCTCAGAATGATCATCATGACAATATCTCGGTATATGGGTCATGTCGGGTCAAAAGTATGTCAGTAGGTCAAATCGTAGAAAAATGTTGAACACACTAGAGGCCAAAATTTTGGTCCAATCATTATCAATATTGGTCAGAATAATCATCATGGCAATAACTCGATCAAGTTCGAATATGGGTCATGTCGGGTCAAAAAGTAGGTCAGTAGGTCAAATCATAGAAAACCTTGTTAAGACTCTAAGGGCCACAGTTTTGGTCCAATCATCCTCAATCTTAGTCAGAATGATCATCCTGACAATATCTCGGTCAGGTTCGAATACGGGTCATGTCGGGTTAAAAAGTAGGTCAGTAGGTCAGATCATAGAATTAACACTCTAGAGGCCACCGTTTTGGTGCAATCATCCTCAAATTTGCTCAGAATGATCATCCTGACAAGTTCGAATATGGGTCATGCCGGGTCAAACAGGAACGTCAGTAGGTCAAATCATAGAAACCCTTGTGAACATTTTAGAGGCAACAGTTTTGGTCCAATCATAATCTAGCTTGCCCAGAATTATGAGCTTGACAATTTCTCGGTAAGGTTTGAATATGGGTCATGTCGGGTTAAAAAGAAGGTCAGTAGGTTAAATCATAGAAAATCCTTGTGAGCACTAGACGTTGCAGTTTTGGTCCGATGATCATCTAACTTGCTCTGCCCAGAATGATCATTTTGATAATATCTCGTTCAGGTTTGAATATTGGTCATATCGGATCAGAAAGTAGGTCAGCAGGTAAAATCATAGAAAAACCTTGTGAACACTAGAGGCCACAGGTTTGGTTCGATCATCATCTAACTTGCCCAGAATTATCATATTGACGATATCTCGGCCAAGTTCGAATATGGGTTATGTCGGATCAGAAAGTAGGTTAGCAGGTCTAATCATAGAAAAACATTATGAACACTCCAGACGTCACAGTTTTGGTCCAAATATCTTGGTCAAGTATGAATATGGGTCATGTCGGGTCAAAAAGTAGGTCAGTAGGTCAAATCAAAGAAAAACCTTGTGAACACTCTAGAGGCCGCAGGTTTGGTCCAGTCATTTGTTTTGTTTACCTATCCACATTTTTCCAGGGCAAGCTTATTCGCGCATTCTTTCGCCAGAAAATGACAACTGCCCTTCTTGAATCAGCGGAAGGGAGAGAATGATCATAGAAAAAAGTTCATGATCAACCTCCACGAAAGAATGTTGCCGATCCCGGCAGATATCGAACCCGCGTCCACCTGATGACCAGTCAGACGCGCATCCGACTGAGCTACCGAGGCCGGCTTTCGGTCCTGTCATTATAAGACTTGCACATAATGATCATCTTGACAACATATTTTGTATATAAAACAATTTGAACTGGAGCCCTGGACTTGGCTTATGACTTAATTTTAAGAACAATAACATTGTTCATAACTTTTGAACCGTTTGAGATAGATCCTTCATATGTGGCATGTAGTTTCCTTGTGACAAGAGCTTCCTAATCAAACAAAACATTTTGACCTTGACCTTCTTTAAAGAAAAGAAATAGCATTAGTCATAACTTTTGAACCGTTTGAGATAGAGCCTTCATATTTGACATATCGGTTACTTGTGACAAGGGTTTCCCACACATATAGACATTTTGACCGGTGACCTTGACCTGTGACCTACTTTGTCATAACTTTTAAACCACTTGAGATAGAGCGTTTATATTGGCATGTAGGTTCCTTGTGAAATGGGCTTCCCACTCATACAAAAAGTTTGAGCTGTGACATTGACCTGTGACCTACTGTATCATAACGTTGACCTACATCATCATAACTTTGAAGCATTTGAGAAGAGAATTAGTTTATACTAATTTATTTTAGTTCGACTGCGATGAAAGCTTTTAGCTTATTGAATCGCTCTCGAACACTCATTCCGGGTGTTTTCACGTGCGCGCGAGAAAGAGGCGGTGGCTTTTACACCACTGCTACCCATTTACACCTGGGCGGAGTGGGGCAGTGTCATTACGTTTCTTGCCCAAGGACACACCTCGATTCCGGTGGCTGGATTCGAACGCAAAACCTCTCGATCATAAGTCGAACGCGTTAACCACTGCGCTATCGAGGCTGACGGGGACTGAGATAGCGCCTTCATATGTGGCCTGTAGATTTCTTGTGACATTGATATTGATTTGAGGTTTAACGTCCCCTTCAACACTGTAAAGGTCATTTTGGAGACGTTGCTTCCAATTTTCTGGGACTTTTAACCGACATTGAGGTGAAATGACATCTCAAGACCTGCCGTCCATGAAACCAAACGGTTTATAAGCATGGACGGTCCGACACTCGCACCGCTTTGGGCAGTCTTAGATCCTCTAAGCGGTTTACCAGTACTCGTGTGCGGGTCGGTTTCAGCTCTGCGTTGAGACATCATGCAGCACATCTTTTTCTTCAAGCCCCGTCCGATGGGCGGGGGTGGTCTCTTGTGACAAGGCTTCCCACTCATGCAAAAATTTGAACTGCGACCTTGAACTGTGACCTACTCTATCATAACTTTTGAACCGTTTGAGACAGAGCCTTCACATTTGGCATGTAGGTTCCTTATGCCAAGGGCTTCCAACTCATACAAATCTTTTTGACCTGTGGCCTTAATCTGTGACTTACTTTATCATAATTTATGAAACGTTTTAGATAGCCTTCATATTTGGCATGTAGGTTTTTTGTGAAAAGAGGTTCCTGGTCATAGAAAAGTTTGACATGTGACCTTGACCTTTGACCAACTTTAAAGAAAGAATTGTCCTAGGCGTCTAGCTTTAGATGAACTCCCCACATACCAACCCCCTTTTTCATCACGAGGCATTGTTAGTTACACTAAGCTGTTTCATCCCCGTCTGATGCCGCGACTAGGACCTGATCCTCAATATCCACAAGGTGCCCAGATAGTCATACAAGTCAGCTCTGTATTGTCAAAGGGAACTACTGACTAATAAGTCTAGCTTCTGATGACAACTCTACCGCACCCGCCACCACCCCATCCCTTGTCCCCACGAGGCATTGAACGTTAGACAGAGAGAGCCGGTTCATCTCCGCCTGGTGCACTAGGTCCTAGCCCTCAATGTCCACAAGGTTGGAACTGCTGACTATCAAGTCTGGCTTCTGATGCCCCCTCCCCCCCCCCCCTTTGCCACCACGAGGCATTGTAAGTTAGACAGAACCGGATGCCCACAAAAAGGTGCCCAGATGGTGACATACAAGTCAGTTCTTTTTTGTCAAAGGGAACTTTTAAAAGACTTCATCCTTAAAAAAAAGCTCAAAGGACTGTTTCATGGGTGACTCTCTGACAAAATTGCTCAAAATCCTTTCGCTCCACTAAACATGGTAGTGACCAGGGGCCAGTTGTTCAAAACTACGACGTCGTTAGTTAACGTATCGTTAAAACTTTGATCATTTATTACGGCAAATATGCTAATATTTTTGCTGAAAAAAGTGAGCAGCTTTTGCATTCGCAAAAGCTGCTCACATTTTGTCAGCAAAAATACCAAATTTTTAAATATTAAACTTGCTAGGACAG
Organism: Lucinisca nassula; assembly: GCA_963580285.1. NCBI lineage: Eukaryota > Metazoa > Mollusca > Bivalvia > Lucinida > Lucinidae > Lucinisca > Lucinisca nassula. The sequence goes on along the minus strand of OY757015.1, from coordinate 79,686,980 downwards.
TTAACAATATGACCACTAACGAGCTCGTTAAGCTAACGATGCTTTGAACAACTGGGCCCAGAACAAGAAACTATACAAGCCTTAAGATGACTTCTCCTCCTAAATAGTTAGACTGATTTTGAAATAATTTCACAGAAATATTTCTTGGGTGCTCAATCCATCCACTCCAGCTTATATTACCAACCTTTTTAATTTGTACAATAAGGATCAGGTGAGTGACCCAGGGCCATGATGTCCCTCTTGTTCTCAAGACAAGTTGTGCTTATTTTCCTTTTTCTACTAGATATTGTGGTGCTTATAGATGAAACTCGCTGAGACCGTCGTTCTAAAAAGTATCAACTATCTATTTTCTTGTCCAAATATAGAAAATAGAACAATTATACCCTTATATAGTTCATACTTCCATGAACGTATCGAGTCACATGATATTCAGTGACATCAAGTGACGTCATTCTAAACCATGGTTCTCTACGGGCGTTGGTAACGTCAACGCTGTTCCGCTTTTTATGGAAAAAAAAACAGCGTGTAAATGTTTTTCAGCTTTAAAAATTTGCCCTACATGCAATTTTTCGCCCAATGTTGAGGGCACGAAAATATAAAAAAAAATATTTTTTTTTTCTGCTTTTCATGAAAGTATGAACGACATCGGGTCGGTAGCAAAGTTTACATGAACCCCTCGGGGTTCATATACTTTGCACGCGACCCACTGCGTTCATTTTCACGAACAGCAGAAAAATAAAATTCATTTCTTAAGTAAATTCTACTGTTCTCTATATAAAGTGGGATTCGCATGTTATTTATAACACGATCCCCTTAATAGATATCTCCAGTGTAAGTTTCTATAAGTGAGCTCGATGTAGTCTGCTTTCTGTATCTATATATCATAAAGTGAGATCTGCATGGAGTTGTGAATATTTATTTCGTTTATTTTTAGGCGGAATTATACTTGCTGGTGTCGTCGGAATTGCCGCCATGGTTGCCCAAGACGCTTATCTGTCCATTCATTTCTCTTTCGCACTGTGCGCAAAAGCTGCCGCTGTAACTTTACTGTGCGCATTCTTGTTAATTGTTGATATTCGGCCAGGATACCGGGCGCCAAATAATAACGAACACAAACAGGGTAGAAAAGAATTCAAAACTAAAACTCAAATCCGTCAAGAGACGAGCCATCGCCCTACGCTAGCTGAATATCTAAGACAGCGGGAGGCAGATTCAGAAAGTGATAATCCGCTTACCAGAGAAGCAGATTATTTGGGACATGGCAAACACAGGCGTCAGCGTCTAAAGCATCCCGGTGAAGTAGATAAATACATGTATAAAGATAAAGACAATACAGAAGATAAACAGAGACACCCAAAGAGAGATAAACGGAAAGTTGAAAATGCATATCAAAATGAAGTTTTAGATGAATACGATGACCGTACCGAGCAATATTCAAATAAAGTACGTGAGGAAGGGCAGGCCGAAAATAAGTTAAATGAACTCATTCAGTACGCTAGAATGGATAAGGTTGCAAGCGATTACGACATTGAGAAGGAGGAATATGTCGACAAATACAAGGAAACTGATCACTCACAGACTCCGGACAGGGAAGACTTTTTAGTGCAGAATACAGACAATCATGATGGAAGAGAACGACGTCAGAATTATACTACACCAAGATCGCAATATGAAAAGCGAACCGATTATTCAGAGCAACATTCAAAACCTTACTTAAACAACGACAATCCAAATAAAGCCAATAGACTGTTTGAACAGAGAGTCGAGTCTGGTGACACGCATTCAAGTATAGCTATACCACAGTTGAAACGGAGCCCCAACGCTAGTGAAAGCCGACGCGAACAAAACCGGACGAATCGATATGAAACCGATAATCGATACGGCGATTATCGGTACGATAGCAGGCCAGTCCAGGTGTTGCAGAACTACAGAAGGTATGGCAGAATGGATTACTATTCTAGTCAGACCAGTCCAAAACGCTATGGGCAAGAAAATGATAATAGTGTGAATTCCGAGTCTTACGTAACCCAGTCTGACAGACACTTTGATTTGCCGCCAGAATATTCTGAATCACAGGAAATGGAGTATGGTTCTCGTGTTCGACAGGGACGTTCTGACGAAACAACAGTTTAAAGACATTTATCATACGTCATAGGAAGAGTTACATGCACTCGGGATATTAAGAGATATTGCAGTTTTCTTGTTACAGTATAAACATACATTGGGAGAACTTGTTTGTATAAGGATAAACATCCGTGTGACATAGAGGTCTCTTCATTTCCCCAAAACGGTCATTTTTCGAACAAACATTTATCATATTTTCTGATTAGTACTCAAAACATAGGCTGTGGGTACTAGTTAGAACCGCCCCAGTAATGGGGCGGTTCTAACGAGTACCCACAGCCAATATCTTGGAGCAGAAATAAAATAATATTTACCCCTGTAAACCCCAGTTTTCTCAATATAAAGTGGGGCTTATTGGGGTGTCCATTACATGGATTTGTTGACGTGATTGAATCGCCCATATGAGGGAGATTCTAACAAGTGCCCACAGCATAATAATGTTTAAATGGAGACATGCGAAAAGTATGCTTACTTTTCTTATTTAAACTTGGTCTAAATGATCTGTTAGGAATTGACTAAATGCGGTAATGACAGCCGAACTTCAATGGTTCCAATACCGTATGATACATGTGGGATCATGAATTTTTTTTTTCGAGATAGGGGAGTTCAGCTGCTGCATCCTGAAAACAAGCCTATTTATTTCTGACCCCACTCCCCCACGCACCTATCACGCGCCTGAACCCCACTTTTATATAGTAAAACTGGGGTTTACAGGGGTAAACATTATTTTCTTATTTCTAATCTAAAATATAGATTGTACGTGGGTACTCTTTAGAACCGCCTCGATGACGTGTACGTCTACGTGTATAATTTGAGCAGTAGTAAGAACTATATCGCAAGTTTCGTTTTTACGGCGGTGAAACTTCTATGTTTTTGTATAGGCGTGTTTTGGTAACACAGCCAGTCAGGGGTCATATCGGAGATGACTTAGGATTGTTTTTGACCTTCTCGAGAAGCCTCCGTGGTGTAGTGGTTACGCTACTCGCCTTGTAAACCAGGGGTCGCAGGATCGATCCCGGGCTTCTCCAGACTTTCGGATGGGTCTTTAAACCGAGGTCCCGTCTCCGTATGACCTTAGCTGTTGGTGGGACGTAAAACTCAAAAAACTCACTTGACCGTCTCGAACTTGAAGTTGATGCAAAAGAGTCCACTCAACATATATTCCCAAGTTAAACAATCTATATTTTGTACTAAATGATTTTTCAATACAGTGCCTCTTCAAAAGCTCGGGAACTGCGGCCTATTTTACCATGGTTAATTCGAACTGGCTCTTAAGTACTGGTAAAATGCTTAGAGGTTCTAAGCCTGTGCGAGTCGGACCGTCCATACATATAAATCTTTTTGGTTTCATTCGGCGGCAGGGCTTGAGATGTCGTTTCAACTCAATGTCGGGCAAAAGTCCCACAAAATTGAAAGCAACGTCTCCAAAACGACCTTTACAGTTACTGTGTTGACGGGGATGCTAAACCTCAAGCCAAACGAATAGACAAGGTCGTTTAGGTCCCAAGAGTATTCTTCGCATATGCCAAATAGTCATATATATTTAGGATAATTTAGGGAGTTTGTTTCCCTTGTTTTGTCTTGAAAAGGTTTTTTTGATGACAAGAAGGTACTTCATTGGTCACAAAGCACTGTGGAGACAATCATCAGTCAAGTTTGCCAACTTTGCACCTGTGACCTTAAAACAGTACGGTGCCGGATGCAAATTTCAACAATTAATATCATGACACAATATTTTCGGTGCCGTTTGTGGTACGTTGACCAATCAGTGGTCACCACTGACCAGTGGGTATGCTCTTGATCTAGTACAACGAACCTTTTGATTGTCAAAATATTTCAAATGAAGGAAATTTGATTAATATTCACAATTTTTTATCTTTACATAGAAAAGAAACAGTTAACAGTAGTGCAAGGAATGGAATGTTGAAGCTGAAACAAAATGGGTAGTTTGTTTGTTTTGAGGTTTAACGTCCCCGTCAACACTGTAAAGGTCATTTTGGAGACGTTGCTTCCCATTTTGTGGGATTTTTACCCGACATTTAGATGAAATGACATCTCAAGCCCTGCCGCCCAATGAAACCAATAGGGTTTATAAGCATGGACGGGCCTACTCGCACCGCATTGCCTGGGCAGGCTTAGATCCTCTAAGCGGTTTACCAGAACTCGTGTTCGGTTTGGTTTCAGCTCTGCGTGGAAGCATCATGCAGCCCATCTATTTCTCCAAGCCACGATGGGCGGGGGCTAAAAATGGGTAGTATAAGGGCTTCTATTGTAAATGGGCGTTTCCAACCCACGGGATGACCGTGCTTAGCGAAACTTCGGGTCAGGTGGACAATAGCAGGCGGGAAGCTTCTGTGTTTTTTTTAACTTTGGGTCGATCGGTAAATTATCGACACGAAAACGATAACTTTTAGAGAGACAAAAAGTTGATTTTGCATTGTGATATAATTGGTGCCATATTTTTATTAAATGTTTGTGTATAATATAATCTGGCAACTGTATAATGTATATACATGTATACAAATCCGTACATTTAGTATTATAGTATGTCTTTGTTATTTGTGAACAGCAAAGTGAAGATCATCCTGTGCATTCACGCATTCTGATCAGAAACTTAGCGTTCGCCCCTTGGATAGTAAAAAAAGTCTATTATCTATATCTTCGTGCTCTTCCGTGTACGGGAACTTAGACTGTTTTGTTCAACCCTTAAATTCCTGAACTTAATAAAAAACAATGTAGACCCTGATCAGACGCCGCAAATGCGGCGTCTGATCTGGGTCTACACTGTTTGCCAGTGACCCAGCACACGAGCCTAGTCAATGTTTTACAACAAGTTTTCTTCTTGTAAATACCACCCTGCGCCCCACCCCTCCCCCGATCGGGGCTTGAAGAAATAGATGGGCTGCATGATGCTTCCACGCAGAGCTGAAACCGACCGCACACGAGTAATGGTAAACCGCTTAGAGGATCTAAGCCTGCCCAGGCAAAGCAGTGCGAGTCAGACCGTCCATGCTTATAAACCCTATTGGTTTCCTTAGGCGACAGGGCTTGAGATGTCATTTCATCTCAATGTTAGGTAAAAGTCCCACAAAATTGGAATCAACGTCTCCAAAAGACCTATACAGTGTTGACGGGGATGTTAAACCTCAAAACAAACAAACAAACAAAACACGCCAATCTGACGTCACGACGACAAGAATAGCACGGCTGTGACTAATCGTTACCATAGTGATAGTCACGTGGACATCAAAAACGAAAAGCTGCGATGCTTAGTAACTTGGATCGTATGACAAACAATGGACCCAGAAAAGTAACATGATTTTGTACTATGCATCACGTTCACATCCATGTTTGTTTGATTTGAGGTTTAATGTCCCCGTCAACATTATTTAGGTCATTTTGGAGAGGTTGCTTCCAATTTTGTGTGACTTTTACCCGGCACTAAGATGAAATGACATCTCAAGTCCTGCCGCCCATTGAAACCAATAGGGTTTATAAGCATGGACTAGCCGACTCGCAACAATTTGCCAAGGCAGGCGTACACCTTCTAAGCGGCTTTGCCGGTACTCTTGTGCGGTCGGTTTCAGCTCTGCGTGGATGCATCATATTTCTAGCCCCAATTGGTGGGGAAAAGTTCATGTCCTTGATATAGTTAGGTTCGTACATTCTACTTTAAGCGGAAAAAGCGGGGTTTATTTTATATGGACAATAGTGGGGTTTACAGGAGTAATCATTACTTTCCTTAGTTTTGCTCTAAAACATAGAATGAGTGTACTCGTTGGAACCGCATCATTTTGCGGATCTAAAGAGCATCCTGTACGAGGACTGTTCAAATATGCAACTAAGCACATAAAAATGATTCCGTGATAGATTTCGATGAAAAATTTATTTTGTCCCCTCAAAGTATTCTCCTTTAACAGATATACAAACTTTCAGTCCTCTGATCCAATCATTGAATGCATTTTGGTAGTCTTTTCGAGGTATACTGTGAAGGCACTGGAATATTGCAGAACCGAGGTGTTTGCGCTGTACAGTTTTCGACCAGAAAGGTATTTTTTCAGCCGCGGGAACAAAAAAAAGTCACACGGGACAAGGTCCGGGGAATACGGGAGGTGAGGGAGTTCAACAAAATTTTGCTGCTTCAGATAGTCTTGCACAATGAACGCCCTGTGCGATGACGCATTGTCATGTAGCAATGTGACATTGGCCAAACCAGTTGCGGGCCTTCGTTCTTTGAAATATATCTTCAATTTTCAAAGAACTTTATTCTTGTAAAACTTCGCATTTACAGATTTGCCTTTAGGCACAGCAACCTGAATAGCAGGGCCCTGATTTGAAAAGAATATGGCATACATTACCTTCTTGACGCTCATGGTCCGCTTTGCAATGCATGGTCTTTTGCAATACTTTGTTGCCCATATTTTGTTCTGAATCTTTCGTTTTTGGCTCAAAAAAGTGAACCCATGTCTCGTCACCTATGACGACATTAGAGAAAGACCGTGCATTGTAATTTGGAAACTTTTTAAGCAACTTCTTGGCGCACTGAACGCGTGTCTTTTTCTGCTCATCTGTCAACAGACGGGGAATCCATCTAGCACAGATCTTTCTCATTTTCAAATCACGTTTCAGAATTGTATGAGCTGCTCCTAATGAGATGCCAACCATACTAACTATTTGCCTAGTGGTGTATCGTGCATCGGTAGCAACTATTTCTTTCACTCTAGCAACCATCTTGGCAGATGTTGCTCTTTTCGGCCGACGATCATGTGGTGCATCTTCTGTTGAGCCTAGCTCACAGCTGAATTTCTTACACCAACGAAAAACTGTCGGAAAAGATATTTTATTATGCCCATAAACCGAACATATTTCATCAAAAATGTCTTTGCACCGTATACCAAGAATACAAAGATTCTTAATATAGGACCGTATTTCAACGGCGTACTATGACCTTCTTCCAACCATGTTTTGTATTAGTAGACAAGAGTAGACAGTGTTTATCGAACGATATACATGGCTAAAGGGAACGGATTTTAACAGGTTTGGTATCAATGTATAGGTAAAATGTTTTTCTACGCTGTGATATTTATTTCCAGGTGATTTTCGCATTAGTGCATGAGAAAACGTTCTACTTGCATTCATATTTGAACAGTCCTCGTGTTTGCATCAGAAATATTAAAGAAATTCATTACAGTTTCATTTTACAAATACATTGTAAATTTTACCGCCGAAAAAAAAAAAAGAGAAAAATTTAAGATGAATAAATGTGATTTTGTCTCTTACATGTATTTCTGCTCAAAATAAAGATTGTGTGTACACGTTCAAACCGCCTCATCGAGGCGGTTCTAACGAGTACCCACAATCTTCGTTTAAGAGCAGAAATAAGTAAAACAAGATTTACCCTGTGAACCCCAGTTTTACTATATATAAGGGTCGATAAATAAGTATCTGGTCTCGCCTATTTAGAGACACGCTTGACTTCTTTTTCCACATAGTCACCCCGCAGCAATACGCACTTCAGGCTGAAAGTCCATTTTTGTAAAATTCAGGGTCTTTAGAGTCAATCCACCCTCCAACTGCTGCCTTAAGCTTTTCATCTGAACGGAAGTGATGTCCACGCAGTTCCTTCCTCCACTCCGGACACAAAAAGTAATCACTTGGTGCCAGATCAGAAGAACAGGATGGACGGGATAAGGGCGTGAATCCGTTCCACTTCATTGCGTCCATATAAACTTTGTAAGGATGGACTCTCGCATTGTCCTGTTGCAACTGCACACATGTTTTGTAATTTTTCCACGTCTTATTTATATCTGACCGACGTGTATGATGCATTACTGAACAAACCGCATATTAGAGCTGATCTATCTCGATTCTAACACATTTCAAAACGAAATTTTTGTTGTTTTCTTATTTTTTCTTTTTTTTTTACCATTGTCAGAAGAAATCCCGCCTAAACATGGATTGCAACATGTAAAAGGCGTTTTTATCCGGTTGCTAAACTGATGCTTATGTACAATCAAACCATTATATATGTATCACATATTTTTTATTTTATAACATGAGAAATAATACTCGGAATTTGTAAGCATCTTGTAGTTATTGACATTTCCCTACATATTATTCAAATAATTGCTCACATCTAAGTCAACGTCACTATAGGACTCTAGTTTTCATTTTGATGATTAAATGCTGTGCATGCAGGGTATTTTTCAGCATACAGCATTATTGAAATATTTGTCTTATTTTTCCTAGAAAACTGGGATTCGTCCTTTCATGCAGATTGTCTCTCATCTGTTGTCTCCTATGGAGACCGGATAAAATATGCATGAGTTGTCGGGTCTTGTATTCTGGGAAAAGTAAGAAAATACCAACAATTTGTCGATCTGCTGAATTTGTCCAGTTAGTGGGAAAGATAAAGTACTGTGATTAAGTTGTGCTTTGCATGGCAACAAATTAAACTGAGGAATATAGAAAGCATCATGTAATTCTAAGTTATCATATTACCCGTTAAATTTATCTAGAAAAGTATCCATATAGATATGGCTTTAACGTAAGACGGATTGAACTAGCGCTCATCACACATGATACCCTCATTAGACAAGCTAGCTAGCTCAGTACTACAGAACTGGCCATGAATAGACCATGGATTACCCATTAAATGTCCATACATTTAAGCGACAAAATCAATGGCAAATAATTAGCCATTACTTGCACATTGTGAACCATGAATTATTGTAGGTAAAATGATACCTTTATAAAGGCCATTAGAAAAGGACATTTTTATTAATGGCAAGTGATATACCCATTACTAATTTTGATGTCCATCTTTAATAGGGAGATGCAGACGAAAGGCGACAAAATTAAGGACCCATTAATTATTCGTTCTCATCATTTCATATTTTAGCAAAAAATCATTGACAAGTCATGCCAATTTCTTACAGTTCTTGTCTGTAAATTCATGGTAGGCAGAACATTATGTAATGTCCATTGATATTTTAATTAGATTTGGATTAAACATATTTTATTGCATTTTATAACAATGGGATTGGACACAAGTTATACAACATTAGATAGTCCTCTCCCCAATAGTTTACAAACTATTTCAAATGGTACAGTGGTAAGTATGAAACATTTTATAATAAATGTGAACGTAACATTTTGTTTGCTTGTAGGCCATGAACGAAGGCGAATTATGACAATTCTGGCTTTCAAAGGTTTGATTTCCATCACATGGAATAAAAATATAACTACATGAAGCATCGCTTAGTCAAATCTATGGGTATCTCGGATGTACGCTAATACCTCAGTTATTATATTTTTGTTAGTTTGAACATCAAACATTGTATTTCCGTACAGTATTGTGTCTAAGGTTAGAGCAGGAATGAAGCTCAAAAATCGTTCAAGGTTTTGTCGTTGTGGTTCGTAAAGTCTACATTCGAAGATAAAGTGTTGAGCATTTTCAATTATTGCACCACATCTGCATGCGGGAGATGGTGCTATGTTAACCCTATGTAGATCTGCAGATAAAATGCTGCAATTATGGCAAATTCTTGTTAGAATAATGTTGAATTTTCTATCACCGATACCTAAATATTCGCATGCTTTGTCATTCAGGTTTCTACATTTCGATTTAAACTCGGACACTGTACTAGAAGTTCGAATTCTCATATCTAAATCGTTCCATAGGCGTAATGTTGAGGGAAAAAAGGACGAATCATATGAGCAAAGTCTTGTGTAGGGTATTTGGTAATCTTGGTTGTTACGAAGATTATAATTTGAAGCTTCATTTACGCGAAGTGGAAGAAGATCTGATAAGTAAGTTGGGGCTTCATTATGGACAATCTTATACATTAAGCTTAATTGCTTATTTTTCCTTCTTTCTGCCAGAGTGTCCCAGCCTATTTCATAATATAACGAATTTCTCGAAGAGAAGATAGGTAGGCCTGTTACAATTCTAGCAGCATTTAACTGCACTTGTTCTAGTCTATCAGCTTCTGTCTGATTGCACCCATCCCAAACTTCACTTGCATATTCCAATAGAGGTCTTATGTATACACAGTATACTTTATTTAGAGTTTTTTTAGAAAATCTGTACTTCAATTTTCTTAGGAATGATACTTGTTTTGCAGCAGACTGAATTATTGATTTGTTTGTTTGTTTGATTTGAGGTTTAACGTCCCCGTCAACACTTTAAAGGTCATTTTGGAGACATTGCTTCCAATTTTGTGGGACTTTTACCCGACATTGAGATGAAATTACATCTCAAGCCCTGTCGCCCAATGAAACCAATAAGGTTTATTATCATGGACGGTCCGCCTCGCACCGCGCTTCCTGGACAGGCTTAGATCCTCTAAGCGGTTTACCAGTACTAGTGTGCGGGCCGGATTCAGCTCTGCGTGGAAGCATCATGCAGCCCATATATTTCCTCAAGCCCCTATGGGGACTGAATTATTGAATCAATGTGAGCAGACCATTTGTTATTTGAAGCTAAAGTTATTCCTAAATGCCTGTGAGTCTCTACAATTTTTAAAATAGTATTATCCATTATAAGTTGCATGTCATAGTCAAAATGAAAGTTCGATGTGATCATCACTTCTATTTTTGATGCATTAAATATTACTAACCAAGTATTGGCCCAACTACTAAGTTTGCTTAAGTCTTCATTCAGAACGGTTTCTATTTCAGCTGGATCTGCAGAAGGAAAACTAAGTGAGGTATCGTCGGCTGACCCTGTCCCTGTCAGTGTCTCTGATATATCATTGATGTATATAAGAAACAACATCGGTCCAAGCACCGAGCCTTGAGGAACACCTGCTGTGATGTACTTGTATGTGGAGCATGTATTGTTTATAGAGACCTTTTGATGCCTCATATGAAGATAATTTTTAAACCAGGCGAGAAAATTTCCACTTATTCCATATTTCTCTAATTTCAATATTAAACCACGGTGCCAAACTCTATCAAAAGCTTTCGAAATATCGCAAAATACTTGACAGTTAATTTTATGATTTTCGAGAGCCAAACACGTACGATGAACTACTTCAATTAGGTGTTGTACTGTAGAGTGTCCTGGTAAAAAACCGGACTGGTATTTGTATATAAGAGCATTTGAAGTTAAATGGTTATAAATATGTTTAAACACTACTCTTTCAAAGGATTTACCAACACAACTTATCAATGAAATAGGTCTATAATTGCAGGTTTCGGATTTTTCACCTTTTTTAAATACTGGCATAACGATTGCCGATATTTTAATTGCAAATAAAGGGGGATCAATGACCATCAAAACAATGGCCATGCACAAATGCACATATGTAAAATATTTAGGGCCAATATTTGTAAAGAAATGATGGCCATAAAAATTATAATGTTGGAAAAAATCATGCCCAGTGATTTACAAATTCATTGACCATCACATTTTGTGCCCATTAAATCCAGTAACACATTGGGTATTATTTTAAACGTTAATGGTGTGTGTTTAGTTTTACGTCAACACAATTAAGGTCATATTGGTGACTTTGCTCCTGATTTTATGGGACTTTTACCTGACATTGAGATCAAATGATATCTCAAGTCCTATGACCCATAGACTCTACCAGGGTTGAAGGAGAGGTCCAAACTCAAACAACTTCTCCTGAGCAGGCTAGACTACCTATGCCGTTTACCAGTACTTGAGTTTGGCCGGTTTAAACGCTGGGTGGAAGCAACATGCAGTCTAATGTCAGAGAAATTACCTGTTTTTTCAGGTCAGACTTGAATAAAGGATAAGGTCAGTAGGTAGAGATTTTTTTTATTTGTTTATTTTTGTCTCAAATGAATTATCATCTGATGCAACAATTTAAAAGAATTTCAGTTCTTTTTATGTTATATATATAGAGACATATAAACTGTTTAAATAGTGGGCTCTTTCCAAAAGTAGCCTATTTTGGCATATAAATTATCTAGTTTTTTTAAAACAAACTTGCACCCTTGAAAACTGATGACATTTACAAATTAGGCATCTTTGCCTTTTTAAAGGCAAACAATTTCCTGCAAAAATATGCCAGTGAAATAATTGTCTTACTTTTCTAGCATTGCTATATCATTTAACAAACTTTTATCACAATCTTTTTACCTTTATTGATAGATAAATTTCCTTCACCTTTTTATACAAATCTCTCCATTCAAACGAAACGGAACCATGTGGGTGGAAATAAAACAAATGACAGGAAATTAACAAAAATTGTAAAAGAAAAGTTTAGGTCGGAAGCTCTGGGGAGGGTCAGTCTGGCCACCATAAACACAGGGGTTGCCAGTATTACAATCAAGCTAATTGTCATTATTTGTCTGCAGTCAAACAACAGAATCATCAGTTTCTCTCTCTCTCTCTCTTTCTGTTTGAACTAAGAATATATCTATTTGTATCTCTAATACCAATGACCTTTTTGCAGCTCGAATTCGAGGTCTTAACGGCAAATCTAAAGGATAGTTTCTAAATAGCCACATCAAACAATTCAATGCTCATCGGGGCTTGGAGAAATAGATTGGGCCCCATTGTGCTCCCGCACTGACATGAAACCGAGCAAACTTGAGTACTGGTAATCTGCTTAAGTCTAATATGTTCTAGAAAGGGTTATGTTCTTGCTCCCTTGGAAGCAAGGAATACACCACAGAACTGTAAAATATGGAGTTTGCATGTTTTCTGGACCAGACTAGCTATTTTCGGCCAATTGGGCCTCATCAGTGGCCCTAAAATATTTTCAAAATTCAACAATGGAATCAATGATCTCAAAGGACAAGAAAATATAAACTACACTATGATGTAGGGCAGGGAGACTTTTTACGACCGCCACACATTCCCAGACACCAGCTGAAGTGACGTTAAATATGTTCTAGAAAGGGATATCCTTTTGAAGCAAGGAATACACCACATAACTGGAAAATATGGAGTGTACATGTTTTCTGGGCCAGACTAAGCCTGCCCAGGAAAAGTTATGTGAGTCAGACCGCTCTTTGAACCCTTGCAGCTTCTATGGGTGGTAGGCTAGAGATATTTATCTCAAGGTTAGGTAAAAGTACAACAAAATCGGAAGCAACATCTTTACAATGACCTAAATAATGTTGACCTCAACTCAAACAACCAAATACACAGTGTCATTTATCAATTTAAAATTAATTGCATGAGGAATCCAATTTTGGCTCAGAACTTGAAGATCCAAACTTTAATGGTCATTGCTGATCCTGTTCATTATGTAATGTCCATGTTATTTGAAAGCAACAATAAAAATAAATCTCGGTATGCAAACTCACGAAACCGTCTGAGTAATGGCCTTACGAAATGTCAGATGCCATCACATGAAGGCCCAGTCATTACTTTTAATGTTTTAGTGGTTTAATTATTGTCTTTACTTATTTAATGCCCATTTGACGCTAAAGTAACTGCCATGAGTGATATATATAGTACATACATGGTTAGTGTTTTTAATAATAAAATATAATCGGTGAGCCTTAGACAGTTTTATAGTGGCGAGCTTCAGCGAGCCCGTATGAAATTGTCGCGCCGAACCGATTATATGTTACTATTAAAGACATTAATCATGTATTTAGTTTATACCGCAACTCAAAACAATCAAGGGGTTTCGCAATAATTGGGCAAATTTAACCAAATAAGACAGCAGATAGCGCGACATGTTAAACGACATTCAGCGCCATGGTGCGCACAGGTAGTATAACGTGACGTCGAATAGTGCAAAGTTTCTGACGTCACCGCGCCACAGGGCAGTTGGAATCAACATGGACGCTCGATAAAAAAGTTTCTCAGCGTTTTACATTCTGGATGAAAATCTGCAAATAAAACGTTTATTTTAGTATAATAGGTCAGTAGAAGGTATTATAAGTCACTTCCGATTATAGCGTGCAGTTATTCGACTCCTTTATTAGGCTACTAGAATGCCTGGTTGCGGTATAAAATGGTATGTATACCCAATTCGTATTTTGGATGGCCATTAATCTGAAGAACCTGGCTTTCAGTTGCAAATATTTTTCCTGTTCAGTCTGTAATGACCATCAGATGTGAAACTATTCAGTAATAATGGACATGGAAAAGGTAGAAACAAGAAGTAATGGTGCCAGGAAATATTGGATACCATTACATTCATGAGAAAATGATGTCAACCATTATTTTTAAACCGTTTTAATGGGATTTTCATAGTTGATTAACAAATTATGGCAATCAATTAAAAAAAATCCGCAACTTTATTCATAAATCTTGTTCACGAAGAATAGTTGTGCAAAATTTATAATTATTGTAAAGTAAACTGAAGTGCATGTGCGTTCATGAAATAAATTGATATAACACACAAGTAATAATAGTTAGTTTCATCGGCAGTGTCTCGTGGTTTTGAATATGGAGCAATATTTTCTCATGAACCTCAGGTGACGGACAGAGTGTATTAAGGTCAGATTTCAAATTTTCAATATACTGTTAACTATTGACCGGTTGTTGATAACAATCGCCCTAAAATGGTATAAATAATTAACCTATCATAGAGGCTCTCTTAAAGGAAAGAATCTGTTCTGTCGGGAACTAAATCCCATTAAGACTGGGGCCCCTTTTGCAGAGACTTGATATTTCCTAGCCCCCTCTCATTGTTGTGTTATCTTGAAGGTAATAACACTGTAAGTCATTATGAAAACACGCCTATTCAAATACATTGTGAATTTTACCGCCGAAAAACAAAAAATATCAGATGAAAAAATGTGATATTTTTTCTTATCTCTGTTCTAAAATATAGATGGTGGGTTTTTGTTACTTTTTAGATCCGCCTAGATCTGCTCAAAATATGGAGCAGAAATAAGAAAAATAAAGTTTTCCCCTGTAAACCCCGGTTTTACTGTATAACAGTTGGGTTCAAAAGGGTCAAAATTATATAGGCGTGTTTTCGTGACGGGTCAATAGTCGAGTTGGGGTTATGCATGCTAGTGTACTTTGATATCCCAACGAGGATTTGTTTGTTTGATTTGACGGGAACAATATTCACTAGCATCAGTGCAATAAGCCTTGTATTGTATAGCTTTAAATTTATTGTGACATTATCAATAGTTTGAGACTCGAAATATGCATTTTTGGTTTAAAAATGTTTTATTTCAACAACAATATGACATAAAATACAATATATACACAAAGCAATAAGATAGGAAAGAAAGCAAAGTCCTGCTTATTTGGTTCTGTTCCTACAAATATGCATTTTTCTGGAATATGTTTTGTATAGCTTTAAATTTATTGTGACATTATCAGTAGTTTGAGACTCGAAATATACATTTTTGGTTTAAAAATGTTTTATTTCAACAACAATATGACATTACAATACAATATATACACAAAGCAATCAGATAGGAAAGAAAGCAGAGTCCTGCTTATTTGGTTCTGTTCCTACAAATATGCATTTTTCTGGAATATGTACGCATATGCGACATAAATACATAGGATTTTCGATAAACAAACGGAAATGAAAAGCCTAAGCTGTTCTACCGGATTATCATTACAACAACACACCGTTTGCATAATTGGCATCTTTCGTATCACTTCAATATGAACTATTTTGATGTTTCAGATTTAAGTCAAAAGACATATCTCAGGTACTCGATAGAATAGGCTCATGGAAGCGGTTCAAACGTGTAGCAACAATATATGTATTGAGAAAAATAAAGAATTTAAGAATCTTACATGGGTTTGAGGGGTGGATGAAAAATTCCGTACCGAGAGTCACGGTCCGGCATCACCAGGATTGCCGAGTGAATCCAACCCTCACACTCATGAAGGATTCTTTTATTGCAGACCCTCGATTTCTGAGCGCGAATTTTAATACTTCAGTAACTTCGGCTGCCGACGTCAGCCATATTGTGATGACACTACCGTGGTGTTTAGCGACGTCACGTAACGTGCTGTGACGTCAACCTTAACGACAGTACACATGTGGTTGTACTGAGCCAGTGCATACCAAACATTTTAGAATATTCGATTTTTACCCTGACCCTGGATAGGAACACTACGGTTAGAACAGAATTTCTATTCCAGCTAAAACCACGGATTTATCTGGTGTGCAGGAAAATAACGTATACCCTTGTTTACCAGATTTTCCTGTATATAATGTGGGGATTACATGGGGGTATTGAGTACACGATCCTTTTAGCATGATGTTCAATAGAACAACTCAGTCTGACTGTACGTGGTAAGCAGCGTGGAACAAATCAGACTGTTTAACCAAAATAACTATTAAAAATAATGTTAACGCATACTAGATCTATGTATAAGAAGCAAATGTTCGACTGCTCATCGCTGTGCTGGGACGACCACCTCTAGCTGAACTTGGTGGGTCATGTGTTATAACAGGGTGTATGTAGTTAAATGCCACCTGTTCCAGCAAGTCAGGGGTCATGATTCTATCTATACCAAGCTCCCTCATTCTCTTCTCAATCGGTGTTCTAGGTCGCGATTCACGGATGTCATCTTTAAACGAAGTATTTCTGAATCCAAGCCTTTTTCTTTTTCTTTTTATTACAAGTCCATGTCCAACAGGAGGTTTTGCGACTGGAGGCAATCGAACGGAGTGAATATTCGATGCGGTTAAAGTTTCATTGTTTTGTACAGTTCTATCAGTCAGTTCAGTATTCGCCTTTGGTGGAGCTTCATGCCAGGACATGTCGGTAATCGGTTGTACATCATCCATTATCGGTTGCTCATCATCAAAGATTGGAATATCAATGGATGGCATTGGTGATGGTGCACAAGGACTTGGAGGCTTTCGTGTTTCTTCCAGAGGCAGCTTCTGTGAAACAGATTTCTTTTTGGCTTTAGGAGAAATTTGTTTTGACATCTCATTTGTTTCTGCCAGAACTGCGACGTGTACCTCAGCCGGAATAGATTTATCTACAGTCTGTTCATCTTGAGTTAAATTTTGTGCATTTTCAACATCGATTCCTGAAGCTGACACTACAGTTAGAGACTTCTCTAGAGCTGGCCTCTTCTGAAGTTTTGCAAGGTTCATTTTCTTTAGTTTACGCGGTGTTTTCTTCTTTGGCCGAGGAGATGTGTTGATCGGGGGTTTCTTAGGTGGATCTATTTTCGCTGTATCACTGGGTGGGACTAAAACTTCGGGCAGCACTGCAAAACACAAATTAAGAAGACTCAGGATAGGGAAAATGGGTCTATATCTTTCGCACCTGAGCACGAAGTTTATGCGACTCAAATATGTTAGAATATCGATGAATAAGTTTTTTTAATGCTCAAGAGTAATTAAGCCATGGTATTTGTCCTGCTCGTAAATCAGAAGCCTCCGTGGTGCAGTGGTTACGCTACTCGCCTTGTAAACCAGGGATCGCAGGATCGATCCCGGGCTTCTCTAGACTTTCGGATGAGTCTTTAAACCGAGGTCCCGCTCCGTATGACCTTAGCTGTTGGTGGGACGTAAAACTAAAACTCACTCACTCACTGCTCGTAAATGTTAAAATACCAACACTTGTATGAAATGTATATTGCTCATAAATCAATTAATTCCAATCATGCTTAAGAACGCATTAAATGATATTTGTCCCTTTGAGCTCATGAATAGTTCAGTGTATGTTTCCAGTATATAAAATTCACTTGACGCCCGCCAAACAAAACGAAGCGTTGACGACAGGGTCACGCGCGCAATTATCGTCAAAGAATAACCAAATTCAAGTATTATCATCACATGTTATCAATAGTTATACAAGATGTGGGGCCAAGTTGTATTAATCACACGACCAAATGCGCACACCTTTCGAAGAAATAAGAATTACGAAAACACGCCTATACAAATACATTGTAAACTTTACCGCAAAAAAAAAAAAGAAAAGAAAATTTTTAGAGGAACAATTGTGATATATTTTTTATTTCTGTTCAAAGTAAAGACCGCGGGTACATGTTAGAACCGCCTCATCGAGGCGGTTCTAACGAGAACCCACAATCTATATTTTAGAGCAAAAATAAGAAAACCAATGTATACACCTGTAAAGTAGAAGTAAAACAAAGATCAGGAATCGATACAATTAACTTACTACACCCACCAAAGACACCAAAGGGAAAGAAACACAAACATGAAGCGACCAGACCATAATGAAAACCTAAACAAAGGATGGCCATAAGGACAGTTACTTTCCCACAAAATGGCCAAATGGCCATCCAAAATAAAAAGACACAAGTGATACACACAGTAAGTAGTAACAAGCAACAACATAAATAAACCGCCACAGAAGAACTGCCTTGGAACGGTCAGTGGAAAGAATTCCACTTGGGGGCTTAAATCGATTTTACATGGCCATAATCCTCGCCCTTACCGCTGTCGCGGTATACACTAATTTTGTTTAGTCCGCATGAAGGCTTCCTAACTAATCAGTGTAACATCTCCGAGAACATACAAATAAAAAACTACAGAGATGAAACAAGGTTGAGGACTCGACAGCATACAACAACAACAGTTAGACTCCGAGGGGCCCGACCAAAGACGGAGCATCAGGCGCCAACCAACATAAAGAATACTAAAATAAAATAAAATCCCATTTATGTTTTTACGCTGGAACCGTCATATAATCTTAAGCCCGACCCAACGGTGTGCAATCAAAGAGGGAAGCAAAGTTGCCAACCGTGACTGGGTTAACCACCATGCATGCAGTCTGTTTTATAACATATATGTTGTACCCAATCTTTATATATCGACGAACGATTTTACGAAATTTGGTACTAAAGTCATTACAGGCATGTATTTTTCTAAATTTATATACTCAGTCACCATAGAAATCGGGTTCCGATAGGCCTTGTAGCAGAAGTGTTTTAAGTCCAACATTGAATACCCCAATTTTACTATATAAAAGTGGGGTTCAGGTAGGGGTCAAAATTATATAGGGATGTTTTCGTGATGTGTTCGAAGGAATAAGAATTGCACATTTTGCGTGGAACGACTATTAGATCTCTCTATATTTATAGTATGTAATTAATAAACTCAATTATCATATGGCGTCGCGTCTGAGAGTGCAATAAAGTCATGATATATTTTCGATAATCCACTTGTGGATTAAATATGCAAATTAGCTAGATACGTCCCGTAACGTTACATGTACGACGTCCTTAACGACGTCGCGTTTACTAATGGCGAAATATTTATATTATTGTAAACAATCGTGAATAAAATGCGTTTTAAATGTCATATGATAAATAGAATCTTGAATTCGTCCTCATGTATTATTGAGCCTCGCAATTTATCCTTTTCCCTCAACGAGTTAATAAATTCAATAATACATGAGCACTCATGTAAGATCTACGTATACATACTATTAGGCTTTTCCGGCTCCTCTACTAATCTCTCGGATGAGGCTCCAATTTTAGTTTTCTTCACTTTGAAATAGAGGACAGCGAACAGTAACAGCAGAATCACTAGTACCACAATGACAATGCCGAGGATTATTACAATGGCCATATGTACAGAAATAATTCCAGGCGGTGTTTCCGTAGTTGTTGTTGTTGCCGGTTTCTCGACTATAAAAACAAAAATATATAGTTATACAAAATATCTGTACAGAGGTATTCGGCAACATTAAAGAGCTTTTAACAAAAACCGTGCCAAAAAAACACTCGCCATCACCATTACGAAAACACGCCTATTCAAATATATTGGAATAAAATACCACCATAAAATGATTTTGTTAGATAAAAAATCTGTTATTTTCCATATTTCTGCTCCAAATATAGCTTGTGGGAACTCGTTATAACCACCTCGGTGATGCGGTTCTAACGAGTACCCACAATCTTTATTTTAGAGGAGAAAAATGATAAAAAATATATATCTCTGTAAACCCTAGTTTGCAATATAAGTGGGATTCTTCTGTCGCGGTTTATTATTTTTTTGTAATTTATTTCTTTATTAAGGCTTCCAATCAGAAATCACAATACATGCATTTCATACAAATACTAAACAAAATGTATACATGGATACAACAAATATAAGTTACAATGTCAGAATCATGTAGTGAAAAATAGTCCTGAACCATGTATTTTTCCCTTAAAATCTAAGCCGTTCTTTTTTAAAAAAAAAAAAAAACGGCAATGAACAATGCTTTTACTTTTCAGATATCAATCACCGACCGTAGACATACTGCAAATGAGAAATGACATAGTAGCATCTACGGTAATTTCGGACTGGCAGGCTTAATAGTAGAAACATAGATAAGGAGAAAGCGAGATAGAAAAGATAACAAAGCACACACCACACACACGCACACGCACACGCACACACACACACACACACACACACACAGAGCAAGCATGCATCCATGATAGAAGATAGATGTTACGATGAAAAACAGAAATGTAAAAAAAAAAATGATATTTGTTTTTCTTTTTGTTAAATTAACTTTTTGGTTGTCAGTGGTCATTTCTATTTATTTTTGGTTTCAGATTTTGCTGGATTAAAAAAATAAAAGAAAAAGAAACTAATAGAAAAAACGGATATTGTTTACACACGAAGCAATCGCCATTTTCTGTTATGAATTTCCAACTTGTCATTTGAAAAAGCAATATGTTTTTCAAACTCCTTTGTTTTTTCCATAAATAGGAAAAAATCGTTGATATTTGGTACTCTTTGTTTATATTTTGCTGAAAAAATATAATATTTTGCTAGCAAGATGACGAAATTGAAGATTGAGTTTTTTAACTTTCCTTTAAAGTCAATACCAAAACTTATATTAAAATAATTTAACTGAAAACTTATATTGTTCGACGTTAGAATGTTTTGAATGTTAGACCAAAATTTTTGAACAAACCAACATTCCCAGAAGAGGTGAGCATTGCTTTCCTCGTACATTGAGCAGAAATCGCACAGCACGGAAGACGAAAGTTTGCATTTGAAAAGATATTTGTTGTTGGGAATTATTCTCATAAGATATTTATACTGAAAAGTTCTCAATTTAACATCAATGGTACTACTAAAACTCATTTGATATATCTGAGACCAATTTAAGTCTTTTTCTGGAAAGTCTATGGCCCATTTTTCTTCAGCTTTTATGCGTGGTGTACTTTCAGCCTTAAACTGCAGGGTGTATAAGAATTTATTAATTGACGATTTCTGGGTCATGATTTGAAGCGCTTTAGTTCTAGAGCTATTATTATTATTATAATCTTCTAAATTCAATATATTTTTCCATTCTTGTTTTATACTAGCAACTAAATGATGGTATTTAAGAAAATCAGTATTTGTTATATTATACATGTTTTGTACCTGTTCAAATGTATAAAAACTTCTTGCTCTAAAGTCGTAAATATGTTCTATTAATTTTATTCCCTTATCATACCAACTCCTGTAAAATTGTACTTTGTTTCCGATTTTAATATGAGAATTATTCCATATGATTTCTTTAGAGATATTATTAGTTTCTTTCGTGTAATTTATTTTACACCGTGATGTGAGAACATCTAAAAGGAATGGGTTTCCGCGTGAAATTTGGTCACTATCTTGAGCATTAAGATTGCTTTCTAAAATTAATTTTCCACCAAAGGCATTCATTTTTTCCAAATAGTATTCTTTCCATATACCTTTATTTTCTTCATCAAAAATACGTCTCATCCACCCCGCTTTCAGAGATTCAATAAAATAATCCAAATTTAAAAGCCTAAGTCCACCATTTTTATAATCTTGAAATAAGACCGAACGTTTTATTTTATCCGGTTTCGAATCCCATATAAATTTAAATATTTCCGATTTAATAGCATTTATGATTTCTATCGGCGGTTTAGTAAGAACAGTTAAAGGATATATAAGTTTTGGCATTGCAAATGTTTTTACTACTGTCACTTTTCCCATCAATGTTAATTTTCTGTGATTCCAGCGTTTTAAGCAATTAACGAAATCATTTAGTTTTGGTATCAAGTTATTTTCTAGAAGTCTTGCTTTTTCATTTGAAAATACAATTCCTAAAGTTTTTGCAGACTCTGAGGACCATACGAATTTCTTGTCTTTTAGATGTTGAATATTTGAATACCGTAATGAACCTATTCGCAGGATGACCGTCTTATTTATATTTAGCCTCAATCCCGAAACTTGTTTAAACTCTTCTAAGATGTTCACTAGTCTCTGAAATGATTTTAAAGATCCGTCTAATGCAAATGTCGCATCATCGGCAAACATTGAACTTCTAAATTCTTTATCATTAACCCTTATTCCTGTAATTTCGGGGTCTTTTAATACTGTCGCTGATAAAATTTCAATACATAAAATAAAAAGATACGGTGATAGAGGACATCCCTGTCTTACACCCCTATTTACATTAAAAAAATCCGACATATGCCCCGCATTCAACACACAACTATTTGCTTGGTGGTAAAAACATTTGACCCAATTGATAATGTCTGGGCCAAAATTGAAACACTCTAAACAATTAATGATAAATGTATGGCTTACACTGTCAAAAGCTTTTTCAAAATCTGCAAAAAATAATAACCCGGGGACGTTTTCATTTTCCAATTTGTCAATGGTTTCCTGGATAAGTCTTATATTCTCACCAATATATCTTCCTTTTATAAATCCTGTTTGTGAACTATCAATAATTTTCGATAAAAATTTCTTTATTCTGTTTGCAATGGATTTTGTTGCGATTTTATAATCTGTATTAAGCAATGTTAATGGACGCCAATTGTTTAAACTGTGAAGGTCTTTATCTTTTTTCGGTAATAAAGATATAATTCCCTGTTTTTGTAAGGCCGTTAAACTACCATGATCGAAAGAATGATTTAAAGAATTAACATAATATAGCTTAATATCGTTCCAAAACAATTTATAAAACTCTGTTGTTAGACCGTCAGAACCGGGACTCTTATTATTTTTCATTTCCTTAAGTGCACATAAGCATTCATATTCTGTTAGATGTCCTTCAATACTTAAATTTTCTTCAACATTCAATTTACTTGTTATGTTATCCTTTAATTTATTAAATTTGTTTATATCAATGTCTTCTTCTGAGTACATTTTCTCATAGTATACCCTTAATTCTGCCATTATTTCTGAATGATCAGTTAATGTATGTCCATTTTTGTTTAATTGATGTACTGTTTTAGCGAGCGACCTCTTTTTCTCTAAATTTGCAAAATACTTCGTATTTTTTTCACCCCCCTCAATGTACTCTGCTTTTGATCTAATGATATAGCCTTTAATTTCCGATTCATATAAAGTTTCTAATTCATGTTCTTTTTCTTTTAATCTAGCTAATTCTTCTTCATTATCAATATCATTTGTTAAATCATTTCTTAAATCATGTATACTTTCTACTAATTGTTTTTCCTTTTTATTCTTTTCTTTCTTTTGGTAAGCAGCATATTTTATTGATTCATTTCGAATTGTTCCCTTAATAATTTCCCACAAGGTGTTTGGGTTTGCTTGTATGTTTAGTTCTACTGTATCATTTATGGCTTTACGTATTACTTCCTGATACTCTGGTTGGAGAATAAAGCTATTATTCAATTTAAAGTATCCCTTTCCACGTTCAAAAGGATTAAATTGTATGTCAAATTGTACTAATGAATGGTCTGACATAAATCCTGGTAGAATTTTACAATTGCCTATTTGGTTGAGAAAGGTACATGATACTAGAAAGTAGTCAAGCCTCGAAAAAATGATAGGGTTACTAGACGAGTGCCATGTATATTTTCTCGAGTTAGGATTTTTAGTTCGCCATATGTCCGCGAGCTCAAAACTGTCAGTAATTGAATGTATCTTTTCACGACATTTTTTATGTGTTCCCACGGTCCCCCCAAATTTATCCATAAGAGGGTCTAAAGCAGTATTGAAATCTCCACCAATTATAAACTCTTCATCTTCATTCTGGCCTAGAAACTCAAACAAAGTATCGAAAAAACTTGGGTCATCATTGTTTGGGCCATACAAATTTATAAATACTATATCATGGTCGTTTACATTAAGTTTTAGTGTCTGAATTTTACCCGGGATTATTTCTTTGTGGTAAACCATAGTAAACTGTAGGGATTTATCCAAAAAGATGCCAATACCACCGCTAGAACTACTTCTTCCACTAAAATGAATGTCATATTTGCTACATTCTTTTGTCCACTGACTTTCGACTTCTGGTTTCGAATGTGTTTCTTGCAAGAAACAGACGTTAATTTGTTTCTTCTCTAAAAACTTGAAAATTTTTGTTCTTTTATTTTTTTGACCTAGACCTCTGACGTTATAGGAACAAACGGATAGATTCATGATCAGAGTTATTTATCGACTTATCATGGATACTTGCCAATAGAGAGAGGAATAGAAAGAGAAAGAGATAACATGTACTCTGCTGGGTATTACCTTTAACTCGTATCATCACCTTACTTAGTGACTGGAGTATAAAACTCTTCGAACAGCCATCACGAAAAAACATGCTCATACCACTATATTCCCACAGACCCCGACTTAGCAGGGCAAAAAAAAAAAAAAAACAACAACAAAAAAAGGAGTCTATAGGGTCTCACACTTCCTTTTCCATTTTCGTAAAAAAAACCCTCAAAGATGGAGTGCCCGCCATAACCGCCATGCTAACATGGCGATTTCAGCGAACTCTCCCAATCCATATTTCGAGAGCAGAAACATGAACAAAAGGATAGAAGGAGAAAAAAAAACTTCATCAGAATTGTTTTTCTCTCCTTGCTATCCCCTTTTTGGTGCCAACAATTTAAAGTTTACAATGCACCTGGATAGGCGCGCTTTCGTCATAACAAAAGACATTTGTATCAGGTTATATATGTACATATAATACAGCAAATGAAAGAGAAAACACAATGCTTCTATGACCGGAACATGCCAGTGGCCATTAAACCTGTTAGATACATGTTAGCGCGAGTCACCGAGTGTCCCATCGCGTCGCAATCTAAAAGATTATAACAATTTTTACAAAAAAAAAACAACAAAAAAAAACCAAAAAGGTATGAGTGGCGTATAGTCACTATAGTCATTTCATTAAGGTATCTACAACGAGTAAACACAACATGCGCCTAAGTCTTATCCTGTAATCAGGGACCACGCCAGGGAGCTCGGGGACTCCCGCATTATGAAAAAACATTCCTATGCAAATACTTCGTCAATTTTTCGGCCAAAAAAAAAAAAAAAAAAAACAATAACATAGATGAAAAATTGTGATATTCCTCCCATTCCCGCCCGAGAACACAGACTGCGGGGACCCGATAGATCCGTCTCTATGAGGCGGTTCTATCGGGTACCCACAATCCCCGCCTCCGGGCAGAAATAAGAAAAATAATGTACATCCCCTTAAACCCCAGTTTTAATATATAAAAGTTGGGTTCGAGGGGGTTCAAATTATATAGATATGCTTTTGCAATGCACATGAAACTGACTCAGTCACGTTGTTCAAGCCATTGAAGTCTACTGCAAATAAAAATCAAAAATGAGTTCCTTTAAGAGCAATGAAAACATTCATAAGAAAGAAGATAGGTCATACCACGTAGTTTCGGCTAAGAAAGCCTCATCAGTGACCCTGTAATGATCCGGCAACGAAAGCCAGAGGAAACGTACTGCAGTTTTGCGAATTTCTCATTTGAACATTTATTTATCCGCTTACCATATACTTAGATGTTCGTCATATTATCCGAACCACGTAACATAACCGCCTGTGTGTTCTCATATACATTTTATACAAATTGATACAAGACTTGTCAGTGGCAGGATTTTCGCCGCCAAAATCAATCGATCAACACAGGTCTTCAAAAACGTAAACAGTGTTGTGTAACGGTTTATTTTTGTTATGGTTTGTCTTTGGGTGTTTGTGTCGCTTATATTATTTTATTTTGGATAGCCTATTGGCTATTTTGTGGGAAAGTAACTGTCCTTTTGGCTTTCCGCTATTGATGATTCCATTAGGTCTGTTGTTTCATGTTTGAGTTTCTTTCCCTTTGGTGTCTCTGAAGGGAGCTGTGGGTTGATTGTATCTATTCCTGATCATTGTCTCCACTTCTATTTTAAAGGGGTCGACGTTGTATAGACATGTTTTCGTGATGACATTCAAATCAAATAAAAGTTCCAGTGCCATGTAATTTGAGAGTCCTCTGTATCAGGTGAATGAAAGTCCTTATTAGCTCCATTATTATTAAAGAAATGTGTTGATTTCTCCTTTATTGTTGCTCAAAACAGCTACTAGTTTGAGCCGCCGCCTCAGTTAGACAGTTCTAACGAGCATCAATGACATGTGATACGAGCTATAAAAAAAGAACGTCGTAAGCGGTTCATCATACATAATTTTTACAGACATGAAAGAAAGCATTATATTTCATGAACATGGTGTTGGTGTTTAATAAATAAAGGTTATTATTTTTGTTTGAGGTGAATATCAAGCATATGCCATCGGATGGGGTGAAAAGAAGTACAAACGAGATTTTTTTATGTTTCAACACCTGTGATGAATTATATTTAGTATTTGCAAAAACATTTTTGATGTACTGTAATAGGACAAACTAAAAAGTAGTCCAGGTTGCTACTGTGAAAATATCATGGTCATTGTAAAAATAAATATATCATATCTTTACACGATGCGAACAGATATCAGTTTTATTTGTTTCAGTAATTCATTAACATTACCGTTTGTATAAAATGATGATTTCAACTGTGTCGTGAAAATATGGTTATATAAAATAGGGATATTCTCCATTTAAACAAACTGTTGTCTGAACTTGAATCTATGGGCTGGTTGTTGGATTTGAAGCTTGGAGCTTGTTGCTGGATATAAAGTCAGTTGCAGGTTGCTGGATTATATAACGTTTCATGCTGGTTGAGTAATATGCAGTTCGTGGATTGTTGTTGGATATGAAGCTCCGGACCAATCGTTGGATATGAAGGTAGGGAATGGTAGTTCAGTCACGCATTCCGAAACAGATTCAATTCGAGTGAATGAAAGCTCTTCATTTGCATCACGAAAACACGCCTATATAATATTGACCCCCTTGAACCCCACTTTTGTATAGTAAAACTGGGGTTAACAGGAGTAAACCTTTTCTTATTTCTGCTCTAAAATATAGATTGTGGGAACTCATTAGAACCGCCTCATCGAGGAGGTTCTAACGAGTACCCGCAATCTTTACTTTGAGCAGAAATAAGGAAAATGTCACAATTTTTCATCCTAATTTTTTTTTGGCTAAACAATTACCCTGTGTTAGTATAGGCGTGTTTTCGTAATGCTGCCCGATAAGAAGCAGGTTTTTTATGAAGGTCTGAGAAACAAACATTATTTAGAATATAGATAACTGAGCATCGTACCACATATCGGATGCGTTCCATTCCAGCCGGTTCCATCCGACAGACAGGATCTCTCCGATGTTCCTAAAAGTTCGTAACCTCCAGTACAGGCGTAGCTTGCTGACAGACCATCATTTGATACCGTTATTTGCCCATTAGTCGGCGAAGGGGGTTTGTCACATACTGAAAAATATGCAAAAAAGTTAAAAAGAAAATCCAGTAAGAGCCACAATTAGCAGACTTAGCAATCACGAAAACACGCCTATATAATTTGACCTCCTTGAACCCCACTTTTATATAGTAAAACTGGGGTTTACAGGGGTAAACATTATTTTTCTTATTTCTGCTCTAAAATATAGATTGTGTATACACGTTAGAACCGCCTCGATAAAATATAGATTGTGGGTACTCGTTAGAACCGCCTCATCGAGGCAGTTCTAACGTGTATACACAATCTATACTTTGAGCAGAAATAAGAAAAATATCACAATTTTTTCGTCTTAAAATTTGCATTCTTTCGGTGGTAGAATTTGCTATGTATTTGTATAGCTATGTATTTGTATAGGCGTGTTTTCGTAATGTTAGGAGGAAGAGAAACAAGAGCCCACAGGCCACTGCGCTCAACAGAGGTCAAGTGTGAAAAACGCGATCGTCCTAGCCCCTTGGCTGCCATGTTTTTAATTATAGCCTTTTAATTCCTGAAATGAAGTTTTTCAAGTGCTTTTTGTCCATATATGGGCTTGATATCTATCCTGGCCATAAATATCATCCATTTATCTGATTACAAATATCAGTTCTGATGCCAAAGGCTACAAGAGAATCAGAGAATCCACTGTTTTTCCTTGTCCCCATCAAAATGCCGAATTGACCAAATACGAGCTTAACATAAAATGGGTGCAGGTCAACCAAAGGTCACCATTTGTAAAAAATTTGATAGGAATATCAATTCGTATGGCACCATCTACGACAGATTAAGAAGAATCCACTATTTTGCCTCTTTCCCATACAAAGGCATAGGTGATCATAGTTGACCTTGATGTTAAATACGCCAAGGTCAACCAAATGTCGTCACTCGAACACAATTGGTAGTGCCCGGGTCTCAAATGCTCCAACTATCAAGGTCATCGGCTGTTTGGTTCCAGAGATGAAAATTGCCAGTGGTTTTTTTTTTTCATATATGGGCCCCGTCAAGCGATTTTGGTACTTATCGCCTATGCGAGCAGCGAAGGTTCTGGCGAGACTGCGCGGATGCTCGCTCATACAAGCAGCGAATCAAGAGGAATCTTCAGACAGAAAGCCATATCCCTGGCCCCTCTGAATGGCTGGGCAGGCGCAGTTAAAATTTGTCATGACGGAATGCTCGAAGACACAAATTCGCTTGGCGGGGCTCAAATGCGTATGACGGCCATTTTGGTTATTTGACACCAATCCCACGAATAAAATTTCATTGCCACATCCCACGAATAAAATTTCATTGCCACATCCCAAAGAGACGCCACATATAATTTTGCTTTGATCACCAGAGCAGTTTTAGTGAAAAAGAAGATGAACAACTGAATCTAAGCCATCCAGGACAACTGACCTTGACCTTTAGAATGGATAAACTTCCATATAGCTGATTGCAACTATCAATTCTGAACAGTTTTTTTTTTTACTTTTTGCCTTTTTCGAATACAAATAATCTAAGTGATCAAAGTTGACCTTGATGTAAAGTAGGTCATGGTCAATCAAAGGTCACTATTTGCATAACTATGGTAGGGCCTTAGTCCCCAATGCTGCATACCAAGTTCAAAGGTCATCGTCCGTTTGGTTCATCAAAAGTAGATTTCCGAAGAGCTTGTTGGTTTTCTTTTGCTCCAGCATTTCAGTGGTTTCTTGCTGTTGAGTCCTCACCGTTGTTTTATCTCTGTGGTTGTTCGATTATTTGTGTTCACGCAGATGTTGCACTGATGGGTTAGGAGGACTTCATACGGACTGAACAAATTATTTGTCTTAATCGCGACGGAAGTAAGGGCGAGGATTGTGGCCACTTAAAACCGATTTAAGCACCCCCCCCCCCACAAGTGGAATTCGTTTCCGCTGACCGTTCCAAGGCGGTTCTTCTGTCGTGGTTTATTTTTGTTATGGTTTGTCTTTGGTTGTTTGTGTCGCTTGTGTTATTTTATTTTGATAAAATAAATATCATATAAATTATAAATATCACTGAATGACTTGCAAACTATACATGAACCCATATCAATTTCATTCACCTTGAACGGAACCAAATGACAATATAGTACATTTCAACGTACAAAACCGAATGAATGTTAATCTCCATAGCATCCCCAAGCCCCGGCGCGTTTGATTTTCTGCCTCTTAAAAGTCACATGGCTCAGCTCATACATTTAACATGTAACAGCTGAAGATACAACATTCCTATCATGTTAGTTACCGCAGAAAAAAAACATGAATTCCGCTGAAGGCTATGTCGCGCCTTTGGGGCACTGTCAGGTAATCATGAAATATATTCAAATACGGATGCTTGCATTTAAGTTAATTGTCATTCCTCGGAGTAAATATTATTAACGTTCCTACAGTCCTTGAGAAAGAGACTCGTTGGTGTCTCTGATGGGAGCTGTGGGTAGATTGTATCGATTCCTGATCATTGCCTCTACTTCTATTTTGAACATAAGAGTTAAATGTAGGGTTGTCGCAACAGTTCACAAAGTCAGTAAACCATCAAATATAGGTCAGGGTCAAACATAAATGCTTCCATTGAAATCACAATTCGTGGCTGGATGCAAGTTTGTACCAAGTATCATTATTAAAGCTCTTATAGGTCTTGAGAAATAGACGTAAAACTAGAATTTAAAAAAAAAAATCAGTTATTTACGAAATGCCAAGTCCACATATGGATGCTAACAGTAAAGTTGCCATCGCTTTATGCAAATTTGTACAAAGTATTAGAAATGAAGCTCTTATTGTTCTTGAGAAATGGACTTGAACATTTTGCTGAAAGTAAGGTTTGTTGCTAATGTTGACGGATTGACATAGCGACGAACGGGGGCGTAGCAGGCACGGCAATGAACACCCTGATC
Organism: Lucinisca nassula; assembly: GCA_963580285.1. Lineage (NCBI taxonomy): Eukaryota > Metazoa > Mollusca > Bivalvia > Lucinida > Lucinidae > Lucinisca > Lucinisca nassula. The sequence continues at coordinate 79,656,499 of OY757015.1, read as the reverse complement.
ATCTTTTTTAGTAAAGAGAATAGAGGTTAAACAAACAATGCGTGAGTTATAGTTCAGGTCCAGCAATCTAATCTGCTCAAACATATACACTGTGAAGAAGTTTAAACCGCATCGATCAATGCAGCAGTTTTAACATAATAATAATAATAATAATAATAATAATAATAATAATAACAATAATAATAATCGACTTTATACATAGAGGGTAACGTATTTAGTCAACTAGCAATAAACGTCTATATAATACTCTTTTCTTCTTTCTCTTCCTGGGTAGAAACCAGTCGAAAGCAATGTGGATAAAGTCAATGTGGATAAAATCTCTTGCTCAAGGAGACAACACTTGGCGCTCGTGAGGATCGAGCCGGCTACATCACGATCTCAAATCCGATGTTTACCACTGCACTACAGCACTCCACATGCGCACAGACCTTACGTTTAGAGCAGGCTAAAATTGTATCTTTGTACTAAATAGATATACAATGAACACATTCACACTTTTGACATCACTCTGAATGGTATTTACCACATGATGGTTCAGGGAGAGTCCATGTTCCATTTTCAGCACATGTCAGAGAGCCACTGGAGGTAAGGGAATATCCAGACACGCAGGTGTAGAAGGCTGTTGTTGTGACATCGTCTGTTGATATGCTTACTGAGCCACTTGTAGGTGTAGTTAATATTGAACAATTTACTGCAATGAACAGAAAAATAGATCTGTAAGAAGATCTGACTATACCCCAACAATTACGAAAACACGCATATACAAACACACTGTAAATTTGACCGTCGTAAAAAAAGAAAATTTTTCGATGCTATTTTTTTCCTTATTACTGCTCAAAATATAGATTATGGGTACATGTTAGATCCGCCTCATCGAGGCGGTTCTAACGAGTGCCCACAATCTATATTTTAGAGAAAAGTAAGCTTTACCCCTGCTAATATAAAAATGGGGTTTAAGGGGGTCAAAACTATATAGGCATGTTTCCGTGATGTTTAGCGCATTGTATTGAAATGGGGGTCAAACGTGTTACTTTTTCTATTTAAAATGGGATTTTCAAAGGTGCTCACTACACACACCTGTTAACGTCATGATAAGTCTTAATACATATAGCTCCTAAGGAAATTCTGATAAAAATGTAACATTGGTCTACACAGAGAGAAAGACGATTGAAAGAACAAATAAACAAATAAGCCAATAAATTTTTATCGTCTCTTCTACAATATAAAGCATCATCATTGCATGGTATACCAAATTCCAGATTTCTGGGCTTGAATAGTTCCTGAAAAATGTCTGACGAAAAGTATAGCATTGGCTAAAAAGCGAGAAAGATTTAAATCAAAGTACTGAAAGTACTGAGGAAAGTTGATTTATGAGGTATATTCACCATGATAAAATGGTAGTGGTAGATTAAACAGTTCTCTAAGTATCTTTTTGACAAGGTTGAACAAGGAGTTTAACCAGGTTCGACCAAGAAAAAAATTCCTGTTGCTTGTTATTGTCCTCGTGACAATCACTGACCATCTGACTGGTGCCGACCCTGAACAAAATCCAGGTATTGGTTATTGATATCACCCCTAAGATGTTAGAGCGGAACGTCAGAAGAAAATTCTGGACTGTGCATGTTTGTTTGTTTGTATGTTTGTTTGCTTGTTTTGAGGTTTAACATCCCCGTCAACACTAGGTCATTAAGAGACGTTGCTTCCAATTTTGTGAGACTTTTACCCAACACTAAAATGAAATGACATAATTATCAAGCCTGTCGCGCAATGAAACCAAATAGGCTTGTGGCATGGACGGTCCGATTCGCACCACTTTGCCTGGGCAGGCTTAGATCCTCTAAGCGGTTTACCAGTACTCATGTGCGGTCGATTTCAGCTTGGCGTGGAAGTATCTTGCAGTCCGTCTATTTCTTCAAGCCCTGATGGGCGGGGGCGGTAGGACTGTGCTCGTGCATTTGGCCATTGGTAAACAGAACCTTCATAATCAGACGCCACATAATGCGGTGTCCGATCAGATCTAATGTACCTGCTTAAACCAACAGTCAGAATCTCAGTTCATGACTATTCTCCAAACTTACATTCAGAGACGATCGATCCACCAGTTCTCTCAGCACTTTGATTAATTGAGTATTTACGAAAATACGCTGTTTATCTGGAGCGCTGGACGGGAGTGAACTTTAAAACCTATTGCTTTCTTTCGGCGAGTCATGGGTCTCCAAAAATGAAGTGTACATTGCTTTCGGAGACGTTACAGCAGAGCCCTTTAATTTCTACATTTTAAACAGTGGAGACGCTTCGACTTAGATTCGTCTTCCCAAGTGTCTATAAAACGAGTGCATATGCACCCAAAAATGCAAAGCTTCCTTTTATAACACTGAATGGTCTGATTCGCGGTCACAGAATGAGGTGTCTGATCAGTGGCTTCTGAATTTGCTTACCCACTATATGACAATGGAATCTTCCAACAAATAAGCTCGGAACAGGATTGTCAGATTTGTTTTCTTAAAGGTAGGTTTCGCAAGAATATATGTTTTTAGCAATCAATGCAGACTCAGTTCAGACGCCAAGTTGTGCTGGGTCTGATCTGGGCCTACAATACTTACATGCCATAAAAAGTGACGCTAGTTATATATGGGCTAATGTCCAGTCCGGAAACCGAGGGGTGAAAGGGAAGGAACACCTGTGGAATCAAGTCCGCCTTGATATAAAAGGATACACCGAGTATCAAAGCTGGAAAAGTCCAGTTCTGCAACTGAGGGGTGAAAGGGAAGGAACACCTGTGGAACCAAGTCCGCCTTCAGCGCAAATGTTACGAAATCAATGCGCTGGAAAAAGGAATGAGGCCAGTGCTTAATTTGGACTATTTTATGCAGCGAACGAACAGCGGAAGTGTAGTAGCGCGGTCCAGTACCGGAAGTAGAAATGCAATGACATATAAACTTGATACAAGTATCAACTTTCAAAAACGAATGAACTAATAATCTGAGAAAGCCCATAATATATGTCAGCATCATTGCATAGTAACAGGCTTCTAGCTATTATAGTTCCTGAGAAATCTTTGACATCGGCTAATTTTGGAGAGAAAAAATAATAAAAGAACAAACGAACAAGGATGTCAAGAAAACACATTGTCTCTTGCACAATAAAAGTCACCGACGTTGATGCGATTTTGCATAAACGTCCCGACGTTGCAGCAACGTTAATGTGACATTACAATTACGTCATGTGCTTGCTGGGGAGGCTGTGGTGTTTTTATTATAAATACCAGGAGTCGTTTCTATTACACAAAAGCCAATAGTGTTAGCTTTATTTTGTAATGTACCTTATAGTCAGTTGTAGCCATTTATTATGTTTATCCAGTATTTAATTATTTTGTATTCACTTATATCCATACCTTTGTCGGGAATAATGTTGGGTTACAGGGTAATGGAGGTTCTCTTTCAGATAATACCTTTCTAGGATTTATGGGTATTCCTGTAGATCAATGGAGAGACTCCATAGGTCTGGTGCATGCTTCTAACAAAGCCTGTGGCCTTAGGCGTGTATATGTTACATACAAGCCTTTTCTCTTTTTGAATAGTATTCTGCATGCTAAATACTTTCTTAGGTCCGTAAATGCTTTTCTAATGGACAGCACAAGTAATATAAATTTTCAGTTTATAACTTAGTTGCTTTTGCTCCAGTCGTTTGATATAGAACCGAGTACCAGCCCATCTAATACATCGACTGACCTTTCAATATTTTATCTGAATATAAGGAGTATAAGATATAAGACTGGATATTTTAAGGACAATATCACAGATTTTGATATACTCTGTTTCACAGATGATATACTCTGTTTCACAGAGGCACATCTTGATCATAGCATCACGAGTGATGTGCTGTTCATATCAGACATTTTTGGTGAACCTGACAGAAAAGATAGATCCATCCATGATGGGGGTGTGATGATTTATCTGAATTCGAATCTTATTCATTCCAGAAGAACTGATTTAGAAGTATTCTGTGATGAGTCTGTCTGCGTAGAGATCAAGGTAAATCACGTAAATTATCTCCTTGAACTACTCTATAGTCCTCGAACAGCTGACATAGACTTTTTCCATAATTTGAACTTAAACACTGAAGACGCATTCGATTTTTCAAAGAATTTGATAATTCTTGGTGGCCTCAATGAAGACCTATTGAACTGTAATTTTCACAGTCTGAAATATCTTATTGCTATCAATTCACTGCAGAATATTATTCATGAACGTACTGTTTACAAGCTATATGCTATAATCTAATTCCTGATGATATGTCACACTTAGACTCTGGTGTTCTAGAAACTCCTTTTGATATAAATGATCACAGGGCGACCTTTGTTAGAATCCCCTTTCATTATAGCAGTCAGGCAAATTTTAGGAGACTAGTTTGGCAGAAGTTACCTAAATAGTGTTGATGGGCAAGTAAAAACCCAACATAAACAAACAATTATTTACCGATGCGACAGTTGATGTGCTAATTAGAACCGCATCTTCGATTAGCACATATCTATGTTATAAGAAGAAAAAAGAAGTAATAATGACTTCCTTGTAAATCTTACTTTTCTCTCTGACTAGTTAATATGTCGTCAGAAATTATATACTACATGTACAGAGACTGTAAAAAGAGGATCTTGCATAAGTGCTCATGCATTATGACATTTATTAAGCGAGCTGAGAAAAAAGGATAAAATGAGAGGCTTTGCCGAGCATTTTATCCATTTTCCGCAACGAGTTTCTAATTAATTTGTATATTTATTGGATAACCGAACCGAATGCTGATAACATTTTGCTCGGTAGGCAGGGGAAACTTTTTTATAATTTTATTTTTTCTCCTGAAAAAAAAAAAAAAAAAAAACAGTGTCGGGCCTGTATTTTTATGTGTTTTTTTTTTTGTACATATCTTTTGTTAATAAAATTGTCATGTTGAGACTTACACTGTATATCATAATTCATTTTAGATGATAAAATTTCAGCTCTGTGTTTTGAAAGGTACTAAGTGCCGAAAACTGAAACGCGAAATTACTATGGGAAAATGCAATTACGCTTATTAACATAAATAAAAACTTACCGCAAACTGGCATAGGATTATCCCATTTTCCATCAGTCTGGCAGGACAGAACATTTTTGCCTGACATAGAAGTGTAAACGTCACATCGGAAAGTGGCCTTTGTCATTAAGCCGGTCGTGTGGTATGTGAACTGCCCTGACGTAGGAGAGGAAAGCGCCTCACACGTTACTGTTTAATAAAAATAAATATAAATAAACGAAGTAAAGGCAATGCTCATGAATCGCTAAAATTACCTCACAAAGATTAAACTACGACAGTAGAACCGGCGTAGAATGGCAAGTAAACGATTTTTACTGGGGGGAGGTATGGTGTGTGCTTGAATGGATTTTACATGGCCACATCCCTCGCAATTAATTCTGTCGTGGTTTAAACAAATAATTTGTTCATTCTTCATGAAGCATTTCTAACTCATCAGTGCAAAATCTCCTAGATCATACTAATCAAACGACTACAGAAATGAAATAACGATAAGTACTTGCCAGCATGGCATAAAATAACTGAAATGCCTGAGCAAAACAAAACCAACAGTCAGACTCCGGTGGGCCCGATAAGAGACAGAGCATTAGGCACCAACCGACATCACCTAAGATTTAAGTAAGGCTTAAGCCGTCATAGAATCTGAGATACGACCGGACAACGTGCAATTAAAAATGGAAGCAAAACTATCACCCGTGATTGGGTTAACTACCATGCATGAAGTCTGTTGTATAACAGTTATGTTGTACCCAATCTTTTCACATCGAAGAATGGTTTTACGTAATTGGGTACTGAAACCATTGCAAGCATATATTTTTATGAATCCACATACTAAGTCACAATAAAATTCAGGCCCCGACAGATCCTGCCGCAGAAGAGACCAAAGTTCAACACTAAATTTTGAAACTAAATCGAAATTCCGTCTATAAAACTCAGAAATTGCTTTGTGAAGTTTATGATACCGATAATCCTGATTAAGGTTCAGCAGTTAAAAATTTATTTCGAGTGTTAAAGTTGGTGTTAATTAATTTCACAACATATTGCACTGTTTTTGACACAGGTAAGAACGCCAAAGAGTTTTATATCTAAGACGGTGGTAATTATTCAACTGCTCGTCGACCCTTGGACGTTCTTCAATGACCATACATGTATGAGGCGCGTCGAGAGGCAATTTGATAATTAAACAAAACGAAGAAAATAAAAATAAAACATTGTTCTCCAGGACAGGGAACAGTTTTGGTTTTACGGCCCTTTCAAGATTATTTCACTTATATCGAGTTCTTCGTAAATTAGGGGTGGGCGAAAACCGGAGTACTCGGAGAAAAACCACCTGACCTTGCGTTGCAGAACTTGGCGTCTTACATGTGACCCGAGTCAGGCTTCTAGGAGATGTTACACTGATGAGTTTGGAAGCCTTCATGCGGACTAAACAAAATTAGTGTATACCGCGACAGAGGCAAGGGCGAGGATTATGGCCATGTAATTTCGATTTAAGCCCCCAGTGGAATTCTTTCCACTGACCCTTCCAAGGCGGTTCTTCTGTGGCGGTTTATTTATGTTGTTGTTTGTTACGTAGTGTGTGTATTACTTGTGTCTTTTCATTTTGGATGGCCATTTTGCCATTTTGTGGGAAAGTAACTGTCTTTATGGACTTCCTTTGTTTAGGTTTCCATTATGGTCTGGTCGCTTCATATTTGTGTTTCTTTCCCTTTGGTGTCTTTGATGGGTGGAGTAAGTTAATTGTATCGATTCCTGATCTTTGTTTTACTTATTCTTTGGACCACAGCGGCAAGGGACCTAATGATTAAGAGTCAGCACTCTTATCCACTAGGCAACGGAGGCCTGTTAGCCCCTATGATATGGAAGGATATGGAAGGAAACTGCTTTATGTTAAGTGAGTGAGTGAGTGTTTGTGTTTTATGTCTCAGCAACAGCTAAGGTCATACGAAGACGGGACCTCGGTTTAAAGACTCATCCGAAAGTCTGGAGAAGCCCGGGAACGATCCCGCGATCCCTGGTTTACAAGGCGAGTAGAACGGCTTATGTTAACCATTATCCCGCTGAATTTATTAATTTAGCCACCGCCATCTACATTTCAACCTATCAAAAAACTTGTAATTCATCCATTCAAATTCACAAACTAAATCTCCTGATCACCTCTATTTGCAAATAAAGGGGTTGTCATGAGCAGCACGATTAGGGTTGATATAATTTATTTTGCCGCAAACAGTTCTCATTTAGCGCAATCATAATATGAGTACTGATATATGTTTTCAGGTGCACAAGACAAGACCAAAACAGTATGCGTACTCTCTCATGCAGAACCTATTTTCTCTGTATGCAGACTTCCTCATTCTTGATTTTTATTTGCCTTCACTGCAGCTGGTGTTGTGCCCCGTACATCAACCATAGTGCAGTTTATATTTTACTTTTGGTCCTTTGAGATCAGCGTGAATATTCTGAGAAATCGGAAATACGTTATTGGTTTAGACTCGTATTCTAGACAGATTTTTAATTATTTTAGACCCCATTTTGATTTATACCAGTCTTTGAATCGACTGCCTATTCGAAATTCGCAAAATTGCAGTATGTTTCCTCTGGCTTTCTTTGCCGGATCATTACAGGGTCACTGATGAGGCTTTATTAGCCGAAACTACGTAGTATGACCCATCTTCTTTCTTATGAATGTTTTCATTGCTCTTAAAGGAACTCATTCTTGATTTTTATTCCAAAAGTCACCGTGAGGTCGGACAAATATCTGCACAAGGAAATCGCTAAGTTTTGACGTCAAACATCAAACAACAATCGCGTAATTCAAACTAGAATTGGAACTGCATTGGAAAAAAACACAAAAATGACGACGTCAACTGAACGTACAGAGCATCGAGCAATAATCAAATTTTATGTAAAGTCAGGAATTACTCCTACAGACATGCGGAAATTTCTAAATAAACCAAAGGAGAGTTCTAGTTGTTCAAGGACTCCAGTATATGAGTGGCAATGTTTTCGAGAGGGACGATCAGAGACCCAGGGGGCCGTCTACAAAGCCGAAAACTATCAAGAAAGTGTGTGACGTTATTCCGCCGTACCGGCGTAAATCCGTGGATGATGTTGCAGACGATACTGGAGTAAGCCACGGGGCAGTACATAGTATTCTAAAGGATGAATTGAAGATGAGTAAAGTCAGTGTGCGATGGGTGTCACGTCTGCTTTCTGTTGAAGAAAAGGAGGTTCGCGTCCGGTTATCCACAGTGTTTCTTCGCCATTGGCCTAACAACGGTATGCGATACCTGAAGCGGATTATTACGACGAGCGAGATATTGGTTAACTTTTGCAACAGGAATCCATAGTGTGGAAGACTAAGCTCATCACCTCCTTCAAAGAAAGCGAAAGTCGTAAAGTCGGCGAAAAGGATTATGTACATCTTCTTCATGGACAGTCAAGGGATGCTACTGTCAAAAAGTAAGTTGATTTATACTTAATGTGTATAGCTATCTTTAATAGTACTAACAATATTAATTAATAATTTTAAGTTTTAGATATAAATGGCGCCTCTTCATACGAAAATAGCCATTATTGCGACCCATGTGTATAACCCATTTAGTACCAGAAACCCCAAAACGGATACCCTGGCAAACGGTGCAAGCCCAGATCAGACGCCACAGAATGCGGCGTCTGATCAGGGCCTCCACTGCTTGCTAAAAGTTTAGTCATTTTCCAAATAAAGTAAAAGTAAAACAAACTTACTCCACCCATCAAAGACACCAAAGGGAAAGAAACACAAACATGAAGCGACCAGACTATAATGGAAACCTAAACAAAGGAAGGCCATAAGGACAGTTACTTTCCCACAAAATGGCCAATTGGCAATCCAAAATAAAAAGACACAAGTGATACAAACAGTCAGTTACAAACAACAACATAAATAAACCGCCACAAAAGAACCGCCTTGGAACGGTTAGTGGAAAGAATTCCACGGGGGGGGGGGGGGGGGTGGCTTAAATCGATTTTACATGCCATAATCCTCGCGCTTACCTCTGTCGCGGTATACACTAATTTTGTTTTAGTCCGCATGAAGGCTTCCTAACTCATCAGTGTAACATCTCCGAGAACATACAAATCAAAAAACTACAGAGATGAAACACGGTTGAGGACTCGACAGCATACAACAACAGAATTGCTGGAGCAAAAGAAAACCAAAAGTTAGACTCCGAGGGGCCCAACAAAACACGGAGCATCAGGCGCCAACCAACATAAAATAATACTAAAATAAAATAAAATTCCATTTATGCTTTTACGCTGGAACCGTCATATAATCTTAAGCCATACCCACCGGTGGGCAATCAAAGAGGGAAGCCAAGTTGCCAACCGTGATTGGGTTAACCACCATGCATGCAGTCTGTTTTATAACATTTATGTTGTACCCAATCTTTATATATCGACGAACGATTTTACGAAATTGGGTACTAAAGTCAATACAGGCATGTATTTTTTTTTAAATTTATATACTGAGTCACCTAAGAATTCGGGTTCCGATAGGCCATGTTGTAGGAGTGTTTTAAGTCCAACATTGTATTTTGAAACCAAATCAGAATGACGTCTATAAAACTTAGAAAAGGCTTTACGTAGTTTATGATACCGATACCCCTGATAAAGAGTTAGAGGTTAATAATTTATTACGAGTGTTGAAGCCGGATACATGACTAGACACTCTTGCGAATCGAATTAGTTGCGAAATATAAACCCCGTACGATGTCGCACGAGGAACATCACCGTCCAAAGAAGGAAAATTTACAATCTCGAAATCAAAATCATCAGGTTTATCATAAATTTTGCATGAAACAAATCCATCTACAATAGATAAATATAAATCCAAAAAAGGGCCTCGTTATCAGAGGAATTTGCCTTGTTTAACTGAAGTTCCCAGTAACCAGCTGTAGTGACCTTTAATATGTTCTATATAATAGTTATCCTTTCGAAGCATGGAATACACCACAGAACTAAAAACATGTTTTCATGTGCATGTATTCCGGGCCAGACTAGCTAGTTTCGGCCAATAAGGCCTCATCAGCGACCCTGAAGAGTTCGAGTTTATTTAAAATAATCGCACATAATACAAATGGTATTGTGGTTTCACCTGATATAATTTTATGTTGATGTCATTAATTGTATTTGATTTAAAACTCAGTCCGGGAACGTATTGACTGTACCTCGTAGAATAGGTCAATATTTGGAAGAATTGCTAACGTACGTACATGTTATACCATTATTTACAAATTCTTTGAAACCACAATAAATGAAGCAATAAATTCTTTGGTTTATCTGCTTATCTTGTCGTTTGGGATCATTGATTCCATTGTGGAATTAGAAAATATCTGAGGGTCACTGATGAGGCCTACATGGCCGAAACTAGCTAGTCCGGCCCAGAAAACATGTGCACTCCAGATTTTCCAGTTCTGTGGTGTATTCCTTGCTTCCAAATGATAACCCTTTCTAGAACACATCTTACATATTACATATTTGTATTCATTAATTATTTTAAACCAGGGTCTGTTGTTTCATGTTTGTGTTTCTTTCCCTTGGTGTCTCTGATGGGAGATGTGGGTTAATTGTATCGATTCCTGATCATTGCCTTCACTTCTATTTTATATTAAATGGCCCCATAGATCCAGATAACGAGGTGCAAGGAAGATAATTCTTGGATAAAATTTCTTATTTATCCATAAACAGTAAAATATGCTTTCTTGTTGAAATTGCCTCATTGGGACAATTTTAACAGGTATCGACAGCTTTTGTCTTCAGCAAGAACCAAGAAATTATCCCTTGATTATAATCCTTACACTTCATGTTCTGGCTCTCCATATAGAAGCCTCCGTGGTGTAGTAGTTACGTTACTCGCCTTGTAAACCAGGGGTCGCAGGATCGATCCCGGGCTTCTCCAGACTTTCGGATGAGTCTTTAAACCCAGGTCCCGTCTCCGTATGACCTTAGCTGTTGGTGGGACGTAAAACTCAAACACTCACTCACTGGCTCTCCATATTCTTATTCTTAAGAAAAAATGTTCCCGTTTGAAAATGTGAGAGTATTTATCAATAGAATAAAGGAAAATACCACAGAAAGGATCGGCTCCTTGCCATCCCGTTCCATCTGTCTTGCACTGTCTGGATGACAAACCACTCAGTGTAAAACCATTGTGGCAGGTGTAGCTTGCGACACTGGTGCCGTCTGCATCCGAGACGGCCACCACTCCATTGGCAGGCGTCGCCGGGAAGCTGCATTCTGTAATGTGACATTCGTGTATCGTTTTAGAAACAGCTTTTCTTGACAACTGAATATCCTATTTCCTAGCAATATAAATAGTTATGTCCACCACTTTAGCAACTCTTAAAATAGTAAACCACACAATATACAATATAGAAGAATGCAGGTTCACAAAGTTATATATTTTTCATTATTTCAGAACAAAGCACAGACGGTGGGCAATCATTAAAAGCGCCTTATTATGGACCATGATTTTAACAAGTTGCAAGCATCTATATTTGAAGCAGAAATAAGAAAAAATGTCATTCTTTCTTTGGAGCTTGGAGTATAACGACACGTCAATCCTTGTGGGTAATTTTGTGTCGTCTCCCAGAGAAAGGGGGAAAAGAGATACTAGTGGAGATGAAAGTGAGAGACAGGGGAGATATTGGAAAAAGAATAACAGAGTGATAACAGATTAAATAACAACACCCCCTCTAACCACACATGCTGCAAGTACAACAGGCCTTGTAGAACTGCAAGCTAATATCAGTTGGACGCCCCAGTGACGCAAGATACACGACACCTTTGCTTCACTTAAACTATCCCCCTGAATACGCCTGCTCTAAATGAGGCATACTGTTGAAGGATATAGGTATTAAAATAGGTATCCATACGCCGTGTGTAATATAACATAACAAAGGTGTCCTGGCAAGAAATAGCTGGAGACGCTATAAGATGAAGCAGACAAAAGAAGAAATTGGCCGATCAAACACAGATCTGGTCCAAGCTAGTGCTTAAACTTAATTTATAAAATGTGTCTTTATACTGTATACCTAAACAGGTGTTCTAAAATGTAGTTTCATGCATAGAATAAAAGTTTGAATCATTTACAGACCGAGACGTCAAACGTGGAAAATAACTGTTACACCGTTTCAACATTAAAAATTCCATCATCGCATATGTCACAATAGTTTTGAAATAAGAACTGAACATAAAAACCAGGACTTAATTTTTGTTTCATTATAAGTTGAACACCTCTCTGCAGTCATAGTGTTCATTGTGTATATTAACTTGATATTAACACTATTGTGCCGGAAACCCTCAAACGGGGAGTTGACAAAGACTGCAGGCCCAGATCAGACGACACAGAACGCGCGTCTGATAAGGACCTACACTGTTTGCAAAAAGTTCAGCCATTTGTCAAATAAAATTTGAAGAAACACAACCTTGTACCCTTAAATTTTGAAATGGACGCCTGCTATATTTATAAGGAGGAATATTCCATTCGGTACAAAAAGGATTAACTTGGTATTAAATAATTAACCCTTTCAGTACCAGAAACCCCTAAAGGGGTTCCTTGGCAAACAGTGCAAGCCCAGATCCGCGGCGTCTGATCAGGTTCTACACTCTTTGGAAAAAGTTCAGCCATTTTCCAAATAAATGTTGAAGAAAACACAACCTGACACCCCTAATTTTTTAAATGCACTCCTGCTATATAGAAGGAGGAAAAGTCCATTTGGTACTGAAGGGTTAATAAAGGTTCTTACCACATGTGGGTGGTTGACCAGTCCAAGTCCCACTAGACTGGCAGATTAGAGGAACTGCACTACTGAGGTAATAGCCAGGTGCACAAGAGTATGTAGCCATTGTTGTGGAGCCATTTGTGGATACAGAAACGCTGCCGCTATTGGGATTGTCAAGGTCTTTGCAGGCGACTAAACAATGAATAGAACAATTCCATATAACGTCGGAATTATTTTGTAGCATCAATACTGGAATTTATTCTACGTTAACTACAGATTTCGATGTTAGTTAGAATCTCCTCAATCGGCGTTTCTGAGGAGAAGCAACAATCTATGATATTAAATGCATATAAGAACATGTTACATAAAATGAAAATAAAATATGTTATTCGGTTAACGTTTTCATCAAATAAAATATCTTAACACCCAACGACTGGTTGTAATTTTGTTTATTTTTGCATCCATTTTCTTGTAATACGACAGATTGCAACTGGGATGTGTAAGCTCTAAATAAGCCTCCTCACCATAACAGAACATTTGTATTCGTTTTGTACATGTGCAATTAGTATAAATTTAAAAATGAAGACAGAAGCAAAACGCATATGGCCTTGGACAGCCTTTGTCAATAGCTGAGGGCGACAGTCAAAGCCACAGGATCAGAATTACTGGTACAAACAGGAAGGGCTTGACATGTACAAAAGTTAAAACCAATGTTGATGTTTTGTTACGGACAGACATACATCCCAAGGTAAACGACGTTGAACAACACTTTAACATTGTTTCCATGTTGATTCAACGTTGAGAGACTGTTGGGTGAAAGACAGTCGGCCAAAAACTATATGACTCCGTATTTACGATTCCGGGGGGTATTAAAAGACCCCATTCAAAATAATTGTCGAACGGGATAAATTATTACAATTTATGAAAGCAGTCATTGTAAAATAGCCATATAAGAGCATACTCTCAGGTATGGATCATGGAGTGCATTTTTTGGCATATAAGTTTGTGATTATTTTATACAAGCTGTTATGATTTAAACAAAGATTACAGGGGTTGTGTAATTTAGCAACCCTAATTTCTCAAAAAGGTCTAAAATTATGCTTTCGAGAAGAAATTTTATACAAAAAAATGCCCTCAAATCGCATTATTTCTCTCTCTTAAACATTATTTCATGACGAAAACACACCTATATAATTTTGAACCCCTTGAACCCCAGGTTTATGTAGTAAAACTGGGGTTAACAGTTGTTACCCTTATTTTTCTTATTTCTGTTCAAAAATATAGATTGAGGGAACTCATTAGAACCGTCTCGATTAGGCGGTTCTAACGTGTACCCACAATCTATATTTTGTGAAGAAATATGAAAAATATCACAATTTTTCACCTTGAAATTTTTTTTGGGCGATAAAGTTTGCAATGCATTTGTATAGTCGTGTTTTCGTAATGGTTCTTGATAATGTGATGACTAGTTTTACCGCAATCTGACTGCTCCGAATCCCATGACCCATCATTTTTGCATGTTATAAAGGATGTTCCCTTTAAAGTATATCCAGCGTCACAGGTGTAATTGGCATGGGTGTTTATACCATTTGTTGACATTCTTACTGACCCACCAGTCACGTCTGCCAGTGTAGCACATGCCTCTGAAAAAGACAAATCAGTCAACATCATATTCACGCGCTCACGCAACAGGGCATTTAGAAACACAAACATGATGACGCCATTGTCAATTTAAAATTGATTTAAGCCCCCCCCCCCACCCAGTGTAATTCGTTAAACTGTGTGTATCGCTTATATTATTTTGCTTTGGATAGCAAATTGGCCATTTTGTGGGAAAGTAACTGTCCTTTTGGCTTTCCGCTAGTGATGTTTTCATTAGGGTCTAGTTGTTTCATGTTTGTGTTTCTTTCTCTCGGTGTCTCTGATGGGAGCTGTGGGTTAATTGTTTCGATTCCTGATCATTGCTTTCACTTCTATTGAAACAATTAACATGCGCAATCTCGATTTGCCTTACTTTAAATCTAAAACACTAAAAAATAAACAACATAAAACAGTTCCGTAACGAACTACATATACCCTAGCGGTGTAGGGCACATCTTTAAAGAGCTTACTGCATACCACATTGGTTGTTTATTTGCCGTAATTGATTCGAAATTATCTTAAGTCCCCGGGCAATCCTTTCAACAACAAAAGGCAGCAGCCATTCAGGCATAATTTCGGCCCCGACCATAGGGGCTTGAAGAAATATATGGGCTGCATGATGCTTCCACGCAGAGCTGAATCCAACCCGCACACTAGTACCGGTAAACCGCTTAGAGGATCTAAGCCTGTCCAGAAACCGCGGTGCGAGGCGGACCGTCCATGCTAATAAACCATTTTGGTTTCATTGGGCGACAGGGCTTGAGATGTCATTTCCTCTCAATGTTGGGTAAAAGTCCCACAAAATTGGAAGCAATGTCTCCAAAATGACCTTTACAGTGTTGACGGGGACTTTAAACCTCAAATCAAACAAACAAACAATTAGGCTGATTTGGGGGTTGTTTTGTTAATTTTTTTAATTTTATATTGTGTGTTATTCGACTGAATATATGGTTTTGATGTGTTTTACGTGTTGCTTGTTCCACGCTTTATAACTTATGGTTTTAGTCTTAACTATAACATTCACCTTAAAATGCATATATTATCAATTTATATATTTAACAGTCACTTGTACATGTAACATGTATTTTGTTATTTGTTAGACATGTTTCACATCTTACCACATGAGGGATTAGAGTCAGTCCATCCAGAGCCATCAGTTTGACAAGATCTTGTATCTGGGCCGTTAAGAGAGTAATCAAGATCGCAGGTGTATGACGCCGTATTCCCGTCTGAGTTTAGATCGCCATGCGTAATAGAAGGAGGTGCTTGACATGCTAATTAACATGAAATAAATGATATATAAAACGTATTAATTCTAAAAGCCCTCAGCTAAATTGAGGCGGACGACATTTCAATATTTCTTTTTAGTGTGGAAATCAGGCCGGGCAGTTCGTATTGATTACCTGATAAGCAGACGTGCATAAGTCTCAAACAATGTCATGTCCCAGCCGCAGAGAAATCACATGCGGATAGTTAGCGAATGGGTTTTGTTATTTTATGCAATGACATTTTACAAATGCGTCTTTAACAGTGGTGTTTTATATTTCAAGCGTTTACCACAATTAGTCTTATATTTTAAGCAACTGTTTCGCTGCAGACAACAATTACGGGAGCTAGTTACTCCTGATTAGTCGATCTTGCAAATTGCAAAATATCTTGTAGCACAGCGTAATGGTAATGTACCACTGCACATATTTGGGGGAAGATACCATTGTTTAATTTAGCTCACAGGGGAATGGAAAATCTTTTTTTTTCTCTTTTTAAATAATTTCTTGTTTCTCTTACCATAAGGGTCTCCGTTAACGGGAAATACATTAACTTTTGATTTTAACACCAAATGATGTAAGACTAAATCTTCCGTCAAACACATATTAAAAAAGGTTTCAGACTTTCTTTGTTTTATTTGCTGCAGTCGACGGCTTCTTGAAGAGACCTTTGGTACTGCGTAAAGGGTTGTCTTTATATAAAACATTTACTGTAACAGTATTTACCTTTGCTTATCAGAAGCAAATGATTATTTCAGCGGGACATGGGGTGGAAAGAATTATGAGATAATGGTATGGAAGTTGCAGAACAGAACACATACAAGAACAGCAATTAATGATCAGGTTCTTTAGTTTCAGTGACCATCGTATTAATTGGAAGGCCTGGAATGCGGTCGATGGTCCTATAATATAAATATAAAATTAGAAACATATCGCTCCCTAGCTATCAAACTGTCTCAAACTGGAAATAAGGAACGCATTAGAGAGAGAAGATAAGTTTCGCTTTTTCCGAGTCCTCAAAAGCAGTATTCTTGGTTTTCTCATTGTATTCCTTTCCATTAACCCATTTCAGACTGGACACCCCTAAACGGGTACCGTGGCAAACATTGCAGGCCCAGGTCAGCCGCCGCAGAACGCGGCGTCTGATCAGGGCCTCCACTGTTTGTCTAAAGTCCAGCCATTTCCAAATCAATTTTGAAGAAACCACAACCAGACACCTCTAAATTTTGAATGGACTCCTGCTATATTATAAGGAGGAAGATTCCATTTGGTACAAAAAGGGTTAAGTAACCCTGACATTATGAGACAACGTGTTTCATATTTGTGGCGTCTTGCGAAAGACTATATCCTCGTGCATTTCAGTGTCGACATGAGATATTGCAGCGTCAGAGGCGTGTTATTAAGAAAAATTGTGTTCTTTATAATAAAGAAATAGTTGTCTCTGTCGTGTCCGTTCACATAATTCAAAATATACATTATCAGTTAGTAGTATCACCCAGACAACTTGTCAAGCACGTAGTGCTTATGATACCAGTACTCTGTAGTAATATCACTTGAAGTGACATGATCAAAGTGTTTGAACTGTGTAGAGAAAACATCTTACTGCAGGTTGGGTCCACATCCTCCCAAGAACCATTCGATAGACACTTTCGTGTTGTAACTCCATTTAGTTTGTATCCTTCGAAACAGGAGTATATTGCCGTGGTCCCTGTACCAGACAACGTGAGGGAAAAGGTACCACTGCTGGGTGCATTTAGTGTTTCACATAGCGCTGAAAATAATAAACAGTTAGCCCAAACGATGTTTAACATAATGCTGAAAGTGATTTGAGCAAGCATTTTACAAAAGGCTACTTGTGGAATAGGCGCACTACCAATGCTCAGGCGACCCTGCGCACACATAAGCGCAATTTTGTTAGAACACTTGTGGTTCGAAGAGCTGTACTTCATAATATTTAGGTGGTGGTGAATGGCAATGACCAGGTGTCACTGGAGGGATTTGATGATCAAGGACGAGACCTAATAGGGCGCAACTAGCTACTCTGACCAAAAAAGCTTGTGCACTCCACAAAATTCAGTTCTGTGGTGTAAAGTTGCCTCCGAAAGTTAACATTCATACTAAACTATTTCGATCGAATAAGAATTGGCAAGACATACAAGCGTTTCCTTAATTTTCATATTGTGTCATTGTAAATTGCACATCTACTGTTTTAACTTGGTTATTCTTGAAAATGAATGAATATTGTTTAAACCAGTTGGCAACGAAATATTTCGCAAAGTGCAGAAATGATTTAGGGTATACAATAGACTAAGTCAGATTTTTTTTCTCACATAAAGCTAATAATGATTTAATGTGGAAAGCAAACTTTCTCGGAGTTGTTGCACTGATGAGTTAGAAGGCCTTCATGCGGACTGAACAAATTATTTGTCTAAATCGTGACGGAAGTAAGAGCGAGGATTGTGGCCACGTAAAATCGATTTAAGCCCCACAAGTGGAGTTTGTTTCGCTGACCGTTCCAAGGCGGTTCTTCCCTCGCGGTTTATTTTTGATATGGTTTGTCTTTGGGTGTTTTTGTCGCTTATACTATTTTATTTTGGACAGCCAATTGGCCATTTTGTGGGAAAGTTACGGTCATTTTGGCTTTCAGCTATTGATGTTTTTATTAGCGTCTCTTGTTTCATGTTTGTGTTTCTTTCCCTTTGGTGTCTCTGATAGGAGCTGTGGGTTATTTGTGTCGATTTCTGATCATTGCCTCCACTTCTGTTTTGTGTAAATATAAAAAAGTTAATATATCATATTCTGGCCAAAGTATACAGTTAACTTTTAAATATCATCCATATACTTTGCCAGAATATCAACAACCGTTACTTTACAATTTTCCCCAAAAATCATTTTCATGAACACACAACATTTCCAACAGCGTTAATTTTGGCGAGACTGCCCATTAGGGCCATCACAGCACTGCTTTTTGTGTTTTGTTTCTATTTTCACTTCAAATTAATGGGTTAACATTAACTTAAGTTTTCAAGAATGTAACACATGTGGCAACATTCAAAACTCACTGGAATCACAAAATTGCACTTGGCAAATAAACGTTGAAACGTTGGAATAATCTATGATTGGAAAATCAGCATCGTAGGTTTTTTTTCATCTCATTTCGAAAACACGCCTATACAAATACATTGTAAATTTTTCCACCATTTTCCAGATGAAAATTTTCAATATTTTTCTTGTTTCTGCTCAAAACATATATTGTGGATACTTGTTAGAACCGCCTCGACGAGGCGGTTCTAACGAGTACCCACAATCTATGTTTTTGAGCAGAAATAAGAAAAAATAATGTATATCCCTGCAAACCCCAGTTTTACTATATAAAAGTAGGATTTAAGGGGGTCAAATTTATATAGGCCTGTTTTCGAGATGTGTTCTCACTTGTTGGCAATGCCACCAGATCAGTAGCTGTTGTGTGTAGTTTTGGATCAACGCGCTTTATCTAAGTTTAATTTATGAGACATCTGATGTAATTTTTCACGTCGTTTTTTTAGTCCTCACCTTGTTTCTCTGTATTTGTTTGATTTTTATGTTCTCGGAGATGGGTTAGGAAGCCTACATGTGGATTGAACAGGGACGAGGATTTTGGCCGCGTAAAATCGATTTAAGCCCCCACCTCAGTTAAAAACCTTCTACTGACAGTTCCGAGGCGGTTTTTCTGTTATGGTTTATTATTTTTGTAGGTCGTCTTTGCACGTATGTAATGCTAATACATTTTTATATCAGTTAGACGTTTGTCCATTCTGTGGGAAAGTCACCAAGCGTCAGTTTGGCTTCCTGCTTGACGTTTTCATTATGGTGCATTTCTTTTTTTCCTTGGGTGTCTTGCATGGGAGTTGTGGCGGTAATTGTATCGATTGCTGACCCTTACCTTCACTTCTGTTTTTCAATGAAATATTAAAAAGATTACACTATTGCTTTACATTATCTTCCATCAAAATAAATAAATAAAACAATTATTTAAGGGCTTAATTATAAGCCAGAAAACAATTGCATAAGAGTTTGTTTTCTTTTTGTCTGGAACAGCGAACGTCGCCAACGTCCAATCATATTGTAGAGAACTATGGTTTATTATGACGTTTCTTAAGTGGAAAGGGAACACCTTCAGGTGCGGCAACTCCTGCAAAAGGTTGTCCCATGTCAAAAGGGGTCAACTCTTAAAGGAAATAATTTGCTCCTGAGCAAATTCTTTCCTTTAAGTGTAGATCCCTTTTACAGGGGGATTCAGCCTATAAAAAAGCGAACAGGAAGTCCCGAAAGTTGTCTCCCTTTGAAAAATGGCGGATTAATCTGCAAGGTGCTCCCATTCTCCTTAATGGTCATGTTGCATATTTTTCCGAATCGTACAAAAAAGAAAATGAAAAGAAAACCAGTGCTTCAGATGAAGTGCACAACCCGCCGGATGCTTTTAGCTTTATGAGTGTTACCATATATGGGTATGGCGGCCATTTTGGTCATGTGACCTGGACCTAAAACGGTTCCCCCAATAAATGCGCCTTATCGTAAGGAGCAAAAATATATCTTATACTTTAGTACTCATTCTGAATCGTTTGCAGGATAAAATGCATTCTTACTTTTCCAATACAAAAGCATATGTGTCAAAGTTTGACCTAGGCACAAAGAATGTCAAGGTGAACCCAGGGTCACCATTTTAGTACTTTATGATTGGCCTACGTCCCAGATGCTATTTATCAAGTTTCGTGGAAATCTGCCCAGTGGTTCTGGAGAAGACTATTTTTGATGGGTTTTTACCATATATGGCTTGGCGGCAATTTTTGGTCGTGTGACCTGGACCCCATGAGCAAATATTTGGTTTTACCCATCCCATAGAGGCTCCATATGAAATTTGACTTCAATCGGCCTAACGGTTTCCGAGGAGAAAAGTTCGAAAATATTCACATTTTTGGCCTCGGCGAGGCTATACTAAATGGAATGTAATATTTGGCAAGTTCATTGGTTGGATCTCATTGATATCTATCAGTATGCCAAAAATTATTTAAATATTCTAATCGGTTAAGTCACTATCACCAATTTTCACAAACGGGTTACAGACGGACAGACAGACTGACAGAATGACACGGTGATTTTAGGGCACTCTTAGAAAATCAACCGACTTCAGTCGGTCGCTTTTTCTGCGGGTCGTGCAATTCTGCTTGTTAAGATAAAGAAGACCTACCACAACTTGAGAAAGCTGTATTCCATTGACCATCACTACGGCAGATTATTTCACTGTCGCCACTAAGTGAATAACCCCTCTCACACGTGTATGTGGCTTTTGTGATTGTACCATCAGTTGATAGCGTAACAGCGCCACCAATTGGCTGTGATAAAGTTGTACAGAATGCTGTAAAACAAATCGACATTATACAGTTGTGTGCCTGAAACGTTATCACTGTGAAGATAATTCACTTCTTAAGGAAAGCTAAAATTGTCTGCCGGTGGTATAGCAAATACTAAATGCTGGTCAGAATGCGTGGTTGTTCAGGCTAATCTGCACATTTGTTGTTCGAAAATGGCAAAACAGTTGGGTCAGGATTTAAAGTAAATGGAAACTTACATGAAACTATAATATAGTTTGTCGGGACCTGAGTAAAGGCGGTTTCCATCAGTTCATTTTGGCACAAAGCGGTTTCACTGGTGACTGCCTTCTGTTGTTATGTTTCGGTGATGTTTCTTGTCTCCCCGGAGACCCTCATGTGCTTCTACACGCTGTTTAACAAAAAATGCTTACTTTCGGTGTATCATAGTCTTTATAGAGGATCTTACATGAGTGCTCATGTATTATTGAATTTATTAAATGAGTTGACGAAAAGGGATAAAATGCGAGGCTTTGCCGAGCATTTTATCCCTTTTCTTCAAAGAGTTTAATAAATTCAATAATACATGAGCATGGATGCAAGATTCTATTTATCATATGACATTTAAAACGCATTTTATTCACGATTATGTTATAAAAATGTCAATATTCCGCCATTAGTAAACGTTACGTCGTTAAGGACGTCGTACATGTAACGTTACGGGGTGTTTCTAACTAATTTGCATATTTAATACACTAGTGGATTATCGAATTTATTACATGGCGTTATTACAGACGCGACGCCATATGATAAATGGATTTATTTGACCCATGCCGACTAACTAATGAGCTCTGAAGCCATTTCTAAACTCCACTGAAAACGAACAGCATGTAAGGGTTAGGCTTGTTACTTACTGTGTGTATCACTTGTGTCTTTTGGTTTTGGATGGCCATATGGCCATTTTGTGGGAAAGTAACTGTCCTTATGGCCTTCCTTTGTTTAGGTTTCCATTATGGTCTGGTCGCTTAATGTTTGCATTTCTTTCCCTTTGGTGTCTTTTATGGGTGGAGTAAGTTAATTGTATCAATTTCTGATCTTTGTTTTACTTCTACTTTGGATCCCGGAAAGCTAGAAATAAACTGCCTCTAAGATGTTGAATACTGACAATTTCAAGATTGTGCTTTCTCTGCAGTTCCCTTCTCAGTTGAGTGTTAAATACGGTGTGGACATTTTGTATTAAATGTATCTTTTTTCCGGTTATGTTAGTTATATATAATGTTTGTTAATTTTGGTTAACTGTATTGTCACCTTTGCGGAAAAAGAACCGTTAAGCCGGCTTGTCATTCGTGCTTTTGTACAGTACTGTTAATAGAATTCATATTCGTTTGTAATGTTTAATTACGTACGAGGTTTCTTGACGGTTTAAATTTAAAGAATAAGTAATGAGCTTCACGTTATAATTAAGAAATAGATCAGCTCCAGCTGTGATTTGTTGATTAATAAATCAGTTTGGAGGTCAGTTGTAAAGTAGATCAAATCACGAGCGCGTAGCGCGCGTGATTTGTCTACTTACAACTGACCGACAAACTGTGATTTATTATTCAACAAATCAAAAACTAGAGCTGATCTATATCGATTCTAACAGGCTGAAAGTCGGCAATAACGCTGTTGTTTCTTTCAAAATCTCATAACTTTTCGCCATTGTTAGAAAAAATCCCACTAAAATTATCGACTAAAACACATGCATTTATATCCTTTTCTAACGTTTTCGCTGCGAGAAATTGACGTTTCGCCGTCCAACGTCAAGGAAATCGACTAGTGACGTCATAAACTGGCAGTTTCAAACTAGAGCTGTCAGAGGATCTGACTATAGCCCCGCTTCAGCGCTGTCAGAGAAGAAAGTTATTTAAGCTGCAGAGAAAACAGTTATGAACAAGAAATAACTGTTGAAAATTTTACATTATCTGGAAAAACTCTAAGAGTTGTGAGCCCTTGTCCCTCATTTCAATGAGCATGATACATTACCAGAATGTCCATGTTTATAATAAATTTCATCTTCCATTTTTCAATGTTCAAAGGGTAATAACTCCTAAAGTAGGCAAATCAGAGTCAGGGTTCCTGCGCTCTGCACATTGTCTCATGGTGCTTTACACTTGTGTGAAGTGTCATGAAAATATCTCAAATGGTTTGTGAGTTATGGAGCCGACACAGTCAAAATTGCCTTTTTAAATGTTCAAAGGGCAATAACTCCTAAAGTAGGCAAACCAGAGTTATGGTTCCTGCACTCTGCACATCATCTCAAGGTGCTTTTCATTTATTTGAAGTTTCATGAAAATATCAGAAACGGTTATGGAGCGGACATAGTTAAAATTGCCATTTTTTAATATTCAAAAGCCTATAACTGAAAAAGTAGACAATCCAGAGTTTGGGTTCCTGCGCTCTGCACACGTAATATGGTGCTTTACATTTGTGTGAAGTTTCATAAAATTATCTCAAACGGTTTTTGAGTTATCGAGCAAAGACGGCTAAAATTGATATTTTTCAATATTCAAAGGGAAATAACTCAAAAATTAGGCAATCCAGAGTTATGGTTCCTGCACTCTGCACACCATCTCATGGTGTTTAATGTTTGTGTGAAGTTTCATGAAAATATGTGAATGGGTTTTAAAGTTATGGAGCGGACACGAAAATTGTTAACAGACACAGACAGACACACAGAAAATACGAAAACCAGAGTTATGGTTCTTGCGCTCTGCACATTGTCTCATAGTGCTTAACATTTGTGTGAAGTTTCATGAAATTATCTCAAACGGTTTTCGAGTTATGAAGCGTACACTGTTAAAATTGCCATTTTTCAATGTTCAAAGGGCAATAACTCCAAAAATAAGCAATGCAGAGTTATGGTTCCTGCGCTCTGCACATCGTCTCATAGTGCTTAACATTTGTGTGAAGTTTCCTAAAAATATCTCAAACGGTTTTCGAGTTATGAAGCGGACACAATTAAAATTGCCATTTTTCAATGTTCAAAGGGCAATAACTCCAAAAGTAGGCAATCCACAGTTATAATTCCTTCGCTCTGCACATTGTCTTATGGTGTTTAACATTTGTGTGAAGTTTCATGAAAATATGTTAAGCAGATACAAAGTTATAGAGCCAACACAAATTAACGGAATCACGGAATTACGGAATTACGGAAAATGTTCAAAGGGCAATAACTCCAAAAGTAGGCAATCCACAGTTATAATTCCTTCGCTCTGCACATTGTCTTATGGTGTTTAACATTTGTGTGAAGTTTCATGAAAATATGTTAAGCAGATACAAAGTTATGGAGCCAACACAAATTAACGGAATCACGGAATGACAGAAGGACATGGCAAATCCAATATAGCCCCACTTTTTCAAAGCGGGGCTATAATGACGTCACTCGTGGTTGTCGTGATTTGTTGTAGAATAAAACACAGTTATTTTCCATTGCCTATATAGGCGCGCTGTGTTAGAATATTCGTTATAAGGCGATTTAGATAAATTTATTATCGTTCGAGTCAGGATTTAGGATATGACACCCAACGCACCCACCTCAGACATAGTAGAATATTGTACTGCCTGACAGAATGTCGTAATTTACATAGTTAAGTTGAAAAGTTTAAAAAACATCTGTAGATTACAAGCGATATACATACTCTGCTTTGTATAAGGGATGTTGTAAGGACACAGCCGCGCACGGCATTAAGCTCTAACTTATATGCAACACTATAAACAACAATGTTTGCAGTTAAAAGACACTTTTCTGAAACATGTTTTAGTTCTTTTCAGATATGCGGATGATCCATTATTCCATGGAATGTCTGAAGAGAAATTGTTCAGCCACTATGTTGTATAGTGTGCATGCCTTTCGTTCTATGACGAGGTGTTCGGTATATGACGTGCCGATTCTTCCAGCCAAAACATTTCTATGTGCAAAGGTATCTGTACTCGTTGGTCAGTAAACCACTTGCTTCACCTATATCATGTGTTATGTTTTATGTCATGCTATATTTTACTTTATCATATGACGTCGCGTCTGAGAGTGTAATAACGCGATGTTAAAAATTCGATAATCCACTAGTGAATTAAATATGCAAATTAGCTAGATACGTCCCGTAACGTTACATGTACGACGTCTTTAACGGCGTCGCGTTTACTTACGACGGAATATTGACAATTTTTGTTAAACAATCGTGAATAAAATGCGTTTTAAATGTCATATGATGATTAGAATGTTGCATTCGTGCTCACGTATTATTGAATTTATTAATATCGTTGGAGAAAAGAGATAAAATGCTCGATAAAGCCTCGCATTTTATCCCTTTTCCTCAACTCGTTTAAAAAATTCAATAATACACTTTGCCGAGCATTTTATCCCTTTTCTTCAACGAGTTTAATAAATTCAATAATACATGAACACTCATATAGGATCCTCTATAACGAACGGCAATGGCTAAGTCGGGTAACGCCGGTGCAAACAGAATTGGTTGAGGCATAGGGAGAATGGGCTGATGTCCCATCACAATAGAATATAAATTATTTATGCTCGTTTGAGACGAAGTCGAATTGTATAGAACATAATATATATTATCTTTTCCGTTTGATATATAGAGCAAAATGAAAGATCCGATAATTTAGTTCTGAATAATGTGGCTCATAAGAAGTATGCGACCTTTACTTTAGTACCATTCATTAAATGATGTAAATAATCTTACCACAAGTTGGATCTGAACCGCTCCATCCAGTCCCATCAGACTTGCACACGCGCGATGAAACATCACTAATTGTATACCCCTTTTCGCATGTATATACAGCCAAAGATCCATCGGCAACTACAGCACCATGCGTAGGTGAGCTAGGTGACTGACAGACTGAAATAAACGTGTAACATTTATTCATAGGAATCTAGCCCTTCCAATTTCTCAACACACTATTTTCTGTAGGCATCATCGAACTTCAATAACAGATACAATTAGAACCATTAAAACTTGTTCGAGATAGGGGCGGTTTGAACTGCTGATTTTAATCTTAACGCCAGGTCATGAGGAATAATGGACCCATCGGAGTCTAACTGTTGGTTTCCTTTTGCTCCAGCATTTTTGTTGTTGCTTGCTGTCGAGTCCTAATCGCGCGCGCGCGCGCGTGCGTGCGTGCGTGTGTGTGAATTCGGGTTTAACGTCGCTTTCCACAATTTTTCAGTCATATCATGACGGTTCTGGTTGCGACAGGGAGCTCAATGATCACTTTTTTAGTGCTGCCTCACTGAAATATCATGTCCCAGACACATTACATGATACCATAGCCAGTCACATTATCCTGACACTGAGTCGACCAGTCCTAGCTCTACCCCGTAAATCTGAGTGCCAAGCGAGGAACAGCTAGTACCGTTTTAACGACTTTGGTATGTCGCGGCCCGGGATCGAACCCGTGACCTCCCGTTCCCCGGAGGGACACTCTACCAACTGAGCTATCGGGGCCGGTAGGCCTCATCGTTGTTTCATCTCTGTGGTTGTTTGATTTTTGTGTTCACGGAGATGTTGCACTGATGAGTTAGGAGGCCTCCATGCGGACTGAACAAATTATTTGTCTTAATCGCGACGTAAGTAAGGGCGAGGATTGTGGCCACGTAAAATCGATTTAAGCCCCCCCCAGTGGAATTCGTTTCTGCTGACCGTTCCAAGGCGGTTCTTCTGTCGCGGTTTATTTTTGTTATGGTTTGTCTTTGGGTGTTTGTGTCGCTTATATTATTTTATTTTGGATAGCCTTTAGGCCATTTTGTGGGAAAGTTACTGTCCTTTTGGCTTTCCGCTATTGGTGTTTCCGTTGGGGTCTGTTGCTTCATGTTTGTGTTTCTTTCCCTTTGGTGTCTCTGATGGGAGCTGTGGGTGAATTGAATTGATTCCTGATCATTGCCTCCCCTTCTATTTTACTTAAGAGTATCCTTACGATCGACTATAAAATAAAGGTATAATATGTGTACTCAACAGAATTGTTCCGTTAGGTACACACAACATATCTTCCAATGATAAAATCAGAAGACCTCCCAAAATATTTATATAGATGAATTTCTGAAGATACTGCGTTAGATGAATTCTCTAGGAACTCAATAACGAGTTCGAATTGCCAGGGTAATCGTGGCATCTGCGTGCGAGTTAATGAAGTTTCATTGTAATATAATAAGAGGAAATCAAAACATATACACCACAGCTACAGTACTAAGAAATTAATATACCTATAAAATCATTTTCATTTAAGTAATACATTCACACTGATGTCACAACCGCGATGCTATAAGAAAAGATGATGGCATATTTAAGTGAAACTTTTACAAATGACAAACTATGAAACTAGGCCTACCACATGTTGGTGGGTTTTGATCCCAATTTCCCGTATCTAAGCAAGTCACTTGTGCTGTTCCATTCATGTCATATCCTAATGCGCAGGAATAGTCTGCTATGGTTACTGTACCGTCAGTTGACGTTAACACTGAACCACTGACTGGGTTGGTCAATGTTGGACATTTGGCTGAAAAGAAATTTCGAGGGTTACAACTCTGCCTGTACCAACAAAAGTACTATATAAGCCTCGTGACGATAAAACGTGTGTTCGGTAAGACACAAACCAGCCTGCTCAACTACACAGATGAGCAAGCGTCTTTATAATTCAGTCGGGGCACAACATTTCATACAACATACATCTGGGCCCAGCGAAGAATCAGATCCGCATGCGCATCCATATAGTCTAACCAGAGTCTTCTCTTGCTGCACGAAGGGGCATTGGGCCTTTAGTTATCCTTAGAGCGCGGAAGCACAGACTGATCTGAGTCTTCGTTGGGCGCACATGTCTAATTGTAGGTGCTCAATTTTAAATGTAGAAACTAGAATGACTCTATTGTCTTAGCAGCGATCAAGAAGATGCTGATCGGACTACGCGGATAGACAGGCATATCTGCATCTTTGTTGACCGAAAATGACATAGACAGGTTTTCTCAGCATCGAGAAGTCTATATGTCTTTCATCGTTGTACACCCGGATGCTTTATGAAGACCAGGCATGGCCGAATTAACGCTGGTTGTCACTATTTGGAGTTTTATCATATGACGTCGCGTCTGAGAGTGCAAAAAACGCCATGTAATAAATGCGATAATCCGCTAGTCGATTAAATATGCAAATTAGTTAGTTATGCGCCGTAACGGTACAAGTACGACGTCCTAAACGACGTCCCGTTTACAAATGGCGGAATATTGATATTCTTATTAAACAATCGTGGATAAAATATGTTTCACATGTGATATGATAAACAGAATCTTGCATTCGTGCTAATGTATTATTAAATTTATTAAACTCGTTGAGGAAAAGGAATAAAATGCACGGCAAAGCCTCGCATTTTATCCTTTTTTTTTTCAATCCGTTTAATAAATTCAATAAATTTAATAAATTCAATAATACATGAACACTCATGTCTGATCCTCTATATATGGCCCATTTTATATTATTTAGGTCATATCAAATGGGGCAGTTTTCCTAACCATACTTTCCCATGGCATCACTTATTGAACGGCCTTAAACATAAGCGTACGCATTCTTTCGCTAAACTAACAACTGCCCTTCTTAAATGAGCGGAAGAGAAAAAATGACCGTATAAATAATTCAATGACTAATCTCTAAAAAGAATGTTTTCGGCCCGGCAGGTGTCTAACCCGTGACCATCTGATCACATGTCAGACGCGCATCCTACTGAGCTACCGAGTGAACAGTACAAGAGAAGCGAGTAGACATAAAACATTGCTTTATAATATGTCAAATCATTATGTTTTCTTTGACTTGGCTAAACGAAACTTTGCAATCTGATTGTATCAGTTCCTGATCGTTTCTCTTTTCAATTTAAAAATAACCAAACGTGCTGTTTTTGTTGCCCGGCCAACCAATTTTATATCGTTGCAATGGAACTGTATGAATTCGCCATGGCCGGTTTTCGCGAATACTTACAAGTATAACTGGTATTTATTTGAGATAATCATTTTCACCACCTATATGACGACAGTGTTATGTGTCATTACGCTATCACATCCGTTGCTAAAATGGCGCCTTCATATCTCTAGAACATTTCTCAGATTAATGTTTATTTTATACCGTTCTTATTTCTAATCCAAGCATAGATTGTGGCGGTGCTAACGAGTACCCACTATCTATGGTTTGAGCACAAAATAGTGTATACCCATGTAACTGCAATTTTTCGATATTCAATGCAGAGTTCACAGGGTTCTTTATTAAACGGACTTGTTTACCATTGACATTCTCTTCATGTATTTGAAAGAATATTTAGTGTAAATAAAAATTTCATGATTACATCTTTACCCTTAATTGCATACATAGAACATAGAACTCAATGAAATGATAATCCATGAAATTACGCTTTACATAGGAACAAGTGGGTGCTATATCAGGAGGGATTGGTATTCGCATTTTGGTAAATTACATAGATTATAGGTACACGTCAAACGATCCTAACGAGTATCCATTATCTAACCATTAGATTATGGGTGCCGGTTAGAACTGTCCTTTCACGCGGTTCAACAGCGCACCCGTAATCTACTGGAGAAGAAACAAGTAGAACAGCCAATGTTTCATAAAATAAAATTTCGTCAACCATACCTTTTTCATACCTTTCTGGGAGACTGTCAAAACTATCAGTCC
Organism: Lucinisca nassula; assembly: GCA_963580285.1. Taxonomy (NCBI): domain Eukaryota; kingdom Metazoa; phylum Mollusca; class Bivalvia; order Lucinida; family Lucinidae; genus Lucinisca; species Lucinisca nassula. The sequence continues at coordinate 79,626,692 of OY757015.1, read as the reverse complement.
CGAGGTGCTGTGGACCACCCGATGATCTGTCACCCAAGGCAGGCCGCAGGCGATAAGGCCTCGGCATCACGTTAACAAGTCCGTGAAATAAACACCCCCTTACACCCCACTTTATATAGAGGAAACTGGGGTTTACGGGGGTATATATTATTGTCCTTATTTCTGCTCCTAGACATAGGTTGTGGGTACTCGTTAGAACCGCCTCAATGAGGCGGTTCTAACGAGTACCCACAACCTATATTTTGAGTAAAAATAAGAAAAATATAACAAATTTTCTTCGGAAAATTGACCGTTTTGGAGATGTAAAAATGCACTATGACGTACGGGTGTGTTATCGTAATGGGCGATAGTTTATCAGGTGATTCACAACACCTAGGAACTGATAGTTTTGACTGTCTCCCAATACAAGCAATAGTATAAAGTTGGATGTGAATATTACCTTGAAACAGAAGACTCTGCCTTTGCAGAAAATTCATTTTGTCTCGCTTCAATTAAATCAGCATCATATATCTAAAGAACCACCTTTCCATATACATACACAAGAAATAGATAAGGCGTTGTAGTTCAATAATGTAATCATTATAAGTCCCACTTTAGGATTATAATCATGATGATTGAGTATGTTATATAGAGGATATTGCATGAGTGCTCATGTATTATTGAATTTATCAAACTAGTTGAGGAAAAGGGACAAAATTCGAGGCTTTGCCGAGCATTTTATCACTTTTCCTCAACGAGTTTAATAAATTTGATAATACATGAGCACGGGTGCAAGATTTTATCTATCATATGGCATTTAAAACGCATTTTATTCACGATTGTTTACAAAAATATCAATATTCCGCCAATCGTAAACGCGACGTCGGTAAGGACGCCGTACACGTTACGTTACGGGACGTATCTAGCTAATTTGCATATTTAATCCACTAGTGGATTATCGAAAATATTACATGGCGTTATTACACTCTCAGACGCGACGTCATATTATAAAATTAGTATTGTAGCGCATGCCGGGTCGTCCACGAAGTCAAGCAACGAGGTCACCCATCCAGGTTCTAACCGCGATACCCGTTGCTTAACCTCGTGAATAAGTCAACCACTATACCCGTGTCGCCAAAAGAGCCGGCTCCTACAGCATGGCTGTAGAAGTGGTATATATATCAATAACCGTTACATTTCTCCCCCTCATTTCTTGACTTCGTCCCGAAGTCACACATGTCTCACAAGGCTAAACCCGAGAGCGGAGTCTATGCAACAAACCAGCGGCACTGTTGTCATCCCACCACTGCCACCAATGTAGCGTAAGCCGGGATGTCCACGAAGTCAAGCAACGCGGTCACCCATCCAGGTAATAACCGCGATCTCCGTTGCTTAACTTCGTGAAAAAGCCAACCACTCTACCCACGTCGCTAAAAGAGCCAGCTCCTACAGCAAGACTTTAGAAGTGGTATATATCGATAACCGTTACAGTATGTATATTAGGTGCTGGTCTGCAAGAAATTCCCAACATAAAGTTAGCTAATTGCATGTGATAAAATATATGATCACCTCAGGCGGTTCCACCGAGTACCCATTTACAATGTACATATATCTGACCATGCATATGACGACGCAGTGTGTTCGTTATAACAATAGTTTCACTAATTACATTCAGTATGCATTTCATGTATGAAACAAAGTGTCATTCATTATATGTACTTGGTAGGAGAGTAATGCACCGCACCGACCGACCCATTAACACATATCTACATGATAAAACCTAATATAATTCTCTCACCACAAGTGGGCGTTACGTCGCCCCAAGTTCCATCATCTAGGCATGTCAGGGCAGATAATCCCGCCAAAGAATATCCTTTCTCACAGGTGAACGAGACTTGCGTAGTAACGCCATCAGAACTGTACTCGGACAAGCCTCCTACTGGCATATCAATAGCCGCACATGGAACTGAAAATAACCAATGCGATGAAACTGACAAATATCTGACAAATACTCATTTTGATGGAACACTGTGGTCTACACTGTTTTACACTTTAAAAGTTACACTGTTCAGCATTTAAAAATACATAATAGTAACTACAAACTTCACAATATGAAAACACGTCTACTTCAATGTGTAGAAAATTTTACCACCACAAAATTAAAATTATTTCTGATGAAGAATTCTAATATTTTTAATAATTCTGGCCAAAACAGAAATTGTGGGCACTCTTTAGGTTCTAACGAGTACCCACACTCTATGTTTCTGAGCAGAAATAAGAAAAATAAACTGTACCTCTGTAAACCCCAGATTTGCTATATAAATGTTGGGTTTAGGAAGGTCATGTTTTAGTGATGCAATAACCCGAATATCTGTGTTAACATAAATTTAATTCGAGATAAGGGTAGGTCTTACTACTGAGGGTCTATTAAAGCGCCAGGACATGAGGTATAATTGAAATAACTAAAAGATATCTTTTCTATCCTCTACAAAGTAAAAAGAATGATGTGAGTACTCTTTAGAATCGCCTCACACAGCATATATTTGGATAATAAAATACGCCAAGGCTGTTACCAATACCGCCTGCCGATATATTTAACAATGTCTGTTTGTTTTAGAAGTTTAACGGCCCAGTTAAAACTATTTAGGTTATTTTTGAGCCGGTCAGTTTACCTAGACACACTTTTCCTGGGCAGGCTTTTACGTAAGCTGTTAACCAGTACAGTGTACATTCTTTCGTCAGAAACTGACAACTGCCCTTCTCGAATCAGCGGAAGCGAGAGAATGATCGTAGAAAAACTTTCATGATCAATCTCCATGAAAGAATGTTGGCGCCCCCGGCAGGTATCGAACCCGCGTCCTCCTGATCACCAGTCAGATACGCATCCGACTGAGCTACCGAGGCCGGCTTAGCAATGTTTAGATTAACAACAATATGTTGCAAGCTCAGATCAGAAAAAAATATTTGTACTGATGATAATAAATAAATGCCAGCAATTGTAATATATTGCATTTTAATAATTATGAACCAGTGCACGACAAAACCTAAAATAAGACATGTGCGCCCATCGAAGACTCAGACCAGGCTGCATATCCATACACGATAACCAGAGACTTCTTTTGCTGCATGAAGGAGCATTAGGCCCTTAGCTATCCTTAGAGCGCACAACGAAGACTCTGATCAGACTGCGCGGATGTTTTTGTCATGCGCTGACTCAATTATGAGCATGACAAATTTCATGCTCAACTCAGTTGAGCATGAAAAGTGGTTTTTAACCTCGTTGACACCGCCCCGCCATCAGGGCTTGAAGAAATAGATGGGCTGCATGATGCTTCCACGCAGAGCTGAAACCGACCACACACGAGTACTGGTAAACCGCTCAGAGGATCTACGCCTGCCCAGGTAAAGTGGTGCGAGTCTGACTGTCCATGCTTATAAACCCTTTTGATTTCATGGGCGGCAGGGCTTGAGATGTCATTTCATCTCAGTGTCGGGTAAAAGTCCCACAAAACTGGAAGCAACGTCTCCAGAATGACCTATACAGTGTTGACGGGGACGTTAAACCTCAAATCAAACAAACAAAAACAAAAACATCGTTTACTGGATTCATAATTCTACTTTTTTGAATACTCACCGGCCATAGGCTAATCTGACAGATTTAATATCTGGAATCCAAGACACCCATATATTCAGAGCCGCTCTCCAATATCATTTATTCTCATTTTTCGTCATTTGTTTTAAATTCTTATTTTAAGCGAATGTGGAATAACCAGGCGATACATTTACACTTTTAAAACACCACAATTTAATGTTTAAATCAATTTAATGGCAGAGACAGCCTGAATTACAGAGCCGCACTTGTCCCGGAATTCCCATGTAATATCTTTATACCAGAGCCACTGATTTCCTACGCGTGTTCGCCCGCCCACGAAGACAAGTGATTTTGTTGCAACTGGCTAAGGGGCTTTAAAGAAATGGTACTTGGAAAATGTTGACGGATGGATGACATTCGATGATATATGACGGGCGTCGAAACATGTCGACCGTGGAGGTGCCGGTAGGATATTGGTCGGATGAGATAAAACTAACGGTTTGGTGATTAATCGATTTACACGAAGATTATTCCAAGTTTATACATTATATAGAAAAATGACTATACATATAATCTGTTCATTTTCACAAATTTAACATGCTTTCACTGAGTTCGCTCATATCTTAATTAAGTAATAAAGAACAACAGTGCAAATGTTTATAGAAGTATCATAGATCGATGTTTAATCGATTATCGTTCAATAGTATAATTAAGCTGATGATCGATCACAAAGTTTTAGCTGCACTAGCCAATCGGGGCTTAGAGAAACAGATTGGGCGGCATGGTGCTTCCGCTATGAGCTGAATCCGACCGAACTTTTGAATACTACACCACTTAGAAGGTCTAAGCCAGCCCAGGAAAAGTGGTGTGAGTCGGACCAATCCCTAAACTCTAGCTGTTTGTTTCGGGCGGTACGGCGTGAGATGTCATTTCGTCTCAATGTCGGGAAAAAAGCCCTATAAAATTGGAAGCAACGTCTCCAAATGAACCTAATTAGTGTTGACGGGAATGTAAACTATACAAACAAACGAACAAAATGTTAGTCGGGTCCAGCCACTAGCTAACAACATACCACATTCAGGATCAACGTCTTCCCATTCGGAAACAGCCAGTAAACACTCTCTTATCTGATGCCCTTTCAGGCTAAAACCGACATCACACGAGTAGTTTGCCTGGTGACCGTTAGCCGAGATAACGCGTAGTCCGTTAGCAAGACTCGGCGGTGGAGCACAGCCTGAAATTCATATACTGTTTATTTGTTTTCTTTAAGGGCAATGGGAACATCTAGCATATTTTCCGCCATTTCTCAAAGGGAGACAACTTTTGGGACTTTTCTTTTCACTTTTCTATAAGCCTTGTTCCACGGAAAAAGAGGTCTACTCTTAAAGGAAAGAATTTGCTTCTCAGAAGCAAATTCTTTCCTTTAAGAGTTGACGCCTATTGACATGGTAGACAAAAATACTTTTGCAAAAGTTCCCTCCCATGAAGGTGTATCCATTCTCTTTAAGGGGAATGGGAACACCTTCAGGGGAGGCAACTCCTGCAAAAGTATTTTTGTCTCCCATGTCAACAGGGGTCAACACTTAAAGGAAAGAATTTGCTCCTAAGGAGCAAATTCTTTCCTTTAAGTGTAGACTCCTTTTTCAGCGGGACAGGGCTTATAGAAAAGCGAACAGGAAGTCCCGAAAGTTGTCTCCCTTTGAAAAATGGCGGAAAAAGCTGCCAGGTGTTCCAATTCCCCTTAAGTTACAAAACATTCATATAAACAACGAAACCAAACATTTATTTCGAAGCTATTTGTTAATATTTATATTCTCCGTGCATTTTGAGGAAAAAACCTATATTTAACCAGTGAGACGTCAGTGAATACATTGATACAGGCGACGTCGCATGATCATCGATTAACGTCCAAATAAACCATATATAGATCTCTTCAGTGATGACGTCAATGACGCTATTCCGTTGTTAACTGGAAAACTGTTTTCTTCTTTAACAACCCTCACACCAGACTTTTCCTTTCAATATTGGCTTGAAAATACGAGTAATTACAAAAAAGCAGCAAGTATTCTGGCGAACACAAACGTACCTTGCATTATGCTGCCTGACGCAGCCCTATGACGACACTTATTGACTCAAACAACCTATGTCTTGAGCAAAGGCTCATGACAAGCCCTTGAGAAAGAAAGAGAGAGAGAGAGAGAGAGAGAGAGAGAGAGAGAGAGAGAGAGAGAGAGAGAGAGAGAGAGAGAGAGAGAGAGAGAGAGAGAGAGAGTGGTTCTTTTGACTTTGTGACTTACTGCAAGACGGTATCCGATCAGTCCAAGTATTGTTGCCCTGACAAAATCTTTCTGAAACACCATAAAGCGTGTAGTTTGTGTCACACTCGTAGGTTGCCATAGTAACCGCTCCTTCTGTGACAATTGTCACAATACCTCTGTCTGGGGCGGTAAGAACGGGACAAGATGCTGAAAATATGATACGTAATAGTTTACAGTAAAAGTACATGGTAAAAGTTTATATGTGCGACCAGCGAAGACTCAAATAAGTCATATACGGATTCCGAGATTCAAATCAAGAGACACGACTGCGCATATACTAAAGAATATTTGAATTTTCACTTGTCGGACATGCCAGTTTGCAATACTCACTGTGCGTCGGGTCATTAGATACACGTATGTTGGTAACAAGAAGAGAAAAAAATGTATTGAAATTTCAGTAGTTTGCCCATTTTGTACGCGGTATAGTACTGACAGATAGGATTGGCATGGCGGAGCTATCGTTTGCATCTGCCTTTGGAACTTTCTTTTAACAAAGCGGTAAACCATGTCACCCGCTCTTTTGAATGCAACCAAACATGACGGCGGTGTTTATAACCATTTGGACTGCTTAGCTTTGCAAAAAGCATGCGAAAGGCACTTTACCAAACCGCCCTGCCAATCTTAGTTGCGACCTCTATACGTTCTCATTAGTTCATATCATAGCCGGCCTCCACGGTGATCAGGATGTCGCGTGTTCGTTCCCCATTGGGCTCCGCAAAATTCCTTCGTAGAAATTGGTCAATGAATCTTACCACAGTCTTTTTCCGTTCCCCCGATTCAAGAAGGCCATTTGTCAGATTTTGGGGAATATATGACAATGGAATCTTCCACCTAATAGGTTTTGAGTTGTCCATTTTCAATTATAGGGATGTCAGATCTGTTCTGTGTATAGTACGAGCTAAGTTTAACAAAAATGCATGCACTTTAAGCAAACAGTGTAGACTTAGATTATACGACGCGTTCTGATCTGGGTCTACACTGTTAGCCATTGTCCCCCCAAAAGGGCCGCTAGGCATATATGAGCTTTTCCCTATCACACTCAACCCAAATCAACCATCGGGCCTTCGGTGCTTGTGATAGAGTATATATGGTATGAAAAATGCCATGTATGTAACAAGAAGTTTACATGTATTAAACAGATGAAAGGAAGCTAAAATTACAACAAACAAAAAACTCTTTCATTGGTTTTAAAGTGTGGCAGACTTTTGATAAACCCTTCTTAAGATACCAAGCGAAACTGCATCTGAAAATGTCCTCTGTTTATGTCGTCTGCTGCTTCTTCTTGCAACCTTTGTACAAAATAATTTTGCGAAAAATTTGTTTGCAAACAGACAAACAGTGTAGACCCACATTAGACTGCTACCAGCAGCAGCACCAGTCTGACCTGGGCCCACACTGTTTGCAACAATAAACTTTAAAGCAACCAGCAGGAAACCATAGCAGACGACAATTGTTGTGACTGGGATCTGAATATAAATCCCAAACCAGTGCTTCAGCTGAAGTGCACGACCCGCCGGATGCTTTTAGCTTTATGAGTGTTACCATTTATGGGTATGGCGGCCATTTTGCCGGGTCATGTGACCTGGACCTAAAACGGTTCCCCCAATAAATGCGCCTTATCGTAAGGAGCAAAAATATATCTTATACTTTAGTACTGTATTCTGAATAGTTTGCAGGATAAAATTGCATTCTTACTTTTCCAATACAAAAGCATATGTGTCAAAGTTTGACCTAGGCACAAAGAATGTCAAGGTCAACCCAGGGTCACCATTTTAGCACTTTATGATGGGCCTACGTCCCAGATGCTATTTATCAAGTTTCGTGGAAATCTGCCCAGTGGTTCTGGAGAAGACTATTTTTGAAGGGTTTTTACCAGACCGGCCCCGATAGCTCAGTTGGTAGAGTGTCCGCTCCGGGGAACGGGAGGTCTGGGGTTCGATCCCCGGCCGCGACATACCAAAGTCGTTAAAAATGGTACTAGCTGCTCCTCGCTTGGCACTCAGATTTACGGGGAAGAGCTAGGACTGGTCGATCCAGTGTCAGGATAATGTGTCTGGGACATGATACTTCAGTGAGGCAGCACTATAAACGTGAGCATTGAGCTCCCTGTCGCAACCAGACACCGTCGTGATATGACTGAAAAATTGTTGAAAGCGACGTTAAACCCGAATTCACACACACACACACACACACACACCATATATGGCTTGGCGGCCAATTTGGTCATGTGACCTGGACCCATGAGCAAGTTTTGGTTTTACCCATCCCATAGAGGCTCAATATGAAATTTGACTTCAATCGGCCCAACGGTTTCCGAGGAGAAGCAGCTCGAAAATTTTCACATTTTTCGCCTCGGCGAGGCTATACTAAATGGAATGTAATATTTGGCAAGTTCATTGGTTAGATCTCATTGATATCTATCAGTATGCCAAAAATTATTTAAATATTCCAATCGGTTAAGTCACTATCCCCAATTTTCACAAACGGGTTACGGACGGACAGACAGACTGACAGAATGACATGGTGATTTTAGGGCACTCTTAGAAAATCAACCGATTTCAGTCGGTCGCTTTTTCTGCGGGTCGTGCAATGAGTCCTCGCGCATGCACACGTGGCGTAGAATCCTATGCAGTCAGACAAACTATACAGCTAACGTGTCTGCATTCGGCAGTTTTTTTTAATAACGGCGCACAGTGAAGACTCATACCAGTCTGAATCTTTTCACTGTGCGTACATGCATGAAGACACGATTTCACTTCTCTGGATTCTTCTATGGTTGTCGTAAGTAAATAACTGTTTTGCTTTGTTTTTGCTTGTATGTCTGTTTTTGCGGTAGTGTCAAGTTCATTCCGCCTATATCGAGGCGATCGTCAATCAGGTTGGGGAAACCAAAATCACATGACTTTCTGTTGCAGAGTTTGGAGCGCTGTGGTGCAGTGGTAAAGCATCGAATTTGAGATCGAGAGGTAGCCGGTTCGATCCTCGCAAGCGCCACGTGTTGTTTCCTTGAGCAAGATACTTTAGCCACATTGCTTAGTACTGATTCCCACCCAGGGAAAGAGGGCCACATGGAAGATTAGTACTAGTACTACATGCGTTACCTTCTATAAATAAGGTCGATTATTATTATTATTATTATTATTATTATTATTATTATTACGCACTACGAGGAAGAGGCTAACATTACGATAACACAACCGTGCGACATAGTGCATTTTTTCACATCTCCGAAATGGCTACTTTTCTGATGAAAATCCGTAATATTTTTCTTACAAATACAGCAAACATATGTTGTGTGTGCTCGTTAGAACCGCCTCATTGAGGCGGTTCTATCGAGTACCCACATCCTATATCTTGGATCAAAAATAAGAAAAATATTGTATACCCACGTAAACCCCAGTTTTCGCTATAAAAAGTGGGGGTATAGGGGGTCTTCATTTCACGGACGTGTTCACGTGATGGAACCCAAAGCCTGAGAAGCTTTAAACCACAAATCATGGAGGTCCTCTCTTCCAAGAGCTTAAAGAAGAGTTACCACTAGAATATTCTTCAAGTCTAAGTAAAGCAGATTTAATACTCACAGTCCGCCCCCGCCCATCGGGGCTTGGAGAAATAGATTGGGCTGCACGATGCTACCACGCAGAGCTGATACCGACCGCACATGAGTACTGGTAATCCGCTTAGAATGTCTAAGAATGCCCAGGAAAATTTCTGCAAGTCCATGCTTATAAAGCCTATTGGTTTCATTGGGCAACAGGGCTTGAGATGTCATTTCATCTAAATATCGGGTAAAAGTCCCACAAAATTGGAAGCAACGTCTCCAAAATGACCTTTACGGTGCTGACAGGGACGTTAAACCTCAAATCAAACAAACAAAGTCAAATCTAAGTAAAGTAGATTTAATACTCACAGCAGTTTCCTGAAAAAGACATGACCTGTAGATTAATTCTAATTCAACATCCTCCAAAAACAGATTTAAACTGCAGAGCTTGTGCCCTGACGTCACAGAACAGGTATTTATGGGAGTTTCTATTTTTGTTATGATGTACATTGTACATGTATGTATCAGAAATGGAGAGAAATACCCGAAATTAAAAATATACATTTTTCGTAGCCAAACAGATCAGCCCCCCCCCCCCCCCCAACCCCACCACCCACCTAAAATTTGATTCTGCTCTTAAAAGAAAGAACCTGCTCTTGACTAAAATAATGTGTGAAAACGGAATTCGACAATATGATTTACACGTTTATGTAAATTTCCTACCGTATGTAGAAGCCTCCGTGGTGTAGTGGTTGCGCGACTCGCCTTGTAAACCAGGGATCGCAGGATCGATCCCGGGCTTCTCCAGACTTTCGGATGAGTCTTTAGACCGAGGTCCCGTCTCCGTATGACCTTAGCTGCTGGTGGGACGGAAAACTCAAACACTCACTCACTCATTCCTACCGCATGTATTATTGTGTTTACCATTATGTTTGCTAGTCCATGCAAACAAGACTCCGGCAAACTCCACTTTGTATAGGATTAAATAGGATTTACAAGGGATTGTAGTTTTTTTTTTAATAAAGCCAAATCTAAGATGTGAGCTATCGTTAGACCCGCAGTACTGAGGGGGTTCTAACGACCACTAACAATCTGTTTGAATTTAACATTTTTTTTTTTTGGTTTAATTTGAGGTTTAACGTCCCCGTCAACACTATTTAGGTCATTTTTGAGACGTTGTTTCCAATTTTGTCGGACTTTTACCCGACATTGAGATGAAATGACATCTCAATTCCTGCCGCCCAATGAAACCATTAGGGTTTATGAGCATGGCCGGACCGACTCGCAGCAATTTTCCTGGGCAGGCTTAGACGTTCTAAGCGGTTTACAAGTACTCATGTGCGGTCGGTATCAGCTCTGCATGGAAGCATCGTGCAGCCCAATCTATTTCCCCAAGCCCCGATGTATCAGTTTTTGTTGTTTTCATAAGAGAATATATACAGTTAAACTTCCTAGCTCAAATACCTTTTGGACAATGAATGTTTGTCCGAGATAGGGGTAGTTCGAATAACTGAGGGTTTCTATTTGTTTGTTTGATTTGAGGTTTAACGTCCCCGTCAACACAGTTTAGGTCATTTTGGAGACGTTGCTTTCAATTTTGTTGGACTTTTACCAGACATTGAGATGAAATGACATCTCAAGCCCAGTCGCCCAATGAAACCAATAGGGTTTATAAGCATGGACGGTCCGCCTCGCACCGCGGTTCCTGGACAGGCTTAGATCCTCTAAGCGGTTTACCAGAACTAGTGTGCGGACGGTTTAAGCTCTGCGTGGAAGCATCATTCAGCCTATCTATTTCTTCAAGCCCCGATGGGCGGGGGCCGTGGCGTTTTGGACAATGAATGTTTTTCCGAGATAGGGGTTGTTCAATCTACTGAGGGTAAATCACAGAACCAGCCTGAAAGATATCTTTTCGACCTTTTTAAAAAAATAAAGGAGTGTTGTGTGTACTCATTAGAATCGCCTCATTGAGACGATTCTAATGAGTACATACAACATATGGAAAGATGTGTGTACTCATTAGAATCGCATCTTGAGGCGATTCTAATGAGTGTGCACAGCATACCTTTGCTTCATGGAGACGATTCTATTGAGTACACACAACACTCCTTTTCATAATGCCGCCTTGCAAACTAGGGGTCATGAGTTTGATTCCGGGATTTTCCACACTTTCGGATGAGTTTTTCAACCGATGTCTCGTTTCCGTTGTAATCTTAGTTGTTGGTGGGACGTAAAACGCAAACACACACTCCCATTTTCATAATAAAATCAGACAAAAAATCTGCATAAATTGCCCCAAATACATGAATACCTGGAGCTGGGCCAAGAATTCTCTATGGACTCCAGTACGATATTACGACATTACGATAACTAACCCATGCGCCATAGTGCATTTTTCACAGCTCCAAAATGGCTACTTTTCTGATGAAAATCCTTGATATTTCTCTTATAAATGTTCAAAACATAGGTTGAGGGTGCTCGTTAGAACCGCCTCAGTGAGGCGGTTCTAACGAGTACCCACAACCTATGTCTTGGAGCAGAAATATGAAAAATAATGTGTACTCCCGTAAACCCCAGTTTTCTCTATATAAATGGGGTTTAGGGGGGTCTTTATTTCACGGACTTGATCACGTGATGAATCCTGTTCGAGTTATCGAAGATTCACAGACTGTGCTTAACACATTCGAAAGGCGATTTTAAACCACGCGGTAGGCCCCCGTTCATCGGGGCTAGGAGAAATACATGTAAATAGATTGGGCCGCATGGTGCTTCCACGCAGAGCTGAAGCCGACCGCACACGAGTACTGGTCAACCGCCTAAATGGTCTCAGCATGCATGTCCAGGAAAAGTGATCCAAATCTGTCCATCAACGCATACAAACCCTTTTGGTTTCATTGGATGGCAAGGCTTGAGATGTCATTTCATCGCAATGTCGGGTAAAAGTCCAAAAACACTGGAAGCAACGTCACCAGAAACCGACCATACATGAGTACTGGTAAACCACCTAGAACGTCTTAGCATGCCCAGGCAAAGTGATGCGAGTCGGATAGTCCATGCATATAGAAACGTTTGGTTTCATTGGGCGGCAGTTTCATTTCAATGTCAGGTAAAAGCACACCCCACCCCGCAAAAAAACACACACAAAAAAAAAAAATGGAAGCAACGTCGCCAAAATGACCTAAATTGCGTTGATAGGACGTTAAACCTCCATTCAAACAAAATGAATCACGCGGATGGGTTATCCTGATGAGTAAATAGAGGATACCAGGTTGGTGTCTTTTTATATCAAGTTTATAGCATGATAAACTTGATATCAAAAGATACGAATCTGGTATTCTATTTATCAGTTTATCCCCTTGTAAACTCTTTAAATCGGCAATTTACGATCAGTCATTGCGTCCCAACATTCCGGTGCGGAATATAAAGGGGTCAGTATATTTACTACCAGCTGACCGTTATTTTTTTATTCATTTTAAATGTAATTTTTCCAATATTTCTAGTAATTATAACTTTTTAGCCATTTTTGCCGGTAGTCCGCTTCATTCATAAAAGTGCAATGTCACGTTGACGTGATAAAGTTCACTTGTCCTGAGATACAATGTAGCATATCTTTATCAGGTCAATGCGTTACAATGCAATATAACTGTTGACAAGTCAAAAACTCACTTATTATATTCATTTCCAGGGTTGCACCAATTTTAATCCCAACGTTATTGCTTGGCATTTCGGTTGCTGTCTGACCGGCTTTACAATGTTGTGGAGTAACCGAGGCTCTGGTGGCATCCTCTGATATAGCCTGAAATCAAAGCACAGAGAGTACTGGCGAATAAAATGCATTTTAAATGCCATATGATAAATAGAATCTTGCATTTGTGCTCATATATTATTGAATTTATTAAAAGTGAGAAAATGCGAGGCTTTGCCGAGTATTTTATCCCTTTTTCTCGACGAATTTTAATAAATTCAATAATAGATAGATAGATTTGAGATTTAACGTCCCTTTCAACACTGTAAAGGTCATTTTGGAGACGTTGCTTCCAATTTTGTGGGACTTTTACCCGACATTGAGATGAAATGACATCTCAAGCCCTGTCGCCCAATGAAACCAATAGGGTTTATTAGCATAGACGGTCCGCCTCGCACCGCGGTTCCTGGACAGGCTTAGATCCTCTAAGCGGTTTACCAGTACTAGTGTGCGGGCCGGATTCAGCTCTGCGTGGAAGCATCATGCAGCCCATATATTTCTTCAAGCTCCTATGGGCGGGGGCGAAATAAATTCAATAATACATGAGCACGAATGCAAGATACCATTTATCATATGACATTTAAAACGCATTTTATTCACGTAGTATTTACAAAAATGTCAATATTCCGCCGTTAGAAAATGCGACGTCGTTAAGGACGTCGTATATGTAACGTTATGGGGCGTATCTAACTAATTTGCATATTTAATCCTCTAGTGGATTATCGAATTTATTGCATTGCGTTATTACACTCTCAGACGCGACGTCATATGATAAAATTTATTTTCGAAATACGAGGGATGTTCGAAAGGAATTGCTTATTGTACTCTAGCTCGATATCCACGTGGGGCACGATCAAAACCAATACATACCTGTATAGGGCTATTCAATATCTACGCAACGGTGTATGAATCTTCTTTTTTGACTAAGTTAAAGGCATGAAAGTTGCCATTTGAATACACGAAGTCATTGACCACCGCCTTAAAAGTGGTTGGAAGAAGCGTCGACTAAAAAGGTGAAATACGGTCTTACATCAAAGCTTGCTCAAAACTTGGTTGTTCTTCGAAGAAGCTGGTGACTGAAATTTCTACTGCTTTTGGACCTACTTAGGTGTCTTATGACATAGTTCGGTGATGGAAAAAGAAAATTGAGTCTGGTGTAGAGTCCATCAAAATTTGCACCGAAATCAGGTAGGCCAAAATCTGCATCTCGTAAAGAAATCGTTTCCAAAATAAAGGAAATCATTGAAGGAGTTTACAGTTCGTGATATTGCACGAGCAAAAGAGGCAACGGGTTAAAGTGACCAAAACGCTGCTTCTAATGTTTCCAAAATATGACAAAAAGCAGTTTGCCAATGTCGTCACAGGTGATGAAACCTAGGTCCATTATTTTGAGCCCGTCAGAAAGGTTAGCAATAAGATCTGGGCCACTAAAAACAGCAAACGCCCAATAATTTGCCAAACGTTCTTTGAGTACAAAGAAGGTTTTTTATGCAATCTTCTTCTCTGGTGAAGGAGTCGCAATAAAAGTGCCAGTGAAAAAGGGCAAAAGCATTACCGGAAAGTACCACAAAGACGTAGTACTGAAGAAACTGAAAAAGTATTATCAGAAACGACGCCCTACCCTTGGTTTTAAACATGTCCGTCTTCTACATGACAATGCAACCGCTCATACCTCAGCAATAGTTACGGCGTTTTTGAAGAAAAAAAAGTAACTGTTTTGTCTCACCCCTCGTATTCCCCAGACCTTGCCCCATGTGATTTCTTTTTGTTTCCGAAATTGAAATCATTCCTTGCTGGGCGGAAATACCAGTCCCGACAGGCACTTGGATCTGCCATTCATTAGTACCTTATTACTGTGCCCACATCAGCCTACCGTGACGCCTTCAAGAAGTGGATACATCGGCTGAAACTTTGCATTTATAGCCACGGGGAGCTCAGTAAAATTCCTATATTAAGACCACCTTTGGGACTGTTCAAAAGTGGTCTTAAAGACCACTTTTGAGCGTTTTCAACAGTGGCCCCTGACGAGAGGACATTGTTGGCAGATTAGACAATGAAACATTAAATGCAGCTTTCAAAATAACTTCTTAAAGCACAATTAATCTTAATTTTAGGCGGTCTTAATAGCGGAATTTCACTGTACTTCGAGGGAATGAAATGAGCACTTTTGGGCTAACTTGAAAGTTGAAGTCTCCAGATAGAAAGTATGCAATTATTTTCGAACATCCCTCGTAGATCAGTTATAGCTGTGATTTGTTGAGTATTAAATCACAGTTTGAAGGTCAGTATACAGGAGCGCGTTGCGCTCGTGATCTGATGTACTGAACAACTGACCGACAGACTGTGATTTATTTCTTATAAATCACATACTAAAGTTGATCTATTTTGATTGTAACACACTGAAAATGGGAAACAATATTGTTATTTATTATATACCCAGAAAATGTCCCGTTTACTTTCTACAGAAGTTACCGGTCAATATATAGAGGTTAATATATGGTAAAGGTGTGCCTCTCGGGCCAATATGACATACCGGTGCCAATATGACTTAGAGGCACACCTTTACCATATAATAACCTCTATATATTGCCCGTAGTCAAGTTCATATTGCCCGTAGATAAGCAGTCACGTTCACAATAGAACTACTTTCAAATTTGTCCATTTCGATACTAAAAATCGGCAGCCATCTTGTCGTGCGTATCGACTGAATGAAAGTAAAACAAAACGAATATAGGTTCTGACATAGTGCATAAACCGCATTTTATGCTGTCAAATATGACCTACCTGCAATCTGCTTAGATTTTCAATACTTACTTCTAAGAAATCAGAAGTATTTTGAAAGGAATATAACCGACGCTTCGGAAAAAATGGCGCTCTGTGTTGGGAAACGTCAATGTTTTTAATGACGTCACATCCTCCAACGTTAACGTCGTCTTAATTTTGGCGCCGTTGGGCGTGGTTTTTCAACGTGTAGGGAGACAATCAACGACGTTCATTATTTTCCATTTCAAACCACTTAAAGATGAATAATCTGATTTTACGTCCAGAAACTCATACCAGGCAATCCTGAATCCTAGTCGACATTTGAAATTTTGGGTATATAATAAAAAGGTTATTGACTTTATATTGTGAAATATTCGGCACTCTTTCATATGGCGAAGCCGCACTCGCAAACTCGTGCGTCCTTCGCCATATGAACTCGTGCCGAATATTTCACAATATAAAGTCAATAACCTATAATTCCTTCAAATTCTCCAAACCTTTTGAAAACCCGGAAAAAATATTGACAGTAATACATTATGAAAACAAACCTTTACAAATACATTGCAAACTATAACTCCGAGAAAACGAAATTTTAAGACGAAAACTTGCGATATTTTTCTTATTTCTGCCCAAAATATAGATAGTTGGTACTCGTTAGAACCGCCTCGATGAGGCGGTTCTATCGAGTACCCATAATCTATATTTTAGAGCATAAATAAGTAAAAATAGGTTTACCCCTTTAAACCCCAGCTTTACTATATAAGAATGGGGTTCAGGGGTCAGAATTATACAGGCGTTTTTTGTGATGTATGTATTTCTGTCCTTTCGAAACGTGTTCGATGCAATGCGAGCAAATGACGTTACGCCATCTAACGTCAAAAAATCTAGGCATGACGTCATAAAACGGTGGCTATTCGCGCCACGCTCTTCATCCCTGTGATTTATTGCGGAATAAATGAAAGTTCCTATCCATTGTCTATACAGGCGTGTTGTGTTAGAATATCATAATATCATCATGAATAACAATTGGTAATAATAGCATAGCAATATGAGGCAAGAAATGCTACAATTTGGGGCGGGCTTTTTTAACGTGGTGGAAAGCAAACTGTCTCATAATTTGGTACAGTAGAATTCCGCTATTGAGACCACCTAAAATTAAGACAAATGCTGCTTTAAAAAGCTTATTTTGAAGGGTGCACTTTATATTTCTTTGTGTTTTCTGCCCACACTGCCCTATGGTCAAGGACCACCTAAGGGACTGTTCAAAAGTGGTCTTCAAGACCACTTTTGAACAGTCCCATAGGATGTCTTAATATAGGAATTTTACTGTATTTTGCGACTTACAAAACATGCGTATCTGTAGACTTCTGTATTGTCTATGGTTGCTTCTGACTCGCCTCCGTTATATACCATAACATAATTGGTGCCTGCTATAGGCACGGTGTCTACACACCAAACAGTGTTGGTTTCTGAAATAAAAAAATGGAATCAGATTACTGTTTTTCGGAAATCCTACAGATTTGATACTGAAAATTAAAACAAGACGTCTGATTTCAGTTGTTACCATGACGACAACACAGCCATGAAACATAGTGCATTTTTTCACATCTCCAAAATGTCTATCTGTCTGATGAAAATCCATATGTTTCTTATTTATACTCCAAACATAGGTTTAGTGTGCTCGATAGAACCGCCTCAGTGCGGCGGTTCTAACGAGAACCCACAACCTATGTATTGGAGCAAAAATTAGAAAAATAGTGTATACCCCCGTAAACCCCAGTTTTCTCTCTATAAAGTGGGATGTAGTCTATAGGGGGGTCTTCATTTCACTGACTTGTTCACATGATGTAACATAAGAAAATAGAAGTGGAGGCAATGATCAGGAATCGATACAATTAACCCACAGCTCCCATCAGAGTCACCAAAGGGAAAGAAACACAAACATGAAACAACAGACCCTAATGGAAACACCAATAGCGGAAAGCCAAAAGGACAGTTACTTTCCCACAAAATGGCCAATAGGCTATCCAAAATAAAATAATATAAGCGACACAAACACCCAAAGACAAACCATAACTAAAAATAAACCGCGACAAAGCAATGATCAGGAATCGATTCAATGAACTCACAGCTCCCATCAGTGACACCAAAGGGAAAGAAACACAAACATGAAACAACAGACCCTATTTGAAACACCAACAGCGGAAAGCCAAAAGGACAGTTACCTGCCCACAAAATGGCCAATAGACTATCCAAAATAAAATAATATTAGCGGCACAAACACCCAAAGACAAACCATAACAAAAATAAACCGCGACAAAGTCTGATTACAGCTGTAACACAGAAAAGGAAAAGGACAATAGAAGTTATACCCCGGTCACACCTTTACGTTTCGACCCGCGTAAGCGCTACGTTTCTCAATACGTGGCGAAACGAAAGGTACGCCGCAGGAACGTAGCTGTTACGCCGAGATACGTAGCAGGAACGCCTCTTACGCGAGGCTGCCACGTAAAGAAGTTGCATGCAACTTCTTTACGTCGCACATACGTGGCAGGTTCGAAACGTCGTACATACGTAGCAGAAACGCAGTGCAAACGAAAGGAACGCAGCAGCAGCGTAGCACAAACGCCTCTTACGCCGCACATACGCCACTCAAGACTTACCACGTAAGTGTGGCGTACGACACGTTGTCGCTGCGTAACAGCGACGTTCCTTTCGTATCTACGGCGTATCTGTTACGTTTTAATTTTAAATACGCCGTTTCCACGGCGTATCATAACGTAAGCATGGCGTAAGTACTACGTAGCTGTCGTATGTGCGACGTTATTGCTGCGTATGTACGACGTAGTAAAAATAGCTGTGGCGTTTCAAGTTTACCTGCGGTGTAATAGCGACGATTGTGGCTTTTGTTGAGTTTCAAATGAGGTCAAGTGGCATCGCATAATACATTTTAATCTCGATCAAGTGGTCTCATATATAAATTATATATATACAACAGCAAGCATTCGGGTCCTTCGCATCCCTGATCAGTCTGAATATTAACCGCAGGGCTGAGATTAGGCATCGAGGTTCTCTTTGCCCCGGTCTTGCAAGTTGCCTTTCCGCTCTTCCTTGTCATGTTGATACTTCGATGTCACTTGAATGAATGACAACAATACTATTACCACATACGTTTTAAAACGCCGCTGTTACGCAACAGCAACGTCGCAGGTCAGAATGAAACGCAGCTCCTACGTAACAGCAACGCGATATACGCAGCACTAACGTCACGCAAACGCCGCGATACGTGGTTCTTACGCCGCAGCTTCGCAGTAGAAACGTAGCTCATACTCCATGTACACAACAAGACATCTAATTTGCATAAAAAACGCAGCAGGTTGCGACGTTTGGCCACGTTTTGGGTTTTTGTCAGAAACGTGGTGAAACGTAGCAGAAACGTAAAGGTGTGACCGGGCTATTAAAGAAATAGATCAGCTCTTGCAGCGATTGGTTGAGTAATAAATTACAGTTTGAAGGTCAGTTAAACAGTAGCTCAAATCACGAGCGTGTAGCCCGAATGAATTGTCTACTTACAACTGACCGTCTAACTGTGATATATTACTAAACAAATCACACACTACGGCTGATCCATACTGATTATTCTAACACAAACAAATCAACGATAATTTTGTTGTTTTCTTTTAATTCTCCCAAATTCTCTTCATTGTTAGAAGCAGTCCTGCTGCCGTTATGGACTATAATTGAGCCCCGCCAAGCGAATTTGTGTCTTCGAGCATTCCGTCATGACGAATTTTAACTGCACATGCCCATCCATTCAGAGGGGCCAGGGATATGGCTTTCTGTCTGAAGGTTCCGGTTGATTCACTGCTTGTATGAGCGAGCAGCGAAGGTTCTGGCGAGACTGCGCGGATGCGCAGGCTCGCCTGAACCCTTGCTGCTCGCTTAGGCGATAAGTACCAAAATCGCTTGACGGGGCCCATATCATGCACATTTATGTCCTTTTGAAATGTTTTTTTATGCGAGAAAATACAGTTTTTTCCGTCTGACGTCATAGAATCTGATTTTGTCATATGAATCCTCTCCAAAATGACCTTTACTGTGTTGACGGGAACGTTTAACCTCAAATCAAACAAACTTTCCTTATTCACGAGCCAACGCACGACAAAACCAGCATTAAGACCTGTGTGACATCAAATAATCAAACTAACCTGACCATCTTATCACCTATTACACACAAAAAACACTCCCATTCAAATATATACTGAATCTTTTATGACCAAAACTGAAACTTTTTAGATATTTTTCCTTTTTTTCTGCTCAAAACATAGATTGTAGACACTCCTTAGAACCGCCTAGATGAAAAGTTCTTACGAGTGCCCACAATCTATGTTTTAGAGCAGAAATAAGAAAAAAAAATATAACCATATAAACTCCAGTTTTTCTATATAAAAGTGGGTTTTAAGTGGGATCAAAATTATATAGGCATGTGGTCATGATGCCATTATGGCAATAGCTTTCTGCGGCTTTTCGCTCTTTGGACACCACAGAAGCCGTAGAAGGCCCATGCAAGTAGAAAATACACTCAGCTCAGTCTGCGCTAATGTACAGACTTATCTAATTCTTTCTCGTTTGCAAAAGCCTAGTTTTGTGTTTTGTCGAGCGGTGGCTCGTATCATATAGCAGGCAGTCCTGAAGTGATTGTATTTTATATTCTCATTCAAGTACAGACGACCAACCTGTTTTTAGCTATTAAACTAAGTATGATCAAAATGTGTTTGCTTGAGACTGATGATGACTTAACCCATTGTATAC
Source organism: Lucinisca nassula (assembly GCA_963580285.1). Classification (NCBI taxonomy): domain Eukaryota; kingdom Metazoa; phylum Mollusca; class Bivalvia; order Lucinida; family Lucinidae; genus Lucinisca; species Lucinisca nassula. Next base: position 79,605,942 of record OY757015.1, on the reverse strand, counting down.
AGGTGGACTCTTCCATTGCTATATGTTGGACACGTCCATTTGTCATACAAGGGATGTCATGCCTATTCTATCGTTTTTATTTTATTTTTGATGGAAAATTCTGTTAGCAAATAGTGCAGGGCCTGATCAGACGCCGCAGTTTGCGGCGTCTGATCTGGGCCTGCGGTGTTTGCCCAGGTACCCCTTTAGGGGTTTTCCGCATGCAATGGGTTAATGCAGGCGTGATCGTACGCATTTGTCTTATACATGCTGTTGTTTGAGGTATACATGTAACTGCATTTTTGCGATACTTAAATTCTCTCTCATCGCTTATGGATATAAAGTTCAGAAAGTCTCCTAGAAGCCTCAGTGGTGCAGTGGTTACGCTACTCGCCTTGTAAACCAGGGATTGCAGGATCGATCCCGGGCTTCTCCAGACTTTCGGATGAGTCTTTAAACCGAGGTCCCGTCTCCGTATGACCTTAACTGTTGGTGGGACGTAAAACTAAAACTCACTCACTCAGAAAGTCTCCATGTCATTAATCGATATAATTCAACAGTTATCGTTCCTGAAGTTACCTGAATATGCTACTCTCGTAGAGCACTGCGTATAGTCAAAGGTCATCAGCCTGTTGTCAGCACACATATCCCAAGATGTTGTCTGCGCGTCGCACGTTGGGTTCCCATTAGAATCAGTGTGGGTATATCCATATTCCCCGAGAAATGAAAAGGGACAGTCGATCCTGGCAGCAACTTCACTACCTAAAGAGCACGACAAACCATTCTTGTGTCAGGGTACATGTGATGCATATTAAGCGGTGCAAAATGACATTGTTCTGATTAATAAGCATATTATATAGAAACAAACGGCCATTTACGGTCGTTTTCAATAGAATAGAATGTAATAGAAATGAACAGAATATTTTTGTTTCCAATCATGGAAACCTTCGGGCAGTTAAAAAATGTACATATGATTGTAGAAAAAACACATGCAGGCAAAACAGTTGTTTATTCCCATCGTGAAGTATCTTGACACAATTCGTCGTTGTAACATTCGTTGAATTATTAGTTAACATTATCATTAACTGCATTATTCGTTAACTTCATTAGTCACTGCATTATTCGTTAACATTAAAATTCATTGCATTATTCGTTAACATTATCATTCATTGCATTATTCCTTAACATTAACATTCATTGCACTATTCGATAACATTATCATACACTGCATTATTCGTTAATATTAACATTCATTGCATTATTCGTTAACATCATTAGTCATTGCATTATTCGTTAACATTAACATTCATTGCATTATTCGTTAACATCATTAGTCATTCATTATTCGTTAACATTGACATTCATTGCAGTATTCGTTAACATCAACATTCATTGCATTATTCGTTAACATCATTAGTCATTGCATTGTTTGTTAACATTTGTTTGCATTGTTTGCATTATTCGTTAACATTAACATTCATTGCATTGTTCGTAAACATACACATTCATTGCATTATTCGTTAACATCAGCCTTGATTGCATTATTCGTTATCATCATTAGTCATTGAATTATTCGTAAACATTAACATTCATTGCATTATTCGTTAACGTCGGCCTTCATTGCATTATTCGTTAACATTAACATTCAATGCATTATTCGTTAACATTAACATTCATTGCATTATTTTTAAGATCATTAGTCATTACACTATTCGTTAACATTAAGATTCATTACATTATTCGTTAACATTAATAGTCATGACATTATTCGTTAACATTAAAAGTCATTGCATTATTCGTTTACATTTACATTCATTGCATTGTTCGTTAACGTTAACGTTCATTGCATTATTCGTTAAGATCATTAGTCATTGCATTATTCGTTAACATAAACATTCATTGCATTATTCGTTCACATTTACATTCATTGCATTATTCGTTAACATTAACATTCTTTGCATTTTTCGTTAACATTAACATTCGTTGCATTATTAGTCAACATTAACATTCATTACATTATTTGTTAACTTTAACATTCTTTGCATTAATCGTTAACATTAACATTAATTGCATTATTCGTTAACATTAACATTCATCGCATTATTCGTTAACATTAAAATTCATTGCATTATTCACTACCGTTATAATTAACTGCATTTTAGTTAACATCATTAGTCATTGCATTATTCGTTAATATTAACATTCATTAAATTATTCGTTGACATAAACATCCATTGCATTATTCGTTAACATCCTTAGTCATTGCATTATTCGGTAACATTAACATTATTCTTGAACAGTCTAAACTAGCTATCATGTTGGTTTGCCGGTCACATTAGAAGAGACTGTATGGAGCTTTGTGGCGTTTGCGTCGTCGCAAGTTGTCTTTGGAATGGTAAGGTATACAAGAAAAACGATCATCCCTGAATATTTCATTGCAATACTATTTGCCAGGTCCCTCGGAAGATATTTGAACAATCGGCCTAGCCATATTCGACAAAAAGCTTTGAGTAGAGTCGACAGAAATTAAATAGATCTGGTATAACAATGGTGTAACCTGTTTTGATCATCATTTGAAATTCCTGTCCAGATGCTCCGTTTGCATCATCGCAGATTATTGCTGGGCTTGTGACCGAGTTGGACAGGTCGATGAAGGTTCTTCGGCTATTGGCTGCTACATCGTCTGAAAGTAGGAGAGAAGGCAAGACCTTCAATATATGAGATTGCTTCTACTATCGAATCATAATAAAATGGGCACTTCCTATAATTTACATGTACCCTAGCGAATAATCAGATCAGCCTGCACATCCATATAGTCTAACCAGAGACTTCTCTTGCTGCATGAAAGAGCGTTGGTGCCTTAGTTATTTTTAGAGCGTACAGCAAAGACTCTGATTCACACGATCGGGTGACTTGGTTTACCTGTTTGTTAATAGAACATTCCAAAGGCAGGTACAAACGATAGGTCCGCCTAGTCTACTGAATCGAAAAAGAAACGCAACTTCTTAACCCAAAAGATTTTCATGCAACCATCAGGTTGACTGAAAAATCTTTTTGCGATTTACTTTCATACTTTTTAAACTTTCTTATGAAGAAAACATTTGGGCGATATCTGTACAGTTAAACGCTCCACGTGGCAATTCGTTGTTTTCAACATTTCCTCGTGAAGTACTTTAAATGTATATAGTAACCTCATCATATTGGCATATTGTATTACCTAGAGTTTAGGTTTCAAATATCCGGTAAAATTTCTCTACGGAATTTGGTATATATGTTTGACGCAAGCTCAGCGTAACCTAGGGGTCCAAATGCTTCTACGTGGAACGTTTCAGGCTGTCATCGCCAGGAACTTCCAAGTGAGTAAATCGACTATAACTCGATTGTACCAGCGTCTACGCCAAACGGGAACAACAAATGACAGGCCCAGAAGTGGACGTCCACGCGTCACGACACGTCGACAGGACCGATACATCCGTCTAATCCACCTTCGTAATCGGTTCCGTACAGCCGTCGAGACGTCTCAGGTGACATCAGGAACGCACAACAATCGAATAAGTGCAGATACTGTCAGGAATCGCCTTCGAGAGTTTGGCTTACGTCCTCGTCGTCCGTACGTTGGTATGTCATTAACACCACGACGACGTCAGGTTAGAATGGCGTGGCTCACACAACATAGACCAAACATGTTTCCCTTTCGTCAGTGGCGTAACGTAATGTTTTCTGACGAGTCCAGGTACTTGTTGTACAGAGCTGACGGCCGTCAACGTGTGTATAGGCGTGACGGAGAGCCATATCGTGACAATTGTTTGGCTGAACGTGATCGATTTGGAGGCGGTGGGTTGATGGTGTGGGCTGGCATATCTTATGGTCATATAACGCCCCTGGTATTCATCGATGGATCTTTGACGGCTCAGCGTTACGTTGACGTCGTTTTACGACCGGTAGTTATTCCATATGTACGACAGCACAACGTTACGTTTCAAAAGGATAACGCTCGGGCTCAGCAGGGCGTTTCTTCAGCAAAACAACGTTGACGTGATGCACTGGCCTCCGTATAGTCCAGATCTCTCTCCTATAGAACATTTGTGGGACGTCTTGGATAGGCGCATACCTAACCGCCCCCAGCCACCAAAGACGCCGTTAAGCCTTGCGTCTCGCGCTCGTACAGGAGTGGAATGCTATTCCCCAGGCAGAGATCAATCGTTTAATCCTGTCCATGACCAGGCGTGTGCGTGCTGACGGAGGACATACTCGCTATTAACTGCTTATGTTTTGAACTTGTGAAATGACTACCTCTATGACAAAACGAATTTGTGTTCCAAACATTCTCACTGGAAATTGAACTCTCTATGGTATTTACATTCAGGAATGATTATATTATTGCGTCATTAAATTGATTTTCTGCAAAAATGATTATTTCTGCAAATACTCGCATTTATATTTGGAGTTGCGTTTCTTTTTCGGATCAGTATATATCAACAGCCAGAGAAGGAGGCAAGAGACCTAAAAATCGTGCAAATCTTGGATCATCTTGAGCGCTGAAGGATAAAGTAGTTATAAAAGTAAGAATATGTACACAAAACGTGAAGTTAAGTTGCTTGTCAATGAACATATCTCAAAGGAATACAAGGCGAATGTTCCTCCATTTCGAAAACACGCCTATTAAAATACATTGTACATTTTACCGCCGAAAAACCCACAAAATTGGAAGCAAAGTCTCCAAAATGACCTTTACAGTGCTGATGGGGACGTTATACCTCAAATCAAACAAAAACAAATACCGCCGAAAAACCGAAAATTTTAAGATGAAAACTTGTGACATTTTTCTCATTTCTGTTCAAAATATAGATTGTGGGTACTCGTTAGAACCGCCTCATCGAGGCGGTTCTAACGTGTACACACAAACTATGTTTTAGAGAAGAAATAAGAAAAATAAGGTTTACCCCTGTAAACCCCAGTTTTACTATATAAAAGTTCATGGGGAACAAATTCATATAGGCGTGTTTCGTGATGTTCCTTGAAATAGTCTAATCATGTTAAAATGTAGTTCAACTGACACTTATACCCATAATTGTTCTTGTTTCTACTGTTACTATTCTTAAACATAGACAGAGGGTACTCGTTAGAACTGCTCTGTGAGACGTTTCTGACGACTAATTACTTAAACATAGACTATTCTTAAATATAGACTGTTACGGGCCTCCGTGGCCTAGTGGATAAGAGCGCTGACTCTTAGTCATTAGGTCTCTCACCGCCGTAGGTTCGAGCCTCGCTCGGGTCACGTGTGAGACGCCAAGTTCTGCAACGGAAGGTCAGGTGGTTTTTCTCCGGGTACTCCGGTTTTCGCCCACCTATGATTAACGATCGGCTCGATATGAGTGAAATAATCTTGAAAGGGCCGTAAAACCCAAACCAAAAAAAAAAAAAAAAAATATAGACTGAGGGTACTCGTTAGAACTGCCTCGTTTAGGCGGTTCTGATGAGTACTAACTGTCTATGTTTGAAACATAGCTAAGGAAAATCCCCCAGAATAATATTATTCATTGTGTCACAACTGTTTTCTTGGACTTGAGCAGCCTTATTAATGCTGTTCAGGTCATATCGAGCCGGTCAGTTTTTAGGGGAGACTCACACATGTACATGATCGCTTAACAAGTACAATGCATAGAAAATGTAACTGCCTTGGCCAGGTATAAGGGATATGATGGCAGTAGAAAAGGTTTCCTGATCAATGTTGCAAAACGGTAAGTATCGAACCCGCGTCCTCTTGATCACAAGTCATACGCGTGTCCACCTGAGCTACCAAGGCCGGTCATGGAACAATGAAAGAGACAGGTGTGTCTTCTCAGTGACATGCAGAATGTACTTACAATCATTGTTCTGATAGTATCTGTATGACGCATCCGTTATTGGTGTAAACGTCATGCACAAGTAAGCATAAAACTGAAGCCTGCGTAGTGTAAAACTGGAAGACGATCTGTAACAAAAGGAAGCCGTTCGTTAGGATAGACACTTACTTTAAGAAATACATCAGCTCTAGCAGTGATTTGTTCCGTAATATATCACTGTTTGGAGGTCAGTTGTAAGGTAGATCAAATCACGAGCGCGTAGCGCTCGTGATTTGATCTACCTTACAAGTGACCGGCAAACTGTGATATATTACTCAACAAATCAAGCAATGAAGCTGATCTATTTCGATTCTAACACACTGAAAGTCGACTCCTTCATATTCTCTCAACCTTCCAAATCCCGCCGACATGTCTGACGGTAGCATATGCAGGTACCTGTTTTTGTAACGTACTTTATTCGTGAAAAAGACGTTACTCCGTGTGTTAAAAATCTAATGCTTTCAACGCACTAGATGAAATAGTTTTGGTATGTTTGTTTGATTTGAGGTTTAACGTCCCCGTCAACACTGTAAAGGTCATTTTGGAGACGTTGTTTCCAATTTTGTGGGCTTTTTACCCGACCTTGAGATGAAATGACATCTCAAGCCCTGTCGTCCAATGAAACCAATAGGGTTTATTAGCACGGACAGGCCAACTCGCACCGCTTTGGCTGGGCAAGCTTAGATCCTCTAACCGGTTTACCAGTACTCGTGTGCGGGTCGGTTTCAGCTCTGCGTGGAAGCATCGTGCAGCCCATCTATTTCTTCAAGCCCCGGTGGACGGGGGCCGAAATATTTTTGGTATTCATCCCGAAAATGTAAATATCCTCCTTGAAATGCTGTTTATACTTCAATATTTACATTTCCAGTGTAAAGTCTAATGTAAACCTATAGAAAACAATGTAATTCATACTTCAATGAACGCATCGGGTCGCATTATTTTCAGTGACGTCAAGTGACGTTTGAGTAAACCATGGTTTTCTACGGGCGTTGGTGACGTCAACACTGTTCCGCTCATTGTAGATAAAACAACATCTAAATGTTTTTCAGCTTCAAAAGTTTGCCAAATAAGCATTTTTTTCGCCCATAGATCGCCCATAGATGAGGGCAAAGAATGTAAATATAAAAAATAAACTCATTTTTTCTGCTTTTCATGAAAGTATGAACGACAGCGGGTCACTAGCAAAGTTTACATGAACCCCTTCTACTTTGCACACAACCCACTGCGTTCATACACCCATGAACAGCAGAAAAATGAAATTCATTTCTTAAATGATTATTAAGTGTCTTTAAATATTCAGAATGATTGGAGCTTGGAGAAATAGATTGGGCTGCATGGTGCTCTTGCACAGAGCTGAAACCGACCGAACTTGAGTTAGGTCTAAGCCTGTCTAGGAAAAGTGTTGCGAGTCGGACCGCTTCTTAAACCCTAGCGGTTCTTTTGGGAGGTAGGGCATAAGATGTCATTTCGTCAAAGGAAAGCTATGCTGTGTTAACGGGGCTCCGTGGCCTAGCGGTTAAAGGCGCTGACTCTTAATCATTAGGTCTCTCACCGCTGTGGTTCGGGCCTCGCTCGGATCACACGTGAGACGCCAAGTTCTGCAACGGAAGGTCAGGTGGTTTTTCTCCGGGTACTCCGGTTTTCGCCCGCCTCTGATTAACGATCGGCTCGATATGAGTGAAATAATATTGTAAGGGCTGTAGAACCCCCCCCCCCCCCCCCCCACACACACACACAAAAAAAAATGTGCAGCTGTTTTCTTGTTTCAAGCTTAGCATTCAAACAAGAATTTATTGTAAAACAACGGATGAAAATAATATCAACATTAATAATAATGGTCATGGAAGCATGGACGACACCGTATCGTGAGCAAAGTCCTCTTAGACCCCGTCGGGGTTCACTAACTTTGATCTTGATCCGCTCCTGCTCATTCTTCAATAAACGTTAAGAATAACCTTCATTTCTTACGTGAATCTTTTTCCCTATTGGGGAATCAAGATTGTTAAGGGGAATGGGAACAATTTCAGGGGAGGCAACTCCTGCAAAAATATTTTTGCCTCCCATGTCAATAGGGGTAAACTCTTAAAGGAGCAAATTATTTCCTTTAAGAGTTAACCCCTTTTTCAGTGAGACAGGGCTTATAGAAAAACGAACAGGAAGTCCCGAAAATTGTCTCCCTTAGAAAAATGGCGGAAAAAATCTGCCCGGTGTTCCTATTCCCCTTAAAAGCTCGGATTTGTTAAAATGATGTGTTCCATTTTATATCCCAGCAGGCACACGTAGCTAGGGCAACGTCAAATCAAGGTCGGTGAAACGTCGTGACGTTGCATCGACGTTGATGTGACGTCATAATTACGACATGTGCCTGCTGGGATACTATGATGTCACACGCGTGGCGATTTCAAAAGAAACTCGTGAAACGAACTTTTGGCGAGTTTTATACGTTGCATGACCTCGAGTTACAGAGCAAAGTGAAGTTGGTTTGTTTTTCGTTTTTCGTTTTTCGATATTCACTTTCTGGTGAAAAAAGGTGAAGTTGGTTTGTTTTTCGTTTTTCGTTTTTCGATATTCAATTTTTGGCGAAGATAGGTGAAGTTAGTTTGTTTTTCGTTATTCGTTTTTCGTTATTCGATTTGAAGCCGCATATCGTATTTTAACATTCGAAATCCTATTTTTTGAAATTCGAATAGGGACCGAATATCGCGTTTTGACATTCGAAATCCTATTTTGACATTCGGATTGGGGAAGAATATCGTATTTTGATATTCAAAATCCTATTTTGACATTCGGATTGGGGCAGGATATCGTATTTTGATATTCAAAATCCTATTTTGACATTCGAATTGGGACCGAATATCGTATTTTGATATTCGAAATCCTATTTTGACATTCGAATTGGGGCAGAATATAGTATTTTGATATTCAAAATCCCATTTTGACATTCGAATTGGACCGAATATCGTATTTTGATATTAAAAATCCTATTTTGACATTCGAATTGGGACCGAATATCGTATTTTGATATTCAAAATCCTATTTTGACATTCGAATTGGGGCAGAATATAGTATTTTGATATTCAAAATCCTATCTTGACATTCGAATTGGCCCCGAATATCGTATTTTGATATTCAAAATCCATGGTTGACATTCGAATTGGGGCAGAATATAGTATTTTGATATTCAAAATCCTATTTTGACATTCAGATTGGGGCAGAATATCGTATTTTGATATTCAAAATCCTATTTTGACATTCGAATTGGGACCGAATATCGTATTTTGATATTCAAAATCCACTTTTGACATTCGAATTGGGGCAGAATATAGTATTTTGATATAGTATTTTGAAAAATGTTTTATACACTATAAACGTGTTTCATTTAAGAAATAATCTCCACGTACCGTGTGTTATCGTGATTAACACACGGTGTTGGAGGGCAGATTGCGAAATATTAATTCACGACGGCGGACTATTTTGCAGCGGATGTCGACAGAAGGAAATGTTTACATGCAACGTCACGATGACGCCAAATTGCACGCACCACGTTGACGACGTGAATTATCGCATATTTGCAAACGCTGACGTTTCCACTGGGTTCAATGGGAAAAACGTTAACGTCATGTTAGAATGAAGGATCACACTCGATCACGATTTGTGCGGACAAACATTGGTCACAATGTAGCACCACGCCATATTCAAAACGCTGTTTCTACGGGGTCCCTTTAGAAACAAGAAATCATACAATATTTAAATATACAAACCAAAAAGGCTTATATACAGTGGACGGTCTGACTCACATCACTTTGCCTGGGTAGGCTTAGTCCTTTTAAGCTGTTTACCAGTGCTCGTGCCAGTGTGGTCAGTTTCAGCTCTACATGGAAGCATCATGCAGCCAAATCTGAAGCCCCGATGGGTGGGGCGGAATCGGTTTTATAGAGTCTGTCCATGATTCAACACTTCTCATGCCGTTAGGCGTATTGCATAATATTCAATACAATCTGGTACAGTAATAAATATATTCTGCACTATGGTGAAGAATAGGGAAGACTCCCGCAGAAACCACCCCAAACTTAACCCCGGCTACAATATTGTTTTCGGATGTCATTATTATACATGTATGTAGTTGATATAGTCATTAACGACTAGATCAAACATCGTGCAGACAAACACGGAGAAAAACCGTAGCTCCAGTCGGAGTAAAACAAAGGAAAAAAAATGTGATATAAAATCTCTGTACATTCCATCTCGGATTGCCCCGTCTTTTTATGAATGTGGTCCTTATCTGCGTATTACCTTACAGTTGATGAGGCATAAAGCGCTCACTCACTCACCTCACAAACACACTCAATCACTCACATGCACAAGCTTACAAGGGGGTGGACGGCCCCCGCCCATCGAGGCTTGAAGAAATAGAGGGGCTGCTTGATGCTTCCACGCAGAGCTGAAATCGACCCGCACACGAGTACTGGTAATCCGTTTAGAGGATCCAAGACTGCCCAGGCAAAGCGATGCGAGAATATAAACCCTATTGGTTTCATTGGGTGGCAGGGCTTGAGATGTCATTTCATCTCGATGTCGGGTAAAAGTCCCACAAAATTGGAAGCAACGTCTCCAAAATGACCTTTACAGTGTTGACGGGGACGTTAAACCTCAAATCATACAAAACAAACAAGGGAGGTGGTACGCCTCAAACTTATTTTTATTTAGCATTTCAAGGCAAGGAGTAGAAGCTTATGATTGGTTGCGGCCAATATCAGTTGGACACCCCAGTGACGCAAGATACACGTCACCTTGCCTCACCCAACCAGCACAAGCCGACCACACGCGACCTCCAGTAAACCACTTAGAAGGCTTAAGCCTACCCAGGCAAAGTGGTGCAAGTCGGGCCGTCCATGCATATATGAGTTTGATTGGGCGACAGGGCTTGAGATGTAATTTCATCTCAATGTCGGGTAAAAGTCCGACAAAATTGAAAGCAACACTTCCGAAATCAAACCTAAATAGTGTTGCGAGGACGAATCTCAAATCAACCCAAAAAAAACTTCTTTGTATTTAATAAATTTTGATATCGCGAATCTTACACAAATGGTCCTTTCGTATGAAAGTTACGAAACGGGCCTTCGAATTGGATTTTAAATTGGATTTTTTGCCTTTACTATGACCATTTGCCCTGCAAATGTACATCGCTGACATACGTTACAGTTGTTCCCGCCAAAATAGAAATTATTTACATTTCAAGTGAAAATACTAATGTAAACCTATAGAAAACAATGCAGTTCATACTTCCATGAACGCATCAAGTCATATGATTTTCCATGACGTCAAGTGACGCCAGTCTAAACCATGGTTCTCTATGATCTCATTGGGCGTTCCGCTCTTTATAGAAAACTGCGTGTAAATGTTTTTCAGCTTTAACAGTTTGCCTTATAAGTGAGGAAAAAAGAATGTAAATATAAGAAATATTTTTTCGATGTTCATGAAGGTATGAACGACAGCTGGTCGCTTGCAAAGTTTATATGAACCCCTTCGGAGTTCATTTACTTTGCAGGCGACCCTGTTCGTTCATACTTTCATGAACAGCAGAAAAATAAAAGTCATTTCTTAAATGCACGTGGCGTCATACTATTTCATGACACTGAATATAAAGACGGCATATGATGGTTGTGAACATTGTATGCGTAAAAGTAGCAGGACATGCATAAGCGTAGGAACATGGACCCGCTGTGCCACAGGATCAGTTTTTAAATAACAGACAAAAGTGATATGCGCCAGCCTCCCTCCCCAAACACCCCCATCCCCCGACACACAAACCTGTCGGCCCCACCCACCCATCGGGGCATGAAGAAATAAATTGGCTGCATGACGCTTCCACGCAGAGCTGAATCCGACCGCACACGAGTACTGGTTACCCACTTAGAGGATCTAAGCCTGCCCATAGGGGCTTGAATCTTTTTTTTTTTTTTCATGATTCAAGCCCCTATGGCATGCCCAGGAAAAGCGGCGCGAGTCGGACCGTCCATGCTTATAAACCCTATTGGTTTCATTGGGCGACAGGCTTGAGAAGTCATTTCATCTCAATGTCGGGTATAAGTCCCTCAAAATAGGAGCAACGTCTCAAAAATGGCCTGTATATAGTTGAAAGGGACGTTCAACATCCATTCAATCAATCAAACATACACACACCTACCCTGACAAAAACAGCCAAGTCGTTTAAGACCCCCTTTCGCTTGTAAGAACCTTCCTACACCAAACAATAAATTGTTACTCTGTTACCAGTATTATACAGTATTATGTAAAGGGAAGTTTTTATACAGCTCTATCGGTCGAAAACTGTGAAATCCCAGTTGTTTTATACGACTTGCGCTCCAAGGAGGAAAAAAAAGTGGCTCGACCGGGACCCGAACCCAGGGCCTCTTGAATATGATGCAAACACTTTACCGTCTGAGCTACCGAGCATGACTGGTAATATTGGGCAAATAAAAGCTCTCGTGTTTGCCGTTGTTGATATATACATGCATGTGTCAAGGTCAAATCTTAAAAGTTAAGGTACCTACCTGGGTTACCTTAAATATTTAAGGATATTCTCTGGTTAAGTATCGACTTAAACGAAAGAAATTCTTTGTAGTTCACTTTATACGACAGTTAAGTAAATACTTAGTTTAAGTAGGTACTTAAAATTTAAGTACGCATTGTAATCCTGGGCCCAGATCATGATAAAACTATATTTATACCTAATGTATATGTATATAAATGCATTTGCCGTGTAGCCACCGATGCTGTAGACAGCCCTGTCCGCACCCCATCCCCCACCCCAATCACAGACATGCATAGGAAAAACGTTTCATCGAATATGTACGCTCAGCGTAGACTCCTTGTAGTCTTATCTTTGCTGTGTGGTGTAAGGAAGGCATCTTCAAACGGACAGTAGGGGCTGTGGTCGTACTGAATGCATTACGAAAACACGCCTATTCAAATATATTGGAAATATTTTACCACCAAAAATGAAGTTATTTTTTAGATAAAAATGCTAATATTTTTCACATTTCTGCTAAAAATATAGACTGTGGGTACACGTTAGAACCGCCTCATAGAGGCGGTTCTGACGAGTACCCACAATCTATATTTTAGAGCAGAAATAAGGTAAATAAGTTTACCCCTATAAACCCCAGTTTTACTATACAAATGTGGGGTTCAAGGGGGTCAGATTTAAATAGGCGTGTTTTCGTGATGGTTGCGCAGGCTCATCTTAAACATTACTGAATACACGGGTACATGTACAAAGCACATTTGAACCTACCATACGTCCCGTGTGGCCAGCGAAGGCTCCGATCCGCGCAGTCTGATATGAGTCTTCGCTATTCCCCGGAGCCTTTTATGGCCTCTCAGCTATTCGTGAGCACAAAGCAGAGTTTATCCGGGTTGGCTTGTAGCATGGGCTGATCTGATTCTTAATTAGCCGCAAAAGTCTTAAACTAGGTTCTGTCGTACATCAGCTCATGTTCGCTTGTCATGTCTATTTTTTGTTTGTTTGTTTGCTGTGAGGTTTAACGCCTCGTCAACACTATTTAGGTCATTTTGGAGACACTGCTTCCAGTTTTGTCGGACTTTTACCCGACATTGAGATGAAATGACATCTCGACCCCTATGAAACCAAAAGGCTTATGCATTGAGCGGTCTGACTCACATCACTTTGCTTGGGCAGGCTTAGCCCTTCTAAGCGGTTTACCAGTACTCATGTGTGGCCAGTTTCATCTCTGCGTGGAAGCACCATGCAGCCCAATCTATTTCTCCAAGCCCCGATGGGCGGGGGCGAAATACAATGTTTGTAATAATTATAAATTTTGAATGAGGTTTTGCAAGTGAGTACCCCCAACTGAGTACCCATGAGGTACTCATCATTACGGTATAAAATCCATGTGACATAGCGTTATGCATTATGAGATACATGTATTTCCAAAAAAGGTATTTTTTTCTGAGGAAACTGTGTGATTCTTTTCGTATTTATGCTCCAAACATATGTTGTGGGTATTCGTTAGAACCGCCTTATTGAGGCGGTTCTAACGAGTACCTACAACCTATGTCTTGGAGCAAAGATAAGAAAAAAAACAGTGGATATCCCTGTAAACCCATATTTTCGCCATTTAAAGTGGTGTTTAGAGGGGTGTCCATTACATGGACCTATTAACATGATGCTCTCGACCACACAATTGGAGAAATAGGCACCACAAAATATGCATATTTATCATATGACGTCGTTGATAAGCAGTGGATAACGTCGTTTTTGTTTGTTTGATTCGTGAATAAAATACGTTTTAAATGCCATATGATAAATAGAATTCGTGCTCATGTATTATTGAATTTATTAAACTCGTTGAGGAAAAGGGATAAAAATGCTCGACAAAGCCTCGCATTTTATCCCTTTCCCTCAACTCGTTTAATAAATTCAATAATACACGAACACTCATGTAAGATCCTCTATGTACTCACAAGATAATGAGACGTCCGTCCGTTTCAAATGTATCCAAAACGCAGGTCCAGTCATTAATTGTTTGGCCTTCAACTACGAGAGAATATCCGGACACAGTGGTGGTGTCAAATACAACATCCCCATGAATGCTGTCGACCCACGTACTGGACAGAAACGGCTGGGGCCAAGTACAAACAGAACCTGAAATAAATAAATAAATAAATAGAAAATCTACTTTTGCCATATGCGTTTGTTTATGTAGGAGTATTACGGCTCATTTAACAGAATTTAGGTCATATCCAGTCTTTGTTTGTTTGATTTGAGGTTTAACGTCCCCGTCAACACTGTAAAGGTCATTTTGGAGACTTTGCTTCCAATTTTGTGGGACTATTACCCGACACTGAGATGAAATGTCATCTCAAGCCCTGTCACCCAATGAAACCAATAGGGTTTATTAGCATGGACGGTCCGCCTCGCACCGCAGTTCCTGGACAGGCTTAGATCCTCTAAGCGGTTTGCCAGTAGTAGTATGCGAGCCGGATTCAGCTCTGCGTGGAAGCATCATGCAGCCCATATATTTCTTCAAGCCCCTATGAGCGGGGGCGTCATATCGAGTCTGTCAGTCTACCTAACCTCACTTCCTGGGCAGGCTTATTTATAATCGTTTAACCGGTACAGTGTACATTCTTTCGCAAAGAAAAAAGAACCCGTCAACTGGCCTTCTTGAAGCAGCGGAAGGGAGAGAATGACCATAGAAAAAAACAGAACCTGTGACTTCCTGATCATGAATTTGAAGAGCATCCGACTGAGCTACCGAGGACGGATTGCCATTTGCAAACAATAATACCCTGTCGCATCATCACGAAAACACGCCTATATAATTTTGACCCCCTTGAATCCCAATTTAATATAGTAAAACTTGGGTTTACAGGGGTAAACCTTATTTTTCTTATTTCTGCTCGAAAATATAGATTGTGGGTACTCGTTAGAACCGTCTCGATGAGGCGGTTCTAACGAGTGCCCACAATCTATATTTTGAGCAGAAATAAGAAAAATATCACAATTTTTCACCATAAAATTTTATTTTTTTCGGCGATAAAGGTGGCAATGTATTTGTATAGGCGTGTTTTCGTAATACAATACATACCCTGTCGCATTGTCACGTCGAATGTATGTTTTCAGATCAACGTATCACACGAGACGCGGGACGTCGAGCGTGCTGCATACGATCTGGAAACATCAAAGTGGCGTCATACTTGCGGCAGATCAAGTTACTGTAGTGATATAGTAAATACATTGTTAGTGTCATTAATAATAAAATATAATCGGTGAGCCTTAGACAATTTTATAGGGGCGAGCTTTAGCGAGCCCCTATAAAAATGTCGCGGCGAACCGATTAAATTTTATTATTAAAGACACTAATCATGTATTTAGTTTATACCTCAATTCAAAAATCAAGAGGTTTTGCAATAATTTAGCAAATTTAAGCAAAAAAGACAGCAGACAGTGTGGCATGTTAAACGACATTCAGTGCCATGGCGCGCACAGGTAGTATAACGTGACGTCAACAAGTGCAAAGTTTCTGACGTCACCACGCCAAAAAGACGTAGGAAACAACATGGACGCTCGAATAAAAGTTTCTCAGCGCTTTACATTCTGTATGAAAATCTGCAAATAAGTAGTTTATTTTAGCCTTTGAAATTATTTTCGAGGTTGAGACTCAACTGCAGTAGCAGTGCGCAGTTATTCCAACGGGGCATTCAAACCAGAAAAGGCCGAGGAGGTAAGAATTTAGCTGACATTTCTGAAAATCTGTTTAAATAAATATTGCAAAGATTTTAACTTGCAGTTTCGTTGTTTTCCCATGTAATACAGGTTGCATGTTATTGTTTACAATTGTAAATTAGTGACCTGAAAAGTAGGCCCTGTCTATAATCGGTCCCTAGACGTATTATAGGTCAGTAGAAGGTATTATAGGTCACTACCGATAATAGCGTGCAGTTATTCGACCCCCTTTATTAGGTCACTTCATTCTAGTAGGTGAAGACTGATTAACCCTTTTTGTACCAAATGGAATCTTCCCCCTTATATAAAGCAGGAGTCCATTTCAAAATTTAGGGGTGTCAGGTTGTGTTTTCTTCAAAATGTTCAAGGAAAATGGTTGAACATTTTGCAAACAGTGTAGGCCCTGATCAGACGCCGCGTTCTGCGTCGTCTGATCTGGGTCCGCCATGTTTGCCAATTACCCGTTTTGGGGTTTTCGGTACTAAATAGGTTAAATATGTTCTACAAAAGGGTTATCCTTTGGAAGCAAGGAATACACCACAGAACTGAAACGTATTGAGTGTAAATGTTTTCTGGACCAGACTACCTAGTTTCGGTCAATTACGCCTCATCAGTGGCCCTGAACTATTTTCAAAATTCCACAATGGAATCAATGATCCCAAAGGACAAAAAGACAGAGAAGGGTTTCTGTTGATAAAGTTGTTGCGCAGGTTTTGTTTGTTTTAATTAAGGTTTTACGTCCCCGTCAACACTATTTAGGTGGTTTTGGAGACGTTGCTTCTAATTTTGTGGGACTTTGACCGATATTGAGATGAAATGTCATCTCAAGCCCTGCCGCCCAAACAAACCAAAAGGGTTTATATGTAGGGACGGTCCGACTCTCACCATTTTGTCTGGGCAGGCTTAGACTATTTAAGCGGTTTAACAGTACTCATGGTTTACCAGTACTCATGTGCGGTCGGTTGCAGCTCTGCGTGGAAGTATCATGCAGCCCAATCTATTTCTCCAAACCCCGATAGGCGGGGGCCGATTGTGTAGATTTACATCAAGGGCACATAATTATTGTGCACTAAACCTTTCCATATACATGTATAAAATGGGGTTTACAAGGATATTAACTGCACCCCTTTGCTTGCGCGATGGGCCTTATTTGTTTGTTTGTTTGTTTGATTTGAGGTTTAACGTCCCCGTCAACACTGTAAAGGTCATTTTGGAGACGTTGCTTCCAATTTTGTGGGACTTTTACCCGACATTGAGATGAAATGACATCTCAAGCCCTGTCGTCCAATGAAACCAATAGGGTTTATTAGCATGGACCGCCTAGCACCGCGGTTCCTGGACAGGCTTAGATCCTCTAAACGGTTTACCAGTACTAGTGTGCGGGCCGGAATCAGCTCTGCGTGGAAGCATCATGCAGACCATATATTTCTTCAAGCCCCTATGGGCGGGGGCCACATGGGCCTTATTTAAACTTAAATATACCACTAAACAATAATATTTAGGCCTGTTGAAACAACTTAACAGCAGGTTTTGGGATCATCCTTAGACGAAGCTTTAGTTAGTTTTATCACTTATTGCATTACGCAAACACGCCTATACTAATACATTGCCACCTTTATCGCCGAAAAAATGAAAATTTTATGATGAAAAATTATGATATTTTTCTTATTTCTGCTCTAAAATATAGAGTGTGGGTACTCGTTGGAACCGCCTCGATGAAAAATAAGGTGTACCCCCAGAAACCCCAGTTTTACTGTATAAAAGTGGGGTTCAAGGGTGTCAAAATTATATAGGCGTGTTTTCGTGATAGAAACTGGGACGAGAAAAAAAATATAAGAAAAGAAAATGAATTTATTTATTTACAAAATGAATCTTACCTGTAAACTTAAATTGATTAATTATCACAGAAATAATGAAAAGGTAGCAAAATTCCATTTTTTTTCACCAAAAAGTTATATATGATACCAGAACATGACAACGTATATAAATAAACATATATCTTCCGCTCATGTTAAATAGGACTTAGCGCACAGGCGCGCAGTGATGGTTCTGGCAAGCCTGCGCTTTTGCGCAGGCTTGTCAGAACCATCAATGCTCGCACAGATTATAAATGGGCTTAGGCAATTTTTGGATGGGGAATTAGAGAGATCCGGCGCGCTACTTGTTTAAAGCGCTAAACAATCTCCTTTTCTCGTTACTGGGCTCTGTCAAAAACGGTGGAATTTGTGAATGATCTTTATGTACAAGTTTTTGCATATATATATATATCTTTTGTTTTTGTTCAATCATTTTCTATTGAAATTGCCAATGAATGTATACGAGCATACTTCACTGCCGATAAAAGACGAATATGATATGGATGACTCATTCCAAACAAAAGGGAATTATTTTCTTTTTTTTTAATTGTTCAAGATATTGTTTTAAAGATCGTGACGGTACATCCATTCTTTTGGGGTGGGGTGGGTCTGGGTTGGACAGGGTTTTTTTTTTAGTCGGCCGACCCCATTGTCTTGCTATGTATGTTTAGTAGTTAATATCTGAAAATCGGTTATTTATCTGAAAATTTTGATGTCCCCGACTGCACCCCTGCAACTAAGTTTACATTACAGTTGGGTTAAGTTTTTTTTTTATTATTATTTTATACTTAGCAGTGAAATTGATGCAGATCTGAAACAAATAAAAATGATATTTTCACAATATGTGTGATATTTTTACAGTGTGAAAAATAACATGACCATGTTATTTTCACAGTAGCAACTGGGACTACTTTTTTGTATAAAAATTAAAAATAATTTACTCTTTTCGATAAATACCAATACAGTCGAACTTCAATGGCTCGAACACCTTTGGGACCTCGAAAATCTGTTAGAGACAGGGGTAGTTCGAGCCACCGAGGTTACTGTCAGGAGGCATAACGCGATACTTTTAAACATCTTTTCGGTGTTCTATTATGAAACTATATGCTGTGTGTACTCATTAGAATCGCCTCCTCGAGGCGATTCTAATGAGTACACACAGCATACATTTGCAAGATAAAAGACTAAAATCTCCTTAATTATCCCCCAGTATTTCTTATGTAGGGGATTTCGCTAGGGACTCAAGAACAGGTTCGACTCATCCATGGTAAACGAGCCATCGATGTTCGAGCCATCGAAGTTCTACTGTATTTCATTCACTGTGAAGAAAACTTATTTCACCGAGTCTGTTGAAAGCACCAGAAATTTTCACGAGTGCGAAGCAAGTAACAAAGAGTTGTTAAGTTACATATCATCGCCAAAGTCTCGTATAAAATAAAAGGAAAATATACTTTTCATAAGGAAAACACACCCGTGCGACATAGTGCATTTTTCACCTCTCCAACATGGCTACTTTTCTGAAGAAAATCCGCGATATTTTTCTTATTTATACTGCAAACATAGGTTGTGGGTACTCGTTAGAACCGCCTCATTGAGGCGGTTCTAACGAGTACCCACAACCTATGTCGTGGAGCAGAAATAAGAAAAATAAGGTATACCCCGTAAACCCCAGTTTTCTCTGTACAAAGTGGGGTGTAGGGGCGTGTTCATTTCACGGACTTGTTCACGTGATGTTTTTCGATAATTACCAAAAATAGTTCATCTCGATAATTGAAAACGTCTGAATTTTCAACACACTCAATGATGTATGTTTGGGGATTCAACTCAAAAATGTTCATTCTTACGCTTTCTAAAGAATTCCTAATATGTACCTGGCATTTTTACAGACTTCGATGACTTTGGAATTATAAGGAATGAATTATCATTTTTGTTGACTTTATCGATGTCTAAACACCGGCGAATCACTAACAGATTCAGCATGAAGCCCTGCATTCCAATAGTAAAGACTTGACTAAGCTTGTGGCCTTTGCATTCACTTTATTAGGCGCTATATCGATGCACATTGAGCCAAACATTCCTTGTTAAGAAAGTGAAGGCTGTAATCTGGCTGTATGGGTAGTAGATGCATGACCTGCTCTGTTTCTTTATTTTGCAGGCGGATTATATTCTAATGTGCACAGCAAGAACTTGGAGCAGATGGTTTTACGATGAATATTGTATCTTGAATGCTTCAGTCACATATTACGATAACCCACCAGTGCGACATAGCGTATTGGTAGGCCTACTTTTCTGATGAAAACATTTAACATTTTTCTTATTTATACTGCAAATATAGGTTTTGGGTGCTCGTTAGAACCGCCTCATTGAGGCGATTCTAACGAGTACCCACAACCTATGTCTTGGAGCGGAAATAAGAAAAATAGTGTATTGCCCCTTAAACCCCATTTTTCTCTATATGAGGTGGGTTTTTGGGATATGCTCATTTCACGGACTTGTTCGCGTGTCGGAACAATTTGCGTTTCAAACGTAAGACTAAAAAAACATCAAACAACACTATTTTAATAATTGACTATTGAACAGTCTTGAACATGGCCAACTTTATCTGACATTAGCCCGATTACTTTCAACCGTGACAGTCGCACAAAAAGTCAATATTGGGTTGTCTCCCTTTGACTGAGGCCTATGATTAAAAACTTATCGTGTACCTATCGTGTAATCAACATTGTGTTTTAATCCGACTGTGTGTGAAAATGACCCCGGGGGATATTGACCGATAGATACGTCTAGTTAATTTAGAACGGCGTGTTTTGGTACTTTAAGCGAGAAAAAATCACTCTTTGTCAAACTGTTAAAATTGAGCCTTTTTTGTACTTAAAATATCATGGATTCTATGGATTTTTTTCTGGAATGTGATATTCCACATTATTAAAAAAACACACAAAAAAATTTATAGTTAACTCATTTAGTATCAGATACCCTAAAACAGGTACCCTGGCAAACAGTGCAGGCCCAGATCAGACGCCGCAGTTTTCTGATATTTTATTTACTCTCTACCTTCTAGTGTCTGCCTATCTTCAATTTTCAACCACTTACATGTTTATTCTATGATTTGGTGAAGGTCTTATATACATCCCATGGAAATGCCATTTCCATAATAGAGTATCTCAAAATATACATGTACATAAAATGACATTACGCAAACACGCCTATACAAAAACATTGCCACCTTTATCGCCGAAAAAATGAAAATTTTTGAATGAAAAATTGTGATATTTTTCTTAATTCTGCTCAAAATATAGATTGTGGGCACTCGTTAGAACCGCATCATCGATGCGGTTCTAACGAGTACCCACAATCTATATTTTAGAGCAGAAATAAGAAAAATAAGGTATACCCCCGGAATCCCCAGTTTTACCATATAAAAGTGGGGTTCAAGGGGGTCAAAATTATATAGGCGTGTTTTCGTGATGATGTTTAAGCAAGCCCCACAAAGACCGAGGGAAAACAAAATCCATACACATTTTACATGAAAAAAATGTACGACTCATAAATAAAAATGCTAACAGTTTTTTGTTAGCAATCAAGGCAAATGCGATTCTTTTTAATTTGAAAAGAAATCTGATTTGTTTGAATTCTAATGTTAACGTGCATGCTGAATGGAGTTGAGCTTAAAAATAGATAATAAAAGATCTATTAAAAACGAACAAATAAACATAAAATAAATATAATAAAAAAGCTTCTGACTGAAGTGACCCATATTCAAAATTGACTAAGAAACCATCAAGACAAATATTTTGAGCAATATTCATGATGATTACTTAGAAAATGTGACCTTTGGAGTCTTTTGATTTGGATTGGTGACCCATATTCAAACTTGATCCAAACTGGACGGTCCGACGCGCACTACTTTGCCAGGACATGCTTTGACCTTCTAAAAGCGGTTTACCAGTACTCATGTGCGGCCAGATTCAGCTCTGCGTGGAAGCATCATGCAGCCCAGTCCATTTCTCCAAGCCCCGATGGGCGGAGTCCCAAACTTTGAAAGTAACTATATTTTTTCAACATTCCAGAACTTTCGTTTCTTTCCGGACTATTATAACTATAGGAAAGTGAACAACTTGTCTACAATAAGTCCCTCATATCACAGATTATCAATTGCAAGTAGTATAATGAGGCCGAAAAGTGGGTCCATCACGAAAACACGCCTATATAATTTTGACCCTCTTGAATCCCACTTTTATATAGTTAAACTGGGGCTTCCGGGGGTATACCTTATTTTTCTAATTTCTGCTTTAAAATATAGATTGTGTGTACTCGTTAAAACCGCCTCGATGAGGCGGTTCTAACGAGTGCCCACACTTTATTTTTGGAGCAGAAATAGGAAAAATATCACAGTTTTTCATCATACAATTTTCATTTTTTTCGGCGATAAAGGTGGCAATGTATTTGTATAGGCGTGTTTGCGTAATGCAGACATGTAGATCTTATAATCAATATTATGATGAACAATAAATATCTATGCATAAAACATGTCTGCTTATATAGGGTTGTTTTGTTTGAGTCGGGGCTTAACGCCACCCCCCCCCCATCCCACCCACCAACACTGTATAGATCATTTTGGAGACGCTGCTTTCAATTTGTAGGACTTTTACCGTCATTGAGATGAAATGACTTCTCAAGCCCTGCTGCTCAATGAAACCAATATGGTATGGTCGCACAATTTTGCGTGGGCAGACTTAGATCCTTTTAGCGGTTTAACAGGACCCTTTATAGGTTATGGGTCAACAGACATTGCACACAATGAAGACGCACAGATACATAGGCTGACCTTAAACTTTGATATTTTCACATGTCAGAATATAAGAATATAAGAGGGGTGGATGGAAAAATCCGTCCCGAAGGACACTGTCCGGCATCACAAGGCTTGTCGAGTGATGCCGGACAGTGATCCCGAGGGACGCATTTTTCTATCCGCCCCTCACACCCATATATAGGATTCTTTTTCTTGCATACCTTTCATTTCTTAGCGCGGATTTTTAATGCTGCAGTCACTTCGGTTACCGACATCCGCCATTTTGTGATGACACAACAGGAATGTTTAGTGACGTAACGCATGACGACGCCGCGCATGAGGTTGTAATCAACCAGTGCATTTATCAAACACGCGATTATATTCGATTTTGGGTCGGAACACTTAAATTTCTATCCCAGAGTAAAATCACGGATTTCCTTGTCTGGTGTGCAAGAAGACAATTTTCTTCCTGCCGCTGCTAAAGTATAGTCGTCGTCATCGTAACAAGTCAGCATAATCACAGTATGGGAGCGGAAGTGAACGGGCATTTGCGATTGAACAGCACTTGCGATTTGTACAGTGGACGATCAGTCACTTGCGGTATAATATTTTCACCGACACGGTAAGGAATTTCAATTTTGTTCCGCGAACATAACGCTAATGTGCAATTTATATGTCTTGATGGTAAGATGGATGTTTTATCATATTCCAACCGCAGAAACATGCTATTTTTTTAATGGCACGAGAAGAGATAGATTTTTGATCACTTTGTTTATCGTCATGCTATAACCGGTTGACACAACTGCAAATACGCATAAAACGTGTGCCAGTAAGCATTTCCTTTGTTATTAAGCATTTGAGTCTTCCAATAGTATCACTGATTGAATAGAAATCAAAGACATCTTCAAAATGCAAATCAGATCGAATGACTGTTAAAAGTATGACACAGGCGAAAAAACAAACCGTTCAGATCACTTGCTTTTGTAACTATTCGGATTGTACAGGTCAATTGCGATTAGATTGAACGGTCACTTGTTAGTATGCTGAAGTCATTCGCTTAAGCTGCATGATGCTTCCACGCAGAGCTGAATCCGGCCCGCACACGAGTACTGGTAAACGGCTTAGAGGATCTAAGCCTGCACAGGCATTGCGCTGCGAGTAGGAGCATCCTTGCTTGTAAACCATATTGCTTTTGTTGGGTGACAGGGCTTGAGATGTCATTTCATCTCAGTGTCGGGTAAAAGTCCCACGAATTGGAAGCAACGTCTCCAAAATGACCTACATAGTGTTGATGGGGACGTTAAATCAAACAAAATCAAACATTCGCTTAATCGCACCTGTATTCCCCATCTCCACAATACTCACTCATACTGTTCTGATGTATCACAGTATCTCCTCTTTTCTGGCAAAGAGGTAAATTACAGATGAGCGTCTGACTAGTGATCAGGAGGACGCGGGTTCGATAACATTCTTTCCTGGAGATTGATCATGATGTCTTTTCTACGGACATTCTCTCCCTTCCGCTAGCCCTGCCCATAGAGGCTTGAAGAAATATATGGGCTGCATGATGCTTCCACGCAGAGCTGAATCCGGCCAACACACTAGTACTGGTAAACCGCTTAGAGGATCCAAGCCTGTCCAGGAACCGCGTCACGAGGCGGACCGTCCATGCTAATAAACCCTATTGGTTTCATTGGGCGACAGGGCTTGAGAAGTCATTTCATCTCAATGTCGGGTAAAAGTCCCACAAAATTGGAAGCAACGTCTCCAAAATGACCTTTACAGTGTTGACGGGGACGTTAAACCTCAAATCAACCAACCAATCTCCCTACCGCTGATGCAAGAAGGACAGTTGTCAGTTTCTGGCGAAACAATTTGCAATGTACTGGTTAACCGCTTAAGTATAAGCCTCCTCGGGAAAAAGTGTGGATAGGTAAACTGACCAGGTCAAAAATGACCTGAAACAGTGTTGACGGGGCCATTTGTGTTGCTCTTTAACGGCCCTGACAAGAAAACCAGGGTACCCGAAGAAAAGTCACATGACCTTCCATTGCAAAGCTGGAATTTCACATATAACCCGAGCGAGCTTCGAACTCTAGATTTGATAGACCTAATAATTAAGAGTCAGTGCTCTTATCCACAAGCCCACGGCTCCAGACCAGACAGCATAGATTACTTAATTGCTGGTATACGCAAGAAAACGCCTTCTAGACGACGTTCCTGTGAATGATGGACGCAAGTAGTCGTCATTAGGCGCCCATGGGAGTAGACACTATAGACGTAGGGTTTAACACGGAAGTATAGCCATTAGTCACCCACGTTGACGTTGACAGGTTTTAAGGTAACCGGACACTATAAGCACATAGGGGCTACCCCTAGAATATGTCCAGGATTGGTTGTTCCACTTTCTAAAAGGCTTTTGCACGGAGTGATACTTTGGGACCAATGCACCACTCTCGTCTCAGGCACGGTGCAATAAAAGGAACGTGGTCTGTAAGTTACAGAAATTTCGATAACCGGTCAGAAAAATAGCAGGCTGCACATCGCGGCTATGGAAGGTGGTCAATTTCGACCTGTAAACCGTGTCCCATAGCCAGTGCCAGTTAGAATATCTGACCAGGTGGTCTTTACAAAGGCCAGAGTACCGGCAAAATGCAGGCTAAACTTGGCATCTCCGGCGTTAGCTAATCATTCTGTTGCTGGCGTCACTGGTAGGCTGTTCCAATGACCAAACGGTCATTTTATTATACCAAGACCGAATAGGTTCGGGGTATATATCGACCAGCCTGGCGTCCGTCCTTCCGTAGACGCAACCTTGTGATGGCCATATCTCAAAAACCCTTTGAGATTCATTGATAGTTCACAAGGCTGAGACGGTGTGCCATGCGCAAGTGCCACAACTCTATTTGCAATAGTTTTTGCGTTAGTTCCCCTTCCAATAAAATAGAATGACAACTTGGTGGTGGCCATAATTCCTCATTTGAGACATATTGATGGTACCTGGCACAATTGTTCACTAGGCTGAGACGGCGTGTCATGCGCAAGAACAACACCTCTGGGTGCCATGGCTTTTTGAGTTACCTCCCCTTCCAATACAATAGAGTGACTCCAATATCCTTTGAGATATATTGATGGTACCTGGTACAATTGTTCACAAGGCTGACCCGGCGTGTCATGCATATGAAACACAACCCTAATTGCCATGATTTTAAGCTCACCAGAGCCGAAGGCTCCGGGGGAGCTTATAGGATAGGCAGTTGTCCGTCGTCGTCGTCCGTCGTCGTATGTCGTTGTCGTCGTCGTCTGGCTTCAACACTTTCAAACGACATCTCCTCTGAAGCCACTGGGCCGATTGGGATCGAATTTTATCTGTAGCATTCTTGTGCTGGGTGATTGAAAGTTTGTGTTTGTTTTTTATCAAAATCAGCTCATTAGTTTTGTTGCTATGGCAACTTGTAGTTTACATAGATTTTTAATGGGGAAAATTGAAAAATGGCATTTACTGCCAAACCTCTGCAGATATTTTGACAAAACTTTCATGAAATGTTCCATAGGCAATCTACTATCTGCAGTATGATTTTAGGCCTTCTGCTCATTTTAATGGTTGCCACGGAAACCAAAATGCAAAAAATAGACAAAAAATACTTTAAAAATCATCTCCTCAGAAACCATATGCTCTAGGAGGCTGAGACTTTATGAAAATATTCACCATATTTGCCTTTACAGGTTTTGTGTTTTTTTTTTTTTATGAAATTTGGCCTTTTAGTTTTGTTGATACTTAGAGTTTCCATTGACTTATAATGGGGAAAACCGGAAAATGGCATTTACTGCCAAATCATTGCAGATATTTTGACAAACCTTACATAAACATGTTCCTTGAGTAAACTTCTCTCAGCCATATGCTTTTATGTCAACCTGGGGGTCCCCTAGGTTGTGCCGGGGCCATGCCCCGCCCCCTCCACTTCATAAAATGCCTTATGTCTCAGAAACCTTACAGATCCCAGCCACTAAACCATATATATTCTTGTTCCTTATGATAAGATGCATTAAGTGACACCAACCAGGGGGTCCCCCGGGATGTGATGGGACATGCCATGCCCCCTTTATTTCATAAAATGCCATTTATCTCAGAAACCATTCAGATCCCCACCCCTAAACCATATATATTCTTGTTCCTTATGATAAGACACATTCAGTGATACCAACCTTGGGGTCTCTCGGGGTGCGCTGGGGCCATGCCCCACCCTTCCACTTCATAAATGCCATATATCTCAGAAACCATTCAGATCCCCACCCCTAAACTATATATATTCTTGTTTCTTCTTATGATAAGATGCATTCATTGACAACAATCTGGGGGTCCCGTAGGATGTGGCGGGGCTTATGCCCCACCCCTCCACTTCGTAAAAGGCCGAATATCTCAGAAACCGTTCAGATCCCCGCCCCTTACCCAAATTTAAATTCTTGTTCCTTATTATAAGACGCATTTAGTGACACCAACCTTAGGGTCTCCCTGGCCGCATGGGGGCTATGCCCGACCTCTCCACTTCATAAAAGGCCCAATATCTCAGAAACCGTTCAGATCCCCACCCCTAAACCATATAAATTCTTGTTACTTATGATAAGATGCATTCAGTGATAATAAACTAAGGATCTCCCAGGCCGCACCAGGGCTATGCCCCAACCCTCCACTTCATAAAAGGTGATATATCTCGGAAACCCTTCAGATCCCCGCCCCGAAACCATGTATATTCTTGTTTCTTATGATAAGACGCATTCAGCGACACCAATCTGGGGGTCCCCTAGGATGTGCCAGGGCTATGCCCCACCCCCTCCACTTCGTTAAAGGCCCAATATCTCAGAAACTGTTCGGATCCCAACCCCTAAAGCATATAAATTCTTGTTCCTTATAATAAGACGCATTCAGTGATACCAACCTAAGGGTCTCCCACCCGTCCACTTCATAAAATGCCATATATCTCAGCAACTGTTCAGATCCCCACCCCTAAAATATGTATATTTGTGTTCCCTATAATAAGACTCATTCACTCACATCAACGTGGGGATTCTATGTGCTAGGGCAACATGCTGACGCCATGGCCCACCCCTCCACTTCATAAAAAGCCATACATCTCAGACACCATTAAGATCCCCACTTCATAATCATATATATTATTGTTTCTTATGATTAGACACATTCAGTCACACCAACTTGGTGGTCCACATTGGCCATTCCTCTCCTCATCATTTCATAAGAGGGCCTCATACCTTGGAAACTGTTCATATCCCCACCCCTAAACAATACATTTTCTTGGTCCTTATTATAAGACACATTCAGCGACAACAATCTTGGCTTTCCTGGGGTCTGCCAGGGCCATGCTCCAACCCCTCCGCAGCTTAAAAGGCCTTATATCTCCGGAACAGTACACATCCCAACCCCTATAGTCTTTCAAAATCAAGTGACGCAACCCCTCAAATTTTAATCGATTCACAATATTTGCAGCATTTGATCACGTTAAATGAATATCACTAACTTATCCACAGACTCACTACAGAGTGCAGTTTATTGGAGGCTCGAATAAGTCCACACACCCGAAAATCAAAACCACATATCGTAATACCGGGTATGTCCACCATACCATCAAGTGTTGCTTGGCATCGACGCCTCATGCTTCGAATTAAACGCTGTATCTGGTCTTGTGTGATGTTGGCCCATTCTTCATGTACCGCCATGGCAAGCTGCTGACGGTTGATTTGCGGATGATGTCGGCTGTACACACGTTTTCCGAGCTGGTCACAAAGGTGCTCGATTGGGTTTAAATCCGGCGAAAACGCAGGCCAAGGAATAACTTGCACACCATTTTGATTGAAAAAAAAATACCGAGTCCGATAACAGAATATATGTACTTGTAAGCTATTTTTTTGCAATTCACATAATGAATGAAGTAAATTTTAATGCGCTTTGTGAGTTATGTTAAAAGTAAAATAAACGTTACTGAAATGTGTCAAAGAAAAGATGCAATCGGGTCTTTAGCCTATGTCCATCGGAGACTGGGATGCACTGTACCTCCAGGCAGAGCTGAAACCGATCGCACATAAGTACTGGTAAACCGCTCAGAAGGTCGTCGCTTGGCCTCGCAAAGTGGTGCGAGTCGGTCCGTCCCTGCATATAAACCCTATTGGTTTGTTTGGGTGGTATGGGCAGAGATGTCATTTCATCTCAGTGTCGGTTAAAAGCCACAACATTGGAAGCAAGGTCTGCAAGATGACCTGAATAGTGTTGATTGGGACGTAGCACCTCAAATCAAATAAAGCGTGTGCTATCACTTGAAAATGCAGAAGTGAAAAGAGTTCCGCACCATGCTGATGAAACGGTAGCAATGTCCTGATCACTTTTCTGCAATGGTAATAGAAGGAAGCGTTTTGGTTATTTGATGTCAGTATCTGATCAGACGTCTTAGAATGACACTAAATCACAAAAATGTTATTTGTGAAATCACCATCGCAAGTGACTGTTCAATTTCAATGATCAATTTGGCAAGTGACTGTTCAACTCCATTTATTACAGATCGCAAGGGATCGTTCAATCCAAAGTCAAGTGACCGTTCAGATGATCAAGTGATGGGAATACAAGTTAAGATTTAGCTGCCGTATTTTACATCAGTGTAAACATCTTTTTTGTCAGTAGGCTTTATAGTTTATTAAAGATGTCAGAGAAACTAAAAGAAGTGGCCTCTAAATATTCATCCGTCATTTAAAGCACTTTCAGTAACGTATGCCAGCAACAGAGAAACACATGTCAACTGATCACCATTGTTAAGTCCACCGATAGGATCAATGATACCATCCACATTATTATCAGTAAAGTGACAAGTATATTGACAACTTACACAAATAAAAGGAATGACCAAAACCTCGCGCTAATGGCTTCTGTGTTTACATATTTGAGATACCACGTGATAATGTTATATTGCAAGTGACTGATCATCCACTGTACAAATCGCAAGTGCGGTTCAATCGCAAATGGCCGTTCACTTCCGCTCCCATACTGTGATAATGAAAACCTCTGTAATATAGAAAAATGTGGCTTACAGGGGAAAACATTATTTACTTTATTTGTGCTCCACGACATAGGTTGTTGGTACACGTTAGAACCGCCTCAATGAGGCGGTCCCAACGAGCACCTACAAGCTATTTTGTGAGTAACAACAAGAAAAATATGATATGTATATCGTAAACCTCTCCAAACCCAACATTATGTAGGAAAATGTGGCTTACAGGGGAAAACATTATTTTACTTTATTTCTGCTCCACGACATAGGTTGTGGGTACACGTTAGAACCGCCTCAATGAGGCGGTCCCAACGAGCACCTACAAGCTATTTTGTGAGTAACAATAAGAAAAATATGATATATTTTCATCAGAGTCCGTATATCGTAAACCTCTGCAAACCCCACATTATGTAGGAAAATTTGGCTTACAGGTGGAAAACATTATTCACTTCATTTCTGCTTCACGACATAGCTTGTGGGTACACGTTAGAACCGCCTCAAGTAGGCGGTTCTAAAGAGCACCTACAACAAATTTTCGGAGTAACAATAAGAAAAATATCACAAATTTTCATCAGAGTCCGAATACCGTAAACCTCTGCAAACCCCACATTATATAGAAAAATGTGGTTACAGGTGGAAAACATTATTTACTTCATTTCTGCTCCACGACATAGGTTGTGGGTACACGTTAGAACCGCCTCAATGTGGCGGTTCTAAAGAGCACCTACAACCAATTGTCGGTGTAACAATAAGAAAAATATGACATAATTTTATCAGAGTCCGTACATCGTAAAGCTCTGCAAACCCCACATTATATAAAAAAATGTGGTTTCACATGGAAAACATTATTTACTTCATTTCTGCTCCACGACATAGGTTGTGGGTACACGTTAGAACCACCTCAATCAGGCGGTTCTAAAGAGCACCTACAACCAATTTTCGGTGTAACAATAAGAAAAATGACCCCATGAGCAAATTTTGGTTTCCCCCATCCCATAGAGGCTCCATATGAAATTTGACTTCAATCGGCCCAACGGTTTCCGAGGAGAAGCAGTTCAAAAATGTTCGAAAATTTTCACATTTTTCGCCTCGGCGAGGCTATACTAAATGGAATGTGATATTTCTTAAGTTCATTGCTTAGATCTCATTGATATCTATCAGTATGCCAAAAATTGTTTAAATATTCCAAGCCGTTAAGTCACTATCACCAATTTTCACAAACGGGTTACGGACGGACCCAAAGAAGGTCAAGGTCAACCCAGGGTCACCATTTTAGCAATTTATGATAGGCCTACATCCCAGATGCTATTTATCAAGTTTCGTGGAAATCTGCCCAGTGGTTCTGGAGAAGACTATTTTTGAAGGGTTTTTACCATATATGGCTTGGCGGCCATTTTGGTCATGTGACCTGGACCCCATGAGCAAATTTTGGTTTCCCAATCCCATAGAGGCTCCATATGAAATTTGACTTCAATCGGCCCAACGGTTTCCGAGGAGAAGCAGTTCGAAAATTTTCACATTTTTCGCCTCGGCGAGGCTATACTATTGAGTAAATGGAATGTAATATTTCGCAAGTTCATTGGTTAGATCTCATTGATATCTATCAGTATGCCAAAAATTGTTTAAATATTCCAAGCGGTTAAGTCACTATCACCAATTTTCACAAACGGGTTACGGACGGACAGACAGACAAACCATATATGGCTTGGCGGCCATTTTGGTCATGTGACCTTGACCCCATGAGCAAATTTTGGTTTCCCCCATCCCATAGAGGCTCCATATGAAATTTGACTTCAATCGGCCCAATGGTTTCCGAGGAGAAGCAGTTCAAAAATGTTCGAAAATTTTCACATTTTTCGCCTCGGCGAGGCTATACTAAATGGAATGTGATATTTCGTAAGTTCATTGGTTAGATCTCATTGATATCTGTCAGTATGCCAAAAATTGTTTAAATATTCCAAGCCGTTAAGTCACTATCACCAATTTTCACAAACGGGTTACGGACGGACCCAAAGAAGGTCAAGGTCAACCCAGGGTCACCATTTTAGCAATTTATGATAGGCCTACATCCCAGATGCTATTTATCAAGTTTCGTGGAAATCTGCCCAGTGGTTCTGGAGAAGACTATTTTTGAAGGGTTTTTACCATATATGGCTTGGCGGCCATTTTGGTCATGTGACCTTGACCCCATGAGCAAATTTTGGTTTTCCTATCCCATAGAGGCTCCATATGAAATTTGACTTCAATCGGCCCAACGGTTTCCGAGGAGAAGCAGTTCGAAAATTTTCACATTTTTCGCCTCGGCGAGGCTATACTAAATGGAATGTAATATTTCGCAAGTTCATTGGTTAGATCTCATTGATATCTATCAGTATGCCAAAAATTGTTTAAATATTCCAAGCGGTTAAGTCACTATCACCAATTTTCACAAACGGGTTACGGACGGACAGACAGACAAACCATATATGGCTTGGCGGCCATTTTGGTCATGTGACCTTGACCCCATGAGCAAATTTTGGTTTCCCCCATCCCATAGAGGCTCCATATGAAATTTGACTTCAATCGGCCCAACGGTTTCCGAGGAGAAGCAGTTCGAAAATTTTCACATTTTTCGCCTCGGCGAGGCTATACTAAATGGAATGTAATATTTCGCAAGTTCATTGGTTAGATCTCATTGATATCTATCAGTATGCCAAAAATTGTTTAAATATTCCAAGCGGTTAAATCACTATCACTAATTTTCACTTACGGGTTATGGACGGACAGACAGACAAACCATATATGGCTTGGTGGCCATTTTGGTCATGTGACCTTGACCCCGTGAGCAAATTTTGGTTTCCCCCATCCCATAGAGGCTCCATATGAAATTTGACTTCAATCGGCCCAATGGTTTCCGAGGAGAAGCAGTTCAAAAATGTTCGAAAATTTTCACATTTTTCGCCTCGGCGAGGCTATACTAAATGGAATGTAATATTTCGTAAGTCCATTGGTTAGATCTCATTGATATCTATCAGTATGCCAAAAATTGTTTAAATATTCCAAGCGGTTAAGTCACTATCACCAATTTTCACAAACGGGTTACGGACGGACAGACAGAATGACAGAATGACAGACTGACAGACTGACAGAATGACACGGTGATTTTAGGGCACTCTTAGAAAAAACCGACTTCAGTCGGTTGCTTTTTCTGCGGGTCGTGCAATATGAAATATTTTCATCAGAGTCCGAATATCGTAAACCTCTGTAAACCCCACATTATGTAGTAAAATGTGGCTTACAGGTGGAAAACAGTATTTACTTTATTTCTGCTCCACTTCATAGGTTGTGGGTACACGTTAGAACCGCCTCAATGAGGCGGTCCCAACGAGTACCTACAACCTATTTTCGGAGTAACAATAAGAAAAATATGACATATTTTCATCAGAGTCCGAATAGCGTAAACCTCTGCAAACCCCAAATTATGTAGGAAAATGTGGCTTACAGGTGGAAACATTATTTACTTTATTTCTGCTCCACGACATAGATTGTGGGTACACGTTCGAACCGCCTCAGTGAGGCGGTTCTAACGAGCACCTGCAACCTACTTTCGGAGAATCAATAGATACTCATTAGAAAACTAGTCGTTTTGGTGACATGAAAGAATGTAATACGAGGGTAGGCTGAAAAGTTCTGAGCCTGACCAAGATCCAATGGCTTGTCCATGCTGAAAGTGCCTTAATTAACATAGTCTCCCTTCCTGTCCACACACTTCCTAAGCCCCCGCCCATAGGGGCTTGAAGAAATATATGGGCTGCATGATGCTTCAACGCAGAGCTGAATCCGGCCCGCACACTAGTACTGGTAAACCGCTCAGAGGATCTAAGCCTGTCCACCGCGGTGCGAGGCGGACCGTCCCTGCTAATAAACCCTATTGGTTTCATTGGGCGACAGGGCTTGAGATGTCATTTCATCTCAATGTCGGGTAAAAGTCCCACAAAATTGGAAGCAACGTCTCCAAAATGACCTTTACAGTGTTGACGGGGACGTTAAACCTCAAATCAAACAAACAAAATCCACACACTTCCTCCAGCGATGCTGGAGTCCTTGGATTCCAGTGGTATAGAAGGTCTCATCTTGGTCCCTGAAAAACTCCTCCACAGCAGCTATCACCTCCTCGTCTGAACGATAATGCTGCCCAGCCAAGTGCTTTTTCATGTTTGGAAACAGGAAATAATATGATGGAGCTAGATCAGGTGAATACGGAGGGTGATCGACAAGTGTGAAGCCACAGTCATGCACAGCAGCAATTTCGACAACCGATTTATGAGCAGGCGCATTGTCCTGATGGAACAAGACCCCTTTTGTCAATTTTCCGGGTCGTTTAGCCTTAATTGCTTTTCGCAATTGTTTTAACAGATCTGCATAATACTCCCCATTAATTGTTCTGCCCTTTTGAAGGTAATCTATGCATAGTATACCCTTGGCATCCCAGAACACTGATGTCATCGCCTTCCCTGCAGAGGAGACGACCTTTGCCTTCTTTGGAGGGGGTGAGCCAGGGTGCTTCCATTGCATGGATTGTCTTTTGGTCTCTGGCTCAAAGTGATGAATCCAGCACTCATCCTGAGTGACCAAACGGTCAAGAAAACCATCTTAGTCTGCTTCAAAAATAGCCAAGTTGGCTTGTGACAGGTTCAGTCTGGTCAACCTTTGGTCAGGCGTCAAAAGCCGTGGTACCCATCTGGCGGAAACCTTCGACATTCCTAATTCACTGTGCAGAATGTTCTCTACTCGTTCACGGGAGATGCCAACAGTGTTAGCTAACTGATTCACAGTTAAACGCCTGTCATCCATCACGGCCCTGTGCACTTGGCTGATGGTTCCTCAGTTGTTGCTGTTGTGGGTCGTCCACACCGGTCATCATCTTCAAGGCTGTCCTTGCCCATCTTAAAATTTGCTGCCCACCGTTTCACGGTTGCATACGAAGGAGCATCATCCCCTAATGTAACAACCATATCGGCATGAATGTCCTTAGGAGCTAACCCCTTTTTATGGAGGTACTTATGACACCACGATGCCAGATTTTGTCCATTTTCTCAAAAACATGCTAGTATCAATTTTCAAAGTCTAGAATTTCTACGTTATTGCAGGTAAACTTGAACTCATTTGATTCAAATCAAGTAATAAAGGTTTGGATTTAATGAATACAAAATTTCATGGCTCTTCAATGCCAGCTTCTTGGTCAGGCTCAGAACTTTTCAGCCTACCCTCGTACCTGTATGTCATTTCGTATGTACAGTGAATTCCGCTATGAAGACCACCTAAAATTAAGACTAAACCTATAGAGAAGGTATCAGTTATTCAATTATTGTGTTTGCTACACCTAGGGACTCCTATTATGAGACAACCTTTGGGGCTGTTCAAAAGTGGTCTTAAAAACCACTTTCGAACAGTCCCAAAGGTGGTCTTAATCTAACCACTTTTTAACAGTCAGTATAGGATTTTTTCTCTTTTTTTTCTAAATGGCTTAGATTCTGATTACTTCAATGATATTATTAGATAAGCTGCTTGAAGGGAAAAGGTGTCTTCGACTTAGCATTCAGTGAAAACTCAAATTAGCCGCCTTACCTAGTCAGAGGACAGACTTCCCAGTCCGCATGGAAGAGCCAGGCATTGGCGACCATCCATTTAGCGAACACCGAAGACTCTAATCAGACTGCGCGGACAAGCAGGCTGATCAGAGTCTTCTCTGGACGCGTACTACATGTATATACTTTGTTTGAAAACAAAATACATGTATACTGAAATTCCTATAAAATATAGTGAAATTCCTATATCAAGACCACCTTTGGGACTGTTCAAAAGTGGTCTTTCAGACCACTTATGAACAGTCCCAAAGTCGGTTCTAAAGTGGTCTTTAAGACCATAAGACTACTTGTGAACAGTTTAAAGGTGGTATCTTATTAGGAGACACAGAAGGACACATATGGCACAAAAGTTTAGTATTCCTAGACTTTTGTGCCGTATGTGTAATGTCAATGTATAGTGACATGAGACTGACCTTTATGCAAAGAATAAATTAGTCAATGTTATCGTCTAATGCGTAGGCTTTCGTAAACATCTCGTGAATTTTCGGCAACACGTGAGTAGCGGTCCATGTACCGACCTCTATGTATTGTATAACAATATCGCCATCTTCGGAACACGACGAAGATAAATATATGCACTCAGTCGGGTGTGAAATTATATTAATAGAGTTCACCAGTCTCAGGTCAATATGTTCAAACTATATATAATGTACATAATGCCTTGTGTTTTATTTGTTTTAAGGAGGACCATATGGAAGATTAGTTCTTTATACTAAATATGTAATCCTCTGGAAATAAAGACTTTATTATTATTATTATAATGTTATTAATCAAGTAATTTCGTATTGGCCCAGGTACACGTCCGAGGTCGCTGCATTGGCCCGAGGCCGAAGGCCGAGGGCTAATGCAGCTGACCGAGGACCTGTAACTGGGTCAATGCGAAATTACTTGATCAATGGCAATTTTATTAATTGACACAATTAAAAAATCATGATTATTGATTTTTTGACCTCACTTGACCTGGGTTAATATTGGTTGACCTGGTGTTAATACAGATGACCTCAGATCAATACAGGATAGTCAATTAATAACATTAAGGAAAGAATTACTCAACCTTCTCAATAAATTTTTAAAAACAGATTAAGTCTTCATTTTAGGTGGCCTAAATAACGGACATTCTACTGTGAGTTCAAAAAGGTATCAGTAAACGCCTACTAGTTTCACTGAATTCATAATTAGTCAAAAATCTACAAAACAAATAATCAATAAAAACGAGATCAACAAAAGCGAACATGACAGCAAACTATTTGTTGAATTGTTTTGGTTGTGAGCAATTAAGATAATTAGTTGGTTTGAAAAAAAGCGACCTTCCTTTTAACGCCACATTTCACTGTATTTTTTTTTTTTTCAGATTTATTTTCTTAAAGCCGATCGATCTCCAAACAGTTAGGATTTGTTGGAATGATAGATAAATAAAATAAAATAAAACGTAATCACTAGAGGATGTTTTTACATATTTTTCAGATTGTTTGTTTAAGGTAAAATAGTTTCCATAATCATTATATCATTTTGACCCCCTTAAACCCCCCGTTTCGCCCCCGCCCATCGAGGCTTGGAGAAATAGATTGGGCTGCATGATGCTTCCACGCAGAGCTAAAACCGACCGCACGAGTACTGGTAAACCGCTTAGAAGGTCTAAGCCTGCCCATTTAGAGTAGACCCCTTTTTTCAGAGGGACAGGGCTTATAGAAAACCGAACAGGAAGCCCCGAAAATTGTCTCCCTTTGAAAAATAGCGAACAAATCTGCAAGGTGTTCACATTCCCAATAAGAAGTGCGTCAATCAGACGGTTCTTACGAGCAAACGCAAAATATAGGACAAATATATGCATTCAGTCGGATGTGAAATTATGTTAATAGAGTTCACTAGTCTCAGGTCAATTTGTTCGCACTATATATTTTTATCATATGACGTCGTTGATAAGCAGTGGATAACGTCGTATATTTACATTTCCAGTGTAAAGTCTACTGTAAACCTATAGAAAACAATTGCGTTCATACTTCCATGAACGCATCGAATCGCGTGCTATTAAGTGACGTTATTCTAAACCATTGTTCTCTACGGGCGTTGATGACGTCAACGCTGCTCCGCTCTTCGTAGAAAAAACAGCGTGTAAATATTTTTCAACTTTAAAACGTTGCCCTACAAGCATCTTTTTTGCCCAGTGATGAGGGGCAAATAATGTAAATATAAAAAATAAACTTAATTTTTCTGCTTTTCATGAAGGTATGAACGGCAGTGGCTCGCTAGCAAAGTTTACATGAACCCCTTCGGGGTTCATTTACTTTGCACGCGACCCACTGCGTTCATACTTCCATGAACTGCAGAAAAATAAATTTCATTTCTTAAGTAATCAAAATCATTTGACCAAACGTGTAATAATACTTTGGCGGGACTAAGTAACGTTATGACGACGTCCATGTCAAACATGCATTTTCTGTGAAAGAATTTATCAAAATTCAAGGCGATAAAATCCAAATTAAAATGGTCATATGATAAACAGAATCTTACACTCGTGGCCATTTTATATAAAATTAATGAAACTCGCCAAAGGCTCGTCTCATAAATTTCAAATGGAATGACCACTCGTGTAAGATCCTCTGTGGAGCACAAGTACATGTAAGCAAAGCACTGGCAACACTGGTGGGCTTCAAGTATTGTCTCTGAGTCTAAGCTGGGAAGCTGGTCCAGAACGGAGAATCGATCTGTTTCGTTTTACCCTTAAATTCCTGTATTTTATGCAAAGTGTACACCCTGATCAGACGTCACGTTAGGAGGCGTCTGTGATCTGGGTCTTTCTTTTCGGAGCGATACGGCCACCCTTCTGTTGATGCACCGTAAACATCAATCAATCAATCAATCAATCAATCAATCAATCAATCAATCAATCAATCAATCAATCAATCACTCAATCAATCAATCAATCAATCAATCAATCGATCAATCAATCAATCAATCATGAACTAGGCATCATGATAACAAATCCGTGTAATGAATACCGCTCAAACCCCACTTTATACGGAGAAAACTGCATACATTTCTTCCCTTATTTCTGCTCCAAGGCATAGCTTGTTGGTACTCGTTAGAAACGCCTTGCCTATGTTTTGAGAATAATAACTAAGAATAATATAAAAAAAAAATCAGAAGAAAAAATACCGTTTTGGTGATATAAAAGAATGCACTATGACGCACGGATGTGTTATCGTGATTGTCTACACTGTTTCCCTCACCCACATCACGTGAATAAGTCCGTGAAATGAAGACCCCTCTAAACCCCACTTTGTATAGAGAAAACTGAGGTTTACGGGGGTAAAAAATATTTTTCTTATTTCTGCTCCAAGACATAGGTTGTGGGTACTCGTTAGAACCGCCTCAATGAGGCGGTTCTAACGAGTACCCACAACCTATGTTTGCAGTATAAATAAGGAAAATATCACAGAATTTCGTCAGAAAAGTAGCCATTTTGATGATGTAAAAATTGCACCATGTCGCACGGGTGAGTTATCGTAATGAAAAGTTTTATCCAAGCCAAGGTTAACGGACAACTTTATTCATAGGCGTAACGCACATTACGCATGTGCGTAAGGAAAAGTATCTGCAATAAAGAGGAAGAGAAATAAAGAGAAATAATAGTGCTCTCTATTACATATTATAGATGGGCCGCTCTTAAAGGAAAGAATTTGCTCCCCTTTGGAGCAAATTCTCTCAGGGGAGCAAATTCTCTCCCTTAAGAATAGCCCCCATCTCGGAGAAAGATGTTTGGTTTCTCTGATGGGAGCTATGGGTTAATTGTATCGATTCCTGATCATTGCCGCCACCTTTATTTAGAGTTTTCATATTTGAGCGTTATAATATTTCTGGTTCTGGTTACACCCCTGTTATTAACACAACACTCTGATGTCACAATGACCAGAACAGTGCCCACTAGTTGAAAAGATGCCAAACTATTTAGAAAATACTCCGCGGCCGCCTAGGGCAATTATGCATGGTTTTGACTATCCCCAAAACGGCCATGAAATAAGTGTATACATAGAGGATCTTATATGAGTGTCATGTATTTTGCCTTCCATTTTATACGTTTCCTCAACTCGTTTAATAAATTCAATAATACATGAGCACTAATGCAAGATTCTATTTATCATATGACATTTTAAACGCATTTTTCACGACTGTTTAACAAAAATGCCAGTACTCCGCCATTAGTAAAAATCGATTTACCTACTTTAAAAATCACCAGTGACAGCGTCATTGCTAACAACTACGTCATCACTAACAACTACGACATCACGTGATGTAAACATTCTAGCGAAATCTGTCGGGGGTTTCACGATACGCCAACCTTCAGGGGTAACAACCTATGTCATAGCAGAGATGTCGTACCCATTTCAGAAGCGGCCATATTGGTGTAAATAGGGTAAATAAAATGCTTCAAACTAGATTTGTACATTACGAGTCTTCAGAAAACATACTTCAGCTGGTAACGAACAATATTTGCATCCCATCAGTGAGCTAATTCCACCTAGAAACATTGAAAAGGCTTCGATAGCTTCGCCACAAGATTTGATTCGACGCTGCAAACAATGATAGTTCCGACATCATTGCCATATTAGCTTGTGTCGAATTATTTAAACAAAAGGCCACATTTTTGGGACAGATTTCAGTATGTTTGAATATTTTATGATCTAATGCACCAACTGCGCCTACGTGTTGTGACAAATGCCTTTTGTGTAGTAAACGCCGGCAAACCTAAGAATGGTTATGACGTCACTGCTCTGACGTAGGTTGTTCCCCCTGAACCTTTGTGTGTAGTTTTGTCTCGTCTCCACGGAAAAAAAGAGAAAAGTATAGAAGAGATAGTCTAGCGGAGATGAAATGAGGGACACGGGAGACAGAGGAAAATGAATAAAAGTGTAGAAACAGAACAACAGCAACCTCTCCGCACTCATCCCTCCCCCCCCCCCCCCCCCCACACACACAAACATACACACACATCTTTACCTGTTGCAAGCTCCACAGGCCTTGCACATCTTTAAGCCAATATCAGTAGGACTCCACAGTTAAGCAAGATACAACGGCATCAACGACCCCCAAAATGAACACTCAACATCAACAACCAACAACCAGTTGAACGGATTTTAGAGTTAAATTGAGATAGTACACAGGAACTCGTTTCATAAAAGGCGAACTCCCACCATTTTGCCATTTTGTATGAAACGAGTGTCTGTGAAAAAGCATGATCGAAGAGAGAGAAAGACGTTTTAGAGAAGTGTCATTTGAGAAAACGCACACATTTGTTGAAGACATGAAAAATGTGAACACTGAAAGAGACACGACGGGGGATGTCAAACATCTTCACAGTTGCGGACCAAAACCCGATTTTGTGACCCTGATTACGGGTAAAACATAGTACCGATCAACGTTTGGCGGATCCATCAATATGTAAATATGGCGCTCCGCCGTATAAATATAGAAACGAGATGTGATAAACAGATTATAACATGGTGTTTTGGTTATCGCCCGCAGTATCAACCCTAGACCATTATCAGCCCTCGAGCTACAGCTATCGGGCTGATAATGGGGTCTCAACCATTATCAGTCCTCGAGCTAAAGCTCTCGGGCTGATAATGGAGTCTCGGGTTGATACTGCGGGCGGTAACCAAAACCCTTGTGATAATCTCTAATTATTACATTCTCAGACGCGACGTCATATGAAAAAAAACATGAATAATATTGTGTTTCGTTTTATTTAATTGGAGCTGGCATCTGTTCATGGCCACCAGATATCGCCGCCTCTACTTGGACTGACAGCAGTAAGGGGGAGCTCGTCTTTTACACAACAAACATGACCGGGTGGTACGTCAGAGCATTTCAAATCAACGACTGGGAATGTTACAACACCGATTATTTTGATACAGATGGGTACCTAGTAATGAAGTAAGTTATACTTTTTAGTGTCTGCTGGTTTCACACTGTTTCCTGCGCGCAGCCCTGCTCCCATCATTTCGTTTTATCTACATACGTGCGTACTTGTAATTCTTACTTCATAGAGAGGATATTAATATAAATTTTACTTTTTTGAGATCATGCCCGACCGAAAATACGTTGTTTTGTCTGTAACCAAAAAATGGCACACAGCTCAAGATGATTGTAGGTCAAGGCAGCACAATTTAAATTCGGTCATATAGAGGATCTTACATGAGTGTTCATGTATTATTGAATTTATTAAACGAGTTGAGGAAAAGGGA
Organism: Lucinisca nassula; assembly: GCA_963580285.1. Lineage (NCBI taxonomy): Eukaryota > Metazoa > Mollusca > Bivalvia > Lucinida > Lucinidae > Lucinisca > Lucinisca nassula. The sequence continues at coordinate 79,564,251 of OY757015.1, read as the reverse complement.
TAAAATGCGAGGCTTTGCCGAGCATTATACCCCTTTACCACAACGAGTTTAATAAATTGTTGACGTAGAGGATCTTAGACGAGTGTTCATGTATTAATATTTACATTTCCAGTGTAAAGTCTAATGTAAACCTATAGAAAACAATTGCGTTCATACTTCCATGAACGCATCGAATCGCATGATTTTCAGTGACGTTAAGTGACGTCATTCTAAACCATTGTTCTCTACGGGGGTTGATGACGTCAACGCTGCTCCGCTCTTTGTAGAAAAACAATGTGTAAATGTTTTTCAGCTTTGAACGTTTGCCCTACAAGCATTTTTTTCGCCCAGTGATGATGGGCATATAATGTAAATATAAAAAATAAACTTTATTTTTCTGCTTTTCATGAAAGTATGAACGACAGTGTGTCGCTAGCAAAGTTTACATGAACCCCTTCGGGGTTCATTTATTTTGCACGCGACCCACTGCGTTCATACTTCCATGAACTGCAAAACAATAAACTTCATTTCTTAATTGAATTTATTAAACGAGTTGAGGAAAAGGTATAAAATGCAAGGCTCTGCCGAGCATTCTATCCCTTTTCCTCAACGAGTTTAAAAAATTCAATAATACATGAGCACGAATTCAAGATTCTATTTATCATATGACATTTAAAACGCATTTTATTCACGATTGTTTACAAAAAATATCAATATTCCGCCATTAGTAAGTGCGACGTCGTTAAGGACGTCGTATATGTAACGTTGCGGGGCGTATCTAGCCAATTTGCATATTTAATCCACTAGTGGATTATCGAAAATATTATATGGCGTTATTACACTCTCAGACGCGACGTCATATGATAAATCTAGTTCTGACGTATCATCAAGTACTCTAAGATGCTGGAACTGTAATAAAATTGGGCACATAGTCGGAAGGTGTAGAGCAAAAGCAGACACACCTTGCAATACTGGCAATAGACCAGGTCAGGCGCAAGGTTCGAAAAACGTATTTATCATATGACGTTGCGTCCCAGAGTGTAATAACGCCATGTAATATTTTCGATAATCCACTAGTGAATTAAATATGCAAATTAGGTAGGTACGTTCCGTAACGTTACATGTACGACGTCCTTAAATTAACGACGTCGTGTTTACTAATGGCGGAATATTGATATTATCGAAAACAAACGTGAATAAAATGCGTTATGAATGTCATATGATAAATAGAATCTTGCATTCGTGCACAAGTGTTATTGGATTTATTAAACTCGTTGAGGAAAAGCGATAAAGTGCTCGGCAAAGCCTCGCATTTTATCCCTTTTCCTCAACTCGTTTAATAAATTCAATAATACATGAGCACTCATGTAAGACCCTTTATATCTCCAATCTCCATTTCGTAATGGAGTCGACAAAAGGAGTAGCAAGAACAAACCTGTCTACTTCATTTCATTAACTGGAAATCCAAGTTCTTGTTTATTGAAAATTGAAGAAAAAAATATAGAGCACTATATAGACACTTGTTGACTCGTCGCACATATGATAGTTGAAAAATGAAACAAAAACTTCAAAACAAAATTGAATTTCTTTAGTCCGTAAATTGCGAGATTGGAAGTTGATGGGGCAGTTGAAGTGTCTTTTGACTAGAAGTCATTTATTTTATGTAGCCAGAAACATTAACAGAAATTTATCATTAGGTCGTGCCTGGTTACTTAAATTGGTATTAGGCTTTAGTTTGACTTGGGGTGAATCAGAGTGCATCAGACATACATCTCTCTGCAAGAGGAATAGAGGATATTCATGTGTCATCAGTGGTGCGTGCGAAATATAAAACAAAACTCAAACCTCAGGACAAAGGTTGGTTCACTGAATGCGTCTTATACTTAAGAAATAGATCAGCTCTAACTGTGATTTGTTGTGTAATAAATCACAGTTTGGAGGTCAGTTGTAAAGTAGACAAATCACGAGCGCGTAGCGCGCGTGATTTGTCTACTTACAACTGACCGACAAACTGTGATTTATTACCCAACAAATCACTGGCTAGAGCTGATCTATTTCGATTCTAACACGCTGAAAATCGGCAATAATGTTGTTGTTTCCTTCAAAATCCCCCCACTTTTCGCCATTGTTAGAAGATTACCCGCTAAAATTATCGACTGAAACACATTCATTTATATCCTTTTGTAACGTTTTGGATGCGAGAAAATGACGTTACACGGTCTAACGTCAAGTAAATCGACTAGTGACGTCATAAATTTGCAGTTTTTAATGACGTCACACGTCACGCTCTTCCGAGCTGTGATTTGTTGCAGAATAAAACACAGTTATTTTGCATTGCCTATATAGGCGCGCTGTGTTAGAATAAGAAATAAAATGTATACAGATTAAGTGTGGGGATCTGAACAGTTTCTCCGATATAAGGTCTTTTAGGAAGTGGTGCGGGCGGAGCCTGACCCAAGCACACCGGAGGACCCAATGGCTGGTGTCATAAAGACTAAGTATGTATATGGTTTGGAGATGGACCTCTGAACAGTTTCTAAGATACAAGGCCTTTCATGAAATGGTCGGAGCGGGGCATGGCCCCGTAACACCCGGGGGACCTTCACGTTGGTGTCACTGAAAGTGCCTTATCATAATGAACAACAATATATACGGTTTAGGGTTGGGGGGTCTATACAGTTTTTCAGAAATTATGCTTTATTAAAGTGGAGGGGCTGAGGCATGGCCCGGGCGCACCCACATTTAACGCTACTCTCGCATGCCCTCATCATGTAAAGAAGCTATGTACCAAATTTGGTTGCAATCCGGACAGTGGTTAAGGAGGAGGTAGCGTGACGGACAGATGGACAGACAAAAAGACAGGTGGATGGACGGACGGTCGGATGGACGGAGACGTTCACAATATCCCCTTACGGGTTTTAAAGCGTGAGGTTAAGCAGCTTTAGGGAAGATAAACTTAGCTACAACGGTTGGCTTTGTACACAGTAATTCTAACACAACACAATAGAAGTGAAGGCAATGTACAGGAATCGATACTTTTAACCCACAACTCCCACCAGAGACACCAAATGGAAAGCAACACAAACATGAAACAACAGACCCTAATGGAAACATCAATAGCGGCGGAAAGCCAAAAGGAGAGTTACTTTCCCACAAAATGGCCAATTGGCTAGCCAAAACAAAATAATGTAAGCGATACAAACACCCAAAGACAAATCATAACAAAAATAAACCGCGACAGAAGAACCGCCTTGGAACGGTCAGTGAAACGAATTCCACTTGGGGGCTTAAATCGATTTTACGTGGCCACAATCCTCGCCCTTACTTCCGTCGCGATTTGGACAAATAATTTGTATAGACCGCCTTAAGGCCTCCTAACTCATCAGTACAACATCTCCGTGAACACAAAAAAATCAAACGACCACAGAGATGAAACAACGGTGAGGACTCGACAGCAAGAAACCACTGAAATGCTGCAGAAAAAAACCAACAGTTAGTTTCCGATGCATGTCTATAAAGGCCATGGCAAGGAAATGTGATTTATTCTACACTAAATCACTTGGAAGAAGATTGTGACGCGAAAAGCCGCTGTTTCATGGCGTCATCCTAATATTCTCTTACATCGAAAACGTTAGGCCTAAAACAATAGCTGCGTTTCCGCTAACCCGACCGACCCCGCTTCGGACTCCACCCACCAGGACTCTACTATTTTGCCGGCCTCGGTAGCTCAGTCGGATGCACATCTGACTGGTGATCAGGAGGACGCGGGCTCGATACCTGCCGCGGTCGGCAACATTTTTTCGTGGAGATTGATCATGAAATCTTTTCTACAGTCATTTTCTCCATTTCGCTGATTCAAGAAGGGCAGTTGTCAGTTTCTGGCGAAAGAATGTGAGCTGTACTGGCTAACCGCTTACGTATAAGCTTGTGAAGGAAAAATGTGGATAGGTAAACTAACGGGCTCAAAATGACCTAAAATATTCTTGATTGGGCCATTAAACTCCAATACAAACAAACAAAAGACTCTACTATTTTATCAGTCAAAGAACAAAATAAAAATTAAATCATCGACCCTACAATTTTCAATTTCCGACCCTACCCAGTGTCGTTTTTGCATTTTCCAATATTGATTTCGCGTTTTCAGTACATTTTTGTAGTTTTTAGCATTTAGTACCTTCCAAAATACAGAGCTGACTTTTCTGAGCATCTAAAATGAATTATGTTATTCAGTGCAAGTCTAAACATGACAAATTTATTAACAAACAAGAGCTGTCACTATAGGTGACCAATGCCCCCCCCCCCCCACGTGGGAGCCAATTTCTGAGTTTTTGCAAAATGTCAAGGGGAGATAATTCAGCCAAAAATTACAACAGAGTAATGACCCTTGGTCAGAATGTAGCCCTTGTGATGATGAATAAGCGTGTTAAGTTTCATGGGGCTAGGTCAAATACTTTTGAAGTTATGATCATGGTTAAAGTTTTTGTGACGGACAGGCAGACAAACAAACAGACATACAGACAGGGAAAATACTATATGCCACTCCCCCCCCCCCCCAATCAAAGATTCTCAGGTGTGTGTGTGTGTGTGGGGGGGGGGGGGCATAAAAACATGTACAAAAACAAGAACACATAAAAATACAGATCCGACCCTGTTTTTCTTTCGGGACAAAAATAAAATAATAAAAAAGTTTCTCCTACCTACCGACCAAGTTTTATTTTCAGCATGATTGAAAGCGTGTGATACACTCCGTAATTTTGGATGACAAAGCCAAAGGGCCGGAGAATTTGAAGGAAACAACACAAACAATGTCGTTTTGTGTTTGTTGGAATCAGCTCTAGTGTCTGAAACTTTAAGTAATAAACTTCAGTTTATCGGTCATTTGTAAGTAGACAAATCATTTGCGATACGCGCTCGTTATTTGATTTACTTTTAAACTGATCCCCAAACTGTGATTTGTTACTCCAAAATCACAACAAGAGGGATGGACAATACGCTAGATATACGGTAGGAGTTTCAGTTTACTGACACTTCAAAAGCATGTACTACTATAGCCTTCAAATCTGCTTATATCTACCCCAAACGCCAACTAGTTACTGGTTACTGGTTATAATAATTTCTGCCAATGAAGCCACACCTCCTTCAGGAGTAATCTTCGTAGGACACGTTGAGGGATTAAAATGACAGTCGTTTCCCGTCACCCTATATATCATTACGATAACTCACCCGTGCGACATAGTGCATTTTTCACATCTCCAAAATGACTACTTTTCTGATGAAAATCCTTGATAGTTTTCTTATAAATGCTCATAACATAGGTTGTGTGTGCTCGTTAGAACCGCCTCATTGAGGCGGTTCTAACGAGTACCCACAACCTATGTCTTTGAGCAGAAATAAGAAAAATAATGAATACCCCCGTAAACCCCAGTTTTCTCTATATAATGTGGGGTTTAGGGGGGTCTTCATTTCACGGACTTGTTCACGTGATGTACTTTAAGAAATCTATTTACATCTCCAACACTGGCTTGTGCTGCGGCCCTATTTGCATTTACCTCTCTTACGTTTAGTGACTGTGTGTGGCAATTTCTTAAACCTTTCTATGTGAAGGGCATGGAACAGGCGTCTTGTCTGTCTTTCTATTGCCTTTATGTCTGTATCTTTAAGGTGGAGATCAGATGCTACCTTAGAGCAGTCCAACTTTTCGACTCATCCACATTCAAAGCATCTATAATAGATAACACCATTGAAAATGATTCAAATGAACTGAAGTTCTCTGATACAGCACACAAAAAACATTATAGGAAAAGTTACCAGCATTTTCTTCTTTTGCTACAATGTTTTAAATGTCTGCCTTCTCAGTGTCGAAAAAGTAGGAATTGCGTGGTAGAGGGTTATGAGGGTCCTTACATCGAATGACTTTCCGAATCACAGCAGACATTACGATAACACACCCGTCCGACATAGTGCATATTTCTCATCTCCATAATGGCTACATTTCTGGTGAAAATCCCTGATATTTTTCTTATAAATACTGCAAACATAGGTCGTGGGTGCTCGTTAGAACCGTCCCATTGAGGCGGTTCTAACGAGTACCCATAACCTATGTCTTGGAGTAAAAATAAGAAAAATAATGTATACCCCGATAAACCCACATTTTCTCCATATAAAGTGGGGTATAGGGAGGTCTTCATTTCACGGACTAGTTCACGTGATGTTATCAGAATAATTCAGGAACATGTATCAACTTTATTTTTAGAACAGTGTTTACTTTCACGGTGTTTATGAGTCGCAGTTTCCATGGATTTATGTGCATGAAACTAACAAAAGTGACAGAGGTTTCGTACCGATACTGTGAAGTTGTCCGTGAGTAGACAATTCCCACATTAACCCTTATCATGCTGTTCACGACAACCCTTATCCCCTATATTTGGAAACAGTGTAAATCCAGATCAGATGGCTTCTGAAGAAGCCATCTGATCAGGATCTACAATGTTTGACCTTCAGTTTATGAATTTGTAGGAATAAATTACATCAAGTAATCTGATTGGTTCAAAGTATGAAATGGGTGTGGCTAAACTGAATATTCAGCAGGATAAGGGTTAACCTTGTTACGAAACTAAACGTAGAAACATTTATATATAGATGTGCTTCTACTTGAAGCGAAACATGAAGATGATTGACTTGTTACTTTTATTTTTACTGCAAATATGTGATATTTGAAAGTCGATTTTTAAAACAAGTTTCCATGTGAACTCGATTCTATATCCGGTACTTGACCCCCATCATCGATTCCGCTTTCGTTTTCTGCAAAATATTTCGCAAAACCCAGCATAACAGAACTGTGGGCGTTGAAGTTCGAAAGGTATGATTTTACAAATTTTACAAATAAATTTGCGTCTAATGACGTTATCAGTCTGCACCGGTGTACCGGGTAGAAATGCCCTAGTGTATGGCCCTTTCAAGATTGTTTTACTTATTTCCAGCCGATCATTAATCAGAGGTGGGTAAAAACCGGAGTATCCGAAGGAAAGCCACCTGAACTTCTGTTGATGAATTAGGAAGGGTCCGTTGCTGCGTGCGCATAAGCTGGTAATTTACAGATGTGCTATACCGGTAGTTTGTAATATCATTTTATTCATTACGAAAACACGCCTCTACAAATACATTGACACATTTATCGCCGAAAAAATGAACATTTTCTGATGAAAAATTGTGATATTTTTCTTATTTCTGCGGAAAATATAGATTGTGGGTACTCGTTAGAACCGCCTCGTCGAGGCGGTTCTAACGAGTACCCACAGTCTATATCTTAGAGCAGAAATAAGAAAAATAAGGTTTACCCCTGCAAACCCCAGTTTTACTATATAAAAGTGGGGTTCGAGGGGGTCAAAATTATATAGGCGTGTTTTCGTGATGTGGTCCGAGGTCTGCTACATTGGTCCGAGACCTCAATTAATATTGGTCTACCTAGTGTTATTATGGATGACCTCAGATCAATACAGGGTAGTCAATTAATAATAAGTAATGAATTTTATTAGACGACAACCGCGCTATTCTGCGCATAACATTCTGGAATATGTATTAGCTTTTATAAAAAAAAAACTTATGTCTGCGCTAAGAAGCTATGTCTGTATATTTATGATTAGGATAAATTTGAACGTATCAGCAAGTATTAAAGTGTAAGATTTCTGGACAAAGAATACATAGGATTGTGTTATCTATCCAACCGTCACCCATTAATCCCTCCAGACTCTTCGGAGTGGTTTGTACTCGAATTTTGAAGTAATGCACATGGAATGGCCATAGAAATAAGCGTAACGATTCTTTATTTCTTTATCGCCGGTCTTGTAATATCGGAGTTATTCTCTTTTTATGGGTCGAACTTCTTAAAGGATATGGGACAGGTGGAGGTGGATGCAGGTTGAGGGGGGCACGTTGATAGCACCCTAACCGTTAAACGTTAATGATCTTTTTATCAAACCTTTTATGTCAGAATTGTGTTCTTGGACCGTGTCAACTAACCGTTTGAGCCAGCAATGATACTTGTCTATATCTACGCCTGATAAATCAATTTTTCTCAGTACTATCAGTCCTTTGATTATACTACGTTTGCTTTTATACCATATACTGACATAAATCGTTGATGCTTCAGCTTTATAAGAGTTTGATATAAATAGTAAAGCGCCTACAGTCTAGGAAACAAGCATTCTGAAATTTATATTAAAAGTGGAGATTGTTTTTATGATACAGCCCCAGCCCAAACACCTCGCACACACTTAAGTATTGATTAGCAGCACCTCTGTTTAACCGCTCAGCAAGGTAACATTTAGAAACAAAGAATGCATTACAGACTTTCAGATAGAAACTAGGAGTGTTTATTTTATTGACAATTTACATACAGTACTTGAATTTGATACATTGCATACACAAGCAAGCACATATATCAGAAGAACGGAACTATAATTTCAAAGGTCGCCAACGAGTCGTCATCAATGGCCAAGCGTCAGATTGGGCAACTATTCGCGCCGGAGTTCCATAGGGATCAATTCTTGGGCCTTTATTGTTTCTCATTTATATAAATGATATTGTTAAAAATATAGGTACTTTAATTTTCTTGTTTGCTGATGATACAAATCTGTATATTGTAGTATACTAGCCCCAGAATGCTGCAAATATCCTTAACAATGACTTCGGCACCATAAATGAATGGGCAAAAACCTGAATAGTAAATTTCAATACCAGTAAAACTGTCTCGATATTAATATCCAGAAAGGCAAATCTGGTACAGCATCCCCCACTTACTATGAATAGTTCCATAGTATCTGAAGCCAACAGTCACAAACACCTTGGTATCACTCTCTCAAACTCGTGCACCTTGTCAGAACACATAGAGAACATAGCAAACAAAGCCTGGGTTAGACTTAATATTCTCAAAGCCTTGAAATTTAGAATAAGCAGGAAGTCACTTGAAAAATTGTATGTTTCTTTAGTATTACCCCTCATCGAATATTGCGACTCTGTTTTGGACAATGAAACATATGAATCAAAAAGAAACTCGACGCTATTCACATAGAAGCCGCAAGAACTGTGTCTGGCGCAACTAAACAGTGTAGCATTGAGAAATTGCTTGCTGACCTCGGGTGGGACACATTGCAGGCCAGGCGAAACAAGCACAAGTTAGTTATATTTTACAAAATTATAAATGGCATTTCGCCTGACTATCTCCGTTACCTTGTACCGCCTCTAGTTCAGGAAACGTCTAGGCATAACCTCAGAAACTCCAATGATATTCAAACCATGGCCGCTATCAACAACCTCTTTTACATTTTTTTCCTGCTTCTATCAGAGCCTGGAATTCGCTCTCCGACGAAGTTAAGCAGGCTCCTTCTGTCGCCTCATTAAAATACCTCCTGAACAGACACTTAAAACGGCCACCTCAGTACTTCCATGCTAGCACACGTCTCGGGCAAATTCTATATGGGAGGTTAAGAATGGAATGCAGTGCCCTTAACTCGCATCTTTACCGGAAAAACATCGTGCCCAATCATTCCTGTTTTTGTGGAGCTTTTCAGAACGCTTATCACTTCTTCTTTGTTTGTCCAAGGTTTGTCAATGTAAGGAACACATATTTATCTAACAATCTACATGCATACTCTGCTCGGGACCTCCTATTTGAACGCGATACTTTCTCAGATACGTAAAATGAGGCTTTGTTCTTACAAGTAGAAAACTTCATCCTAAAGTCAGGTAGATTTTTCAGTCTAGGGTAAATGAACCAAAAGACCATTGTCCTAGTAAACCGCGGCAACACCTTGTCCATACGAACCTTAACCTTTTACAAAACATGGTGCCAGTCCAAACATTTGTTCTTTCTGCTTACTCTCTATTCTTTCTCTCTTCATTACGATTGTCCTATGTTCACTATCATATTGAATTATTGTGAAGGTATCGCCCCTTGGAGCGTCATTCGTGTGACAAAACCCTTTTTACATAAATCGTTCGCTCGCTGTGTTGGCGGAAATTGGCCTAACACTGTATGCGAATTTGCCTGCTATGATAGACGATCCACAGATGCTTAGGATTACCTCCTTGCTTTGTAAAGGCAAACAGAAATGCATAAAACTTCCAACTTACATGTATTGGCACCTCAACGGTGTTTTTAGAATACGTTATACAGCGGCAAACTTTCAGAGGCACATCTTCACCTCTCACGCTCAAAGTGTTCTTCTACAATCATGTACAAGTACACATGAATCTCTCTCTCTCTCTCTCTCTCTCTCTCTCTCTCTCTCTCTCTCTCTCTCTCTCTCTCTCTCTCTCTCTCTCTCTCTCTCTCTCTCTCTCTCTGAGTTCACAGAACGATTTGGTTTTGGATTGATGTCACTATTTAACCATTATTCGAATACACTGTATACAATACTTGAACCTAGTATATGCACTACGCTTACCGTCAGATCCTATGTCATTTTGTGTGTATGTATCTATGTATGTCTTTGTAATTAATTTGCAAATAAATATTGTTTAAACCAATTTCAAAGGTACTAAAATGAGTTTTATCATTTTGGCCCCGTCAAGCGATTTTAGTACATATCGCCTATGCGAGCAACGAAGGTTCAGGCGAGCCTGCGCATCCGCGCAGTCTCGCCAGAACATTCGCTGCTCGCTCATACAAGCAGTGAAAAAAGAGGAACCTTCAGACAGAAAGACATATCCCTGGTCCCTCTGAATGGCTGGGCATGCGCAGTTAGAATTTGTCATGACGGAATGCTCGAAGACACAAATTCGCTTGGCGGGGCTCATATGGTGTCGCGTGTGCGAATGTAATAACGCATTGTATTCAATACGGTAATCCACTAGTGGATTAAATATGCAAATTAGAAGTAAAACAAAGATCAGGAATCGATACAATTAACTTACTCCACCCATCAAAGACACCAAAGGGAAAGAAACACAAACATTAAGCGACCAGACCATAATGGAAACCGAAACAACGGAAGGCCATAAGGACAGTAACTGTCCCACAAAATGGCCATATGGCCATCCAAAATAAAAAGACACAAGTGACACACACAGTAAGTAACAAACAACACAATAAATAAACCGCCACAGAAGAACCGCCTTGGAACGGTCAGTGGAATGATTTCCACTGGGGGGCTTAAATCGATTTTACGTGGCCACAATCCTCGCCCTTACTTCCGTCGCGATTTAGACAAATAATTTGTTCAGTCCGCATGAAGGCCTCCTAACTTATCAGTGCAACATCTCCGTGAACACAAAAAATCAAAGAACCACAGAGGTGAGACAACGGTGAGGACTCGACAGCAAGAAACCACTGAAATGCTGGAGCAAAAGAAAACCAACAGTTAGACTCCGATGGGCCCGACCAGAGACAGAGCATCAGGCACCAACCAACATTACCTTGAATTAGATCTCTCCAATTCTCACTAAGCCTTTACGTTGGAGCCGTCATAGAATCTGAGGCCTGACCCACCAGCGTGCAATTAAAGAGGGAAGCAAGGTTGCCAATTAGTCAGATACGCCCCGTAATGTTACACGTACGACGTCCATAACAACGTCTCGTTTACTAATTGCGGAGTATTGACATTTTTGTAAACAGAATTTTATGGGAAAATAACTGTAGAAAATATTTCATGATCAATCTCCACGAAAGAATGTTGCCGAACCCGGCAGGTATCGAACCCGCGACCTCCTGATCACCAGTCAGACGCGCATCCGACTAACCTACCGAGGCCAGTCTGTGGTATATCATTTATGTTGTACCCAATCTTTTTATATCGAAGAATGATTTCACGAAATTGGGTACTGAACTCACTGCAAGTATATTTATTTTTTTCTGAATTTATATACTTAGTCACCATAAAATTCGGGGACCGAAAGACCTTGTTGAATTAGAGATTTAAGTCCAACATTGAATTTTGACATTACATCGGAATGGCGTCTATAAAATTTGGAGAAGTCTTTGCGTAGTTTATGATACCGATAACCCAAATTAAGAAGTTTAGCCGTCAACAATATATTACGATTTTTGAAGTCAGTTACATGACTAGATACTCTGGCAAATCGAATTAATTGCGAAATATAAACGCCATAGGATGCAGCACGAGGAACACCACTATCCAAGAAAGGAAATTTTACAGTCTCAAAATCAAATTCATCGCGTTTTTCATAAAATTTACAGGAAACAAACCAATCTACAATAGATGTAAATAATAAAATGCTTTATTTAACTGACTTTCTCGGGGAGGGGATGAGTAAATTTGACTGATCAAACCATCGAAATAAGTATTGTCAATATCTAATAAATCATCCAAATATCCAGAAGTCAAGCTTAAGCCTTCAATGATTCCAGATTGGTTTTCAACCGAAAGGAACATCATGGATAAGTTCTGAAGTTAGATCCTTTGAAAGCAAAGAATACACAAACTAATCGAAAATCTATTTCATAACAAAACAAGAACAGATCAGCCTGCCACAAGGGGTGCGCGATTCGTACCCATCAGATTACCTAATTCTGTGTTTATTGCTATTGCAATAATATGCATCTATACTTAATTTTGAATGTGTTTGAGATGCAAAATAGTGATTTGTTTCGTTTCGAAAGATGACACTGCTTAAAATTATGGGTACACTTAATTGATTTTTTTGAAAGTTTGTTTCCTGTACAAACTAGTGTTCCAGCCAGTTTGTTGTCATCTGCCTTATGATCTTTGTTTTGAATAACAATGAGAAAGTTGTGCCCTACGGATCGCCAGAGGCGAATGCTCTGTAAAAGTTAATGGGGTCATCAATCTCTCATGGGATGTCAATCGTCCGTCGTCGTCAACATTTAATCGACTTCTCCTTTGAGGGCAAACTACAGTTAAATCGCTACACACTGCCAACATTTAGTTATCACAATATGTTGTTTTACTATCTATCATAGTATTTGTTATTTTTATTTCGCTTTAATTGCTTGCCATGACAAGGAAATGTGTTTATATTTAAGAATCAACCCCATGTGGTATACGACAGAATATTCGCTTCTAAACTGGGCCCCGTCAAGCGATTTTGGTACTTATCGCCTATGCGAGCAGCGAAGGTTCAGGCGAGCCTGCGCATCCGCGCAGTCTCGCCAGAACCTTCGCTGCTCGCTCATACAAGCAGTGAATCAAGAGGAACCTTCAGACAGAAAGCCATATCTGGCCCCTCTGAATGGCTGGGCATGCGCAGTTAAAATTTGTCATGGCGGAATGCTCGAAGACCCAAATTCGCTTGGCGGGGCTCAGGCTATGTTTTACTAGTATTACTCTAGGGCGTATGTTCAGTTGTCCTTTAGCAGAAATATGAGTTTACCTCTATTTTATTTAAACAGGTTGGTCGCTTAACTAAACGACGGAGGTCACTATGATAGGATTTAGTGAATCAGATACTCTGTCAATGAATATATGGGACGTCAAATTTCCCATTGCTAGCTTTCCATTCCTGAGCAGAAATATATTTTAATACAACGTGTACGTTTCACAGGCAATCATTTATGCTATCCTGTGCAAATATGCTGGACATCAGGGAAGGTGGAAAAGTGTTAAGCAGGGGGTTAAAACGAATACCAACTGAAGGAACAGTTAAAAAATTCTATGGGATCAATCATGGTCTGGGCAATCCCTACAATGCGTCAGTGTCCAAAATTGTTTCTGATCGCCAATGACAAATCATAAGTAGATTTCCCAAATCACGGACATGCGCTGCTCCCTATAGGCATAGTGAAAGAATCTTGCTTATAAAGATCGCACCATCTCTGCTCATGTGTGTTGGTCTAAACATTTTGATTCGTCATTCGTTTACGGATTTATAGGGTTATTCTTGGATGGACTTGGATGGACTTGTTTCGGTCTTCAAAAAGTTCAAATGAAGTGTTGAATACACTGAAAGCAAGAGGTTTTCGTGCATCTAGTTTGTCAACACACGACTGTCTACTCTTTACCCAACTTTACCTCTCAATTTGATTAACTATTTACATTAACTGTCTGTAATTGGCCTGCAATGATAGAAATGCTTATGTTGCTCCTTGAAATCCCAATAGTCGTTAAGAATATTGGACATGTCAAGAGGTTTGCGAAAGACTTTCCTTTTTATACGCCCGTTTGAAAAACGGTCGTAATATGTTATGTCCCCCCCACCCCCGGCGTCCGTCCGACCATCCGTCTGTCCGTCCGTCTGTAAACTTTTCGTTTCCGGATAACTCCTCCTACAGTTTACGTCCGATCAAAATGAAACTTTATACAGTTATGAACCCTTTGTATTTTTTTGTAAACTTTTCGTTTCCGGATAAATCCTCCTACAGTTTATATCCGATCAAGCTGAAACTTCATACATAGTTAGACCATGATGTGGAGCAGCGCATATTGTTTCGAGGTTATGGTCCACCAAATAATATAAGAGTTATGCTCCTTTTAAATTTTTTGTAAACTTTTCGGTTCCGGATGACTTCTACCTTTTACATCCGATTAGCTGAAACTTCATATATAATTAGACAATGTTGTGGGCTAGCGCATATTGTTTCGAGCTAATGGTCCACCAAGTAATTATAGAATTTTGCCCTTTGAAATACTCGGTAAACATTTTGCTTCTGGATAACTCCTCCTACATTTTAGATCTGGTAATGTTGAAACTTTACATACATTAAGACCATGATATGGAACAGTGCATATTATTTTGAGGTCACGGTCTGCCAAATTTTACCAGAGTTATACCCCTTTAACAGATTTTTCTAAACATTCCTTTTTCGGATAACTCATCTTACATTTTACATCTGATGAAGCTGAAACCTTACATATAGTAAGACAATGATGTTGAACAGTGCATATTATTTTAGGTTACAGTCCTCCAGATATTACCAGAGTTATTCCCCTTTCACATATTTTTATTAACATATTTTGTTTCCGGATAATGCCTCCCACATTTTACATCTGATTAAGATACAACTCTACTTATGGTTAGACTATGATGTGGGGCAGCGCATATTATTTCACGGTTACAGTCCACCACTTATTGTCAGAATTATTCCTATATTATTTTGAGGTTATGGTCCACAAAATATTACCAATCATGAAAATATTTTGGAGACAGGTAGTTTGAGCCATTGAGGATTATTAATAGTGCCAGGTAAGAATATATGGAGCACATATTTTGTCTTGGTTACAGAGCTCTTGTTTACTGGATAATATCTATAAGGTTTAGATCTATAGTATATAGACAAGCAGTTGGTATTCCGATCGGTTAAAACTGTGCGTCGCTTGTAGCAGATCTGTTTCTCATTTGCTATGAAAAAAAATCATGTTGTATCTTTCTACAAATAAACCAACCGATATTATTCAGGTGTTTAGCTCTACCTTTCGATATTTGGATGATCTTTTAAATATTGACAATATATATTTTGAACAAACGGCTGGATGAATTTATCCGAAAGAATTTTAATTAAATAATTGACGATATCTAATGCTGCTGTCTCTTATGATAAAATAGATTATTTTAATTTTAAAATTGTACATTTTCCTTTCTTGGATGGTGACGTGCTTTATGGGACTTATATGTCAAGCTTATTCGTTTTGCTAGAGCGTTTGGTCATTTTGATGACTTAGATTGTGGAAACAAAATTCTAACAGAAAACTTCGAAAACGAATCTGTGCAAAACATTTTCGAAATTTTATCGTCGACATTATGACATTATTTCAAAATCTGGCGTCTCTTTGAAGACACTGATGTAACACGGACTGTTGAAACCTAACTTTATGGAGATTTAGTTTATAAATTCAAAAGAATACTAGGTAATGATAATTTTTCTGGTCAGTTCAGGCAAATGTTTCGAAATATAAACACAATTGGTTATAGCATGGATGGTATGCCACAGACCGCGTGTTTGGCTTTCGACCCTTTGACAGTGGACAACTTTTCTTCGCTCTTCGGTTTCACGGCGGTGGGCTTGACTTTAGACTCGATGTTGGTCCCATCCTAAATCTTTTGAATTCAAGGGGTATGGAGCCTGATATTTCCTGGGTTCGATCTTCTATGATCGAACTGGTGGTTTTCTTCTGCTTTGACGTCGAATTATTGTTTAGTTATCAACCCTTTTTCATGAGAGCATTTATCTATTTTTTACTCACTGTTGAGCTTGAAAATCACAATTATTGTTTTTATGTTTGATAACGCACTAGAACTGAGGGCCAGGGTTGCAATTTCACAAATTCCGGAGTTTAAGCCCCCAGTAGTTTAACTACCGACAGTCCCAAGCTGGTCGTTATTTTGCAGTGTCTTATTTGTTAATTAGCTTTGTACCGTTGGTTCATGTTTCGTCTGTTTTTGTGTGTGTCTCAATGTCACTTACATTCTTTAGGTGATTTGAAATGGCTGCGTTCTTTGATTGTGGCCTTTCATGAGTAACCTTTTCTTACTAGTTACCATGACCACATTTACGAGTACTTACTCGTATTGCTTCGTTTCCGTTTATGTCTTGGGCGAAGGTGTAAGATATTTGGGCCCCGTCAAGCGATTTTGGTACTTATCGCCTATGCGAGCAGCGAAGGTTCAGGCGAGCCTGCGCATCCGCGCAGTCTCGCCAGAACCTTCGCTGCTCGCTCATACAAGCAGTGAATCAAGAGGAACCTTCAGACAGAAAGCCATATCCCTGGCCCCTCTGAATGGCTGGGCATGCGCAGTTAAAATTTGTCATGACGGAATACTCGAAGACACAAATTCGCTTGGCGGGGCTCATTTAAAACATTACAAGTAGAAAGCCAAAAGGAAAGTTGCTTTCAAAAAAAAAAAGACCAAACGGCTTGTAAAAATACAAGATATAACCAGGACATAGATGCAAAGTCAAACAATCACAATAGTTAACCTCTTCAAAAGTACCCCCTTGGGGCACAATAAAGCGATGTTACAACACCCACCATGCTATGGGTTACACAAGAAACTTGTATTGTCTGCGTACAGGCCTTCTAGCTCATCAGTACAAGAACTCAAAGAACCTAAAAATCTAAGGATTCAGAGATGATATAACAATAAGGATTGCATGAAATAATTGAAATGCTGAGGTAAACGAAAACCAACTCTTGTGCTCCGATAGGCAATACCAGAGACAGAGGCTTCACCTCACGTACGGAAAAGTATTGAGGTTTTGGCCGGAGCAGACACTGAGTCTGAATAAAAATCAAAAATGAGTTCCTTTAAGAGCAATGAAAACATTCATAAGAAAGAAGATGGGTCATATTACGTAGTTTCGGCTAATAAAGCCTCGTCAGTGACCCTGTTATGATCCGGCAACGAAAGCAAGAGGAAACCTACTGCAATTTTGCGAATTTCGAATAGGCAGTCGATTCAAAGACTGATGTCAAAATGTGGTCCAAATAATTAAAAACCTGTATAGAATATGAGTCTAAACCAATAATTTAATTCTGATTCCCCAGAATATTCACGCTGATCTGAAAGGACCAAAAGTAAGATATAAACTGCACTATGGTTGATGTACGGGGAGACGTTTTACGGCCGCTACACGGCACAACACTAGCTGCAGTGAGAGCAAATAAAAATCAAAAATGAGTTCCTTTAAGAGCAATGAAAACATTCATAAGAAAAAGATGGGTCATACTACGTAGTTTCGGCTT
This sequence comes from Lucinisca nassula, assembly GCA_963580285.1. Lineage (NCBI taxonomy): Eukaryota > Metazoa > Mollusca > Bivalvia > Lucinida > Lucinidae > Lucinisca > Lucinisca nassula. The sequence goes on along the minus strand of OY757015.1, from coordinate 79,546,615 downwards.
ATAAAGCCTCGTCAGTGACCCTGTAATGATCCGGCAACGAAAGCCAGAGGAAACATACTGCAATTTTGCGAATTTCGAATAGGCAGTCGATTCAAAGACTGATGTAAATCAAAATGGGGTCCTAATAATTAAAAACCTGTCTAGAATATGAGTCTAAACCAATAATTTATTTCTGATCCCTCAGAATATTCACGCTGTCTGAAAGGACCAAAAGTAAGATATAAACTGCACTATGGTTGATGTACGGGGAGACGTTTTACTTTCTTCCATTCCTGCTTATTTTCAAAATACTGAAACACCTATAATTTGCTATAAATATAACAAACCTGTTAGATCTATCATTTTTAATTTCAATAAACTTGTTTCAGATCTTGATATTGATACTAATACTCCTGATTCATGTGATTGTAAAAACTCAAAGTATTGCTATCCTCCTGCTGGTCATGTAATTACTGGCAATTTGAAAATTATTCCTGATTCTAGGATAAGGAATATAATTTCTAAAGGACCGAAATATCGGTTTCCTTCTAAAATTGATTTCAGTAAATGTAGAGATGAAATCGCTGCTTCCTTGAATGAATTCGGTAATCGATGGTGTAAGCGAGAGTATGTTGAGTATAAAGCCCTAAAGGACTGGAAACTTAGCATTTTAAGACTAGTGAATAAACGCATTTCTTTCTATTCTCAAAATACTAACTTATTACCTCCTAAGCCCAAGACGTCTTTACGTCATCTTCAACTAGGTATTCAAGAATTTCATAAGAAGTTTGTTTTGGCCCCTGCAGACAAGGCCGCTAACAACGTCGTCGTTGTGTGACGGCTCCACTATGTTAACACGCTTAAGCAGGAGCTTGGTGGTACTAAGGCCTATGAACTTCAGCCTTTGGCTGAAGAGAGAGCTATAGTAGATAAACATGTTTGTCTTTCAGCCACCAAGTTTGCTGTGTGTGTTAACGAAGGCCAAGACAAGCTTCCTACGCTATACTGGTTACCAAAACTTCATAAAAAACCTTACAAAGCACGGTTTATTGCAAATTCTAGTTCTTGCACTACCACTGAACTTTCTAAATTATTAACTTCCTGTCTTACTGCTATTAAAACGCATGTAATTAAATATTGTGATAAAGTCTTTGAAAGATCAGGAAGAAATCTGTTTTGGTCTATAAAAAATTCGAATGAGGTTTTAAATAAATTGAAATCTAGACAGTTTCGTGCTTCTAGTCTGTCTACCTACGATTTTTCCACTCTTTACACTACACTTCCTCATAATCTTATAAAAGAAAAGCTTAATGGTTTAATTGAATGGGCTTTTCACAGAGAAGATTCTCTCTATCTTGCATGTAATGTCAGAAATGCATTTTTCACTTCTAAAGAGCATAAGAATTATACACTTTGGTCATGTCAGAAAGTGTGTGATGCCCTCACCTTTCTACTTGACAATATTTATATTAGATTCGGTACTAAGTTATTTAGACAAATTGTGGGTATTCCGATGGGTACTAATTGCGCCCCTCTTGTGGCTGATCTGTTCTTGTATTGTTATGAAAGAGACTTCATTTTGTCGCTTTCCATTGATAACCAATCTGAAATTATTGAAGCTTTTAGCTCTACTTCTAGATATTTAGATGATTTATTAAATATTGATAATACCTATTTTGATGGTTTGATCAGTCAGATTTACCCCCTAGAACTTCAGTTAAATAAAGCAAATTCTTCTGATACCGAGGCCCCGTTTTTGGATTTACATCTATCTATTGTAGATGGATTTGTTTCGTGCAAAATTTATGATAAACGCGATGACTTTGATTTTGAGATTGTAAATTTTCCTTTTTTGGATGGTGATGTTCCTCGTGCGCCATCCTATGGCGTTTATATTTCGCAATTAATTCGATTTGCTAGAGTGTGTAGTCATGTAACTGACTTCAACACTCGTAATAAATTATTAACGGCTAAACTTCTTAATCAGGGTTATCGGTACCATAAACTACGCAAAGCCTTTTTCAAAATTTTATAGACGCCATTCTGATTTAATTTCAAAATTCAATATTGGACTTAAATCTCTTCTGCAACAAGGTCTATCGGAACCCGAATTTTATGGTGACTTAGTATATAAATTCAGAAAAATATATAACCGCAATGACTTCAGCACCCAATTTCGTAAAATCATTCTTCGATATAAAAAGATTGGGTACAACATGGATATTATACGACAGACTGCATGCATGGTAGTTAACCCAATCACGGTTGGCAACTTTGCTTCCCTCTTTAATTGCACGCCGGTGGGTCAGGCCTCAGATTCTATGACGGCTCCAACGTAAAGGCTTATTGAAAATTAAAGAGATAATGTTGGATGGTGCCTGATGCTCTGTCTCTGGTCGGGCTCATCGGAGTCTAACTGTTGGTTTTCTTTTGCTCCAGCATTTCAGTGGTTTCTTGCTGTCGAGTCCTCACCGTTGTCTCACCTCTGTGGTTCTTTGATTTCTGTGTTCACGGAGATGTTGCACTGATGAGTTAGGAGGCCTTCATGCGGACTGAACAAATTATTTGTCTAAATCGCGACGGAAGTAAGGGCGAGGATTGTGGCCACGTAAAATCGATTTAAGCCCCCCAGTGGAAATCTTCTACTGACCGTTCCAAGGCGGCTCTTCTGTGGCGATTTATTTATGTTGTTGTTTGTTACTTACTGTGTGTATCACTTGTGTCTTTTAATTTTGGATGGCCATATGGCCATTTTGTGGGAAAGTAACTGTCCATATGGCCTTCCTTTGTTTAGGTTTCCATTATGGTCTGGTCGCTTAATGTTTGTATTTCTTTCCCTTTGGTGTCTTTTATGGATGGAGTAAGTTAATTGTATCAATTCCTGATCTTTGTTTTACTTCTACTTTACGGCCGCCACACGGCACAACACCAGCTGCAGTGAAGGCAAATGAATTAAAAAAAGAGTTCCTTTAAGAGCAATGAAAACATTCAAAAGAAAGAAGATGGGTCATACTACGTAGTTTTGGCTAATAAAGCCTCGTCAGTGACCCTGTAATGATCCGGCAACGAAAGCCAGAGGAAACATACTGCAATTTGCGAATCTCGAATAGGCAGTCGATTCAAAGACTGATGTAAATCAAAATGGGGTCCAAATAATTAAAAACCTGTCTATAATATGAGTCTAAACCAATTATTCATTTCTGATTCCTCAGAATATTCACGCTGATCTGAAAGGACCAAAAGTAAGATATAAACTGCACTATGGTTGATGTACGGGGAGACGTTTTATGGCCGCCACACGGCACAACGCCTGACCCGCCCGCATGCCGTTAAGGAGGAAGCAGTATTATCAATAATGATTGGGTAAACTACGATGTATGCAGTGTGTCGAATTACCTTTGTGTTATAGCATATATTTATATCGAAAATTAACTTTACCACATTGAGTACTAAAATCGTTGTTTGCAAATATTTTTTCTGAATTTATATCCAAAGACAATATTACAATCAGGTGCCAATAGGGTTATTTCTGAAGAGATTTAATTGCAAAATTAAAATGTTAAACTAAGTAAATGACGTATATAAAATTTCTAAAAGGTTTGCGGCGTTTATGATACCAAAGACCTTATTTAGAGGTTCAGCAGTCCACAATTCATTTCGAGTGTAAAAGACAGTTACGTTAGTTTGTGAACCGAAATAAAATATATGATTACATATAGGATGCCACAAGAGGAACATCTCTATCGTAAAAAGGAATATTTGCAATCTTTATTCAAAATGTTTGAGTTACTCAGTAATATGGCATGAAACAACTTAAATGTGCAAATTTAAATTCAAAAGCGAGGCCTCTGTATCAGAAGAATTTTCTTTATTTACCTGAAGCACTGAAGGGTAAATCTGACCGATCAAAACAACCCATTTACAGGTTACATGGATTGTTCCTCAGTAGTAATTTAGTTTCATGGATTTCCCTGTCAATGAAACGGTTTGAGCTTTGATAATCCGTTCCAAAAATAATCCTCTTCATTTTTGGTTCTTCCAGAGTGGGCAAGGGTCATCATTTGATTGGAATGTGTCGCACATTCCCCATTTGCTGTATATCAATAAAAAGTAGAAGTAAAACAAAGATCAGGAATCGATATAATTAGCTTACTCCACCCATCAAAGACACCAAAGGGAAAAAAACACAAACATGAAGCGACCAGACCACAATGGAAACCTAAACAATGGAAGGCCATAAGGACAATTACTTTCCCAGAAAATGGCCAGATGGCCATCCAAAATAAAAAGACACAAGTGATACACACAGAAAGTAACAAACAACAACATAAATAAACCGCCACAGAAGAACCGCCTTGGAACGGTCAGTGGAAATAATTCCACTGTGGGGCTTAAATCGATTTTAAATGGTCATAATCCTCGCCCTTACCTCTGTCGCGGTATACATTAATTTTGTTTAGTCCGCATGAAGGCTTCCTAACTCATCAGTGTAACATCTCCGAGAACATACACATAAAAAAAACTACAGAGATGAAACAAGGTTGAGGACTCGACAACATACAACAACAGAATTGCTGGAGCAAAAGAAAACCAACAGTTGGACTTTGAGGGGCTCAACCAAAGAACACTGTAGCCAGGACTAGCCAAACAGCAAACGTACACATATTGCTTTGGAAAATAACTGTCGCGATAAAATGTCATGCTTCACAAGATAATTTTATACATTCTAGATGTAATGTCACTACATTCTAGTTAGTTTACTGAATTTTGTTTTCAACCGCTAGATTAACTTTTTTATTTAAGCTATACAAAGCCGCTTAAATGCTGAACGTATGGCCGTTCATTCCACTACCACGACTCTGCCTACCAACATCACAGACTTATGCTTGATGCAAAATGGTGCCTATGGATCAGAATACAAGATTTTAATAAAAACAGGTAAACGTCAGTATTGACAAGGGTAATTATACGTGACCGGTGCTAAAAAGTTTGGTAAAGGCGATGGATACATGAGCAACGAGTCTTCTACAAACCACAGGTATTAACATGTTTAAGCCCAAAGGGCTTTGTTAATGCGACAAATTTCAATGACAATAACAAGTACACCATTCAGTATATGAGCCCCGCCAAGCGATTTTGTGTCTTCGAGCATTCCGTCATGACAAATTTTAACTGCGCATGCCCAGCCATTCAGAGGGACCAGGGATATGCCTTTCTGTCTGAATGATCCTCTTGATCCACTGCTTGTATGACCGAGCAGCGAAGGTTCTGGTTGGACTGCGCGGATGAGCAGGCTCGCCTGAACCTTCGCTGCTCGCATAGGCGATAAGTACCAAAATCGCTTGACGGGGCCCATATGACCACGTCTTTGGAAAACTCTCATTTCGTAACACGAGTTCCAGTGTCAGGCCAGGGGATGGGTTCAGGGGTCTCACTCATTTTAAAGTTTTGAAAGTAAAGTTGTGTTAAAAGTGCTCTCTCATCAACAATTTCCCAGAATCCTTTCTTAGTTGGAATTTAAATAATAAAAACTTAAGAATTAGCTATATCTGTATTATATTTCTGTTTAATACGATTTACGCACATACCTCATAACATAAGTCCAAATGTCAGACCCTAGTGTGAGGGCCAAGGTTTCAAGCATTAGCCACACTCACCTTGAAAGTTTACAACAAAGTTAATGTTTCAGCAGCAACTTACCAGAACAATTTCCTCTGTGGTGTATAATCATATAATAGGGTAAAATAGAAAATAATGCAGTGATCAGAGAGTTGACCCTCCTGATCTAACAGGTGGTTTTCTTTTACTCTGACGTCGAAATTAGGTTTAGCCCTCACCCCTGATCCATGATTGTATTAATCTATACATGTTCGTTTCACTGTGTGTTTTATTATGTATCACTGTTGAGCGAGGAAGCGTCCAAGTGGACCAATTTGTTATTGTTATTTGACGCCTATATAATTTTGACCCCCTTGAACCCCACTTTTATATAGTAAAACGGGGGTTTCCGGGGGTAAACCTTATTTTTCTTAATTCTGCTCTAAAATATACATTGTGGGTACTCGTTAGAACCGCCTCGATGAGGCGGTTCTAACGAGTGCCCACAATCTATATTTTGAGCAGAAATTAGAAAAATATCACAATTTTTCATCATAAAATTTTCGTTTTTTCGGCGATAAAGATGTGCAATGTATTTGTATAGGCGTGTTTACGTAATATACTGCAAGGGAACTGAAGGCGAAGGTTGACATTTCATAAACTCCGGAGTTGAATCCCACCCATCCTCCCACACACATACAAGCAGTTCTACTACTGAGTGTCTGTCCCATGGCGGAAGTTCTCTTACAGTGTCGTATTTGTTTATTGGCTTTGTGGGATTGGTTCATGTTTCATCTGATGGTTTTTGTGTTTGCCTCCATGGCGCTTACTTTCTTTAGGTGACTTTACATGGCTGAGTCCTTTGATTTTGCCCTTTCCTTGGTGACCTTTTTGTACTAGTATCGATACAATTACCTTACACCTCCCACCAAAGACAAGATCAATATAAAAACAACATCAGCGCAAGTCATTACGAAAACACGCCTATACAAACACATTGTAAGTTTTACCGCAGAAAAACGAAATTTTTAAGATGAAAAAATGTGATATTTTTCTGATTTCTGCTCAAAATATAAATTGTGGGTACCGTTAAATAAAACCGCCTCAAGGCGGTTCTAACAAGTACCCACAATCTATATTTAAGAGCAGAAATAAGAAAAATAAGGTTAAACCCTGCACTCGTGTCCGAGCAGTTATCGGCAGGTAGTAGTGTTCGGCAGTTCCCGTAAATGCTTGCTTTTTCGGCACTTTTTGATCAAGGTAAATATCTTTCCAGATGCTTGTTTCTTGTTGTTGATATCCGCGGAAAATCCGTCACGAAAGGTGATGTCATCGAATTTTATACTCCGTTTTCCAATACACCTGATTATTTTGTACACATGACCTATGGGGCATTGCGCATGCGCAAATATCACGCGCATTTTGGCGCTGAAAATGTGACTTACAATTTGCATAAACATCAACCGGTCCGTCCTTTGAAAGCAGAGAACCCGATAAAAGCATGGACAGCCTCAAAACGTATTGTAACGGGCCACCACCTGGTCGAGCGGTGTGTTGACTGAGACACCTCAGTAGGTCAGGATGTGGTGGTGGCGTCACAATGAATATTTGTGGATTCGACCTGGGTTGAGCTCAATACTACAGGGAAGAGAACATATTACTAACCCTAGTTTCAGTCTTTGATATTTATTGTGATTTTCCCTTAACAATTTGATTCTGCAAACTTAACTAAGAATTATGGCAATTAACATTGACATGAGTAATGGCAAGATACTGATACAGATAATGGTTACTAAGATATTATTCGGTCAAATAAGCATTCACACACTATGAGATCAGTTAGACAATGCACATCAAGTCTGCATTAACAATTTTAAGACGTTCCTATAGCAGGCATTAGTTTGCTTTATACCTTCTATTGTTAATAATGACACAGAAACATTCTAAATAAGTCTGGAAGATGAATGGCTACAAGCTTAAATAACATCAATATGATGCACTTAATTTAATATTTGCATTAAGTGTAGCAGGCCACACCAATATGCGCGCATCAGATTCCACCTATATACGGGCACAAAACGTCACTTATTTCTGCGTCGTCCAGTGTGTGTCTACACACCAATCTAACAATAATCAGTCAGTGCATATAAGTGTTACGCAAACTGAACAACTCTATACCACTACAAGCATTACTGTGAAGCATCAAACGTACTGTAACTGTGTGAAGGAACTTATACGCTCATATATGCGGAATGCGCCTGTGTGGGAGAACTTACGCTCATATATGCAAAAATGCGCCTGTTTGTGTGGAACTTCCACTCATATGTGTGGAATGCGGCCGTTAGGGCGTACTCCCGTTTATTTATGTGCAATGCGTCTAATTATATGACCTTGCGTCTATTTGTGCGAAACTGCGCTCATATATGTGTAATGGGTCGATTTATGTGACTTTGCGCCTGTTTAAGCGAAACTACGCTCATATGAGTGAAAGACGTTAATTCGACGTTGTACATACAACAAAACTTTCACCAAAACTTTGAATACATCTATTTATGGTTTACAACGTCTAGGACACATTTATTTTATCTAAAAATGTAATAAACAAGACGTACTCGCGGCAAACAGTTTTCACTCATATGAGCGGAGAGAGATGAAACATGCGCAAACAGAAATATTCCAGTTTTATAAGTTAGTAACACTATTATTTTAACACTTACTCATAATCATTCAATGAAATTTCACTCACATTTATTACATAAACCTGTGCCAACTTTGCCTAAATAAGGGGAGAGATAGCGGAGAGATAGTAAAGGAAAGTGTCCACTCAAATTGTGTACAGTACTCAAGATGGGTGGAGAAACAGAGAAGATGAGATCTGCGAATGGTAAAATTATGAGACCTGGCTGGGGCCTTTCTTTGGTCTGGGCATCACTGAAGCTGCTGCTGGTCCACTTAAACCAGCGCCGATCAGAGTAACTCTGATGTGTGCGTTCTACGTTCTTTTCAGTCTTGGCAAGATACCAAACGTTCCGGTTGCTATCCGTAAACAACAACAAGATTCTGACAGCAGACGCTCGTATTTATACTATCCAGGCGCGTGCGCTACGTCGCCTAGTTGCCAATCATGCGGAACATTTCGGTCATTACGGTGCGGCTCATTGTATGAATGTCAACAATGGCCGATCGGGAAAACAAGTTTCTGATGAGGAAGAAACGGAAAATTAAGCAATAAAAGGGGCTCAAAGGGCAGGACACGGTAGGACAAGCTTGATATGAGTTAATATTTAGTGATTTAGCGTAGAATTATGTATGACAATGGGTATTTATTCGGAAAATGCTAGGCAAAGTTAGCACACGTTCGTTCGGCCTTGGAATGATCCGTACCGAAGATAGATGATACTGTATCAAAATTATGCGTGTTTGTCATCTAAGTAAACTTTAAACACTGACAGCCATAGGAATAACAGAATAATAGCCAGGTGCCGTTACAGTATTTCATCTATTACCCTCTATTATCATAAACTTCAATAATTTGGTAAACAGTCGTGACTTAACTCTGTGGAACTGTCAGGTCAAGTGCGCTATGTTTAGCTGAGGCGCCCCATAGGGACTAACGTAGATGCTTTTTATTGTCTTGTTTTATTAATTCTTTTATTTTCTTTCACAACAATTCAATTTTGTGGTGTGTTATCTGATGTTAAGAGGCTGGTCAAAGCATTCATTGAGAAAATATCAGAACCTAAAAAAAAAAAAAAAAACCGTCTCTCTCTCTCTCTCTCTCTCTCTCTCTCTCTGTGTGTGTTACGACATCATCACGGTCATATTTGTATCTGCATGCACAATTTCGCATGTTTGAACTTATCCTTAGTTTGAATGTGTGCATACACACATCCATGCGCTACACAAGCGCGTCTTCCAGGTTTTGGAGAGTGTGTGTGTGTGGCGGAGGGTGGGGGTAATTTCCTTATAACAAGATGTGTGGGGTTGATGTGCCACATGTCCTGGGTATGTGCTCGGCTCCTTTGAAATTTCTTCGGGGATGAATTCAGACTTTGAGGTACCGTTTTTGATTCTATTTGCAGCATATCCAGTACTTTTTTTCGGGCGCGTACGCAGGCTTTCTGAAAGGGGGTTGGAATTTCAGGTATTTTTTTCCGGAGAAAGGTGCGAATCTTCAGGACATCTTGATTTCGGGGCCAAGGTTAGGAGTGTAAAATTATGCAAACCAGTTTATGAAGAAAAATGGTCTTGTTAAAATCCGCCTGCTCCAGAAATGACGAGTAGCAGTAGGCCTACCGTGAGCAAAACAGTATCTGGACATGATATTCATCTTATTCACAATTTCTTGAAGCCGGACCAGTCCATATGAGCAGAATTTTTCAGATATCGAACACGGAAAGTGTAGAGGAGGCAATCTACTAGGATGCAATATAACTGCTTCATTTCATGACCTTATGAATGGTATATTAGATTTTTTCTTACTACTTGTCAAAACATAGTCGCCTTTTTTTAGTTCGTGCTCTACAGAACTGAGTTATAACGAGTACTAACACTCTATTTGGAGCTCAAATACAGGAAACATTGTGTAGCCCTGTAAAAACACTTGAACTTAAAAAGGTGGGGTTTACCATGGGCTTCTCAACGTGACGGGCAGCCATTTCTTTTAACTGGAAACTATCTGGATCGGGTGAGGTAACTTTGAGACTGGGCTAACTCCCCGGGAATCACAAGCTGTGACCAAATTAAGAATACATAAATTTTAAATCAAATTTTGTCTGGTTTCAGCAATTTCTCTGATTCAAGTTTAAAAGACTACATGTACGTCACAATACATAGAAATTCCTTTTATATAGCACATAAAAGCGCATACCCAAAAGCTCACTGGGCTGAGATCAATTAGGTTTTTTTGCATGATTTTTTTTTACTCATTCATTTTTCGTAAGTACGACGAAGGCTCGATTGAAACTTAAAAAGTTGCCCCCCCCCCACACACACACATACACACACATACGCTAGAGAACTTTTATGTATGACGCCGTTTTAACAATAAAGTAGGTAATTGATTTGATATTATTCATCCATTTGCATTTATTTCTATCATTTTCGACTGCAGTACGTCATGTTTTGCCATAACATTGTGAGTAGTATGAATGGGGACATATAGGCCGTGGCCACAAGCAGACGGATCTGTTTGTCAAGGACTCTAATAGGGCCTTCGGCCGAGGTACCTCACGGGAGGCTATTGTATAAATCGGAACACTATAGAAGGGGATCCGTACTCGGACGGATTTGCTCATGGCTCTCTGGGCGCTGACAACAAATGCACTTGATGACCCGGCGTCCCGTCCGGTCCCTGTTTTCACTTGTGTGCACCAGGGTTCGGTACTTGAACCGATCCATTTTAGTATTTATTAATGATCTTCCTGATAATATCAGGCTATCTGTTTGTTGGTTTTTTGGGGGGTTGTTTGCTGGTACTAGAATGACCATCCCTGGAGGCCCGCTGAAAGCAGTCCTCTTAAACGTTATTTTATAAGATACACTCCGATACAGTGTCTCTTAATAAAGATACGAGATGCTTGATCCCAGTGACCAGTTCAACTCAAACCAGGGCATCGAAATTAAACAGCACACAATACCGTAGGTGTCAGGTTTCTAGTGGTGCATCGGGGAGCGGGGACCGTTCTTCCCTGGTCTGTTCCTCGATGGAGTAGTCTTCCCTCCACTGTGGTGGGTGTCGGTGCTGCAGAGGAGTTTAGGCATCGTTTGGTATGGATTAGGACCCGGAGGTATGCGTTTTAGCATATCTATCTCTATCAATCTTCCGGCTTCGCCTTAACCCAAGGAGGCGACACAGACGGTGTATATGATATACACTCCAGTTTTGCAGGATGAATGCCTACAAAGTAATCATGTAATTACGGTAGGGTTCTTTAACCTGCACACGGGATGGTTCTCTCTGCACGGGGGGGGGGGGGGGGCTCCAGTTAACGTCCCGATCCGAAGGAAGGTGCACCTTATGACATTCATCCCTGCAAATGATGCCTATTGAGCGTGTTCGGACACCGAAATTTTATATCACCCCAGCCGGGGATTGAACCCGGGACCTCCAGCATCAGAGGCAAGTGCACTAACCAATGAGCTATCACGCTTACTTCTGTAGACAGATTGTTAATAGTTTTATATTCTTTAAAGCTAAATTCTAAATTTAGCGACACACCTAACCGAGGTAATGGCCGACAGACTCAATATAAGAAGCCAGATAGATAGACAAATGAAAGTAATTAAAATTTTGGCCCTCGTAAGAATAGTCATAATCTCACCATAGCGCTTTGTGAAGAGGTGCATTTCCTCCCTTACTCTTTTTATTTTTTTTTTATTCTTATTATTTATCTTTTTTACCGTTATGTAGAATTTTAGCTTGCGAGGAAACCCGCACAGGCTGCATCAGTAATTTTGCTGCAGTTAGCAAACTCTTTGAATTAATTTCCTCGATTTTTTTTTAAAACAAAAACACGTGTTGAAGTGTCGCAATTTATAGTAAGGAGAATTTTTTTCTCTTTGAAAATGCCGGCGAATCATTTACCGCTTTAACCAACAATCTTCTGCCGATAAAAAAGTCAGAAACTACAATGAAAATGATAACATGTGAAATGATAGCATAAAACATACCTAGATTGCGTCCCATTCTATATTTAATTAATTGTCAATTTGCTGACGTTACATAGTCAGTTATGACGTCATAGCTTAGCAATGTCGTGGACGAGACTTTCGATTGTAAACTCTTGCTTTGTTTCCAAAAATCGCTGCGAATTTGAATCAAAATACTACCTGGCAAGCCACATAATCGAAAAATGATGACTTTTGCGTTAAAAATATGTTTTTCTGTATTTGCCGAAAACTACTAAAACAGCGATCCAAAATGGAGCCTCTTTTTGCTATTTTTAGACAGTGGCGCGTGACTTTTGTAGAACATCTACAAGTACGAACTTTGGTACAAAATACGGAGGATTTTTAAAGTAATATATGAAATCAACATTTAATTTTCATGGAGAGTTTCTTTGAACATAATTTAAAATTTGTTGATTTTTCTGCCGATAACTGCTCTGATACGAGTAAACCCCAGTTTTAGAAAATAAAAGTGGGGTTCAGGGGGTGTGGGGGGGGGGGTCAGAATTACATAGGCGTGTTTTCGTGATGTAAAAAATCACAAGTGGAAAGCCAAAATGGCAGATTCTTTCCCACAAAATGGCGAAACGACTGTCCAAAATAAAAGGATATATATAGCAGCCCATACATGCAAATACGAAGAAAGGCAATTATAAACCATAACAGAAGCACCCCCTTTGAACGGTCATTAAAATACCTTGGCATCGTGGTGTGGGATGGGCGGATTTTATCAAATTTATGTTACCAATATGCTCGCCCTTGGTTCTGCGGTGGATTTAACAATGTGTTCGGTCCGCATGAACGGTTTCTAACGCATCCGTGCAATATCTCCGAGTGCAAAACATCAAATTTATGCAGAGATGTAAAAACAATGAGGACTCGACAGCATGAAAGAACCGAAATGCTGGATCAGAAGAACACCAACAGTTGGACTACGGTGGGCCCGATCAGATACAGCGCATCAGGCACCAACCGACGCTTCTTAAAAGCAAATCGAATGGTCGGAGCGGTCATTGAGGCTGAGGCTCGTCCCGCCGGCATGCAATTAAAGCGGGAAGCAAAGTAAACAAGATGTGTTTGTGAAACACCGATGCCCCCGGACAGCGCCTGTGCAATATGAAAGCCCCATCACTAAATTATGTCATGGTTGAGGCCACAAGGTCACGAGGTAAAAAATTATGGTACCACTGGAAAGGTCTTGTGAGAAAGAATACACATGTGAAATATGAAAGCTCTATCACTTACCAATCAAAAGTTATGGACTATATTAAAGTTTTTAAAAAGTAGGTCAAACATCAAGGTCAAAGTCACAAGGTCAAAAATTATAGTACCACTAGAAAGGTCTTGTGACAAGGAATGCACATGTGAAATATGAAAGCCCTACCATTTACCAATCAAAAGTTATGGCCAATGTTAAAGTTTTTAAAAAGTAGGTCAAACATCAAGGTCAAGGTCATGAGGTCAAAAATTATGGTACCATTAGAAAGGTCTTGTGACAAGGAATGCACATGTGAAATATGAAAGCTCTACCATTTACCAATCAAACGTTACGGCCAATGTTAAAGTTTTTAAAAAGTAGGTCAAATGCCAAGGTCAAGGTCATGAGGTCAAAAATTATAGTACCAATAGAAAGGTCTTGTGACAAGGAATGCACATGTGAAATATGAAAGCTCTACCATTTACCAATCAAACGTTACGGCCAATGTTAAAGTTTTTAAAAAGTAGGTCAAATGCCAAGGTCAAGGTCATGAGGTCAAAAATTATAGTACCAATAGAAAGGTCTTGTGACAAGGAATGCACATGTGAAATATGAAAGCTCTATCACTTACCAATCAAAAGTTATGGCCAATGTTAAAGTTTTTAAAAAAGTAGGTCATATGCCAAGGTCAAGGTCATGAGGTCAAAAATTATAGTACCAATAGAAAGGTCTTGTGACAAGGAATGCACATGTGAAATATGAAAGCTCTATCACTTACCAATCAAAAGTTATGGCCAATGTTAAAGTTTTTAAAAATGAGGCCAAAAGTAGGTCAAATCTCAAGGTGAAGGTCACGAGGTCAAAATTTATGGTACCTCTTGAAAGGTCTTGTGACAAGGAATGCACATGTGAAGTATGAAAGCTGTATCACTTACCATTCAAAAGTTATGCCCAATGTTAAAGTTTTTGCAGACGGAGAAACGGACAAACGGACAAACAGACAAACGGACAAACAGACAAACAGACGGACAGACCAAAAACTATATGCCCCCCAGAATCTTAGATTCCGGGGGCATAACAACTGTGATTATGTTAACCGCCATGCATGGAGTCTGCCCTATAGCATTAATGTTGTTACGGGCCTCCTCGGCTTAGTGGATAAGAGTGTTGTCTCTTTATAATTAGGTCTTTCACTGATGTGGGTTCGAGCCTGGCTTCGCAACGGAAGGTAAGGTGTTTTTTCTCCGGGTACTCCGGTTTTCGCCCAACGTCTGATTAACGATCGGCTCGATATGAGTGAAATAATCTTGAAAGGATCGTAACTCCCAACCCCCAACAAAAAGCATTAATGTTGTACCCGGTCTTTAATACCGAAGAATGAATTTACGAAGTTTGGTGTTGAAATAGTCGAATACATTTATTTTTCAGAATTTATATTCAAAGTCAACATAAAATATAGGGATCAATCATGATTTTTCATGCATTAACATTTGCCGGATCCCGAGGAAGCTGTTGGAACATGAGGTCGCTAGGCCAAATGTTCGAATATCTTCCGAGGGATCCGGCAAATGTTAATGCAATGAAATAACCATGGATGGTCGTTGTTCTTGCATAACTTACGAATCCGACAGCAAATTTTGACGAAAACGCCCAAAAACTCCATATAAATTCCATATAAAGTCTTCAAATGGGATAGCAAACCAAAATGGCGACCAGTTCAGAATGTTGTTTACAATGACGTTGTCATGCAGTGACGTCATCATAGAACTCTAAAACGCTACGTTCAGGGCGATAACGTTACGTCGCTCAACGTAACGTAAGCAAAGCAAGGCCCGTCTTGTGATATCAAAAGCTCAAAATCTATGTTCAAACAGCACGCGAATTTCATGATTTTAACGTGGTTTTTGCTGTTTGAGCGAGGCTTTTGGTCCATTTGACAATGGCTTCAAACAGCCATGCGCATAGGTTTTTATGCAAGAATTAAGGTTTTGACCGGCAATTTTATTTGGAATATAACATTATACTACCGTAAACGTTTATTCCATAAAACCAGTCCCAAGATTCAGCACAATGGCTTGGCATTACGAAAATACGCCTATTCAAATACATATCCAATTTTAACCGCCAAAAATGAAACATTTTAGATAAAAAAAATGTGATATTTTTCTTATTTCTGCTCTGTATATAGATTGTTAGTACACGTTAACGAGTACCCACAACCTATATATTTGAACAGAAGTAAGAAAAATAAGGTTTACCCCTGCAAACCCCAGTTTTACTATATAAAAGTGGGGTTTAAGGTGTTGAAAATTATATGGGCGTATTTTCGTGATGGGGTTAGGGATTAAGAATAAAGTCAGGCTAGCTTTTAAAAGTTATAACAAACTTCTATAAATATAATTTATGCATTCACTGGCCATACAACGTTTCTATTTGGAATCGAGGTGCAGCTTTATTCATTGTGATTGTCGGGGACCTACTCCAGGCAACATAACTTTTAAAAACCTTGCCGTATGTAACTGCCGTCATATAGATCATTAATTGACAGGGCAAGGAACTACCGATGAATGCTACACTGTGTATATGTTTATATGTAAATGTATTATATAGATTGTGTGGAATACGAGGGCAAGTCAATAAGATACCAGCCTATCCAATTTCCAATTGACCGAGCTAACTAAGATTTCCATGCCTTGTTTCAACACATATTTTAGGCATGGGAGCAAATTTGCACCCTTATCGTGTCATTCACTCATAAGACATTGAAAGTCTAATGTGGCTAGCGGTGCAAAAGCAAGCTTTTCTTCAAAAGTTGAGTAACGTGCTGGAATTCGGTACTTGCACTTGAAAGGGAAAACAGGTCATGAAAATACATTTCGAGTTTACTAATGTTTATGGGTCGTCTGCACCATCGCATGCACAAGTTAAATTCTTGGTTGTGGAATTCAAACGCAGTAGAACGTCTTTAGTAGACGAAACCAGGTCTGGACGCCCATCGGATGCCACCGATGAAAAAATGTGTAACAAAGTACGGGATCTGGTGTTCTCTGACAGTCGAATTAAGGTGGACGAAATAGCAAATGCATTACACATTCCACATGGCAGCGTTTCAAAAACTTTTACATGATCGCTTGGGTATGTGCAAACTAACAGCCTGTTGATTCCCAAAATCCCTTTGCGACGAGCAAATGGCAACCAGAGCATCAGTAATCAGCGCATTGTTGAAGCGGTTTAGCTCAAAGGAAGATGATTTTTGTTTCACGTCTGGTGTCTGTAGATGAGACCTGGGTCCATTATTATGAGCCAGAGAATAAAACTCAAAGTCGCCTTAGGGTAGGGCCGGGGCTTTCCAGGCCAAAGAAGTTCGATTCGTCTGCTGACTAGGTGATGGCAACTGTATTTTGAGACGCACAAGGCGTTATTATGTTAGACTTTCTTGCAAAGAAAGGAACAATAACAGGTGCATATTATGCAAATTTGCTCGACCAACTGAGAACTGCGATCCATGAAAAACGCCGAGGTAAAATATCCACATGGATTCTTCTCCAACAGTTCAATGCAAGAGTCCATACTTAAAAATGCTGTTGAGCGGAAGGGGAACGAGCTAATACCGCACTCCGCCTATTCTCCGGACTTGGTTCCTAGTGACAATTTCCTATAAAACTTGAAAAAGGATATCCGTGGACGTCTTTTCGGTCCAATGAAGAGGTCGTGGCGGCAGTTGAAGAGTGGGTCGTAGACAAGCACCTTCTTCAGTTCTGGGCTGATGACAATAGAACAGCGTTGGTCCAAGAGAATCAATCTATAGGGCAATCACCTCGAAACAGAAAAGATCGATCTCACCAAGAAATAAGTTAGGCTGGTTTTTATTGACTCGCCCTGGTAGGAGTATATTATCGACATGAATACTACTACTAATAATAATACAAACAATAAAAGTCATGCAGTAGTCAAACCATTAACGAAATGATTAATGAACTGTCCGTTGTTAAGTTCGCGCAGTATAAAAGTGAAAATAACGCGCTAACAATACATACCAATAGTATAATTGGTTCCATGTAAACCAAGCAAGTATTCTAAGCTGCAGTGCTTTGTAAATGACCGAAAGGCAATATAATGTTAACCCATATCTGCCTAGCATCACAAAATGATACACTGGCAACAGTGAAGCCCTGGTGCCAGAGAACATGGTATCTGGTCAGGGTACAGGACTAGCTGTACAACTGCAGAAGCTAACATGTAAAATTTCTCCTTAACTTGATCATGAATGTGTCAAAATCTGTAAAAGAAAAGATTTATATACAAGTTCGGCCGGTGACATATATTATTAAGGGCAAAAAAATGGAACATAATTTATTAGCCCGTGTCACTGATTCATGACTTACATGTGCATATACTCAGATTCAATGCAAACGCCCCACTTTTAGAATTTTGATTTCTTTGGTTTAAGGTAAAAATGACTGACTTTTTCAACTGATAAATACGGTATTGTAAAGTTGTCACCGACGCATGCGTTTGTTTGACACGAATACTGCGTGATTTTCATGATGTGCATGTGCACGTGCAAAATGCAAAAAATGCAAAGTTTTCGTAATCACGATAGTTTTGGCCCTTTCTTTACTGTCATCATACGGTCTGGATTCTTTATTTTAAAAGCCAGCAAAACATTTCATAAGAACAAGCAAATGGGACGTCTAAGTAACGTCGATCGTCATCGTGCCCTGGGTATGGCTGAAGGTGGGCTTTCATACCGCCAAGCTGCAGAGCGTATGGGATATTCGCACAATACGATTGCTCGATTGGTTGAAACGCACACAGCTACGGGGTCTGTGGACGATAGAAAACGCCCTGGACGTGAACGTGTTACTACACGTTAGCATGACCGGTAAATGGTTTTGAGTCATTTACGAGATCGATTCAGGACGTCTGTGGAAACTGCCCAGGAGACAGTGGGAACCCATAATATACGCGTAAGTGCCTTAACTGTACGGCGGCGTCTCCAAGAACGCGGTATTTCTAGCCATAAAAAGTAATGGGTGGGGGGGGGGGACGTCTTGACGGTAGAAAGTCGAATCAGTCGCTTTAATTCGTGTCGACAGCGTATCCGATGGACACAACAGCATTGGCGTGGCGTACTGTTCACGGACGAGTCCCGTTTTTGTGTTGAAATGTTTGATAGGCGGCGTAAAGTATGGCGTCGACGTTGGGAGAGGTTTCAAGACTGTTGTGTTAAACAGGTTTCACGTTGGGGTGGTGGTAGCGTAATGGTGTGGGGAGGGATCTCATGGCGCTACAAAACCCAACTCATCATTGTTGATGGCAATTTGACTGCACGTCGTCTTAGAACCGGTTTTACGCAATAATGGTGACATTACTCTTTTCCAACAGGACAATGCACGGGCTCCATGGACTTTTTCAATCAAAATGGTGTGAGAGTTCTTCCTTGTCCAACGTTTCCGCCGGATTTAAGTAGAAGTAAAACAAAGATCAGGACTTGATACAATTAACTTACTCCACCCATAAAAGACACCAAAGGGAAAGAAATACAAACATTAAGCGACCAGACCATAATGGAAACCTAAACAAAGAAGGCCATAAGGACAGTTACTTTCCCACAAAATGGCCATATGGCCATCCAAAATTAAAAGACACAAGTGATACACACAGTAAGTAACAAACAACAACATAAATAAATCGCCACAGAAGAGCCGCCTTGGAACGGTCAGTGGAAGATTTCCACTGGGGGGGCTTAAATCGATTTTACGTGGCCACAATCCTCGCCCTTACTTCCGTCGCGATTTAGACAAATAATTTGTTTAGTCCGCATGAAGGCCTCCTAACTCATCAGTGCAACATCTCCGTGAACACAGAAATCAAAGAACCACAGAGGTGAGACAACGGTGAGGACTCGACAGCAAGAAACCACTGAAATGCTGGAGCAAAAGAAAACCAACAGTTAGACTCCGATGAGCCCGACCAGAGACAGCCCATTGAGCACCTTTGAGACCAGCTCGGTAAGGAAAAGTTGTGTACAGCCGACGTCATCCGCCAATCAACCGTTAGCAGTTTGCTATTGCGCTACAGGAAGAATGGGACAACATCACAGAAGACCAGATACAGCGTTTAATTGGAAACATGAGGCGTCAATGCCAAGCAACAGTTGAAGCTAATGGTGAACATGCCCGGTATTAGGATATGTGATTTTGATTCTTCGGGTGTGTGGACTTATTCGAGTCTCCGTATCTCTGCATCCAATAAAATGCTGTAACTATGTAGTGAGTCTGTGAATAAGTTAGTGATAATTCATTAGACGTGATCAAATGCTGGATATATCGTGAATCAATTAAAGTTTCGGGTATAGTGGTGCGTTTTCATTGACTCTGAGTATAATTCATACATAATGATCTTACTCTATATGTTGGTATCATGGCTCGTTGTTGAGCTAGGAATCTTCTACACAGGTACATTTGTTAGTGTATGACGCTATATCTTTAAAATTAAGTGGGATAATTCGCTGCTGCATTTAGATTTCCGCACACAACAACAATGTTTTTTTTTAATTTGAATGGGAGTCAGGTATTGTGAAGTCCATGCTTGAAATTGCGATAGGGCGATAGGGCTTATACATAATTCACCAATATGTAGTTTTTTCTTAGCATTCTTAGTGCAATTGCATCCTGTTTTGAACCATTAAAGTTTAACCACTTAATGTTGCTCCGATACGGTGTATAGAGCTAAGGTTTTGGTTTCATACATAAAATGTAATTGCAGATCGTAACTGGAAATTAACAAAAGAGACTACTATTATACGAATCTAAATTGATATTGATTTCCATCCGTTTCAGGGTTTGAAGAAAATGCAAAAGTTCGTTGTCCATACAATTTACTGGGAGACTTTTATTACACGCATACATCATCTGATAGAACAGTTACATGCCAAGCAACTGGGACAATGAGTTCATGTGACGACAACAAAGAGATTAAGTTTAGTAATGATACATGTCCGACCACGATTGCATATTCAGGTAATTAGCGGAATGTTCTATTGTGTGCCAAACACTTCTAATATAACGTTATTAATTATGTTTTTCGTATTGGCCCAGTTACAAGTCCTCGGTTTCCTATATTGGCCCGAGGCCGAAGGCCGAGGCCAAAAAAGCAGACCGACGACCTATAACTGACCGATGAACGCAACAAAGTTAACCTCCCTACGCATCTGGGCCCAGGATTACAATGCGTACTTAAATTTTAAGTACCTACTTAAACTAAGTATTTACTTAACTGGCGTATAAAGTGAACTACAAAGAAATTCGTTCGTTTAAGTCGATACTTAACCAAAGAAAATACTTAAATATTTAAGGTAACCCAGGTAGGTACCTTAACTTTTAAGATTTGACCTTGACACCTGAATGTATATATCAATAACGGCAAACCTTACGTCTTTTATTTTTCCGAGGTCACCAGTGATGCTTGGTAGTTAAAACGGTAGAGTGTTCTTTTTTTTTTTGATATGCGAGAGGTCCTGGGTTCGAGTCCCGGTCGGACAATTTTTTTCCTCCCTGTGGGGCAAGACTACTTGCCGTATAGGTACTGGGATGTATTTCTCCCTTGATGTGTCAAAGTGTGCGACGAACAGAGCTCTGTAAAAACTTCCTTTCACATAATACTGTTTATCATATGACGTTATTGATAAGCAGTGGATAATGTCGTGTAATAAAAATTGTATGACCACACGTGTAATAACACTTTGACGGGATTACGTAACGTCATTACGACGTCCATGTCAGCCATGCATTTTCTGTGAGGAAAAGTGACAAATTTGATGGCGATAAAATTTAATTTCAAGGGGCCATATGATAAACAGAATCTTACACTCGTGGTCACTTCCTATGAAATTTATGATACTCGCCAAAGGCTCGTTTCATAAATTTCATATAAAATGACCACTCGTGTAAGACCCTCTATATAATACTGGTGACAGGGCAATAATTAATTGTTTGGTGCGGGAAGGCTATTATACGTGAGAGGGGATCCTAAATGACTTGGTTGTTTTTGTCAGGGTAGGTGTATGTTTGTGTGTGTGTGTGTGTGTGTGTGTGTGTGTGTGTGTGTGTGTGTGTGTGTGTGTGTGCGGGGGGGGGGGGTCGTCGCATATCACTTTTGTCTGTTAGTTAAAAACTGATCCTGTGGCACAACGGGTTCATGTTCCTACGCGTATGCCCTGCTAGTTTTACGCATACACTGTTCACAACGTTCATATGCCCTCTTTATATTCATTGTCATGAAATAGTATGACGCCATGTGCATTTATGAAATGACGTGTTTTTCTGCTGTTCATGAAAGTATAAACTAACAGGGTCGCCTGCAAAGTAATAGAACTCTGAAGGGATTCATATAAACTTTGCTAGCGACCCGCTGTCGTTCATACCTTCATGAACATCGGAGAAATGTTTCTTATATTTACATTCTTTTTTCCTCATCACTCGGCGAAAAAAATCTTATAATGCAAACTGTTAAGAAGAAGTAAAACAAAGATCAGGAATTGATACAATTAACTTACTCCATCCATAAAAGACACCAAAGGGAAAGAAATACAAACATTAAGCGACCAGACCATAATGGAAACCTAAACAAAGGAAGGCCATATGGACAGTTACTTTCCCACAAAATGGCCATATGGCCATCCAAAATTAAAAGACACAAGTGATACACACAGTAAGTAACAAACAACAACATAAATAAATCGCCACAGAAGAGCCGCCTTGGAACGGTCAGTGGAAGATTTCCACTGGGGGGCTTAAATCGATTTTACGTGGCCACAATCCTCGCCCTTGCTTCCTTCGCGATTTAGACAAATAATTTGTTCAGTCCGCATGAAGGCCTCCTAACTCATCAGTGCAACATCTCCGTGAACACAGAAATCAAAGAACCACAGAGGTGAGACAACGGTGAGGACTCGACAGCAAGAAACCACTGAAATGCTGGAGCAAAAGAAAACCGACAGTTAGACTCCGATGAGCCCGACCAGAGACAGAGCATCAGGCACCAACCAACATTATCTCTTTAATTTTCAATAAGCCTTTACGTTGGAGCCGTCATAGAATCTGAGGCCTGACCCACCGGCGTGCAATTAAAGAGGGAAGCAAAGTTGCCAACCGTGATTGGGTTAACTACCATGCATGCAGTCTGTCGTATAATATCCATGTTGTACCCAATCTTTTTATATCGAAGAATGATTTTACGAAATTGGGTGCTGAAGTCATTGCGGTTATATATTTTTCTGAATTTATATACTAAGTCACCATAAAATTCGGGTTCCGATAGACCTTGTTGCAGAAGAGATTTAAGTCCAATATTGAATTTTGAAATTAAATCAGAATGGCGTCTATAAAATTTTGAAAAGGCTTTGCGTAGTTTATGGCACCGATAACCCTGATTAAGGAGTTTAGCCGTTAATAATTTATTACGAGTGTTGAAGTCAGTTACATGACTACACACTCTAGCAAATCGAAATAATTGCGAAATATAAACGCCATAGGATGGCGCACGAGGAACATCACCATCCAAAAAAGGAAAATTTACAATCTCAAAATCAAAGTCATCGCGTTTATCATAAATTTTGCACGAAACAAATCCATCTACAATAGATAGATGTAAATTCAAAAACGGGGCCTCGGTATCAGAAGAATTTGCTTTATTTAACTGAAGTTCTAGGGGGTAAATCTGACTGATCAAACCATCAAAATAGGTATTATCAATATTTAATAAATCATCTAAATATCTAGAAGTAGAGCTAAAAGCTTCAATAATTTCAAATTGGTTATCAATGGAAAGCGACAAAATGAAGTCTCTTTCATAACAATACAAGAACAGATCCGCCACAAGAGGTGCGCAATTAGTACCCATCGGAATACCCACAATTTGTCTAAATAACTTAGTACCGAATCTAATATAAATATTGTCAAGTAGAAAGATGAGGGCATCACACACTTTCTGACATGACCAAAGTGTATAATTCTTATGCTCTTTAGAAGTGAAAAATGCATTTCTGACATTACATGCAAGATAGAGAGAATCTTCTCTGTGAAAAGCCCATTCAATTAAATCATTAAGCTTTTCTTTTATAAGATTATGAAGAAGTGTAGTGTAAAGAGTGGAAAAATCGTAGGTAGACAGAAGCACGAAACTGTCTAGATTTCAATTTATTTAAAACCTCATTCGAATTTTTTATAGACAGAAACAGATTTCTTCCTGATCTTTCAAAGACTTTATCACAATATTTAATTACATGCGTTTTAATAGCAGTAAGACAGGAAGTTAATAATTTAGAAAGTTCAGTGGTAGTGCAAGAACTAGAATTTGCAATAAACCGTGCTTTGTAAGGTTTTTTATGAAGTTTTGGTAACCAGTATAGCGTAGGAAGCTTGTCTTGGCCTTCGTTAACACACACAGCAAACTTGGTGGCTGAAAGACAAACATGTTTATCTACTATAGCTCTCTCTTCAGCCAAAGGCTGAAGTTCATAGGCCTTAGTACCACCAAGCTCCTGCTTAAGCGTGTTAACATAGTGGAGCCGTCACACAACGACGACGTTGTTAGCGGCCTTGTCTGCAGGGGCCTAAACAAATTTCTTATGAAATTCTTGAATACCTAGTTTAAGATGACGTAAAGACGTCTTGGGCTTTGGAGGTAATAAGTTAGTATTTTGAGAATAGAAAGAAATGCGTTTATTCACTAGTCTTAAAATGCTAAGTTTCCAGTCCTTTAGGGCTTTACACTCAACATACTCTCGCTTACACCATCGATTACCGAATTCATTCAAGGAAGCTGCGATTTCATCTCTACATTTACTGAAATCAATTTTAGAAGGAAACCGATATTTCGGTCCTTTAGAAATTATATTCCTTATCCTAGAATCAGGAATAATTTTCAAATTGCCAGTAATTACATGACCAGCAGCAGGATAGCAATACTTTGAGTTTTTACAATCACATGAATCAGGAGTATTAGTATCAATATCAAGATCTGAAACAAGTTTATTGAAATTAAAAATGATAGATCTAACAGGTTTGTTATATTTATAGCAAATTATAGGTGTTTCAGTATTTTGAAAATAAGCAGGAATGGAAGAAAGCACCGATCTCTCACGGAAGATACTGGGCAAATCTATAAAATCCATACCATTATTAATGAAGGATATTTTGAAGAAATGACGTTTATGATTAATTTCAGAATCAATGTAAGGACGGAGAGTATGCTGAGTATAGCCTCTAGTTAAGAGAGCCGCGTCATATAACTGATGAGAACTATCGTAGAATTTATTCGTTTCGGTGTCCAGAAGACGTAAAACAGAAACGGGTAATGAACTTAAAAATGAAAGCATAGAGTGGCGTCCATGATTTAATAATATAATTGACAGTCACTTCAGTCTAGTATTGTTTCGTTTAAACGCACGTGATTTACGTTTAAAGTTACCATTTTTCCTGGTGCCGTGAGATCTAGTTCTGCGTTTTCGACATTCCAGGAGTGAGAAAATATCAAAGTCCGGCATTCTGGAAATATTGCCCTCATGATAAATGTTGTCATTAAATCCCAGTGGAAAAGGGGTCTGTAAAAATTTAATCCATTTCAGTTCAGCTTCATGTCTTTTGATTATTTTGAATCTAGATGTAGAATTTGCATCGTAATAAAGTTTTTCCACTGGTTGTATAATAATGTTATTTACAGAATGACCTGTACGTCGAAAGTGACGGTACAAGAAAGTGTCAGTTTTCTAAGGCTTACTCATTCTACGATAATGCTCGTTCAATCTAGTTTTAAGCATGCGGTTAGTTTGACCGACGTACTGCATATTACAGTTTGCAGCACGTCAAGTAATTAGATAAATTAAATCTGTAGACTGTCATGTCAAATCAGACATGTTAACTACAGAGAAGCGTCTACCGTTTACAGATGAAGTAACGGTAGACGCAGTGCTTAAATGCGAACAACATCTGCACCTCTTAGCATTGCACTTAGAAATACTAGGATACATTCCACTTCTTTTCCACGGATTAGTATATTTTCGAAGGATGGGTGATTTGAGAGGAGATAGTCTTATACGAAGACTACTCCCAAAAACATTGGTATTGCCTGCTCATTTGAGATTAACTGAAGTTACAGAAGACAAATTTAAGGGTCTAACCAATACCGAAGGCAACATAGTATTAAAGTTCTTAATAGAATGGGGAATCCGTACAGAAGAAGCAGAGTGTAACCTAAGGGGTGATATCGATATTTTAAATGTATTTGTAATACTCATTTGGTAAGTAAGGTTGTGATACCGTCAAAACTAAAGCGATGTTCATACCGGTTATTAAATAAATAAAATTACTGAAGAAGATTCCTTCGAATAGAAGGTCGGTACAACAAAAGCCCACAAAACATCCTAGTCTACTTAAAGTACAGGGATGTCAAACAAGCAGTTGTTATACAACGAGGAACGAACATCGGTTTAATAATGACCTTCAACAGGTATCTAAAGGATGTCAATTGATGGAACAGCGAAAAGCAATTGCATAAGCAATCCCTGAGGATTGGAAAAATAAGAGCATTAAATGCATGTACGGGGAGACCTTTTACAGCCGCCACACGGCACAGACAAAACAGCCCTGATATGCAAAGTAGAAGTAAAACAAAGATCAGGAATTGATACAATTAACTTACTCCATCCATAAAAGACACCAAAGGGAAAGAAATACAAACATTAAGCGACCAGACCATAATGGAAACCTAAACAAAGGAAGGCCATATGGACAGTTACTTTCCCACAAAATGGTCATATGGCCATCCAAAATTAAAAGACACAAGTGATGCACACAGTAAGTAACAAACAACAACATAAATAAATCGCCACAGAAGAGCCGCCTTGGAACGGTCAGTGGAAGATTTCCACTGGGGGGGGGGGGCTTAAATTGATTTTACGTGGCCACAATCCTCGCCCTTACTTCCGTCGCGATTTAGACAAATAATTTGTTCAGTTCGCATGAAGGCCTCCTAACTCATCAGTGCAACATCTCCGTGAACACAGAAATCAAAGAACCACAGAGGTGAGACAACGGTGAGGACTCGACAGCAAGAAACCACTGAAATGCTGGAGCAAAAGAAAACCGACAGTTAGACTCCGATGAGCCCGACCAGAGACAGAGCATCAGGCACCAACCAACATTATCTCTTTAATTTTCAATAAGCCTTTACGTTGGAGCCGTCATAGAATCTGAGGCCTGACCCACCGGCGTGCAATTAAAGAGGGAAGCAAAGTTGCCAACCGTGATTGGGTTAACTACCATGCATGCAGTCTGTCGTATAATATCCATGTTGTACCCAATCTTTTTATATCGAAGAATGATTTTACGAAATTGGGTGCTGAAGTCATTGCGGTTATATATTTTTCTGAATTTATATACTAAGTCACCATAAAATTCGGGTTCCGATAGACCTTGTTGCAGAAGAGATTTAAGTCCAATATTGAATTTTGAAATTAAATCAGAATGGCGTCTATAAAATTTTGAAAAGGCTTTGCGTAGTTAATGGTACCGATAACCCTGATTAAGGAGTTTAGCCGTTAATAATTTATTACGAGTGTTGAAGTCAGTTACATAACTACACACTCTAGCAAATCGAATTAATTGCGAAATATAAACGCCATAGGATGGCGCACGAGGAACATCACCATCCAAAAAAGGAAAATTTACAATCTCAAAATCAAAGTCATCGCGTTTATCATAAATTTTGCACGAAACAAATCCATCTACAATAGATAGATGTAAATCCAAAAACGGGGCCTCGGTATCAGAAGAATTTGCTTTATTTAACTGAAGTTCTAGGGGGTAAATCTGACTGATCAAACCATCAAAATAGGTATTATCAATATTTAATAAATCATCTAAATATCTAGAAGTAGAGCTAAAAGCTTCAATAATTTCAGATTGGTTATCAATGGAAAGCTGAAAAACATTTACACGCTGTTTTTTCTACAAAGAGCGGAACAGCATTGTCGTCGTCAACGCCCATTGAGATCATAGAGAACCATGGTTTAGGGTGTAGACTTGCGACACTTGACGTCATTGAAAAACATGTGATTCGATGCGTTCATGGAAGTATGAACAGGCGTATAGGTTTACAATAGGTTTTACACTTGAAATGTAAATATTAACTATTTTGGCGTGAACAACTGTAACGTATGTCAACGATGTACATTTGTTGGGCAAATGGTCAAGGTAAAGGCAATAAAATCATATTTAAAATCCAATTCGAAGGCCCGTTTCGTAACTTTCATATGAAAGGACCATTTGTGTAAGATTCCCGATATCAAAATTAATGAAATACAAAGAAGTTTTTTTTTTAATTGATTGATTGATTGATTTGAGATTTAACGTCCTCGCAACACTATTAAGGTTTGATTTTGAAAGTTTTGATTCCAATTTTGTCGGACTGTTACCCGACATCGAGATGAAATTACATCTCAAGCCCTGCCGCCAAATGAAACCAACCGAAGATTTATATGCATGGACGGCCCGACTTGCACCACTTTGCTTTGGCAGGCTTAGACCTTCTAAGCGGTTACTGGAGGTCGCGTGTGGTCGTTGTGTACTGGTTGGGTGAGGCGAAGGTGACGTGTATCTTGCGTCACTGGGGCGTCCAGCTGATTGTGACAAGGCCTGCTTTCCTAGCAGCAGGTAATGGTAGAGGGGAATGTTGTTATTTCATCTGTTTCTGCACAACCAATCATTTGCCTCTTCTCCCTGCCTGGAAATGCTCAATAAAAAGGAATTTGATGCGTTCCACCTCCCTTTGTAAGCTCGTGCATGTGAGTAATTAAGTGTGTTTATAAGTGAGTGAGCGCTTTATGTCTCACCTCACTCATAAAAAGACGGGGAAATCCAAGATCGAATGTACAGTGATTTTATATTCATGTTTTTTTTTGTTGTTTTTGTTTTTTGATTTTTGTTTTGTTTTTTTTTACTCCGACTGGAGCTACGGTTTTCTTCGTGTTTGTCTGTATGATGTTTGATCGTGTCCTTAATGACTATATCAGCTACATACATGTAATGATGACATCCGAAAACAATATCGTAGCTGGGGTAAAGTGTCGGAGTCTTCCCTGTTCTTCACCATAGCACAGAATATGTTTATTTTCTTAATTATCGACTTATACCAGATTGTTTTGAATATTATTCAATACTACTAACGGCATGAGAAGGGTTGAATCATGGACAGACTCCATGAAACCGATTCCGCCCCCGCCCCTCGGGGCTTGAAGAAACAGATTGGGCTGCATGGTGCTTCCATGCAGAGCTGAAACTGACGACACATAACGTAAACACGCCTATACAAATACATTATAAATTTTACCTCCAAAAAAAAAGGAAATTTTTAAGATGAAAAATTGTGGTATTTTTCTTATTTCTGCTCAAAATATAGACTTTTGGTACACGTTAGGCGGTTCTACCCGGTACCCACATTCTATATTTTAGAGCGGGAATAAGTAAAAAAAAAAAGGTCGACCCCCACCAACCCCAGTCACAAAGTTTACAAAATAAAAAGTGGGATTCAAGGGGGTCAGAATTATATAAGCGTTTTTTCCCGATGCCCTTGTACTTGTAAACAGCTTGGAAGGCCTAAGCCTGCCAAGGCAAAGTGGTGTGAGTCACACCGTCCACTGTATATAAGCCTTTTGGTTTCATTGGGCGACAGGGCTTGAGGTTTCATTTCATCTCAGAGTCGGTAAACGTCCCACAAAATTGGAAGCAACGTCTCCAAAATGACCTGCATAGTGTTGACAGGGACGTTAAATCTCAATTCAAAAAAGACTCCATTAAACCGAGCTTTGCATATTCAAATATTGTATGAGTTCTTGTTTTTGAAGAGACCCCACAGAAACAGCGTTTTGAATATGTCGTGGTGCTACTTTGTGACCAATGTTTGCCCGCACAATTTGAGATCGAGTTTGATCCTTCAATTGCATAGGTTTTATAGCATATAAAATATTTTTCCTGGTTTATGCAGTGATATGGAAACTAAACAATCATATTTTCTATTGTCTCCGTCCATTCAAGCAGAAGCGAATTTGTTGACAGATCGCGGGAAAGCTGTGGGCCGCCTACATCAATGTGTAATTGAAAATTACGTGCTAATCTTCGTGAAAATTTCCGTCAAAATTACGACTTCATCCGAAGTTAAATACTTAGCTAAGTAAATGAAATAGGTGGCTTTCGAATGCACCTTTTAAGGAAATACTTTACTAAGATAAGAATTCCTCCTTAAATCGTTAAGTCGACCTTAACTTAAGTAGCGATTGTAATCCTGGGCCCAGGTCTGTTACATCTATTCATTTGTATTTGACAATTATTTCTGTACTATTCTACCAGTCAATAATCTTTTGGATCTATACATATACACGTTCAATAAGAGTTCCTGTTGCAGAAATTACCGTATTCGACCTATTTACCGCACCGTGCGCTTAGTTTTTAGCTCACCTGGGCCGAAGGCTCCAGGGGAGCTTATAGTATAGTGGGTCCTCTGTCGTCCGTCGTCCGTCGTCCGTCCGTCGTCCGTCCACACTTTTGAGCAGCTATATCTCTGTATCCTGCAGGCTGATCTCAATCATTTCTCATCTGTAGCATGCCTCTGGTGGGGCATTGATGACATAAACTTTTTTTTGAAATCGCTCTAAAACTTTAGTTCCTATGGTAACCACAAGGTCCCATAGACTTACTATGGGAAAATGCTTGTCATCACCGTAGCGCCTTCAGTTTTGATCGGAACTTTCTGAAACTTATATGTAAGGTGACTGGGGAATACCAATTTTCGACCTTGTCATCACCGTAGCCCCTTCAGTTTTGATCGGATCTTTTTGAAACTTATATGTAATATGGCTGGGGATAAAACCTCGGATGAGTTTGAAAACCGGCCAAGTCCGCCGATTAATCATAGAGTTATGTCCCTTGATTGCTGAAAATGCCGATTTTCGACCTTGTCATCACCGTAGCCCCTTCAGTTTTGATCGGATCTTTCTGAAACTTATATGTAAGGTGGCTGGGGATAAAATCTCGGATGAGTTCGAAAACTGAACATATTGGCCCATTTATCGTAGAGTAATGTCCCTTTGATTGCTGAAAATGCTGATTTTTGACCTTGTCATCACTGTAGCCCTTTCAGTTTTGATCGAATCTTTCTGAAACTTATATGTAAAGTGGCTGAGGATAAAATCTCGGATGAGTTCGAAAACCAGCAAAGTTGGTCCACTTATCACAGAGTAACGTCCCTTTGATTGCTGAAAATGCCGATTTTTAGCTCACCTGGGCCGAAGGCTCCAGGGGAGCTTATAGTATAGTGGGTCCTCCGTCGTCCGTCGTCCGTCGTCCGTCCGTCGTCCGTCCACACTTTTGAGCAGCTATATCTCTGTATCCTGCAGGCTGATCTCAATCATTTCTCACCTGTAGTATGCCTCTGGTGGGGCATTGATGACATAAACTTTTTTTTGAAATCGCTCTAAAACTTTGGTTCCTATGGCAACCACAAGGTCCCATAGACTTACTATGGGAAAATGCTTGTCATCACCATAGCGCCTTCAGTTTTGATCGGATCTTTCTGAAACTTATTTGTAAGGTGACTGGGGATAAAAGCTTGAATGAGTTTGAAAACCGGTGAGGTCAGCCTGTTTATCATAGAGTTAAATTCTACTTGATTTTCAGAAAATGCTTACCCTGTCATCACCATGTCCTCCCATAAAGCCTTCAGTAAAGTTTGGCACTTCCTTAAACTTTGAATCTGTTAGCTCAGGTGAGCGATACAGGACCAAGCTAGCTTGGTCCTCTTGTTTTCAAAATTGGATGAAAATATTGGGGTGAAAAATCTACCTAATAAGCGCACACTCAATACGAAAAAAATACGAAAAAAATCTTCCGATATGATTATTTTATAGAGTTGAATTTCAGCATAGGGGTTCACCACATATACATATGATTGTTCGGGTCAAAGATGCAGCAAAACTCAATATGAATTTGTTGGGAGGTTACTGTAAGATTGCGCTTGTGCATTTTTTCCAGCTTATAGGAGCATGTGCGGTAAATAGGTCGAATACGGTATGCGAAATACTGTACATGATCATGAGAACTCGCTGTGGCGAAGGAAAGTTAGAAAATGTTTAATGTAGAATACCGATCCGATAGCCCTGTTAGTTAACTTAAAAAAAAAAAAAAAAAAAAAACTTCCGCGCTAATAAAAATTAATGTGACTTTGGATCTAGTAGAACGTTTAAGTTCTGACATATAACTTCATACAACACAGGCTACGTCCCGATCCGTGTAAAGATGCGCGACACGTAAAAAACGCACTTTCAAGAATATTTACGTTTACAAATTCTAACCAACGATAATATACCGATCAGTTTCATATTTTCAGATTTTTGTCTTGACGTGTTTATTTATGAAGAAATCAGACATTTTGCGATTTCATGGGATATGTATTTCAGTATCTATCACTATGACAACTGTTAATTAAATATTCCCAGCGGTATGAACGATATGGTGATTATCATATGTTCGCATTTTCACCTCGGCGAGGATACTTGTTACTTGTTTTTTTAAATCATATATTTACCAATTTCATTGGTAAGGTCTTGTCATACTGTATCTGGTGGTAAAAAATATGAAAAAGTAAAAAAGACAATATTCTAAGCGGTTAAAATGTTGTCGAATTATCAAGATATTTGTCAGTATCTGCCAACATATTACGCAGACATGCCTATACAAATACATTGTCACCTTTATCGCCGGAAAAATGAAAATTTTATGATGAAAAATTGTGATATTTTTCTTATTTCTGCTCCAAATATAGATTGTGGGCACTCGTTAGAGTACCATCAATCTATATTTTAGAACAGAAACCCGGAAACCCCAATTTTACTATATTAAAGTGGGGTTCAAGGTGGTCAAAATTATATAGGCGTGTTTTCGTGATGATGCCAAAATATCAAAATATTCCAAGCTGAACAAAAAGCATATCCATTATCACTAACTGATAAAAGATTCTCACTTTTGCATCGGATTTTCACTTTTGCCCCGGTGAGGCTACTTAAAAGGACGTTTGATATTTGACGTTTTCATTAGTTATGACTTGTCAATATATATCAGTATGCCAAAAATAACTAATCTTCCAAAACGGTTTTAAAGTCATAGTAAAATAGGGATCAACCATGGTTTTTCATGCAATAACAATCGCCGGGTCCCGAGGAAGCTGTTTGAACATGAGGCCGCCAGGCCGAATGTTCAGATATCTTCCGGGGGATCTGGCAAATGTTAATGCAATGCAATAATCATGGATGAGCGTTGTTTTTGCATACCTAACGATTCAGACAGCAAATTTTGATGAAAACGCCCAAAAGCTCCATATAAACTCTATATAAACTCTTCAAATGCGACCGGCGAACCAACATGGAGGCCAGTTCAGAATGCTGTTTACAATGACGTTGTTACGCAGTAACCATCTGACGTCATCATAGAACCATAAAACGCTACGTTCAGGGCGATAACTTTACGTCGCTCAACGTAAAGTAAACAAAGCAAGGCCAGTCTTCTTATATCAAAAGCTCAAAATCCATGTTCAAACAGCACGCGAATTTCATGATTTGAACATGGTTTTTGCTGTTTGAGCACGGCATTCGGTCCATTTGACAAATAAAAATAAAAAATTAGTTCCGTTCCTTTAAGAGCAATGAAAACATTTATAAGACAGAAAATGGGTCATACTACGTAGTTCTGGCTAATAAAGCCTCATCAATGACCCTGTAATGATCCGGCAAAGAAAGCCAGAGGAAACATACTGCAAAGGCTTCAAACAGCCATGCACATAGATATTTATGCTAGAATTTTCGTTTATTGATTTCCGTCGAACGGACGCACGGACGGACATTTATTTTATTTTTGTAAGTCTCCTTCGGGCGACTTTAATACGGGTCATGCAATGCATCCCTTTTCATTACGATAACACACCCGTGCGACATAGTGCATTTTTCACATCTCCAATATGGCTACTTTTCGGAAGAAAATCCATATTTTTCTTATTTATACTGCAAACATAGGGTATGGGTGTTCGTTAGAACCGCCTCATTGAGGCGGTTCTAACGAGTGCCCACAACCTATGTCTTTGAGTAAAAATAAGAAACATAATGTTTACCCCCGTAAACCCCAGTTTTCTGTGTACAAAGTGGGGTGTAAGGGGGTGTTTATTTCACAGACTTGTTCACGTGATGTCACACACATATTCAAAATTCGGAATGTTTTAATTCAGTGATTACTCAATGGCACATCTCGTGTTTCTTGATCCAACCTATGCAAATCTTTTCCTGTTGTTAACTTGACAGCCTGGTAAAGATGTTTAAAAGAGGTAAACTGTTCTCATGTACAATTTTGGTTGGAAGTCGTTTTGAAAACAACACAAAAATATCATTTTCTATTATTATTTCATATTACAGTTTCGCGTGTTCATAGTCTTCATCCTTAATTTCACCATCAACACAAATATTTCAATAAAGTCACAAAATGGCTGCCTTTCGAAGCAAAGACCAGGTTGCAGTGAGTAGAAGATGGAACAAACTAGATATTGGAAATGGCCAATAAAATAGACAAGTTGGCTTCTTTAAAAAGAATCCAAAGGAAAGGTCTGCTGCTGTCTAGTCAGCAGAATGAACAGAGCATTATCACATTAGTAATGATAATAGTAATAAACATAATAATCATAATAAACGTGCGTAGTATTTGTGTTTTGCAAACATGACCAACCCTTAACTATTCGCTTTAGACCTTAAAATCAAGAATGATCAAATACCAGTCATTTGGTGAACCGCTTTTATTTTTCAATAGCAGTCATACTTAAAACTAAGATGAGAAATTCTAAAGATGTATAATTTGCATTTCCTGTTTTTAAAGTTCGTTTTAGCTGTGACCTCAAAACAAATCAGTGGTAGAATTGGCAAATACACCAATAGCTGCCAAACGTCTTGACAGCGATAGGCAAGGCAAAAAATAGAGAAAGTGGCCACGGGGTCATGAATACCATCGGCAGATGCAACTATGTATTGCAAAGCACATTTCTTTAAGTTTAAGACCTTGATCTCAATTTCTAAATACTAAGTTTTTGACCTTGATCTGTTGACAGCAGTATCTTTTCTGCACCCATAAAAGTGTCTACATATCAACCCTAATCGTAGGTTCAAACCACAACAATACAAAAACTTTTCATGACTATCTCAATTAAAGTTCAAAGTGTGCGATCTTGGCAGCAGAAGTCAAATCAGTGTTACTGTACTTTGTCAGCTGTCAAGTAATACCACATATCAACTTCCAATAACATAAAAGATAGAGATCAAATGTTTAACATAAACAAGTAACATGAATATTACGCAAAGTTCTGCCACTGTTCCCTTTACCTTCTGTGTCAGCTGGAGCAGCAGCCACGTGACTGTAACTATACATTATCTGCTGTTAATTATAATATATCATATCTAACCCCAATCAACACGATGAATGCCAAAACTATACAATGACCATTCAATTTATACGACCATGACCTTCTGTCAGCAGCAGCAGCAGCCACATAACTGGAACAATACTCTATACGTGTCTATTTAAAAGTAATACCCGTTAGACATTATAAGTTCACACTGCAAAGTTAAAGAAAAAAAATAAATCTGGAAATTACCAATATCGCTTTATATTCTAATTACTGGCGCCAGCCAAACCCGGGCACTTGACTCAGGTGACTCAGGTGTGTGACCGACTCATGTTTAAGTCAATACCAAAGTAACACGATATACCAAATAAAAAGACCCCCGCCCATAGGGGCTTGAAGAAATATATGGGCTGCATGATACTTCCACGCAGAGCTGAATCCGGCCTGCACACTAAACTCAGTTCAGAAAATCTGAATCATCGATTTTTTCGTTTCTTCCTTTTAATACTCATTTTAGTCCAAACATCACTATTGGAAAGCTTTCGACCTGACTCTCCGCCGACTTCTCCAGCAAGTCGTATGCTACAGTCAGGAAAGGCTGTGATTATTTGGAGAAAATTGCAAAACAAAGAAATGAGACCACAGACTGAGACCATTTGATGATGATTGTCAGGTAAAATAATACATATTCAAAGCCATGTGATGCACTTTATAAATAGATATGCAATTACGACATACCTTACATTAGAATGGCTAGGTAGAAGCTCACTAAGAACGGGGAGCCACTAGCGCGATGTGCTGTCAACAGTGGTCGAAAAGAATTATACCGATATCAGATATCGTGTCACAGCTAATGATTTTCCATGAATGGGTCGTGCAAATAAAATATAGACGCCCTTGTAATGTACAAGAGCAGTAACCACTTCTATATATGGTTTAAAAGGGTGTGTCGAACCTGTCAGAATGTCTTAGTATGTGAACGAAAATTTAGATTTTGCAATTTTCTCCAAATAATCACAGCCTTTTCTGGCTGTCGCAGAGGCATACGACTTGTTGGAGAAATCGGCGGAGGGTGAGGTCTACAACTTTCCCATAGTGACGTATGGGCTAAAATGAGTATTAAAAGGAAGAAACGAAAACATCGATGATTCAGATTTTCTGAGCGGAGTTTAGTACTGGTAAACCGCTTAGAGGATCTAAGCCTGTCCAGGAACCGCGGTGCGAGGCGGCATGTCCATGCCAATGAACCCTATTGGTTTCATTGGGCGACAGGGCTTGAGATGTCATTTTATCTCAATGTCGGGTAAAAGTCCCAAAAAAATTGGAAGCAACGTCTCCATAATGACCTTTACAGTGTTGACGTGGACGTTAAACTTCAAATCAACCAACCAAATACCAAATAAAAATGTATTAGACAAGTGATTAGCAAGATATTTGAACTAAAGCAAAACTTTGAAGTTAAGTGTTGACGGACGCCCACGCGTTGTCACAAAACAGTCAATATGTGATTTTACGTACACATGACAGATCGTTATGTGTCACTTTTTTGTGTGACAGTCACTTAAAAATCTATTTGTTCTCTTGAAATGAGCGTTAAATTGATAGAATGTATGAAGGAAAAAAACTGCAAGTGACTGTTTCGCAATGATTCTATAGAAACCAGTTAACAATCATTTCAAGACAGACAGAAGGACAAACAGATGGAAGAAAAATAGACACAGGACGAAAACTACACACAGCTCAACATTCTTCTCATGCCGGGGGAAATTATCAAAATATTCCTAGCGGTTTGAAAATTATATGTCCATCATCAGCTGGTGAAAATTTGCCTCGGCGAGGCTGTTTATATAAAACAATATTGTATTATACAAATTGGTTAGGTCATGCCAATATACATCTTCATGCCAAAATTATTGAAATATACCTTGCGGATAATATATCTAAAATCAGTTATTATTTTACTCCGAAGAGGCTGTCAGTATAAAAAAATTTCGCATTAAAAATACAATTAATTAGATCTCGTCAATAAATATCTACCTGCAAAAACTTATCAAAATATTTCTTGCGGGTTGAAAGTTTTAACGTCTATGTCAGTTAGTGAAATGTTTGCCTCGGCGAGGCGAATTATAAAGATATCAGCCTTTAGACAAACTCATTTGTTTGGTCTAGTCAATCTCTCTTCATGCCAAAACTTAACAAAACTAGAATCGCGCAGTCGATGGCACGCCATCGCATATCCCCACGCCACTACATAATATACTCATCATGACGTTCGCTTTGATATGTTACACCACCATGTTCTGGAAATTTTGATTTTTGAACCCCGCGGACCCCAACCCCTGGGTCCACCCCTAGGGGTGTGATCGAAATTCCGAAATTGTCATGCATTCCCCAGAGCAAAGATCTATCAGTTCCCAAAGTTTCAAGTTTCTATCTATAACCGTCTAGGAGTGAGAATCCGGTAAGACGGGCGGACAGACAGACAGACAGACAGACGGACGGACGGACGGACGAACGGACGACGAATACAATTACAATAGCCCCACTTTTTCTTTGAAAAGCGTGGGGATAATAATTCTACTGTTGCCTTGGCCAGGCTTCTTGTGGAGAAATCAGGCATTATGATGAGGCCTAATTGGTCACTGATGAGGCCTAACTGGCCGAAACTAGCTAGTCTGGCACAGAAAACATGTACATTCCATATTTTCCAATTCTGTGGTGTATTCCTTGCTTCCAAAGGATAACCCTTTCAAGAACATATTGGACGGTCTTGTCAATATACATCTGTTTGCCAAATCTTATCAAAATAAAACTTATATACCTGCAATCAGTTTGTGAATATTTTGCCTTGGCAATGCCATTTATATAAAGAATTCAGGCATTGAACACCATTGTTGACTATATCTTCTTATCAATATAATATTATATCTGTTTGCCGAAAAAGTGTAAAAAAATATCTCTAATGGTTTGAAATTTATACGGCGGTGCAAGTTAGTGGAAAATTGCCTCGGTGAGGCTATTTATAAAGAAATCAAGCATTAGACAATCTCACTTGTAAGGTCTTGTCAATATATATCTGCATTCAGTTTCTGAAAATGTTGCCTCGGTCAGGCTAAAAATCTGGAATTAGACTGCTGGTGGTGCTACTTGACGTAGTCTTGGAGCTGCCTTCTTGGTTCTGGCTGGGGGCTAGACTGCGCAGATCCTAACGTCAAACGACAGTGACACTCTGGTGCTGAAGGCCTGTGGTCAACTCAGGAATCCTATGAAGTCGGCATGACTTCAAGAAAGCCACAAGTAGATCTGGAAATACTCTTTCATAAATCCAGACATGTTGTGATATCGACCTGGACTAGCTGCTCAAGAGCTGAACAGAGAATAATGACGATGGCACTGCTACGTTTGTTCGTTCAAGCTAAGGCATTTTACATCTGCCAGGGTCGAGCGGACAGAACTCCATAGCTCCATAGCGAGACGTAAGTTATATGCTTCTGGGCTGCGAATCGCGGCAGTCTGTCCAACAAGAGTTAATCGCGTTGGACTGCCTGTGCCCTACTCGTGGACTGCCTTTGCCCTACCGAGTAATGTGAAGCAATTCCAGTTTTAGAAATTTTGAATGCCAGTCTAAATTGAGACAAAAATGTTGAGTAATCAGTGACAAATCGGTTGAAGATCGCGATTTCTCTACTGTGCTCGAG
The DNA here is from genome assembly GCA_963580285.1 of Lucinisca nassula. Taxonomy (NCBI): domain Eukaryota; kingdom Metazoa; phylum Mollusca; class Bivalvia; order Lucinida; family Lucinidae; genus Lucinisca; species Lucinisca nassula. Next base: position 79,507,981 of record OY757015.1, on the reverse strand, counting down.
AGAAGAAAGTAGGCCAACGGTGCTCTCTTTTGGGGCCGCGCGATTTTGGCCATCGGACTTAGGCTGCAAATGAAGCATGTCTTTGTAAGTTTCCATACAGAAACAAGCGGCTAGTGGTCCAGGAAGAAGACTTGTCGCAAAACAGAAATGGAGGCAGTGACCTGGAATCGATACAATAGGCCTACTCCGGAAAATGCAAATTTTGTAACCTGAACAAATAAGGCTTTCAGTCTCATATCACTAAAAAGTTACTAACACATTTAAAAAATCCTGAAAATTAGAATAAGATATCTCTATGGGTTTTGGAGAAATAGCGGTTTAAATCGGATAATTCCAAATATGGTCATAAGAGAGAAAAATATCAATATTTTCTTAAACAACAACAAAATTATAGATGTAAGAGCATAATTTCATGGGTATATTATTTAAGCAAGTGTCTGTCAAATATCAACACATTTAGATAAGAAATAGTAATGTTATGCGTTTTGTAATAAAGTGCCCCTTTGGAATCTAGTACGATGAATTTGCTCTTTTGTCCCTACCTAGGTACAAGAGATGCATTTTGTTATATGTTCTTAAAAGATATCAACTTCAAATTTTCAGTATTGTTTAGTTTTATGGAGGTCACAAAATGTATGAAATTTCAAAGATCTAGGTAAACAAGTTATAAAGTTGGCATTTTCCGGATAAGCCCTATTCACTGCTCCAAGTCCTATTCCCAACTAGCAGGCAGGATGAGTGTGCAATGATCCAGATGTTGGTAAAAGCCCTCAGCATCTCCCACTGGCTGGGCAATGCAGAAGTGCTGCTTGTAGAACCACCAAGTTCCTGGGACGAACTCGTCGATCCCCGCATCCGATGACCTCGTCCCGTACAAAATGCCGTTCTCTAAATGTGACTGTGGCCTAACGTGTACACGTACGTGCAACACATTATACAATGCCTAGGCGCCCTCATTAACTTGGATACGAGCATTTAACAACAACTTTAGTCTGCCTGAGCAATCAAATTTATTTCCGCGCAGGGTACTTGTTACTATTATTTCGAGTAGTTGTTAACAGTTACTCGATATCATGTAACTGCAATAAAGTTGGGATTACAGGGATTACATAAGTTTTCTTATTTCTTTTATTAAAAAAGGAGGTCTATCTATCTATCTGATACTGCGTCGGTCACATTTGACCATTACCGCAGGTGTATATTACATACACTCCAGGTTTTGCAGGATGAAAGCCTACACAGTAATCATGTAATTACGGTAGGGATCTTTAACCTGCACAGGGGATGTTTCTCCCTGCACAGGGGGCCTCCAGTTAACGTCCCGATCCGAAGGACGGTGCACATTATGACATTCATCCCTGCAAATGATGCCAATGGAGCGTGTCCGGACACCGAAATTTTATCGCCGCTGCCGTGGATCGAACCCGGGACCTCTAGCATCAGAGGCAAGTGCACTAACCACTGAGCTATCACGCTCCTCGTGATACGCGTTTGAACGAAACAATATATATGTATATGTGATCCGTGCCACACATAAGAAAGATTAGTTATTCCCAGCGGGCACATGACGTCTATGCAACGCCGTACCAACGTCAATGCAACGTCATGCCAGTAACACTGATTATACTTACACAGAAACTGTAGTGACTTTCAGCATCAGCAATTGATTCCCAAAGGCTGATAAAACACCTTTTTCTCGTTGGAGAAGAGGCAGCTGATTACTTTCCTTTCCGTTGCATTCTTACTGTATATAAAAATTTTTGTTTTGCCCTTCCTGTTGATGCCACTGGTATTATTTTTTCTGCGATGTCGCCTTTTCTGGCCATCTTCATTATTATATACCGGCTCCGATAGCTCAGTGGTAGAGCGTCTGCTTCGGGAATGGGAGGTCGCGGGTTCGATCCCCGGCCGCGCCATACCAAAGGCGTAAATATGGTACTAGGCGCTCCCTTGGCTGACGCTCACATTATCAGGGGTAGTCCTAGGAAGATAAATGAAGGCAGGTAAGTATTTGTTAAAGGATACTTTGTCGCAAAAAAAGCTTATGCTATTTGTTTCGGACATGCGAGGTTAAATAAAGCTCCTTTATCTTAATCTTTATATTTATTTCGCTTTTTGTCAGTTCAATTATATTGTAAATCAGCGTCACGCATACGAAAAGGACGTTGCCAGACGGTTCAACAATTTGCGGAAGCTGGAATAAGGATACATTCAATTACAGATATGTTGTGCCGCTTGCTAGCGTAAGGCAAGCTTTTTGTGAAACCTCATACTTGTAAATGGTAACTGTAAATGGTAACTTTCATTTATGGTCATTTCGCCAAATAGACACACTGCATAGAAAACTAAAGTATCCCTGCATATTTTTGACTGGTTCACATTGTTTCTTCACGTTGAATATAATTGCAAATAGCAAATTATAGCGAGAAGTCTGCACTGGAGCGAAAATGCTTCAAATTTCACATAAACACTGTGGAAAGGTCCTGAGGGACCTTTCCAATGAACAAAATTGAAAGAAAGAAAGAAAGAAAAGAAAGAAAGAAAGAAAGAACAAAGTTCACCATGCAAGGCCTGGCTTTTTACTTATGATCAGGGACCGACGAATTAGCAGGTTGGGACCATCATGAATCCAGAGACATGGTCTTCTGTCATGCATTAGGGCCTTACAAGTACATTTATACTGATGAAATCTATTAATTTCACTCAGCTTTCGTCTACGCGCAAAATAATGTTTATTTTAAATGTATGTTTGTCAGATTTTCCGACGGGGCTCTACATGTTGTTTGTGCTTATGACCATGTATTATTATTATTATTAAAATTATTATTAGTTTATTTAATTTTCATTTACTCTGCCTTTTGCAACTTGATCACCCATTACGAAAACACGCCTATACAAATACATTGTAAACTTTATCGCCTTAAATAAGAAAATTTTAAGAAGAAAAAGTGTTATATTTTTCTTATTTATGCTCAAAATATAGATTGTGGGTACCCTCGTCGAGGCGGTTCTAACGAGTACCCACAAGCTATATTTTAGAGCAGAAATACGAAAAACAAGGTTTACCCCTGTAAACCCCAGTTTTACTATATAAAAGTGGGGTTCAAGGGGGTCAAATTTATAAAGGCGTGTTTTCGTGATGTCTTGTGGGGACGAAGGAGCTGGTTGCTGCACTGTTTGTGATTATTTTTTCCCCTTTTGTTTTCCTCATTTTTATATACCCTCTTTTGGTGCCATTGGTAAGCTTTGATTGTGGCTTTTCCTGGGTATCTATTTCTATATTTGTTTACTGTTTTGTTATATTCAAAGTTGTTTTATGAATATAAAGAGGATCTTACATGAGTGTTCATGTACATGTATTATTGAATTTATTAAACGAGTTGAGAAAAATGGATAAAATACGAGGCTTTGTCGAGCATTTTATCCATTTTCCTCAACGAGTTTAATAAATTATTGACCCAGAGGATCTTACATGAGTATTCATATATTATTGAATTTATATTACATGAGCACGAATGCAAGATTCTATTTATCATATGACATTTAAAACACATTTTATTCCCGACTGTTTAACAAAAATGTCAATTTTCCGCCATTAGTGAATAAGGACGCCGTATATATAACGTTACAGGGCGCATCTAACTAATTTGCATATTTAATCCACTAGTGGATTATCGACTTTATAACATGGCGTTAGTACATTCTCAGACGCGACGTCATATGATAAAAAAATATATTTTACAAAAATACAAACTTTAATTTCCCGGGTAGCTGGTGCTGGCGACCGGTCTAAGGCGGTGGTTCCGATGTTTTTTTTTTTTTTCGTTGTTGCTTTGTTGTATTTCAACAAAACAGTTCTATTGCTGCTTTGTTGTATTTCAACAAAACAGTTCTATTGTTGCTTTGTTGTATTTCAACAACACAGTTCTGTAATTTGTACTTCATTGTGCATTCGTAAAGATTGTTGCATGCTTTCTGGCGGTCTAATCAAGAGAGAAATGATTGTTCTTGCAAACAGGATTAGGAAATCCGTGTTTTTAGCCTGGGATGGAAATTCTGTTCTTACCATGGGGTTCTTACCCGGTAAAGTACGGGAGGGGGGACATGGATTATGTTGACTTCACTTAGGGAGCATGTGACGTAGCGTGATGCAATGTATTCGTTGAATTGTGAACAACGCAGGGTCCTAAGAGTCAACTCTAGGTGTTTTCTGTAATTGTACTAAGAATGTAATTATACAGCTGTTACAGAAAATATGATCTTACATGGTTGATTATCCAAATGTTGATACTACAGCGTCTGACACGGTATGGTGTGTGGACAGCGTACCGGTGGCTGACAATAACTACGTAACGGTGTATAACTCCTATGATTCATCCGTTGATGGCACTACTACCTACAGATTTGCATGCTTTGTGAGTATATCCATCATGAACACCCTTGTAAACCCCCTTTTATTACCTAATCAACTACAGTAAAAATCCACTGTTAAGACTGGTTGGTTGGCGTCGCGGTGATGCAACGTCTTGCCGTGACGCTGATGAGACGTTGATTACGCGTTTGCTACCACCTGGAATTTGATTTATGCCATTTATTTCTTTATTACTTTATATTATCATGCTTATATGACACCTCTGTGTAGCGTTCTGTTCTGTGTTGTATATGATGATATGATATTTATGTTGACCCATCCAGTAATTCACTTTCATGCCATTCTTCACTTATTTGTTTGTATGTATATATGTTGTATCATGATGAGCTGTATATGCTTAAGTGAATAAATTTGATTGATTGATTGATTGATTGGTTAAGACCACTTAAAATTATGATTAAATCGGCTTTCAAAAGCTTATTGAGAATGTTTCAGTTATTCTTTCTTTGTGCTTTCTACACCCAGTGACTCCTGATAAGAGACCGCCTTTTGGACTGTTTAAAATTGGTCTTAAAGACCACTTATGAACAGCTCCAAAGGTGGTCTTATTACAGGAATTTTACTGCATATGAGGTGTTATGATGTATTTTGGCTTTTGGACGAGTTTGAACAAGGTTTTACCTGATTGAACTATATCACCTTTACTATTGGACGGCTCTATTGGAAGGTCATTGGTCCAAATTGCATATGCATCTATTGGGAATCCATCTGTGAACTTTGGTAAATCTAAAACAGTATTATAAAGAACCAAGTGAAAACACGGTCTATGTTTATGCTAACATAATATTAAAGTAATAATATTGATTGAAAAGTGGTATGTTTTCTATGGTAACGGACGGGGATCTGAAAGTATCCTATCTCTATTGATCTCTTACTCTTATTAGATGGACTGGGTAATAAAACAGTTATTCCATGGCAGTTTTGAGTATAGCCAAAAGTATTGCCCCTCGGTACTATGGATGACCTGATGCCCTATTGTCCTCGGCCTTCGGCCTCGGACAATGGTGCATCAGGTTATCCATAGAACCTCGGAGCAATAGCTTTCACTATACTCCAAATTGCCATGAAATTACTGTTTTTAATCAGGGAAAGTGGGATTTATCAGGGCATAGCTTTATCTTCTAATTTTATTTCCGAAACCTAGATTGGGGATGCTTGTTAGACAGCACACTGAGGCAGTTCTAACGAAAACCCATAATCTATGTTTGTTTGAGATGGAGCTTATAGAGGATATTTTATTTTTTTTTTCAGTGTAAGATCGAATTTTATTTCATCGAATGAATACCAAAAGCAATATTTTCACGAGTGGTGTAGGCACGAGTGAAAATACCAGTTTTAGTGTTCATGGTTGAAATAAAATCGATCTTACGTTGAAAAAAAAATCAAAATGTCTGTTTGTTTTTTTTACATGCTTCCAAACGGTAATATTTAGCTTCACAAATCGCGTCACTCACCCTAGGAGAAAACTAACTTTGTACCTGGCCGTTTCGCATCAATTTAGTGGTGTCCAACGTGTTGATTGGGTACAATATTGGGTGTAAACTAAAAGCATTGGATGTCATTATTATGAATGGTTACTGAAATAATTAAGAAAGTAGTTTCTAAAAGAAGCTGCGGACTGATGTAACACATCAGTGTCGAAATAACGTCATTAAAGTCCTCGTGACGTGTGAACGGGCCAAGCACCAATTATAACACAGGTTATCAATTTTCAGCCCATCCAACAATGGAAAAACTGACCACAGAAGTAACTTTTGATCTTAAACAGTATGTCAGTCACTGTTTGAAACAATGACAATACCGTTTTCGATTTCACTGAGAAATCTATATTTCATTGACAAACTTGTAAGACTCTATTCTTCTATATACATTGTAAATCGATATACATTGTAAATAATATGTATGCACTGCGTTCAGCAGGATAACATAAAAGTACCTATTTTGTCATGGAGACCCTAATCAGCACCATTCATAAACACTATTCAATATATTTTGCTGATACATGTACTTTGCAGCCAGATGCGTTTGTCTGTCTGGCGCTCTTTCTTTGTATACAAGCGTCTGAAGGCCATATTGGCTTACGAGGGATCTATTGTCATCTCTGATGCCTATTTTTGTACAGGGTGTAAATGCCAACAGTACATACGCTTCAGTGACCCCTGAGAACTGTAAAAAGGACCAGACGCCATTCTCTTTTCCAGTAGATAACTCTATCAGTCAAGTTGGTGCGACACTAAAAATGACACGAGAAGCAAGTAAGGAATCCCAATAACCCTTTTTATACCAAATGGAATCTTCCACCTTATATATTGCAGGAGTCTATTTTGAAATTCAGGGGTGTCAGGTTGTGTTTTCTTCATAATTTATTCGGAAAATGGCTGAACATTTTGCAAACAGTGTAGGCCCTGATTAGACGCCGCGTTTTGCTTTTCTTTTGGTTTCTGGTACTGAATTTGTTAAGGAACTTCATATATATTCTGCGAGAATAATATTTTGTGGAGTTGACAGAAACGAACATGGAGAAGTCTTCCTGAAACGTTAAGCAGTCGGCCCCTGCCCATCGGGGCTTGAAGAAAATATGGGCTGCATGATGCTTCCACGCAGAGCTGAAACCGACCCACACACAAGTACTGGTAAACCGCTTAGGGGATCTAAGCCTACCCAGGCAAAGCGGTGCGAGAAGGTCCGTCCATGCTTATAAACCCTGTTGTTTTCATTGGGCGACAGGGCTTGAGGTGTCATTTCATCTCAATGTCGGGTAAAAGTCCCACAAAATTGGAAGCAACATCTCCAAAATGACCTTTACAGTGTTGACGGGAACGTTAAACCTCAAACCAAACAAACGTTAAAGCATTCTGTTTAATGGTTTGTTTGTTTGTTTTGGAGTTTAAGGCCCAGTAAACACTTTTATGTCATTTTGAGCCGGTCAGTTTTCCTATACACACTTTTTCAAGGCAGGCTTATACGTAAGTGGTTAACCGGTACTGTGCACATTCTTTCGCCCGAAACTGACAACTGTCCTTCTTGAATCAGCGGATGGGAGACAATGGCCGTAGAAAGGATTTCATTATCAATCTCCACGAAAGAATGATGCCGACTCCGCCAGGTATTGAAACCGCGTCCTCCTCGTCACTAGTCAGACGCTCATCCGACTGAGCTACCGAGGCCGGCGCATTCTGTTTAATGGTCACATAATAAAAGTAGGAATAAGCAGGCGATTCACGTTTTTATTATTATAGCTCAACACCAAAGCTTTTGGGTACTTGAAATGGACCGCCCCCGCCCATCGGGGCTTGAAGAAATAGATGGGCTGCATGATGCTTCCACGCAGAGCTGAAACCGTCCACACATTAGTACTGGTAAACCGTTTAGAGGATCTAAGCCTGTCCAGGAACCGCGGTGCGAGGCGGACCGTCTATGCTAAGCCTTATAAGCCCTATTGGTTTCGTTTGGCGGCAGGGCTTGATAAGTCATTTCATCTCAATGTCGGATAAAAGTCCCACAAAATTGGAAGCAACGTCTCCAAAATGACCTACACTGTGTTGACGGGACGTTAAACCTCAAATCAAACAAACAAACAAACTTGAAATGGACTCCGCAATCTGTAACTGAAAAATGAATGACATGTTCCATAAAAGGGTAATCCTTTGGAAGGTAGGACTACAGAACAGAACTGAAACCTGTAGAGTTCAAGTTGTTTCTGGGTCAAACTATCTAGTTTCGGCCAATTATTCTGTTTGGTTTGAGATTTAACGACCCCATCAACACTGTAAAGGTAATTTTTTGGGTTTTGAGACGTTGCTTCCAATTTTGTGGGACTTTTACCCGACATTGAGATGAAATGATATCTCAATCCCTGCCGCCCAATGAAACCAATAGGGTTTATAAGCATGGACGGGCCGATTCGAACCGCTTTGCCTGGGCAGGGTTAGATCCTCTAAGCGGTTTACCAGTACTCGTGTGTGGTCGGTTTCAGCTCTGCGTGTAAGCATCATGCAGCCCATATATTTCTTCAAGCCACGATGGGCGGGGGCCGATTCGGCCACTTAGTTCTCGCCAGTGAGCCTCAGATATTGTCAAAATTCCGTTAAAGAATCAATGGTCCCGAAGGACCAGAAAATATATTCTTGCACACCAGACAAGGAAATCCGTGATTTTATCCTAGGATAGAAATTTATGTTCTGACCCTGGTGTTCCGACCCAATATCGAATATAATCGCGTGTTTGATATAAATGCACTGGTTGATTGCGCCGTCGTTAAGGTTGACGTCACAGCACGTTACGTTACGTCACTAAACATCCCTGCAGTGCCAACACAATATGATGGACGTTGGTAACCGAAGTGTCTGCAGCATTAAAAATCCATGCTAAGAAATGAAAGTTATGTAAGAAAAAGAATCCAATATGGGCGTGAGGGGTGGATAGAAAAATCCGTACCTCGGGATCACTGAAAGGCATCACTCGGCAAGCCTCGTGATGCCGGACAGTGTCCCTCGGGACGGAGTTTTCCATCCGCGCCTCACACCCATATTCTTATAATCCACGCTATGATGAAGGGCAGAAAGATATTTAACGGTCGACACATTCTTTAGCAGCAGCCGTGGTGAAGTTAAATATGTTCAATCAAAGGGTTATCCTTTGGAAGCAAGGACTACACAATTGAACTAAAAACTTCAGAGCACAAGTTGTTCCTGGGCAAGACTAGCTAGTTTCATCAGTGACCCTCAGACATTTTCAAGATTCCGTAGTGGAATATAGAAACTTACATGGCTGTGAGGGGTGGATGGAAAATTCCGTCCCGTGGGTCACTGTCCGGCATCACGAGGCTTGTCGAGTGATACGGGACAGTGATCCCGAGGGACGGATTTTTCTATCCACCCCTCACACCCATGTAAAAATCTTTTACTTGCATACCTTCCATTTCTTAGCATGAATTTTAATACTGCAGTCAATTCGGTTGTCGACGCCCGCAATACTGTGATGACACTATAGTTATGTTTAGTGACGTCACTTAACGGGCTGTGACGTCAACCTTAACGACGGCCAACTGCCAGTGCATTTATCAAACATGAGAGAATATTCGAATGTGGGTAAGACCACCAGGGTTAGGACAGAATTTTTATTCCAAGCTAAAACTAGCGTGGTAGCTCAATGGTTAGTGCACTTCCCTCTGATGCTAAAGGCCCCCCGTTTCGATTCCCGGCGTTAATAAAATTGCAGTGTCCGAACATGCTCCAGTAGCATCATTTGCAGGGATGAAAGCCACAAAGTGCACCGTACTTCGGATCGGGGCATTAACTGGAGCCCCCCGTGTGCAGGGAGAATCATTACCTGTGCAGGTTAAAGATCCCTACCGTAATTACATGATTACTGTGTAAGCTTTCATCCTGCAAATCTGGAGTGTATGAAATGTACACCTGCTGAAAATGCCCGCGAGGGCGTAAAAAGTATTCGAAGAAAGAAAAAGAAAGAACTATGGATTACCTTATCTGGTGTGCAATTATCTGGTGTGCAAGATTCAATGGTTCCAAAGAATTACAAAATGTATATTTTTATTATTTTGGTTTTACGGCCCTTTCAAGATCATTTCACTTATATCGAGCCGATCGTTAATCAGAGTTGGGTGGAGTACCCGGAACAAAAACTACCTGACTTTCCGTTGCAGAACTTGGCATCTCACATGTGACCCGAACCACAGCGGTGAGAGACCTAATGATGAAGAGTCAGCGCTCTTATTCACTAGGCCACGGTTGCCCATGATAAAGAGAATACCAGGTTCGTGTCTTTTCAAATCAAGTTTATCAGGCAAGGCTTCGAGAACGCTTGTAGAATCGCGAGGCTTGCCGAGTGATTCTACAAGCATTATCGAAGCCGAGCCTGATATGATAAACTTAATATCAAATGACACAAATCCGGTATTCTGTTTATCAGTTTATCCCCTTTCACACTCTATAATTAGCAATTTACGATCAGTTATCGATGGTACACATTGCGTCCCAACATTCCGGCGGTCGATATATTTAGTATCAGCTGACCATATTTTTTCCTATGATATTTTTTCGTTTCATGTATTTTTTTTTTTTTATTATTTTTTTTCCAGTTACAATATTTTTTGCCAATTTTTCTGGTAGCCCGGTTAATAAAAGTGCAATGTCACGTTGACCTGATAAAGCTAACTTGTCGTAAATATAGATTGTGGGTACTCGTTAGAGCCGCCTCATTGTGGCGGTTCTTACGAGTACCCAAAATCTATATTTTGAGCAGACATAAAAAGCTTTCACAATTTTTCACCGTAAAATTCTCTCTTTTTTTTGGCAGTGAAGTTTACAATGCATTTGTCGAGGTGTGTTTTCGATGATTCGAGAACAAATTTCGATGTGGAGGCAGATAATGTCAGTGATGTAGTTTTGTATCTTCAGGTCCTTGAACTGTTAGGTCAATATGAGTTTGACTTTGTGGATGTCCATATAACTGGCAAGTCTAAACGCTTTGTGCCAAAACTCGACGTGACGCTGTTTTGAACAGTTATGATGGTTGCTCGTCGGAACTGCCTTAAAAGGGCGGTTTTAACTTGTATAAAAAAATGGTGAACGGTAGTGAACGTTTCCGATGTCAACTAAACGTCCTTTTAGACATGAATGTTGATTCGTATGAATTTCTTGCAAATAAAAATAAATCTTTGTAGCAAGGTGGCAATATGAGACACATATGTTACAGATTGACTTTTAGTGTCAGATTTATAAAATGCGTTGAATACGATTATTGCAAGCCGGCTTCGGTAGCTCAGAAGGATGACTGGTGATCAGAAGGACGCGGGTTTGATACCTGCCGTGGTCGGGAACATTCTTTCGTGGGGATTGATCATGGAATCTTTTCTACGGCCATTCTCTCCCTTTCGCTGATTCAAGAAGGGCAGTTGTCAGTTTCTGGCGAAAGAATGTGCTCTGTACTGGATAACCGCTTACGTATGAGCCTGCCCAGGAAAAGTGTTGATAGGTAAACTGACCGGCTCTAAATGACTAGCTACATGTTGTGCTGACTAGGCCGTTAAACTCAAAATAAGATTATTGCAAAATGTCGGGAAATGGCAGCTTTTATAGAATGTCTCCAGCTTACATTTTGACGATACTTTTGTTTGATATTTGGATGTGGTGTGATGTTTTATATATATTTAGTGTATAATGTGTTGTTAGGAAAGTTTAACTTCTTTAAATACTATATATAATGATACTAATCAAGTAATTTCGTACTGGGCCTGTTACAGGTTCGAGGTGTATTGGCCCGAGATGAATGGCAATTTAATTGATTAACCCTTATCATGCTGTTCACGACAACCTCTATCTTTGGAAACAGTGTAGATCCAGATCAGATGGCTTCTGAAGAAGCCATCTGATCAGGATCTACACTGTTTGAAATTCAGTTTGTGGATTTGTAAGAATAAATTACATAAAGTAATCTGATTGGTTCAAAGTCAGAAATGGGTGTGGCTAAATTGAATATTCAGCAAGAGAAGGGTTAACTTTCTGATGATTTCACCCCAGGTTTATGTGATTTCACCTCAGGTTAATATGGACTGAATTAATATGGACGTTGTGCTATTAATACAGAAAAAAATACCTTTTTAGTAGCAGCCTGATCTAAACTTGTTTTCGCCTCATTGAGACAATTCTAACGAGTACCCACATTCCATGTTTTATTAACTTCACTCGGCGTCCGCCATTGTTGTGTACCACACGTGAAAAGACAACAAACCAAACCAATGTTTACGCGACCGGCTTTTTAGCCAATTACAGTAAAATTTCTATATTAAGACCACCTTCACGGACTTGTAAACAAATATATAAATAAATGAATAATTGTTTCCATTATAAATATATCAGTGAGAAGTGCAAATATATGTTACCAATACTGATGCACTAATCTAACATCTATGTTTCTAAATTTTCAGACTCCTGTTGTAAGTATTAACATTTTTTCGACGCACAGTTATAAAGCAACATGCAATATCAGAATTAATAGCATTATTATATTCGAACTTCGAGTGGAAGTCATCTGTCAGGTGATAATAATATAATGTTATTAATCAAATAATTTCGTATTGGCCCATTTACAGGTCCGAGGTCTGGGCCAATACGAAATTACTTGATTAATGACAATTTTATTAATTAAAGCAATTAAAAACATGATTTATGATTTTTGAATATTGGTTGACCTTGTGTAATATAGGCTAATCAATTAATAAAGTCATTTAAAGCAATTACATGTAAATTAATACAAAAACCAGGCATTTTATAGCTAAAGGACGCAAATATTGAAATTAATTTGACTGAAAAACAGATAAAATACTAAAATATGAATGGTCGCTCAGGATGAATAAAATCAATCAACCAATTCCAATACAAAGAAAGGACTGATGTTACTGAATAGGTAATCCTTTGAAGCTGTATATGTACAGCAAAGATACGAAGTATGTACACCGCTCGGAATAAGACTAATATAAAAAAAGTATAAACTTCATATAACATATTTGCTGCAAATATATAATACAGTTTTAGAGCTGCCCTATAGACTTTCCAAAATAAAAGAGAAGACAGTTAATTTATTGTTTCAGTCACTGCAAGAACGAATGCAGTATCATTGCCTCGCTTATAAATAAACAATTCATTGTATTTCTGTTATACTGAATATATCGTTATTACACAGCTAACAGAAAGTTGCATTCGTGTTCATGTATTATTAAATTTAGTATGAACTGAACTTAGGCAAAGCCTAGATGCGGACATGGACATTGTTATCTACGTATTACTAACTGTTGCTGTTGAAGCTATTTAATAGAATCCTACCGAGAAGTGCGGGCAAATGCTCCGGGTTAATCGTTGGGCCAAATGCGGCGCCGTACATGCAATTTTTAAGCACCTCCGTGACTTGGATGAAAAACATTATGGTCATGATGACGTTTAAAAGTAAATCAGTTTTATGGTTTTGTTTATTGTTAACAAATAAGAAATACCGTAAGTCAGGACAGCGAATATAAAAAAGAACACCCAATAGCAATGACGTTATGATCTGGCGGTTTACCCGGGCAGAGGCAGACATTCTAAGTGGTGTGGTGGAAGAAAACGTTGACCAGTCCGAGATGGTTGTCTCGCCAAGTCTCGCCGAGATTTAACGTAACTGGTCCGTGAAAACATATTTCCTTAGGCATGTTAGGTTGTGCTGATGCAGACAGGAAGTTACGCCCGTATAGTAATGTGTTAATCTGTAAAGTGCCATGAGCCGCCGAGGCCTTCTGCTCATGTGAGTATTTAACTCTTTGAGGAAACGGCATAAACTATTCGGCGAAGCCTCGTATTTTGTCTTTTTTCCTCAACTCTTTTAGTAAATCCAATAAAACATGAACACCCATGTAAGATCCTCTATATTTCAGAATCGTCTCTTTAGAGGTCTTTATTTTACTTCATTGCGGCGTATTGCGGGGATAGATCCCCTGTTTAATCTGTAATGTACTGAGGCAAAGGCAATCCACTACCAAGATCGAAGGGGACAATTGGATTTTGCGTCGGCGTTGGCGTTGGTGTTGGTGTCGGCGTTATATCTTCTGAGCCTATAGGTGGATTCCGACCAAACGTGCATGGTTACATCACTAGAATAGGGGAAAAGAGCCATAATGTTCTGATGACCTTGGCTATATTATCAATGACACACGCCCCTAAAACAGTCGATCGTGGGCCAAACATTTCTTGCCTGCACCCGTCTCAAGAACGAGTTCATGAAAGGTTAAACATGGTACAATATATCATTGCAAACTATCAAAGGTTTGAGGTTTAACGTCCCCGTCAACACTATAAAGGTCATTTTGGAGACGTTGCTTCCAATTTTGTGGGACTTTTACCCGACATTGAGATGAAATGACATCTCAATCCCTGCCGCCCAGTGAAACAAATAGGGTTTATAAGCACCGCTTTGCCTGGGCAGGCTTAGATCCTCTAAGCGGCTTACCAGTACTCGAGTGCGGGTCGGTTTCAGCTCTGCGTGGAAGCAGCATGCATCTATTTCTTCAAGCCCCGATGGGCGGGGCCGACACTATCTTATAAACGAATCGGTGAAATTTGGTCTTACTCGTTACATTAAACCATGCCAACCTACCAAAGGTTTGATTAGAATATGGTGATATTGAACGTATATTCAAGGGCATATGCCAAGCCTTAACTATACAATTTGCGCCAGAAAAGGCTTGTCTGCATCCTAGCGCATGAATGAATAGCTGAAATTTGGTAAAACTTGATACATTATATCACTGCAAACTTACAAAGATTCCATTAGAATTTGATGACCATGACCTTATTTTCAAGGGCAAATGTACCCAAATCTGTCAATTCTGGCTTGTCTTCACCCTATCTCATGAATGGAGAAATTTGGTCCAACTGGTACAATACATCACGGTGACCTACCAAAGATTTGCTTAGATTTTGTAGACATTGAGCTAAATTTCAAGGGTACAAGCCTCATCCCCACCACCCCCCAACCAAAAAACAAACAAACAAAAAACAAAAAACAAAAAATCTGTCAATTTAGTCCTGTGTGCACCCTATCGCATGAAAAAATGATAGAAATCTGATCACACTTGCTACGATTTATCAATGCAACCTACCAAATATTTGATTTAGATTTTGTTGACCTTGACTTTATTTTCAAGGGCACAACTAGGCCCCAAAATCTGTCAGTTTTGGCTTGTCTGCACCCTATTTCATGAACGAATTAATCACGTGAACAAGTCCGTGAAATGAAGACCCCCTATACCCCCCTTTATATGAAGAAAACTGGCGTTTACGGGGGTATACATTTTTTTTTCTTATATTTGCTCCAAAACATAGGTTGTGGGTACCCGTTAGAACAGCACAACCTATGTTTGCTGTATTTGTAAGAAACATATCACGGATTTTCATCAGAAAAGTAGCCATTTTGGAGATGTGAAAACTGCACTATGTCGCATGGGTGTGTTATCAAAAAGGTATAGTTAATCATTGCAGACTACCAAATATTTGGTTGGATGTTGACCTTGACCTCATTTTCAAAGTCACAGCCTCCCAAAAATATCAATTTTTGGCAAATAATGCTTTTTCTGCACGCTCACGGTCTCATTTAAGATTTGATGAATGTTGGTACAACTTAGTGTTTTTTTTGTTTGTTTGATTTGCGGTTTAACGTCCCCTTCAACACTGTTAAGGTCATTTTGGAGACGTTGCTTCCAGTTTTGTGGGACTTTTATCCGACATTGAGATGAAATGACGTCTCAGTGCAATAAAGATTGCGACCTACCAGAGATTTGTTTAGATTTTTGTGATCTTGACATTTATTAGGGTCACAGGCTCCCATAACTGTCAGTTTACGACCAAGCCAAAAATGGTTTGCATGCACCTTAGCTTTCTGTAACCTAAACCCAATTTTAAAGGAGGCCAACTGGTTTGTATGCAACTTAGCTTTCTGTAACCTAAACCCAATTTTCAAGGAGGTCAACTGGTTTTTATGCACCTTAGCTTTCTGTAACATAAACCCAATTTTCAAGGAGGCCAACTGGTTTGTACGCAACTTAGCTTTCTGTAACCTAAACTCAATTGTCAAAGAGGCCAACTGGTTTGTATGCACCTTAGCTTTCTGTAACCTTAACCCAATATACAAGGAGGCCAACTGGTTTGTATGCACCTTAGCTTTCTGTAACCTTAACCCAATTTGCAAGGAGGCCAACTGGTTTGTATGCACCTTAGCTTTCTGTAACCTAAACCCAATTTTCAAGGAGGCCAACTGGTTTGTATGCACCTTAGCTTTCTGTAATCTAAACCAATTTTTAAGGAGGCCAACTGGTTTGATTGCACCTTAGCTTTCTGTAACCTAAACCCAATTTTTAAGGAGGCCAACTGGTTTGTATGAACCTTAGCTTTCTGTAACCTAAACCCATTTTCAAGGAGGCCAACTGGTTTGTATGCACCTTAGCTTTCTGTAACCTAAACCCAATTTTTAAGGAGGCCAACTGGTTTGTATGCACCTTAGCTTTCTGTAACCTAAACCCAATTTTCAAGAAGGCCAACTGGTTTGTATGCACCGTAGCTTTCTGTAACCTAAACCCAATTTTCAAGGAGGCCAACTGGTTTGTATGCACCTTAGCTTTCTGTAACCTAAACCCAATTTTCAAGGAGGCCAACTGGTTTGTATGCACCTTAGCTTTCTGTAACCTAAACCCAATTTTCAAGGAGGCCAACTGGTTTGTATGCACCTTAGCTTTCTGTAACCTTATCCCAATTTTCAAGGAGGCCAACTGGTTTGTATGCACCTTAGCTTTCTGTAACCTAAGCCCAATTTTCAAGGAGGCCAACTGGTTTGTATGCTCCTTAGCTTTCTGTAACCTTAACCCAATTTTCAAGGAGGCCAACTGGTTTGTATGCACCTTAGCTTTCTGTAACCTAAACCCAATTTTCAAGGAGGCCAACTGGTTTGTATGCACCTTAGCTTTCTGTAACCTAAACCCAATTTTCAAGGAGGCCAACTGGTTTGTATGCACCTTAGCTTTCTGTAACCTAAACCCAATTTTCAAGGAGGCCAACTGGTTTGTATGCACCTTAGCTTTCTGTAACCTAAACCCAATTTTCAAGGAGGCCATCTGGTTTGTATGCACCTTAGCTTTCTGTAACCTAAACCCAATTTTCAAGGAGGCCAACTGGTTTGTATGCACCTTAGCTTTCTGTAACCTAAACCCAATTTTCAAGGAGGCCATCTGGTTTGTATGCACCTTAGCTTTCTGTAACCTAAACCCAATTTTCAAGGAGGCCAACTGGTTTGTATGCACCTTAGCTTTCTGTAACCTAAACCCAATTTTCAAGGAGGCCATCTGGTTTGTATTCACCTTAGCTTTCTGTAACCTAAACCCAATTTTCAAGGAGGCCATCTGGTTTGTATGCACCTTAGCTTTCTGTAACCTAAACCCAATTTTCAAGGAGGCCAACTGGTTTGTATGCACCTTAGCTTTCTGTAACCTAAACCCAATTTTCAAGGAGGCCATCTTGTTTGTATGCACCTTAGCTTTCTGTAACCTAAACCCAATTTTCAAGGAGGCCAACTGGTTTGTATGCACCTTAGCTTTCTGTAACCTAAACCCAATTTTCAAGGAGGCCATCTGGTTTGTATGCACCTTAGCTTTCTGTAACCAAAACCCAATGTTCAAGGAGGCCATCTGGTTTGTATGCACCTTAGCTTTCTGTAACCTAAACCCAATTTTCAAGGAGGCCAACTGGTTTGTATGCACCTTAGCTTTCTGTAACCTAAACCCAATTTTCAAGGAGGCCATCTTGTTTGTATGCACCTTAGCTTTCTGTAACCTAAACCCAATTTTCAAGGAGGCCATCTGGTTTGTATGCACCTTAGCTTTCTGTAACCTAAACCCAATTTTCAAGGAGGCCATCTGGTTTGTATGCACCTTAGCTTTCTGTAACCTATACCCAATTTTCAAGGAGGCCAACTGGTTTGTATGCACCTTAGCTTTCTGTAACCTAAACCCAATTTTCAAGGAGGCCAACTGGTTTGTATGCACCTTAGCTTTCTGTAACCTAAACCCAATTTTTAAGGAGGCCATCTGGTTTGTATGCACCTTAGCTTTCTGTTACCTAAACCCAATTTTCAAGGAGGCCATCTGGTTTGTATGCCACTTAGCTTTCTGTAACCTAAACCCAATTTTCAAGGAGGCCAATTGGTTTGTATGCACCGTAGCTTTATGTAACCTAAACCAAATTTTAAGGAGGTCAATTGGTTTGTATGCACCTTAGCTTTCTATTACCTAAACCCAATTTTCAAGGAGGCCATCTGGTTTGTATGCACCTTAGCTTTCTGTAACCTAAACCCAATTTTCAAGGAGGCCATCTGGTTTGTATGCACCTTAGCTTTCTGTAACCTAAACCCAATTTTCAAGGAGGCCAACTGGTTTGTATGCACCTTAGCTTTCTGTAACCTAAACCCAATTTTCAAGGAGGCCATCTGGTTTGTATGCACCATAGCTTTCTGTAACCTAAACCCAATTTTCAAGGAGGCCATCTGGTTTGTATGCACCTTAGCTTTCTGTAACCTAAACCCAATTTTCAAGGAGGCCAACTGGTTTGTATGCACCTTAGCTTTCTGTAACCTAAACCCAATTTTCAAGGAGGCCATCTTGTTTGTATGCACCTTAGCTTTCTGTAACCTAAACCCAATTTTCAAGGAGGCCAACTGGTTTGTATGCACCTTAGCTTTCTGTAACCTAAACCCAATTTTCAAGGAGGCAATCTGGTTTGTATGCACCTTAGCTTTCTGTAACCTAAACCCAATTTTCAAGGAGGCCATCTGGTTTGTATGCACCTTAGCTTTCTGTAACCTAAACCCAATTTTCAAGGAGGCCAACTGGTTTGTATGCACCTTAGCTTTCTGTAACCTAAACCCAATTTTCAAGGAGGCCATCTTGTTTGTATGCACCTTAGCTTTCTGTAACCTAAACCCAATTTTTAAGGAGGCCATCTGGTTTGTATGCACCTTAGCTTTCTGTAACCTAAACCCAATTTTCAAGGAGGCCATCTGGTTTGTATGCACCTTAGCTTTCTGTAACCTAAACCCAATTTTCAAGGAGGCCATCTGGTTTGTATGCACCTTAGCTTTCTGTAACCTAAACCCAATTTTCAAGGAGGCCAACTGGTTTGTATGCACCTTAGCTTTCTGTAACCTAAACCCAATTTTCAAGGAGGCCATCTGGTTTGTATGCACCTTAGCTTTCTGTTACCTAAACCCAATTTTCAAGGAGGCCATCTGGTTTGTAATCCCCTTAGCTTTCTGTAACCTAAACCCAATTTTGAAGGAGGCCAATTGGTTTGTATGCACCGTAGCTTTATGTAACCTAAACCAAATTTTAAGGAGGTCAATTGGTTTGTATGCACCTTAGCTTTCTATTACCTAAACCCAATTTTCAAGGAGGCTAAATGCTTCATTATGAAAACACGCCTATTCAAATTCATCGCAAGGTTTACCGCCGAAAAAATAGAAAGTTTAAGATGAAAAAAGTGTGATACTTTGCTTATTTCTGGTGGCTACTGGTTAGAACCGCCTCATCGAGGCGGTTCTAACGGGTACCCACAATCTATATTTTGGTCGAGGCGGTTGTAACCAGTATCCCAAATCCATCATGAAAACACGCCTATATAATTTTGACCCCCCCCCCCCCTGAACCCCACTTTTATATAGTAAAAATTGGGTTTATAGGGGTAAACATTATTTTTCTTATTTCTGCTCTAAAATAAGATTGTGGTACTCGTTAGAACCGCCTCGATGAGGCGGTTCTAACGTGTAACCACAATCTATACTTTGAGCAGAAATAAGAAAAATATCACGATTTTTCATCATAAATTCTTCCTTTTTTTCAGCGAAGAAATTTAATATATTTTTGTATAGGCGTGCTTTCGTAATTTATATTTGAGCAGAAATAAATAAAATGAGGTTTACCCTGTATACCCCAGTTTTACTATATAAAAGTGTGGTGTAAGGGGATCAACTTATACAGGCGTGTTTTCGTGATGAAATCATATGTATGATGGGCGGGGCATATTGTTTTCCTGAAGATATTTCTAGCTTTATTTGGTTTCAGATCAAGACAGCAGCCAAGCTACAACCACAGCAGGTATAATGCTTTACTACATATGTTGTTTTATGGGTGTTCGTGTATTATTGGATTTATTAAACGAGTTGAGGAAAAGGCATAAAATGCAAGGCTTGACCGAGGAAGCCTCGCATTTTATCCCTTTTCCACGAGTTTAATAAATTCAATAATACATGAGCACTCATGCAAGATTCTATTTATCATATGACACTTAAAACGCATTTTATTTATGAAAAAATGTCAATATTCCGCCACTGGTAAAGGCGACGTCATTAATGAAGTCGTATATGTAACGTCACCGGGCGTATCTGACTATTTTGCATATTTAATCCACAAGTGGATCACCGAAGTTATTACATGCCGTTATTACAGTCTCAGACGCGACGTCATAAGTCCACTATAATAGTACTGACGACTCGGCGATAGCTAGTTTCTGGAGAATGAAACACCTTCAGTGGTGGAAGCTATAGTATCAACTCACGGTATATTTAAAGCTTAAATTGTGCTTTCGTTTTGAAAAGCATAAGACAAAAGCTACATATGAGATAACTACAAAAACAGCTTTTTTGGTTCTAACGAAACAGATTATTTTTCTTATTTCTTCTACTATCATCGATAATGGGGCGATTCTAACGATTGCTCACAACGATTAATTGGTGACAAAAGTGCATCACGTGAGCAAGAACGTGAAATGAATACCCCTAAACCTCGGTTTATATAGAGGAAACTGGGGTTTACGGGGGTATACATTATTTTTCTAGTTTCTGTTCCAAGACATAGGTTGTGGGTACTCGTTAGAACCGCCTCGATGAGCACACACAGCCTATTTTTGCAGTTTTGTTCGTTTATTTGTATTGGAGTTTAACGGCCCAGTCGACACTATTGTAGGTCATTTTTGCACCGGTCAGTTTACTAATCCATCCTTTTCCTGGACATGCTTAACATACGTAATCGGTTAACGAGAACGGTGAACATTCTTTCGCCAGAAACTGACAACTGCCCTTCTTGAATCAGCGAAAGGGAGAGAATGACCGTAGAAAAGATTTCATGATCAATCACCAGGAAAGAATGTTGCCGACCCCGGCAGGTATCGAACCCGCGTCCTCCTGATCACCAGTCAGACGCGCATCCGACTGAGCTACCGAGGCCGGCCCTATCAGTAATAAAGATATCGCGGATTATCGTCGGAAAAGTAGCCATTGTAATGATGTGAAAAACTGCAGTATGTCGAACGGGTGTGATATCGCAATGGTAAATGAATGTATACCGTTGTAAACCCCCGTTTTACTCAATGTGAACTGGCGTTGACAAGAATATTCTTGCACACCAGACAAGGAAATCCGCGATTTTACACTGGGATAGAAATTAATGTTCTGACCCCGGTGTTCCGACCCCAAATCGAATATAATCGCGTGTTTGATAAATGTACTGGTCGACTACGTCCTTGTGTGCGCCGTCGTTAAGGTTGACGTCATGCACGATCCGTGACGTCACTTTGCATTCCTGCAGTGTCAACACAATATGGCGGACGTTGGTAACCGAAGTGACTGCAGCATTGAAATTCCGCGCTAACAAATGGAAGGTATGCAAGAAAAATAATCAAATATTGGTGTGAGGGGTGGATAGAAAAATCCGTCCCTCGGGATCACTGTCCGGCATCACGAGGGCATCACGAGGCAAGCCTCGTGATGCCGGACAGGGACCCTTGGGACGGATTTTTCTATCCACCCCTCACACCAATATAAGATTCTTATATTGATTTCACGGCCTTTTCAACGTAGTGAGAGTCCTGCTCATGTAAGCTAGGAGTATTAAGGGGAATGGGAACACCTAGCACATTTTCGCCATTTTTCAAAGGGAGACAATTTTCGGGACTTCATGTTCACTTTACTATAGTCTCTGTCCCACTGAAAAAGAGGTCAACTCTTAAAGAAACAAAAATGCTCATCAGGAAAAAATTCTTTATTTTAAGAGATGACCCCAATTGACATGGATTACAAAAACGCTTTTGCAGGAGTTGCCTCCCCTGAAGGTGTACCGCTTCCCCTAAAGATGTCTTGCAAACTACAGTATTCCAAAATGAAATGTCTCAAAAAACACAGAATTTGTTCTATAAAAGGGTTTTCCTTTGGAAACAAGGAATACACCGTATTGGTGGAAGTATGAAATGCACACGTTTTCTGTGCCAAACTGGCTAGTTTCGGCAAAGCAGGCCTCATCAGTGACTTTAAATATTTTCAAAATTCCACAAAGGAATCAATGATCCCAAACACCGAGTAGATGAAAGTATGGAGTGTTCATGTTTTCTGGACTAGACTAGCTAGTTTGGGCCATTAGGCACCATCAGTGACCTCAAATATTTTCACAATTCCACAATGGAATCAATGAGCCCCAAAGACATGAAAATCTAAATGGCACTATGATGAAGCGCAGGGGGGGGGGGGACTTTTAACGGCCGCCACACATCCTCTTAATTAGAAGCCTCCGTGGTGCAGTGGTTACGCTACTCGCCTTGTAAACCAGGGGTCGCAGGATCGATCCCGGGCTTCTCCAGACTTTCGGATGAGTCTTTAAACCGAGGTCCGGTCTCCGTATGACCTTAGCTGTTGGTGGGACGTAAAACTCAAACACTCACTCACTCACATCCTCTTAACACCAGCTGTAGTGATGTCAAATATGTTCTATAAAAGTGTTATAGTGCGAACAAATTGACCTGAGACTGACCTTTATGCAAAGAATACATTAGTCAGTGCTACGGTCTAATATGTCGGGTTGCGAAAACTTCTCGTGACTTTTAGGCAACTCGTGCATCGCGACCCATGCACTGACCTCTATGGATTAAATGAGCCAGCGCATGACAAAACCTACAAGAAAGCTTGAGCGAACAGCGGAGACTCTGATCAGCCTGCGCATTCGCGCAGTCTGATCAGAGTCTTCGCTGATCGCATGTTCCTTCTATAGGGTACGATCTTTAGGCTGCCAAGAAATATAAGCAGAATGTCTTGTCACAGTGGATTGGTGCTGAAGTTTATTTGGGTCTCTGCTCGTAGTACCTGTCTTATTGTAGGCGTTGTCATGCGGCGGCTGCAATTAAAAATCTACTTGTTCGGAAAACAGCGAGGATAAATATATGTATTCAGTCGGGTGTGAAATTTTGCTAATAGAGGTCACAAGTATCAGGTCAATTTGTTCACACTATACACAATCCTGATAAATCTGTAATCCCATTACGATAACACAGCCGTGTGGTATAATAGTGGTTTGTATCTCTAGAACTGGTATTTTTCAGATGAAAAACTTAGATATTTTTCATATTTCTTCTCGAAACATAGATTGTGGGTACTCGTTAGAACTTGGCGAGGCGGTTCTATCGAGAACCCACAATCTATGTTCCAAAGCAGAAATAAAAAATAAATGCTTATCACTATAAACCCCAGTTTTGCTATATGAAAGTAGGGTCCGGTCTAAGTGGGTTGAAAATATTCAGGCGTTTTTTTTTTCGTGATGATATACTCAATAATACAACAAATTCTGGTTCATTTGTAATATACCGATTGTTTCCAAAGGTGATATACTAAAATGAAGTGAAGGCAATGATCAGGAATCGATACAATTAAACCACACCTCCCACCAGAGACACCGAAGGCAAAGAAAAACAAACATGAAATAGACCCTAATGGAAACATCACTAGCGGAAAGCCAAAAGGACAGTTACTTTCCCACAGAATGGCCAATTGGCTGTCCAAAACAAAATACATTAAGCGGTACACGCATTCAAAGACGAACTACAACAAAAATAAACCGCGACAGAAGAACTACCTTGGGACGGTCAGTAAAAATATTTCACCGGGGTGGGGTGGGGGTGGGGGCTCCGCATGAAGACTTCCAACATCTCCGAGATCATAACAATCAAACGACTACAGAGATGAAACAACGGTGAATACTCAACAGCAAGAAACCACTGAAATGCTGGAGCATAAGAAAATCAACAGTTAAACTCCTATGGGCCCAACAGGAGACAGAGTATCAGGTACCGACCATCATTACATAAAATTAAAAACTAATTCCCAGTAAAGCTTTACGAGTCGTACGCTGGAACCGTCATAGAATCGGAGGTCTGACCCAACGGCTTACAATCATAAATAGGCATTACGCAAACACGCCTATACAAATATATTGCCACCTTTATCACCGAAAAAATGAAAATTTTATGATGAAAAAATGTGATATTTTTCTTTTTTCCGCTCAAAATATAAATTGTTGGCACTCGTTAGAACCGCCTCATCGAGGCGGTTCAAACGAGTACCCACAATCAATATTCTACTGCAGAAATAAGAAAAAAAAGGTATACCCCCAGAAACCCCAGTTTTACTACACAAAAGTGGGGTTCAAGGGGGTCAAAATTATATAGGCGTGTTTTCGTGATGGGAAGCAAAGTTATCAACCGTGATTTGGTCTCATCATGACAATTTTATTTGGTTTCAGATCAAAACAGAGGCTCAGCTACTACAACAACAGGTACTATATAAATATTACATTCCTGAGAGCGTGATAGTGAAAAATGTCACCCTGAGGAAAATGAATATCAACCGAGGCATAGCCGAGATTGATACCCATATTCCGAAGGGTGACATTATAAGAATCTTATATGGGTGTGAGGGGTGGATTGAAAAATCCGTCCCGAGGGACACTGCCCGGCATCACGAGGCTTGCCGAGTGATGCCAGACAGTGATCCCGAGGGACGGATTGATCTATCCACCCCTCACACCCATATAGGATTCTTTTTCTTGCATACTTTCCATTTCTTAGCGCGGATTTTAATGCTGCTGTCACTTCGGTTACCAACGTCCGCCATTTTGCGATGACACAACAGGAATGTTTAGTGACGTCACGCATGACGACGCCGCGCATGAGGTTGTAATCAACCAGTGCATTTATCAAAGACGCGATTATATGCGATTTGGGGCCGGAACACTGGTCAGTGTCAGAACATAAATTTCTATCCCAGGGTAAAATCACGGATTTCCTTGTCTGTTGTGCAAGAATTTTCACTATCACCCTCTCAGGAATGTATAATATTGTAATATCTTTCTTATTATACCGAACAAAACTAATAATTAAGGTAATGAAAAATACAGGAGAGCTTACATGCGACTTTTGATCATGGCGTTCCAAATTATCGGATAACGTCGGCTCTCTACTTAAGTGAGGTTAGCTGGTGAAACAGAAAGTCAGAAGTTCAAACGATTTATGAAAACTCTTTAGGTGTGGGTATGCATTTTCTTAATAAAATCAAAAGAAACATTTTGGTACCAAAATTTATCGTTTGATACACATTTTGGTTCAGACTGCTTTTCGCCAGCTTTCCTGAAAAACAGAACCATACGCGCACCCAATTTCGTGCATACGATAGTAGAAATTATCGCAGGGTGACACACTCCACAGGCCTATGAGAGTATGGGAAAGTCACATGAGGTTGCTACATGTTTATAGCTTAAGGTTTACATAACAGTAGTGATATGACTCAGCGATGGATATATCTAGGGAAAGTAATCCACATTGCTTGTGTTGAGGTTTTATGTCCCCGTCAACTCTATTTAGGTCATTTTGGACACATTGCTTCCGATTTTGTGGGACTTTTTTTACCCGACATTGAGATAAAATGACATTCAAAGTAGAAGTAAAACAAAGATCAGGAATTGATACAATTAACTTACTCCACCCATAAAAGACACCAAAGGGAATGAAATACAAACATTAAGTGACCAGACCATAATGGAAACATAAACAAAGAAAGGCCATAAGGACAGTTACTTTCCCACAAAATGGCCATATGGCCATCCAAAATTAAAAGACACAAGTGATACACACAGTAAGTAACAAACAACGACATAAATAAATCGCCACAGAAGAGCCGCCTTGGAACGGTCAGTGGTAGATTTCCACTGGGGGGCTTAAATCGATTTTACGTGGCCACAATCCTCGCCCTTACTTCCGTCGCGATTTAGACAAATAATTTGTTCAGTCCGCATGAAGGCCTCCTAACTCATCAGTGCAACATCTCCGTGAACACAAAAATCAAAGAACCACAGAGGTGAGACAACGGTGAGGACTCGACAGCAAGAAACCACTGAAATGCTGGAGCAAAAGAAAACCAACAGTTAGACTCCGATGAGCCCGACCAGAGACAGAGCATCAGGCACCAACCAACATCATCTCCCTAAGAAACCGCTGGAAGCGGTCGGACCCGCATTCCTTTTTCCAGCCAGGCAGACCTTCGGTCGGTTTCAGGTCTGCGTGGAATCAACATGCAGCTAAAACTATTGCTCCAAGCCCCGATGTGCGGGGAGGCTTATCTTTAATAGAATTAAAAAGAATCCGCAAAATAACGACTAAATATTTTCTATAAAAGGGTTATCCTTTGGAAGCAAGGAATACACAACAGAACTGGAAAATATGACGTGTACATGTTTTCTGGGCCAGACTAGCTAGTTTCGGCAAATTTGGCCTCATGAGTGACCCTCAAATATTTTCAAATTCCACATTGGAATCAATGATCCCAAACGACAAGAAAATATAAACTACCCTATGATTTAGGGTATAAAGTATAAGTATATATACTGTATATACTTTTTCGCAGAGCTTTCGTTCTGTAAATTTTGATGAAAAAGTGCTCGCCTTGCAAAGTTCAGCCCTTTTGCGATCCGTTTTTAATGGGGGATTTGCTCGTTTTTTATAACCAATGACGTCCTTGGTAAATCGTGGTAACAATGACAAAACTTCTTAGTTGTGTCACAGGTAAAATTCCCAACGATTCTGCCGTAATTCAATTATCAAAGGCATGTACAAAATGTTTCTAAATGACAAAACCCTTCAGGAATATTTCACAGATATCCTGAAGAGTTGTCCGGAAACGAAACCATGTCGATAGATTTGTAATGTTCATACCTCTGCTCATATTTGGTACATGTGGGCTGTGACTTTGATGGCACATCATGACCAGCTTTGTCCGGAAATGAATCTGTGTCGACAAATATCAACATGGGATAAACTTATGGAGATTTGGTGTACCGTGACCTCAACAGAACATTAGTTGCTCCACAACGTTGTCTTAACTATGAGTTTTCCGGAAACGAAAAACGTATGGACGGACGGGCAGGCGACAGCCCGGTCAAGTAATGCAACCGCTTTATAAACGGTAGGTTGAATAAGCTGTGACGTATTGGTAATATATTTCTATGACCAACACACAATCAAATTATAATGACTCCAACAACTCGTATTAAGTTGTACACGTTTGATCTTCAACTATATGAACACAGTTCATGCGAGGCGGTATTGTTTTAAGAGGAGATATTTCACATAAATCAGGGAGGACACAGCAAAACTTACTTGAAGATTGGTGTAACCGGCAACGACTCAGATCAACCTGCGTATCCGGTCAGGCCGGTCAGATCTTTATCTCTTTTGACGGTCAAAATGTATATGAGCCCCGCCAAGCGAATTTGTGTCTTCGAGCATTCCGTCATGACAAATTTTAACTGCGCATGCCCAGCCATTCAGAGGGACCAGGGATATGGCTTTCTGTCTGAAGGTTCCTCTTGATTCACTGCTTGTATGAGCGAGCAGTGAAGGTTCTGGGGAGACTGCGCGGATGCGCAGGCTCGCCTGAACCTTCGCTGCTCGCATAGGCGATAAGTACCAAAATCGCTTGACGGGCCCATATAGAAGGCACAAATAATGATCAGACTGCGGGGTTGCACACACTGTTTTTAGTCTTTGCTGGTCACAGATACGTTCTTGAAGGTGCTGTTATATACATTCTCAAAGAGGTTGTCTGAAAATATATCATTCTTTGAGATACTGCGAAATCCAACAATATTAAAAAAACAAACAAGAATAAAATGAAACAAGTTACAAAGATCTATATGTTTGTTGCCCTTAGTCTTAAGTTTAGAAGGAATATGTTATTCAGTGCAATAACAATTATGTTTGGTAGATCTTGCTCGCCATTATCGCCCGGTGTCTCTGACTTGTGTTCCATTTAAATTGCTTGAATATACAGACTGCTCAAACATTATGACCCACTTGGATGGACATAAACTTTTCTTCAGACAGACAACATGCATTTAGGAAAGGAATAGTTTTGCAATTCAGTTGAGCAAGGTTATAAATGATTGGGTAAAAATCTTGGACAAAAGTGAACGCATTTATTCTCGATTTCGAGAAGGCTTTTGAAACGCCCACCCCCTCATGAGCTACTGAAATCCATATTATTTATTTACGGCATTAGAGGAAAGACTCTCAAATGGATAGATACCTGTCTTTGCTATAGAAACAGCGAGTTGTTGGTGATTCTTCAGAGTTTGTCTGGGGTCCCACGAGGGATTGTTCTTTGCACACTGTTATTCTCCCTGAACATTACTGACATTGACTCGACTGTGTTTGTTGCCGGGAAATTAGAGATATAGAGGACTCACCGAAACGTGAGAAGCTCAGAACGATACAGACAGATTAGGACGGTGTGCACAAAAATGGGCATGGGATTTCAGCCATTTAACTGCAATATTAGGCAGATAGCTAGGAAGAGAACCAATAAAAATGAGGCTTCTTACACCTTATAGGGAACGGTCCTCGAGAATGTGTATTCAATTAAATCCTTCGATGTGACAATCACACACGATTGGAGATGGAATACATACATGAGCAACATGTGTACTAAGACAAATAGGACACTTGGTTTCCTGAGGGGAAATCTTGATTCACTGAGCTAGAGACTAACTTCTCATATCCATAGCTCCTGGTGTATGAATGTCATTTGACGCGTCACCAGTAACGAATCTGATTCTGATTCCGAGTGTACTCAGGCTTGTTCGTTCAATCTTGAATTATGGTAGTTGTATCTGAGACCCCAGTGGAGTGCTCCTTATTCCTTACTGAAGAAATCAAAAAAGTGTAGAATAGAGTTGCTAGATTTGTAACTTTGAAACTGGGAGTCGGACTGGAATACTAGGCAAATTACGATGATTAAGATGGGAGTTTCTCAAGAAAAGGAGAAAAGACAGTACGCCCATACTGTTATACAAAGGTCTAAAGGGTGCTGCCAACATTCCAACAAATGATGATGTCGTTTCAGACCGCTACTGCAAGACCTGACATTTACAAAGATTCTTTCTTCCCTCGGACCATTAGAGATTGGAATGCCCTGCCTGATTCGATCATTTCTACAGCTGATGGTGCAGGGGATATTGTTGCTAAGTTAACCTCTTTGGTGAGAGCAAGGGACTAACTTCCAATAGCACAGGTTCTGGTAAAACGCGGCGTCTGATCAGGGCCTGCAACATTTGCTAATAGAAATTTCCGTCAAAAATAGAATAAAAATGAAACAAGGGGGCCATACTGGCCCTGGATCGCTCACCTCATCCTATAGATAAAGTGGTAGATAATATAAGGCGGAGTGGATGGTTCTGACAAGAAGATTTTTGAAGATTTTCCCTGTGTAAGTCTTTGTTAAACCACTGGGCTCCGGGGCGGGGAATTTTCGGTCCCAGGGCTATGATTTGATTAGTCTTGATAGTGGTCCTCTAGATGAAGCTTCAAACCAAATATACACCAGTAACAATTCTTAGTTTGATTCTGATCAAACATGGCCGTTTGAGGGGTATGGATACATACACCAAGCACAGTTTTTGCCATGTTTACAAAGGAGTCAATTTTGCAATTTCTTGATTTCAGTCAAGTAAACCGAATAGCTGCGAAAATGGGATCTCTCTTAAAGGAAAGAATTTGCTCCCTCAGGAGCATTTTTTGTTCTTTAAGCGGATACACCTTTTCTTTGGGGAGACAGTAATTCAGAAATAGTAGCTCCCCTGCAAGTGAACCTACTCACCTTACAGCGGGTGATTAACAATATTCTTGTCTTATTTCTACTCCAAACTTACATGAAATCTACACTCATGGGGCGCTTTTAACATACCAAACATGTTTGTTTTGGAATAAAAAAAGGAAATATGAATGCCACGGAGAATATAAAAAGTAGAAGTAAAACAAAGATCAGGAATCGATACAATTAACTTACTCCACCCATCAAAAACACCAAAGGGAAAGCAATACAAACATGAAGCGACCAGACCATACTGGAAACCTAAACAAAGGAAGGCCATAAGGACAGTTACTTTCCCACAAAATGGCCAAATGGCCATCCAAAATATAAAGACACAAGTGATACACACAGTAAGTAACAAACAGCAACATAAATAAACCGCGACAGAAGAACCGCCTTGGAACGGTCAGTAGAAAGAATTCCACTGGGGGGCTTAAATCGATTTTACATGGCCATCATCCTCGCCCTTACCTCTGTCGCGGTATACACTAATTTTGTTTAGTCCGCATGAATCCGACATTGTTTACATAAATGTTAGAACGTCTACCGTTTAGGCTTAAGGACTTCGTTAACCCACTGTATGCGGGATATCCCATAAGAGGTGCCTTGGCAAACAGTGCAGGCACAGGTCAGACGCCGCGTATCAGACGCCGAAGAACGCGGCGTCCGTTCAGGGCCTGCACTATTTGCTAACAAAAGTTTCCGTCAAAAAAAATAAAAAAAAATAGGCCGTCCACCCCTTATATGACAAATGGACTTGTCCAAAGTATAGTAATAGAAGAGTCCACAAGTAACGGTGCTTTAAATATCCTGTTTGTCTTCACTTTCAGATCAAAATGGCGGATCAGCAACTTCTACAACAGATATTGCGCTTCTTCTCCAGATGTTTTGTTATATCCTAATTCGGACATAGTACACATCCACATGAGACTATGGTTAGATTAACAAGTCCATGTAATGAACATCCATATAAAGAGAAAGCTGCGGTTTACGGGAGTAGACATTATTTTCCTTATGTTTGCCAATTAACACAGATTGCGGGCACTCATTAGAACAGCCTCATTTTGGTTCTAATGTGGGTCCACAATATATACCCGGCAAAAAATTTATGCACAACTGGGTTTTTTCGACCTGTTTGCCTAAAACATAAATATACAGAAAAAATAATTACACCACAAAAAAATTTAATTCAATCCTGATAAGAAACAGAAATCAAACCAAGAATATCATCACTGAGTCATGAATAATGCTTCTCCTAAGGCACATGGGGTAGGTTGTCAAAAATGACAAAATC
Source organism: Lucinisca nassula (assembly GCA_963580285.1). Taxonomy (NCBI): domain Eukaryota; kingdom Metazoa; phylum Mollusca; class Bivalvia; order Lucinida; family Lucinidae; genus Lucinisca; species Lucinisca nassula. Next base: position 79,476,707 of record OY757015.1, on the reverse strand, counting down.
AAAGTTTCTGAACTGTAACTCATTAATCAATTTTTTGTATAGACACACAGATTCACACGACACTCGTCAAGTCTCCTCCTCATGGAATTCACCAGACTCTGTATATGATGCTGAGGAATCGCAGCCCATTCTTGGAGTAGAAGTCTCTGCAAGTCTGGAAGTCTTGTGTGTTGATTGACCCGTTTGTTGAATATCCCACAAATGTTCAATGCACGCCAAGTCAGGGGACATCGGTGGCCACTCAAGTCTCTGCACACCATTCTGCTGCAGGAAAGCATCGACAATCCTGGCACGATATGGTCTCGCATTATCGTCCTGGCAGGTGGAGCTCTGGTCCATCTGTCTGAGATACGGTACAACATGAGGTCTTAGAATTTCGTCAATTCAACGACCATTCAAGTTTCCCGGCAATACAACAAGGGCAGTTCAGCCATTAGAACTGATACCTGCCAAACCATTACACTGCCGCCGTTGTAAGCTGTTGTTGGTAGGACATTAGGCTCAAGGTACCTCTCCCCAGTGCGACGCCAAACTCTGATCCGACCATCAATCTTCGGAAGACCAAATCTCGACTCGTCCGAAAACAAAGAACTTCCGACCACTGCCCTCGGTTCCATCTGCCATGTCGTGCACAAAACTGGCGCCGTAGAGCCCTGTTCGGTTGAGAAAGCTGGGGCTTCCTAGCCGGTTTTCTGGATTTGAACCCCGAGGCTCGAACTCTGTTCCTGACTGTCTGCACCAAGATTCGACGTGCGCCAGCCCCCCGTTGTTGTCTCAACATTCTATCCTGACTGGGAGAATCAACAAAACGTCGCCTTGCTTCAGTAACCGCAATGTATCGGTCTTCACGATGGGTGGTAAATCTCGGTCGTCCGGATCTGGGTCGGTCGGAAACACCTCGTTGCTTGATGACGTTGACGAATGCGGACAGTAGTGCTGCGATGCACGTTGAACTGATTAGCATCATCTTGCGGGTGAGCCGCCGCCTCTAAACGCCCAAGCGCCCGGGCTCTTTCTTCATCAGTTAGCTTTCTCAAAGCTCGAAAAGGTCTAGCATTCGCCATTGTTGTAACCAAACGCTTAATAATGGGCAATAAAAATTGATTTAATGAAATGATGAACATCTTTAAAAAATCATGAAAAAAATGCAGTTGGGTATGTAACCCGGTGAGCACTTTTAATTCCATGTATGTTTCTGGATAAGAAATTTGATGGTGACTTTTGGCAGAAACCAGTGCTTCAGCTGAAGTGCACGACCCGCCGGATGCTTTTAGCTTTATGAGTGTTACCATATATGGGTATGGCGGCCATTTTGGTCATGTGACCTGGACCTAAAACGGTTCCCCCAATAAATGCGCCTTATCGTAAGGAGCAAAAATATATCTTATACTTTAGTACTGTATTCTGAATCGTTTGCAGGATAAAATGCATTCTTACTTTTCAAATACAAAAGCATATGTGTCAAAGTTTGATCAAGGCACAAAGAATGTCAAGGTCAACCCAGGGTCACCATTTTAGCACTTTATGATGGCCTACGTCCCAGATGCTATTTATCAAGTTTCGTGGAAATCTGCCCAGTGGTTCTGGAGAAGACTATTTTTGAAGGGTTTTTACCATATATGGCTTGGCGGCCATTTTGGTCATGTGACCTGGACCCCATGAGCAAATTTTGGTTTTACCCATCCCATAGAGGCTCCATATGAAATTTGACTTCAATCGGCCCAACGGTTTCCGAGGAGAAGCAGTTTGAAAATTTTCACATTTTTCACCTCGGCGAGGCTATACTAAATGGAATGTAATATTTGGCAAGTTCATTGGTTAGATCTCATTGGTATCTACCAGTATGCCAAAAATTATTTAAATATTCCTATCGGTTAAGTCACTATCACCAATTTTCACAAACGGGTTACGGATGGACAGACTGACAGAATGACACGGTGATTTTAGGGCACTCTTAGAAAATCAGTAAACCGACTTCAGTCGGTCGCTATTTCTGCGGGTCGTGCAATGTTCACTCTTAAAATCGCATGCAGCACCAATATTACAAAAGCCAGGTAACAGAACATCACAAGCCAACGTCTGCAGCAGCAGTAGCAGCAACAACAAGAGCAGCATTTTACCAAAATTAACCAAACACCAATTAAAATAATGCCTTTCGTCCTATACGCGTTTAAACGTTTTAAGCGAACAGAAGGACAGGTAATAAACGATTGCATTGAAAATCGATAATTTTGTTATCTTTGACTGCTTGTCAAGCACAAAATATCCAGCATTTCTTGTGCGATTTTGATTCTGTTTAAAGCAAACTATTTTCAAAAGGGTAAGCTAAAAGCTGATATGTAATATGTAAACAGATACTACATGTGAGTAAAATTGGCAAAATCTCCAATTGTGCAGAACTTTTTGCCGCGTATTTAGGCCAGAAATAAGAAAAATAAAATCACTGGAATAATACTTCTTTAACAAATAATTGGGTTTAACGACACGCCAACCCTTGTGCGTTATTTTATGTCTCCTAGAGAAAGGGAGAACAGAGATAGAAGAGATAGTAGAGGACAAGAAATGGAGGGACAGAGGATAAAGACAAAAATGAATGGAAATTTAGAGAGAGAAGAAGTAACAAGACTCGTCCTCTACCCCTACCTGCTGAAAGGAAAGCAGGCCTTGCCCAAGTGTCGTTTAATATCAGTTGGACGCCCAAGTCACCTTTATCTCACCCAACCACCCTTTTTAAGGGGAATTGGAACACCTGGGAACGGAAACACATGGCTGATTTCTTAGCCATTTTTCAAAGGGAGACAACTTTCGGAACTTCCTGTTCGCTTTTCTATTAGTCCTGTCCCACAGAAAGGGGTATACTCTTAAAGAAAAGAATTTACTCCTCAGGAGTAAATTGTTTTCTTTAAGAGGGGACCCCAATTGATATGGCAGACAAAGATACATTTGCAGGAGTTGACTACCCTGAAGGTGGATCCAATCCCCATAACAGTTACAAATGTATGAAAGAGGCCATGGTTGCACACGGGTACGTTACATGTATCGTATTCTTTTCTCTACTGCCCTAACCTCGGTCTTTTAGTTCGCCTGGACAAAGTTCATGAAGAGCTATTGCACTACCCCCGGCGTTGGCGTTGTAATAGGTGTTGGCGTCCACATTAAATTTTTAAGAGCTCGTATTTTCCACACCAAATGATGGATTTAGTTCTTGTTTGGTATGATGATAGATATAGGTCCAAACTTTTATTCAGCAATAGCCCCGCCTTTGCTCATGACTTCAGGGTCAAGGTCATGGAATTTTATGGATTTTTTTTTTTTTTTTTTCAAAAATATTTTTGTTAAAGTTTTTTTAAGTGCTCATATTTTCCAAACCATATGATGAATTTGGATCATATTTGGTCCACAGTTTTAACAAACAAATCCATGCCCAAGACCTAAAGGTGAAGGTCACAGACATTTTTGTAGGAATGCGCTAGTGGCAGACGTCAATCAATAGCGATGTCACGTTCAAATAGCTTTTGACAGACGTCTGGTAATTAAAAATTCACGTTTAAATCGCTATTGACAGGTTTCTGGCAATAGCGAATTTCCGGTTAAATCGCTATTGACAGACGTCTGACAACAGCGATTTCACGTTTAAATCGCTATTACCAGATATGTGTTACTTGTAAATTTACGGTAGAATCGTTATTACCATATGTCTGTCACTAGGAAATCCGCTTTTAAATCAAAATCCATGTAAATAATGTGGTTTTCTATTTTTTCTTTTATTAGTTGACAAGTGTGTTAGCAAAACTACAAAGAGCGTATACCTGTACCGTTCATATGATAACAGGTTAACAAGTTTTACTTGCTTCTAGAGGCAGGATGAGTTGGCTAACTTTTGAACTATCGGATTTCATTAAATTCAAGCAGACCAGTCCACATGCTCCTTTCGACATATTCGAACAGCGAATTTTGCGAAATGCGAATTCTCCGGTGTGGTTGCACTTTTAGGCAACGTGTAGTATTTGAATAGAACACGAATCAGCCAGCTGACCCCGCTGTAGAACAATTATTTCGTGCCCCGTTTAAATTTTGGGAGTTTGTGAAGACTACCAAATCGTTTTCAAACCATACATATTTCAGACTGAATTAAATTTTACCACCAACTGAGCATGACAGTAACTTATACACAATAGTCACATTTATACTGAAATTTACTATCGTTTGTAATTGCTCTTCCAAAGCCTGCATGAAACACTGAATCATAATTTATTGCCCACCAGACAAGCAAATCCGTGATTTTACCCTGGGATAGACATTTATGTTCTGACCGTGGTGTTCCGACCCAAACTCGAATACAATTGCGTGTTTGATAAATACACTGGTTGATTACGACCTCGTATGCGCCGTCGCTAAGGTTGACGTCACAGCACGTTACGTGACGTCACTAAACATTCCTGCAATGTCATCACAATATGGCGGACGTTGGTAACCGAAGTGACTGCAGCATTTAAAATCCACTCTAAGAAATGGAAGGTATGCAAGAAAAAGAAGATAGGTCATATGCATGGTCGAGAAATAGCTGAATAAAACATTGGACATGTATCTATAATCTTATCAAATATGTACCAAAATCATATGGTTTGGAAAATATGAGCTCTAAAAATCTTAAACATTAAACATTTCTAAGTCTGTTACATTGACCTTGAGGTCATGGGCATTGCCGAGGGTATTGCTGAATGACAATTTGGACCTATATCTATTAACATAAAAATATTAACCAAATTCATCATATGGTTGGGAAAATATGACCTGTTAAAAAGTCTAACTTAAGTATTTTAAGTCAATGAGGTCAACGGCATGGGTCGGCCCCCGCCCATCGGGGCTTGAAGAAATGGATTGGCTGCATGATGCTTCCACACAGAGCTGAAACCGACCGCACACGAGTACTGCTAAACCGCTTAGAGGATCTAAGTCTGCCCAGGCAAAGCGGCGCGAGTAGCTCCGTCCATGCTTATAAACCCTATTGGTTTCATTTGGCGACAGGGCTTGAGATGTCAATTCCCCTCAATGTCGGGTAAAAGTCGCACAAAATTGGAAGCAACGTCTCCAAAATGACGTATACAGTGTTGACGGGGACGTTAAACATCAAATCAAACAAACAAAACAAATGTATGGGTTGGGGTATACCTAAATACAATTCTGGACCTGTCGTCATATCAAATATGATCCAAATCTATCATATGTTTTAGAAAATATCAGTAATTAAAACAACTTTAACATTTAGGACGACTTTCTCGCTTTGGAGGTCTTCGGAACTGAAATAGCAGTGTCAAATAATGAATCCGCTGTGCCGGAAGTTAGAAATTCGAAGATTCCGCCTTTCATTTAGAGATTCAGGCAGAGAGGATAAACTGAGATATTCTGATGTGGTACTCGTTGGAAAGGACTGTGACAAGCCGGTTATAAAAAACAATGGTAGAAATTACTGCCACTGTGCGTCCGAAAAGATTGAACCACCGCGTCTCCCAAACCAGCGTTTTCTAAAGGACGAAATAACAACCGTACAAATTGCGAGCCTCAAAAATGGCGCACCACTGAGGGAAGTAGTAACTTCAATCTTAACTCAAGGACTACAGAGAAAACAGAGGCTACGTTGCATACCCTATATACCGTCAACACTGGTTTATCGTGCTTGAGGTGGAAGATTGCCCTCATTTGATGATTCTGAGACAGAGATTGTAGATCTAACAGCTAAAGAAACGCCATCTGTCAAATCAGAGACTAAACGGAAAAAGACAAACACATCATTAATTGGTGGCTGCGGACGGAAGTCAAGAAAAGTTCAAGACGAGAACGCTGACGATTTTTCTACACCTGACGTGCCCTTGCCAACGGAGACACGCTCAGGTGACACTAACAAAATCGACGTTTCCACAATGAATGACAAAACTGCCAATTTAATGGGTACACGCGATATGTCACTTCTTTCTGTCTGTGATAAGGAAGCTGGTGTCATTACAGACTATGAGAGAGATAAAAATGGTGAAGGTAGTATTCATTAAGTATGAACTTCATTTGTTAGAACCTTTCGCAAGAGATGATGGGGACGTTGAGACTGGATATTATAGGAAGAAAATATGTAGTTTCAAAGGTAATAGATCATCTCGACAACACTACCTCAACTGGTAAATTCAAGCAGACGAATGAATGGAGACGTGTGAGAAAATATAAAGTCGCTTCTCGATTTTACAAGTTAATACCTACCGGCTCCGATAGCTCAGTTGGTAGAGTGTCCGCTCCGGGGAACGGGAGGTCTAGGGTTCGATCCCGGGCCGCGACATACCAAAGTCGTTAAAAATGGTACTAGCTGCTCCTCGCTTGCCACTCAGATTTACGGGGTAGAGCTAGGACTGGTCGATCCAGTGTCAGGATAATGTGACTGGGTGTGGTATCATGTAATGTGTCTGGGACATGATACTTCAGTGAGGCAGCACTATAAACGTGAGCATTGAGCTCCCTGTCGCAACCAGACACCGTCGTGATATGACTGAAAAATTGTTGAAAGCGACGTTAAACCCGAATTCACACACACACACACACACACACACACACACACACACACACACACACACACACACACACACACACACACACACACACACACACACACACGCACGCACGCACACACACACACACACACACACACACACACACAAGTTAATACCAAAGTAGAAGTAAAACAAAGATCAGGAATCGATACAATTAACTTGCTTCACCCATCAAAGACACCAAAAGGGAAACAAACACAAACATGAAGCGACCAGACCATAATGGAAACCTAAACAAAGGAAGGCCATAAGGACAGCTACTTTCCCAAAAAATGGCCATATGGCCATTCAAAATGAAAAGACACAAGTGATACACACAGTAAGTAACAAACAACAACATAAATAAACCGCCACAGAAGAACCGCCTTGGAACGGTCAGTGGAAAGATTTCCACTGGGGGGCTTAAATCGATTTTACGTGGCTACAATCCTCGCCCTTACTTCCGTCGCGATTTAGACAAATAATTTGTTCAGTCCGCATGAAGGCCTCCTTACTCATCAGTGCAACATCTCCGTGAACACAAATAATCAGAAAACCTTATCCGAGAGAAAACTGTGAAAGTTATCCAGACCAAAGATGCGGCTAGTATAAGATTAGCAAATGTTAAAGAAAAAGAACGCGGTCGGAGGAAAGGTGAAATAGTCGCTGGTGTTTTGTCCAAACATGTAGTCAACAAGCAAGCCACCACGTTTGTTGACACTGACGACAGAAAAGACATACTGCTAATATACATACAGACCAGGGAAATGAAAGAACACTTTAAAACGTATCCGGATATTGTTCATGGACACGACTTACAATATTAATATGGAAGGTTATCCTTTATTTACAATTATAGTATAGAAAATCTGGAAAAAATGCCCTTTTCAACTTTTGCGACGTATTATAAAACTTCAGGCGTGAGAATAATTATATAATTATAGTCAACAAAGACATGAATGAAATGAACGTAATTTAATCAAAGAATCCACATGCTTCGATAATTCTGTGTAAATTTCATGTTTTGAAATTCTTCAAAAACCTTATCAATGACCTAGACATAAAACGAGCTAAGGAAGAATCCCTAACAATATCAGTTTTAGTCCTGAATCTAATCAACAGTACAAAATGAAGACGACTATGACAAATTCATGCTGAGCTTCAAAACCAAGACCAAGTGTTTGTGAAATATTACAACAAGATCTGGCATTCATGCCAAGATTACCACTAAAAAAAAAAGGAAGAAGAAATTTTCCAAGCCTTCGCATTGTACAAAACGAAATTTATATATCTGACAAAAAAAAAGAAGAAAGTTTACAAACTTGCAACTAATAATAATGGTTATGTGTTTTTAAGAAATAAAAAGAAAAGAAAAGAAAAAAGAACACTCCTCCACCTGGAATTGAACCCAGGACCCTCATGTTCAGAGTCAAACACTCTATCAACTACACTAAATAAAAACTAAAACATCTTGTAATCTCCGGCGTCTGGTAACACACGAATGTTTGCATTCGTTGTTTACATACCAGATGCATCCGATGGAGGGTACAGCGAGTCTGAATACTGTGTTATAGGTTTATAATTCCCAATTCTACATCATTTTACTCATTTAGAGCGATTTGATTGGTTGAAATTAAAAGTTTTATACCCCGGTCAATTCCATGAGCAATTTCACACAGTGACAGATTGAGTGTGTGTGTGTGAATTCGGGTTTATCGTCGCTTTCAACAATTTTTCAGTCATATCACGACGGTGTCTGGTTGCGACAGGGAGCTCAATGCTCACGTTTATAGTGCTGCCTCACTAAAGTATCATGTCCCAGACACATTACATGATACCACACCCAGTCACATTATCCTGACACTGGATCGACCAGTCCTAGCTCTTCCCCGTAAACCTGAGTGCCAAGCGAGCAGCAGCTGGTACCATTTTTAACGACTTTGGTATGTCGCGGCCCGGGATCGAACCCAAGACCTCCCGTTCCCCGGAGCGGACACTCTACCAACTGAGCTATCGGGGCCGGTCAGCGACAGATTGAAACATGACGTGGCGTCAAAGAGCACGTCTTGAGCCCGCGCGTTACCTCATTGTTTATGAAACGTTCGATTATAAGAAATTTTCTATAAGTGGGAAGCCCTTGTAACATGATAATAACATGCAAAATATGATGGCTCTACATCACGTGATCAAGTCCGTGAAATGAAGACCCCCCCCTAAACCCCACTTTATATAGCGAAAACTGGGGTTTACGGGGGTCAACATTATTTCTCTTATTTCTGCTCCAAGACATAGGTTGTGTACTCGTTAGAACCGCCTCACTGAGGCGGTTCTAACGAGCACTCTTAACCTATGTTTTGATCATTTATAAGAAAAATATCAAGGATTTTCATAATAAATGTAGCTATTTTGGAGATGTAAAAATGCTATATGTCGCACGGGTGAGTTATCGAAATGATCTCGTAAGGTTTAAAAGAAACGAGTAAGTCACATGTCATGTAAATTTTACTGCCGAAACAACGAAAATTTTAAGATGAAACATTGTATTATTTTTGTTATTTCTGCTCAAAATATAGATTGTAGGTATTTGTTAGAACCGCCTCGATGAGGCGGTCTAACAAGTACCCACAATCTATATTGTGCAAGCAGAACTAACAAAATTAATGACTATGAACCCTAGTTTTACTATATAAAAGTGGGGTTCATGGGGGTCAGACTCATATTGGCGTGTGTGCGTGATGACGTGTTATTCTGACTATAATTTTGCTTGACACTGGCATATAGGTTTAACGTCCCCATCAACACCATGCAGGTCATTTTGGAGAGGTTACTTCCAATTTTGTGGGACCTGAACCCGCCATTTAGACATTGAGATGAAATGCCATCTCAAGTCCTACCGCCTCAGGTTTAGGGGTTGTCCGACTCGCACCACTTCGCCTAGGAAGGCTAAGAGCTACGTTAATACATCAGCATGACATGATTGATTGACTGATTGATCGATTCATTCATTCATTCATTCATTGAGTCGTTAGTGTTTTACACCGAATTAACACAAAGCAGACTATATCGTACCGAAATAATATACACGAAGAAAGGTGTGGATTGTGATTGGTCAGGGAATAATACTCATAAATAACCTCCGTTGCCGTTATCCAAAATGGCCATTTTTGTGTTGAAATGTTTTTATTTACATTCCAAACATAGGTTCTGAATACTTGATATAACCGTCTCTTTAAGGCGGTTCAATCGAGTATCACAACCTATGTCGGAGCAGAAAAAAAGAAAAATAGTGCATATCAGTGTAAATCCCAGTTTTCTCTAAATAGAATGGGGGTTTGCAGGAAAGTTTATTACGCGGACTTGTTAATGTGATGTAAGCATGCAATACGAGGACTTGTTAACGTGATGTAAGCATCCATCACGCGGACTTGTTAATGTGATGTAAGCATGCATTGCGCGGACTTGTTAACGTGATGTAAGCATGCAATACGCGGATTTGTTAACGTGATGTAAGCATCCATTACGCAGATTTGTTAAAGTGATGTAAGCATCCATTACGCGGACTTGTTAACGTGCTGTAAGCATGCATTATGCGGACTTGTTAACGTGATGTAAGCATGCATTACGCGGACTTGTTAACGTGATGTAAGCATGCATGACGTGGACTTGTTAACGTGATGTAAGCATGCATTATGCGGACTTGTTTACGTGATGTAAGCATGCATTACGCGGCCTTGTTATCGCGATGTAAGCATGCTTTACGCGGACTTGTTAACCTGATGTAAGCATGTTTATATCACGTTAACAAGTCCGCGTAATGATTATGCAGAAACATTACGATAACACATCCGTGAGATATAGTGCATTTTTCAAACCTCAAAAAAGGTATTTTTATGATGAAAATTTTGATATTTTTCTTATTTATACTCCAAACATAGGTTTTGGGTGCTCGTTAGAACCGCCACATGAACGTTTACCCACAATCTATGTTTTAGAGAAGAAATAAGAAAAATAATTTATACCCCTACAAACCCAAGTGTTACGATATACAAGTTGGGTTTTAGGGGTAAAAAATATATAAGCATGTTTCCGTGATGTAACCGACAGGCTGTTGTTTGTTACTGTTGTGGGGCGATCTCACTAAATTAGAGGTTCTAAACCTGTTCAGAAAACAGTGAAGATGGCTGACTAGCCTGACATAACCGCAGGCATAAAAAGATATGCAGATAAAAAGGTTTTGACCAAACGTCTGTTCACTGGCGAGTTACGTCATACATTTTTTTTTATTTTTTTTTTTACGTCTAGGATCTTCATGTAAATGCACTGAGAATATAAGCATTTCATTACATAAACACGTCTATTCAAATATATTGAAATTTTGCCACCCCAAAAATAAAATTTTCCGATAAAAATGCGATCATTACACAAACACTCCTTTACAAATACATTGCCACCTTTATCGCCGAAACACATGAAAATTTTATGATGAAAAATTGTGATATTTTTCTTATTTCTGCTCAAAATATAGATTATGGGCACTCGCTAGGCTGTTCTAACGATTACCCACAATCTATATTTTAGAGCGGAAATAAGAAAAATAAGGTATACCCCCGAAAACCCCAGTTTTCCTACATAAAAGTGGGGTTCAAGGGGGTCAAAATTGTATAGGCGTGTTTTCGTGATGATTTTTCATATTTCTGATCTAAACATAGATTGTGAGTACTCGCTAGAGTACCCAAAATCTATATTTTATTTTTTTTTATTTTATTTTATTTTATATATATATATATATATATATATATATATATATATATATATATATATATATATATATATATATATATATATATATATATATATTATATTTATTTTTTTCCACTAGCATGTTCAAATATCATACAGCATACAAAATGGTAATATCTATGTTTCGGATGGGGATACGAAGAATATCACAATTATTCATCTAAAAAATTTTGCCTTCTCGGCAGTAAAATTTGCAGTGTATTTGAATATGCGTTTTTTTTTTTTGTTTTTTTTTTTTTGTGATGATGCCGCCATTGTATATCGCATGAAAGCATCCAGAATGGATATTAGTTAAGAGGACACTCTATAGATATTACCATTTTGTATGCTGTATGATAGTCATACATTTTTTGTTGAAATTCTTCGGCATCAAAATTCGATTTAAAATCATTATATCAAACAAGAGGGCCATGCTGGTCCTGGATCGCTCACTTGGTCCATATTGTACGAGTGAGTGTTTAGGTTTTACATCTCACCAACAGCTAAGGTCATAAAGAGACGGGACCTCGGTTTAATCGATACTGCGACCCCTGGTTTACAAGGCGAGGCGCACAACCACTACACCACGGAGGCTTCTAACCCATATTGTACGAATGAAACGATTGGTAATATAGTAAGGTGGAGTCGAGGACTTGACCAATTTTGATTGACACTGACCCAAGGAACATTTCTGGGAAACTTGATCAAAATCAATTTAGCTGTTTATGACTAGGTCATTTAAGGCTTTGGATATTTTTAGCTCTGGTGGCTAGCATGTCCATTTTAGCAAAATCGATCCATAAGCCATAACAATGTTTTCCTAAAAAAAATAGCTACAGTGACCTTGACCTTCACCCCAGAACCCTGAATGCTGATCTTGCTTGAGATTATCATCATACCGTATTACGTAACATTTGTGTGAATTTACATCAAAATCCATTGATAAATCTAGGTGCTAGCTAGAGCCATGAAAAAAGTTTTTCTAAAAACAGCCACAGTGACCTTGACTTAAGCTCAGGACCTTGAAAGTCGAACTTGCTTCATATATTTGTGTAAAGGTACATAAAGTTGGCGCTAGAGTGATGACAAAGTTTTTCTAAAAATAGCCACTGCACCTGTGATCCTCAAAATCTAACTTGCTGGGGAAATCATCATATCCAACATTTATGTGAAGTTACATTTAAAATCCATCGATAAATGTAGGGCTACATTGAAGACAAAATATTTCTAAAAATAGCCCCAAGAACCTTGACTTGAGACCAATACCCTAAGAATCTGATTTGCTTGAAAATCAAAGACCTGGGCCTTGTGGTTTCAGAGAAGAAGATTTTTAAATGTGTTCCATATATAAGTCTATGTAAAACCGTGGGGCCTGGGGCGGGACCACCTTTGGCCGCCAGGGCTATAATTTGAACATTCATAGTAGAGGTCCACCAGATAAAACTTCATGTCAAATATCATAGACCTGGGCCTTTTGGTTTAAGACAAGAAGAGTTTTATAGGTATTCCCTTATAAGTCAAAGTAAAACCAATGAGCCCCCGGGCGGGGCCTTTTTTGACCACAGGGCTATAATTTAAACGATCTTGGTAAAGGTCCACTAGATGAAGCTCCATACTGTAGCTCTCATAAGGCACAATCAGTCTAATGCTAAACTGGTTTGTCCAAAGCTTAACCAGTCTTGGAACGGTTATGTTTGTCAGGATATATAAATTAGGCACTGCAGTCAGGTTCCCAGAGAACTACAAATAGTGGATTCGCTTAGTGCTGGATGGAAGTGAAAAGTAACACAGTTCAGATTTATAACTTTACCCAAAATTCAAGAAATAATATATATACAACTATATTTTATATGGTTTGGTCACAAACGAACATTATGTGAAATTATCATGGGACAACAGAGAGGAACAACTAGATATTCACCAACTTAAACCGTGTAGGCAATGATAGTGTAGTGACATAGAGGCTGTAATAGTGAAGAGTGTTGCTAGCAATAAAGCGTGAGTGGATGGGGAATGTTTATGTGTGTAAACAACAGTGCTTGGACAGTTAAAAACTAATATTAACCTTTCCAAAGGCCTGGGGTCTAGCTCTCCCAGACATCATAAAGGGGTAAATCAGTCTGTAGGGTCTAATATTATATGTCTGTCATTTTGTTTGTTATATCTTGTTTTTGAATGCTGTTGTTGTCTCTAGACGATAGTAAACAATCTGGATAGCTTAGGATGTAACCAGTCTTGACTAGCAACCGACAACAATCCAGACTGGTTTCAGTAGCAACCCAAAAGCATTCAGGTTTGGTTCCCAAAAACAGTCTAGACCGCTGTTCTATTCAATTCAGATTCAGACAAAAGCAGTCAGGACAGCCCCGGGCTCAGGTACCGGACTGCAACTGTCCAGACAGCTTTCAGACTCTAAAGCAGTCAAAACTACTTGTAATCTGTCAAGACTGTTAAAACAGCCAAGACTGCTCTCTAGATCAGACTGTTTTCCTTTGACAGTCCAGATCGTTTTATGAACAGTCACGACTGGTTTAACAATCCAGATCGCTTTATGAAACAGTCAAGACTGGTTTCCGATCTTTACATCAATGGACCGTAGTGTATACTTGTCCACTGAGAAGCAAACGCGTCGCCTTATATACCCTCTGAGCGCGTGACATATGTGACGTCATCAGACAACGACAACAAGGCGACTGTCATGTGACTAGACTTTAATATGGATGCTAATGGAAAAGACCGAGAATTCCGAATGTACCAAGAAGGTGAATTCGCCATCTTGGAAAATGGATAGAAAGACCGGTCCAATTACTGGCTGGAAAGTTACTCATATTTCATAACAATGGATTTAGAAAGGAGGTTATCGGTCACAAATGAAGGAGTGTATGATAAAGACAATATTCAGACCGAAAAGCCGGGCTGAATGAGGGCGATAATGAAAATGGAAGGGTGAATGCCGGTCGCTAAGCTGATCAAACTATCGGAACAGAGAGCATGTACGTATTTATAGTTAGACAAAATAAGCCTAGATAAGCTACTCTATACCAAAAATCTTAAGGGTCAGGAACAGCGAAGCAGACATTAATCAGGCCTAGAGTCTAATAATGATGGATAAAATAATATACATGCTGGTGAATATTGAGCGCCCTCTATGTTGACCTAGTTAAAATGACAGCTGTATACATGTATGTAAACAAACAATCATACATGAAAATGTTAACCTAAAGAGACTCTACTGTTCATTTGGGCTGGCTGGTCAGGGAGGCTACATTTGCCACCTCCCCAGGAAAGGAATTTGCCCCCAAATAGAATGAGAGTCAGTATATAAGCATGGACATGAGGCAGTCAATCAATCAGTCAATCCATACTATAGACCAGCAGCCCAGATGAAAATCTAAACAATAATTCCACGTTAGTTTTCCCGATATTACAGTAGGCGGAAGACAAGCAACATTAAGCCAGGAATACACGTAAGTATGATGTAATATCTGCCTGTAATACCAAATGTGATGCTTGTAAAGTCCAGAATAATTCTGAGTTTTAGAAACATCACACCGATCTTTAAATTAGGTGTTTATGCAAAGCCAGTAATCTCATGAAAACTTCAGTCAGAACACAGGTAGAGCCATCCCTATTCTTCATTCTGTTTAAAATGCTAAATATTTATAATACAAGTATAGCCTTGGTCATGCACTGTTCAATTTCCAAATATTTAAGCAATTTCAGCATGGGTACTTAAACATGTTTAAGAGCAACATATTTACATACCTAATCCATGTAACAGACATATGCAAATATTCATACACTTTTATATATTGACAGGCATTTGCAAGGATGGCACCAATGACCTTTTCTCAGCAAGAATGAGACAGACTTATGCCGTTTCAAGTTGGTTCAAGCCAGCCACAAGAAGATGGGGTGCAAAGAAACAGGTATAAGCTACATGCTATCTAAGCAACTCACCGCATGGCAAATAATTCTGAGACTAGTGTCATAAATTTTCCAAATTAGGTCATTAAAACATACATCAGAAATTAAAACATATAAATACATGATAGAACACATCATATCACTAATGGGTGCTCACAGGAAAATTTGTTTCTCCCAACAAATCCATTTCTCCAGTCCAGCTAGAATTGTCAAGCAATAGACTGAAGAAACCACAAGTGCTGGATGAAACTGCCCTTCCTATAAGTCACATGAGCAAAGACTCAGTAATATACTTTAATTATTCCGCATTCGAACATCCCGATGAATCTTCACCGCTATAGCTAAAATGACAAGTAATTAACGCGGAAATACAAAATGCAAACAGTGCCGCGTAATCAGGTACGATAACATGACTGAGTCTGACATTGTGATATGAAATAATCAATTCTGTTGTCGTTCATACTTGCACACATATATATAGAGAGAATGATTCACATGTTCATTAAAATCCTCACAACAATAAAGCAAACACGATTATGAAAGTTAATAATGGTCCCAATCAGACTACTCAAATACATATTATTCCATCTCAGGTATATATAGACTTCGCATGCAGAAATCTGACGTATGCCATATTCTACTCAGGTGACAACGGGTGGGTGGTTTTCCCTAGCACTCAAGTATTTGCCCACCTCTGACAAGCGAACTGTTGAAAATAAGTGAATTAATCGTGAGAGGGTTGTTACTCAACTTACCAATATAAATATAAAACCCTTCCAGATGAGACAAGGCTTTTCCATATAATGTTCAAAATGAAAGAACAAAGCAAATCTTTCTGCATGGACCATACTTCCTTGTCACATGAATGTCATAGAAATCCTCTATGTATGTGGAATCATTGGCATTTGCCCAAAACATGTGAATAAAACTAACATGGAAAAACATTCGAAATACAACAATACTGATAATATCTACATATTCAAGAATGAATTGTTGAACAAACATAGCATTTACCATAGAAATTAATCACTGCTTTATATAGTTATAGCATTCATATTCATTTGAAACCATATTTCAACTTGAATGGACAAATCTCAGAATGCATATGATCACTTTTGAGCTTTCGCAGACAACAGTAAATCATTAGAAACAGACATGCTGTCAGCCTCCAATGAAATACCATGATCCGCGGAAGTCTCATTAATTTCTTGAGAGTTATATTCCGTGCCACAATAATAAATTGAATTTCCTGTGACAATTTTCAATTCGATTCATAATCAACTTGTCTTATTTATTTATTTGTTATTTTCAAAAGATATGCCTCGGACCAGGCGTAACCGTCCACACATCATCTTCCACATCGTATAGCAGGGCTGGAAAATTCTACCCGTCCGTCCGCAATAATGAGTAAAACACTGGGGGACGAGTAAAATAACGCTACCTTGTTCATATTTAATTTACCAAAATCTACACCCCCTTGCTCAAGCAGAGCGAGTGACTTGAAAAATTTTCCAGCCTCGCACAGATGACCAGGAAGTGAATATGGGAACAGACCTCCAACCATGTCCAAGCCACATCACCTGAAATAACAATATGTTTAAACATTTACAAGTACCAAACAGAGCTTTGAACTTCTTAAGTACAGGTGACTAATTCTCTAGATCAAATATTCATAATGTTAACATTTATAAACTAGCTTTATCCCAACAAGTCACATTGAGAACCAATCTGTCTGATACCCATTGCAACATGTTCGGCTAAAGAAGTAAATCTTTCTCTATTTCAGGGAGGAGACTAAATGAATAATTGTTGAGACCACTGTCATCTTGGAAAAAGAAGTTGTGACTTATGAGGGGAGGTACAGCCCAAGAGTTAATAAAGTGTGGACTGAGATCAGATCCATCAGAGACCACCTAGCTGATATCCCAACTGAGACATGGTAAAGTTAAACAACATCAGTACCATGCTTCAGCCTAGAAAGAATGGCCTCTTCTAGACCTCGCAACCGATAGAATCTGGCCTCAGTCAGTAACTCCACGAGATACCTCCTCTCACGAGTCAGAGTGGTCTCCTCAGTCGTTGCCCCGTTCCTCAAGAAGTTCAAAATGAAACGGAAGTGAGCGGCATCCCTGTCAAAAAAATAAACCATACGGCCATAAGAGGTGTTAGGCCTAAAGAAACAGTCCTTACGGAGCATTCCAGCTAAGATGGAGTTTGGATCTGCCCCAAGAGTTATATTGGATGTGTGGAATTGGGTGCCTCCGATATCCAGGGTTATTCTGTATTCTTGAGTTTCTTGGAACTTCTTGTACAGTTGATCGTCAAGTTTTTGTAATAATTTAGCCTCAGTTGTTGTCATATGATCTCCTGCAGAACTGTCTCTTACATCAACATAGTCAGTGGAAGAATATTGTGTTGTCGTTTTAGATCCGAACAAACGACGTTGTGTGAAGAGTTGGTAATTGTCCATGGTCAGGTCACAACTGTCGATATCCAACTCTTCAGCCCCATAACCTTTGAAAAAATCTCCAGTTTGTAATTCCAGGACGTCAGGGATACAGTTGGATGGTGTGGACCCTGAGGCCTGAAGTGCTGGTTCGGCTACAAATTCATTACGGGTAAGTTCAGTTGACCTCACAATCCTCTTATCTGTGTGATCTTGTATTTCACCATTAACACTTAATTCCTTCTCGTTTTTGTCAAGTATCATCTCCGTCTCCATTTCCTCATTTTCTCCTGAAATTATTTCATTATTCTTTTCTGCTTTATCTGATTTCCCTTTCTCTATTCCACTTTCACTACTTTGATTTATTATTTTGCCCACTATATCTCCAGGAATTTCTTCAGTTATTTCAGATTTCTTTTGGATTTTGTCCGTCGCTGTCTTCATAATTTCACTACTCCTATATTCCTTTTCTTTGCTGATTTTCCTTTTCTTAGGTTCATTTGTTTTACTATATGTATTATCACTGTTTTTATCTTTACTCTTTACACTGTTTTGCTTATCATCTTTATTTTCAGGTATACCTGCCTCATTTCCATTTCTTTCCTGTTCACCATTTGCCACTTTTAATTTACTTTTCTTATCTTTATCACTATCCTTTTCCTTTTCACTGGTTTTCTTTTCACTGGTTTTCTTTTCACATTTTTCAGTCTTATTTTTCACACTTTTATTGTCTTTGTCATTTCCAGTTTCCTTGTTTTTCTTTTCACCTTTTTCACATTTAGTTTTTCCACTTTCAACTTTGTTGTCCTTGTCATTTTTCTTTTCATTGTTTTTCTTTTCTACTTTATCACTCCTATTTATTATATTACCTTCCTTCATATTTTTACTTTCTTTACTTTTCTTGTTTTCTTTTTCACTAATATACTCTTTATTTTCTTTATCATCACATTTGTCTTTTTCATTTATTTTCTCACCCTTTTCGCTTTCCACTTTTTCTTTTGTATTATATTTTGTATTCTTATCTTTACCACTTTTTGTTTTCTCTAACACCTTTTCCTTTTCAATATTTCTTGTTTCATTTTTGTCTTTTTCACTATGTTTGTTGTTATGTTTCTTCTTATTCTGACTGCTTTCCTCATTTTCAGTTCCAGATTTTGTTTCATTGTCTTCAGATCTTTCTTTTATTTTAGATTCATTTGTCTTGTTTTTAGCTTTCTCATTCTGATCATTTTCATTTGCTTATTCATTTAATTCTGTGGCCAGTCCCGGAATAACTATTTTTAAAGGCTCAAACTGGGCGAACTCAGGGTCATAAGCACTGTCATTGTCACATGTGTCTGAAGAGCTCGAGCTGCTCGAACAAGTGCTGGAGCTATCACTGTCACTTTCACTGGAATTGTCACTTAGTTGTAGAT
Organism: Lucinisca nassula; assembly: GCA_963580285.1. Classification (NCBI taxonomy): domain Eukaryota; kingdom Metazoa; phylum Mollusca; class Bivalvia; order Lucinida; family Lucinidae; genus Lucinisca; species Lucinisca nassula. The sequence goes on along the minus strand of OY757015.1, from coordinate 79,457,568 downwards.
CATTCTCAGCATTACTATCTATTACTTTTGTTGGGGGCGAGAAATAAACTCCTTTTAGGGCTGGATCTTCCTGGAAGTCCATTGTTGGAGCTTCCAGAATAATGTTTTCAGGATCGTTTCTAAAGTCCAGGTCCTCACTTATAACTGTGTCTCTTAATTTAGCACGTTTAGGATGGGTATTATAATGTAAAGTCTGTCCTGATCTCTTACTTCCCCCATAACATCTGGATAATGGTGACCTTTCTTTTTCAGGGGTCTTTGGCAGAGGACTGATTGGGTGAGGAGCAGACCCATATGGTGACTGAAATGTCTCTTCCCAGTGAAGATCCATAGTCTCTGATATCCAATTCTGCAGTCTCTTTTCTGCTTCTGGGCCCCTGATTCCCGTTTCCCTGTGAATAAGGATCATGTCCATAGGTCTGGTGGTACAGTGGGTGTGGCTCATAGGCCGCGGGAACATCTTTCCACAGGTAGGTGCTGGACATATGTAGCTACACCCAGCATGCTGTTCTCTGAGGTGTTTCTTCACCATCCATGGCATGGGGAAAGTGCGGTTAACGCATATCTTGCACCTATATGTAGTTGCCTGAAATATATAGATTTGAACGACTGGTCTCAAAAATCTGGTTAAATTTATTCTTCAAATGAGAGAGTCCCCAGTAAGTAGGTATTTTACGGACCGTTCCAAGGCGGTGCTTCAGTTGTGGTTTATCATATTTATATTTGCCACTGCACTGAGATATAAATATACATACATTATTATTATTATTATCATTATTATTGTTATGGTTATTGTTTATTATTATTTTATTGGCCCTTTCATTGGAAAGAAACTGTCCCTCAGTCTTCCAACTTTTAATTATGGGGAAGTTGTTTTATGTTGGTGTTTCTTTTTCTTTAGTAGCTGAGATGGGGAGGTTTGGGTATTTGTATCAATTCCTGGTTGTGGACTTTACTTCTTTTTGTAATAGATTTATTAAAATATATTCAACAATAGCAACAAGCTAGTTTATTCCGGCTCTGCTCATATATAGTGGCTTAAACTCTTTACTACCAGTCAGTTCTGGTTTACACTCCCATTTTATGGCAAATTAGCAAACACTCCTATCAAATTGCAGTGTTTTCAAACAGACATAATCTCCAGGCTTGTAAATATATTAATATATATATTTTAACATTGTGTGTAGTTCATTCTGATATGGCATACTATAATCTTAAAACTCTGCTGTTTATATCTCTTTTCAGCCAGAAGAGACTGAAGTTTGTCTCCAAGAGTTAGGAGTTTCACAAGTCTTTGTTAAAAGAACTCAACCTAAGGTAAAAGCAAGATGAATTAGTAACATGACAATAGCTGTAAACATACATTTTAATAAATAAAGCGAAAACAGAGCTGTAGAAATGCATCATGTGATATTCTGATTAGTTCAAGTAGTACATTGCTGTGTACATTAACATCTTCATTTTGCTTTCACACGCTGCATAGTTTATCATATAAGTCACTTTGATGCTATCTAAAGCTCTGTTACAAAAACTGTGTTGTTACTCTCTGAAGTTGTCCCACCAGTTATCTCTGTGCATCATAGTTTCATTTTATTATTGTGTTTGAAACCATGTTGGTTTATTGTCACCTAAATATGGTTTAAGTTTATCATAGTGGACAAGTTTAGGTTTCCCTCGGACACCCCTTTGAATTTGGTATAGGATGTTACTAAACTTTTTGGTGATAATATATGGTCCTTTCCAATTTCTGGTCAATTTAGGGCTGATCCCAGCTTTTCTTTCTAGGTAAAAATACCAAACAGGATCACCTACATTGTGTTCCTTGAAGTGTGTATTTCTGTCATAGTATCTTTTCATACCATCACTGGTGATTTGGATATGTTTGCGTGCAATGTCATGCATGTGTATGAGCTGTTTTTCCAATTCATATGCATAGTCAGATTCACACGCACTCGTTCTTGTCTCTGGTATGCCTAAGACAAGGTCTATAGGCAGTCGAAGTTGGCGACCTAACATAAGTGATGCAGGAGTACATCTTGTTGTGTCATGAACAGACGAATTATAAGCTAATACTAACATTGGTATATACGTTGCCCAGTCTTTCTGATTTTGACTGACATAAGCTGATAACATTGCTTGGATACTTCGACAGGCACGTTCTACCATTCCATCACTTTGGGGTCGACCGGGAGTAGTACGAGTTTTCTCGATACCTAGTAAATTGCAGACTTCTTGAAAAACACTACTTTCAAAATTCGATCCTTGGTCACTATGCAAGGTCACAGGTACACCCAGGACAGATATAAACCTTTCAATGAGTTTTGTAGCAACAGTTTTAGCACCAATACTTTCTAAGGGTACAGCCTGTAACCATTTGGTGAAATAACAACAGACTAAGAGCAAATATTTGAAATTGTTTGAGCTTGGTAGTGGTCCCAGAATATCGATTTGGACACGCTCTAGCGGATACCCCACATTAAACTGTTTCATCGGAGCTTTTGCGCGGCGATAGGGAGGTTTTCTTGAGGCGCAGATATCACATGTTCGACTCCAATATTCAATATCTTTTCTGCACTCATACCAATAGAATCTTTGTTTTACTTTCTCAAGGGTCTTTTGAGAACCTAGATGGGCTGAAGTCACTGTATCATGTAAAAGGTTAAAGCACTTTTTCCTTAAAATTATAGGTAACACTATTCGTGCTTTACTTTCCTGTGGATTTACACTTGGTTTGACTTTATACAATACATTGTCTTTTAGTATCAGAGAATCCCATGCGGACCAGTAAGCTTTTAACTCCGGACTATACGGGGCTATTTGCGACCAAGAAGGTCTCTTACCATCAATTTTGCACTGCTTTATCATTGAAATTTCGGTTTGCTGATCTTGTTCATATCTTATATTTTCTTGAGTCAGACAATCAATATTTATTACTTCTATATTTCTCACGTACGCAGACCCTGACTGTATAATCTTACTCCCTTCCTCAGTATCTAAATCCTGTCTCCCTTCCTCATTATTTGAATCCTCACTCCCTTCCTCAGCATCAACATAAGTACTGTCACTGTACATATCCTCATTACAGTGCAGCAGAGAGGTATCCAATCCTTTCTCAGCACTCAAAGTTCCCCAAGGGTTATTTTTGGTACCCTGCTATAACAGGAAAATTGAGTATCCATTCTGGTTCTTGGCTCTAGTTGCTTTTCCCGGGTGGTTTCAGTTGCCCGTGTGGAATCGCAGCCAAAAATCTGATCATTAAGGTTGTTTATCCTTTGAGGCCTTACTGTCTCTTTTCTAAGGAGTAAACTTCCCCTATCTTTCATTGGATCCTCCGAAGAGGGGAGAGTGTTCTCTCTGATCCCCCCGGAAATTAACGTTTCTGTATCATTCTCTGAGCAGTGTGCTTGAAGCGGGCCCTCTTCTAAACACATGCTTGACTTACGTAGTCTTGCTTCTTCAAGGCCAGGGCCTATCAGACTTTCGTTTAAACTCTTATGCCTTTTATCCGTCAACGTACTTTCCCCCCATTTTACACGCTCCACACTCGATACCCCATTACTTCTGGTGGCCAACCCAGGTAAATTTTCACTATATTTCTTCTCAAATCTCTCACAATGTGCGCACTCTTGGTCTAGACAGGGTCTGCGAGAGATACTGTCTGCGTTTCTGTGACTTTTACCAGGCCTGTATTCTATTGTAAAATCGTAAATAGCAAGCGTTTCTATGATTCTAGCTAGTGCACCTTCACATATCTTGAAATTCATGAGCCATCGGAGGCTTCCATGGTCACTACGTATTTTAAATCGTCTACCATAAAGGTAGTGATGAAAGTGTTTGATTGAACAAACCACGGCCAATAGTTCTTTACGGGTTGTGCAGTACCGCCTTTCAGCTTTGCTGAAACATTTACTATAGTAACTTATAACTCTTTCTGTGCCTTCTTGTTCCTGTGACAGGACACTTCCCAAGGCATCATTTGATGCATCAGCATCTACAATGAAAATACCTTGGGATTCCTGAGGAAATCCCAATATTGGAGCAGTTGTCAATGCTTGTTTTAGTTTTTCAAAAGCTGTTTGACATTGATCGTCCCAGACAAATTTTCTATCCTTTTGGGTAAGTACATGCAATGGTTTACAGATTGAGCTAAAACCAGTTATAAATTTGCGCATATAACTGCATAGTCCCACAAAGGATCTAAGTTCTTTGACATTATTAGGCACAGGCCAGTTTTGCACTGTTTTTGTTTTCTCGGGATCAACAGCTATTCCAGCTTCAGATACCAAATGACCCGAAAATGAAACCTGCTCTTGGAAAAATATGCATTTTTCAGGGTTCAGTTTTAAGTTGGCTTCAGTTAGTCGCTGAAAAACTTCCTTCAGATTTTGTAGGTGTATGTCAAAGGTCTTACCAAAGACGATAATATCATCTAGATAAATCAACAAGGAAACAAAGGTTAACCCTGCAAAGACTCTTTCCATCAGTCTCTCAAAAACTGCCGGACTAGTCATACTGCCAAACGGGACGACTTTAAATTGCCAAAGTCCACTTCCGGGTATGCAGAACGCAGTTAAGGGTTTACTTTCTTGGTCCAGGCCAACCTGAAAAAACCTGATCGGAGGTCCAGGGTTGAGAACCACTTAGACCCTCCTAATGCATCAAGTGAGTCATCGCATCTCGGTAATGGCATACTATCAGGGACAGTAACTTTATTTAATCGGCGATAATCAATACAAAATCTTATACCGCCATTCTTTTTGGGCACGATAATAGCTGGAGATGACCACGGGCTACTTGAAGGTTCAATAAGATCGCGTTCAGCCATTGCTACAATCTCATTTTCTGCCTCGCGTCTCTTAGCTAATGGTAATCTATAAGGCTGTTGTTTTATAGGCTTTGTTCCAGGGATTATATTTATATGGTGCTCAAGCAAAGTAGTGCGTCCCAGGTCATGAGAGTCTTTTGAAAATTGATTCTGGTGATCAATAAGTAAGTTTTTCAAACGAGTCTTTTGGTCAGGATTTAGCTTTTGAGTGCTTTTTGTATACAGTTCTTTTAGATGCTCGGGTAGACTACTCCCACAACCTGTATCAGTCACAGATTCTTTTGACACTGTTGAGTTTACAGATACAAGCAGCTCTGGCTCTAAGGGCTCATATGAGGCAACAATGGTGTTTTTATATAGTTTACAGCTTTGTCCGAAAGGGTTAGCTATGCGAACTGGTACTATTCCAGTTGTTGGACAAACCAAAGCTTTTGCAACAAGCAGACCCTTGGTGTGTAAAAATTTCGTGTCAGCTTCGATCATACCAGTGCCGCTTTTATCTATAACTCCTTTTGTATAACCTGGTACAATCATTTCAGTCTCTGGAGGAATTTCTACAGGTTCTAGGACAGCTACCCTACAGCAACTCGGCTGTGCATTTCTGCTATTGGCAAAACATAATATCTCCTCCCCATTTATTTTCATTATTTGTCTAGTAAGTACCAGATCACATTCATGGGCAGTCAAAAAGTCCATACCTAATATACCATCGTTTTCAATATCAGCAATGAGTAAAGTATGTTTCAGTTTCTGTTTGCCAATACCAAGTTCTAGTTCTGTTTTTCCCAGAAAAGGATTTACCTCCCCTGTTACTGTCAGCATTTTGGTATTCGTATGTTTTACAGAAGAAATGATATCTTGTGGGAGTTTATCCATAAAGTTTTTACTCAAGATTGTTACATTGGATCCAGTATCAATCAAGAATGTTATAGGCAGATCCTTGATTGTAATGCATACAAAGTAACCCTCTTCTATGCACCAATTTCTTCTCATAGCAATTAATTTGGGTCCTTGATCTAATTCAGCCTGGTTGCGGACCCCTGAACCGGCTGATGAAAGTTTCCCTGAGGTTTCGCACTACTTTGTTGGTTTATTATAGGATTGCCTCCCCTGGGATGGTACTGTCTTTGTGTTGGAAAATTTCTATTATAGGGTCTATTTGGTCTTGGGTTACTATACATATTTCGTGGTGGGAAATTTCGAGAGTTGGGTTGTGAATGGAATTGTGATCGATGAGTCAGATTTTGTACAGACCTTGTGAGCATGTCAATTCGCTTACTTATATTTTCCATTTGTTGTTCTGTATTTTGAGCTTGTGGTCCCCTTGTTTGACCACTTTGTTCAACCTTACCAACAAATCGGGTTCTCAGTTTGTCTGCTGTTCTCTGGCTTTCCATTCTCACGGCAATTCTTTCGGCTTCAGCAAGAGTGGAAGGACCCACCTCACGCAGCCTTAATCTAATTTCAGACTCCGGAATAGCATCAATAAAATGTTCAACCGCCAAAGCCTCAACCACATCTAGTGAAACATTAGGATAGGCCTGTCTAGTTAGTTTACGAACCCCCTGGGCGAGTTGTGCAGTGGTTTCCCCTTTTCCTTTCATTCTAGATTTAAGCTGTGAACGATAAACCTCAGCTCTGTTCTCAGAGCCGTACCTTTCAGTAAGTTTTTGTACAAGATTTTGGTAATCTCTGCGTTGCTCAGCAGTTAATTCATTTAATATTGCTCGGGCCGCCCCTGTCAAACTATTAGCCAGATATAAGGATTTTGCCTTATAGTTCCAGCCATTGATCTCAGCGGTGATCTCAAATTGTGTTAAAAAGTCTTCAAAATCGTCATCACTTCCAGTGAAAGTTTGTGGTTTCAGTTTTACATAATTATCAGCTCTTGTATGTTGTATTGTGTTAGCAGATGTGCAAATGTTTGAGTTTGTGCAGTTTGTGCCATCAAAATCGACATGAGAGGGTGCCATTTGATTATTTGGATTGTCAGTATTGGTTAATGAATTTCCGTTGGGTATGATGGCTGTCTGCATATTGCTTTCGCTGTGAAGTTGCATGGGTGTACTATTTCTGAATTGAGTGATACCCTGATTATTATTTCTGTCTTGTAAATGTGTCTCTATGTTTTGTATTTGTTTGTCAAGTTCTGTGAATTTCTTTTGCATTTGTTGATTTATACCTAACATAGTTTCTTTCACCTGGGCAGCTATTGCGCCCATTTCGTCCTTTAACTCACTCTCGAGACGAGAAAACTGTTGGGTGTTATCTGGTTCATTGGACATAATAGATTCATTGTCACTATCCTCGTCCTGGTGCTCAGGATTATGTAATTGAGGGACCGGTTCTGCTAAATTTTCAGCCATATTTGTTACCTTTCACGACTGCCATGCACTAAGGAGTAAACAAAATTTTATTTTCTACTTTCAGGTGTTCCACAAGGAGCGATGCTAAGTCCAGGGTTTATTGAACAAAAGTTATCTCCAGACACGGCTTCAATAGAAAATAATACTAAGATTTTATTTATTTTTCTTTTTTTTTTTTTTTTTTTTCTTTTTGAAATTTCTGTGTTAATAAAACCATATATATGTTATGTGTTATTAGATTCCTGATTTTTTTTTTTTTTTTTAGCCAAACAGTCAGATCGCAGCAGTAGCTTTGTTCAAATGTTCTTGACTATAATAAATTATACACTGGATCTCGCACAATAATTAGAATCGTGTCTAATAATTGTGATTTCCATGACTGTTAAGGTTTTATGAGCAATAAAGAAAGCAGAAAATAAAAATTCTGTTTAAATCCCACTTTCACGACACCAAATTGTAGCTCTCATAAGGCACAATCAGTCTAATGCTAAACTGGTTTGTCCAAAGCTTAACCAGTCTTGGAACGGTTATGTTTGTCAGGATATATAAATTAGGCACTGCAGTCAGGTTCCCAGAGAACTACAAATAGTGGATTCGCTTAGTGCTGGATGGAAGTGAAAAGTAACACAGTTCAGATTTATAACTTTACCCAAAATTCAAGCAATAATATATATACAACTATATTTTATATGGTTTGGTCACAAACGAACATTATGTGAAATTATCATGGGACAACAGAGAGGAACAACTAGATATTCACCAACTTAAACCGTGTAGGCAATGATAGTGTAGTGACATAGAGGCTGTAATAGTGAAGAGTGTTGCTAGCAATAAAGCGTGAGTGGATGGGGAATGTTTATGTGTGTAAACAACAGTGCTTGGACAGTTAAAAACTAATATTAACCTTTCCAAAGGCCTGGGGTCGAGCTCTCCCAGACATCATAAAGGGGTAAATCAGTCTGTAGGGTCTAATATTATATGTCTGTCATTTTGTTTGTTATATCTTGTTTTTGAATGCTGTTGTTGTCTCTAGACGATAGTAAACAATCTGGATAGCTTAGGATGTAACCAGTCTTGACTAGCAACCGACAACAATCCAGACTGGTTTCAGTAGCAACCCAAAAGCATTCAGGTTTGGTTCCCAAAAACAGTCTAGACCGCTGTTCTATTCAATTCAGATTCAGACAAAAGCAGTCAGGACAGCCCCGGGCTCAGGTACCGGACTGCAACTGTCCAGACAGCTTTCAGACTCTAAAGCAGTCAAAACTACTTGTAATCTGTCAAGACTGTTAAAACAGCCAAGACTGCTCTCTAGATCAGACTGTTTTCCTTTGACAGTCCAGATCGTTTTATGAACAGTCACGACTGGTTTAACAATCCAGATCGCTTTATGAAACAGTCAAGACTGGTTTCCGATCTTTACATCAATGGACCGTAGTGTATACTTGTCCACTGAGAAGCAAACGCGTCGCCTTATATACCCTCTGAGCGCGTGACATATGTGACGTCATCAGACAACGACAACAAGGCGACTGTCATGTGACTAGACTTTAATATGGATGCTAATGGAAAAGACCGAGAATTCCGAATGTACCAAGAAGGTGAATTCGCCATCTTGGAAAATGGATAGAAAGACCGGTCCAATTACTGGCTGGAAAGTTACTCATATTTCATAACAATGGATTTAGAAAGGAGGTTATCGGTCACAAATGAAGGATTGTATGATAAAGACAATATTCAGACCGAAAAGCCGGGCTGAATGAGGGCGATAATGAAAATGGAAGGGTGAATGCCGGTCGCTAAGCTGATCAAACTATCGGAACAGAGAGCATGTACGTATTTATAGTTAGACAAAATCAGCCTAGATAAGCTACTCTATACCAAAAATCTTAAGGGTCAGGAACAGCGAAGCAGACATTAATCAGGCCTAGAGTCTAATAATGATGGATAAAATAATATACATGCTGGTGAATATTGAGCGCCCTCTATGTTGACCTAGTTAAAATGACAGCTGTATACATGTATGTAAACAAACAATCATACATGTAAATGTTAACCTAAAGAGACTCTACTGTTCATTTGGGCTGGCTGGTCAGGGAGGCTACAATACCAAACTTCAAAGACCTAGGCCTTGTGGTTTAAAACGAAAAGATTTTAAAGTATTTCCCTATATAAGTCTATGTAAAACTAGTTGGCCCCGGGGCAGGGCAAGTTTTGGCTCAAGGGCTATAATATGAACACTCATAGTAGAGGTCCACAAGATGAAGCTTCATATCAAATATCAAAGACCTGGGCCTACTAGTGCAAGACAAGAAGATTTTTAAAGGTTTTCCCTATTTAAGTCTCTGTAAAACCGGTGGGCCTCGGGGCGGGGCATTGTTTGGCCACAGGGCTATATTTTGCACACTCTCCGTAGAGGTCTACTAGATGAAGCTTCATACCAAATATAAAAGACCTGGTTTCAGACTAGAAGATTTTTAAAGGTTTTCCCTACATAAGTCTATGTAAAACCAGTTGGCCCCGACACGGGGTGGGGGCATTTTTGGCCCGAGAGCTATAATTTAAAAATCTTGGCAGAGGTCCACTAGATGAAGCTTCATACCAAATATCAAAGACCTGGGCCTTTCGGTCTCAGACAAAAAGATTTTTAAATGTTTTCCCTATATAAGTCCATGTAAAACCGGTGGACCACGGGATGGGGCAATTTTTGGCCCCATGCCTATAATTTGAACAATCTTGGTATAGAGGTCCACTAGATGAAGATTCCTACCAAATATCAAAGTGTGTTCATACATGTAATGATTAAATAAATTTATGCAGGAAAAAACAAAGTGTCACGGACAAAAGTGTCAATGTCAACCTTTAAAGACTTACTAAGGGGAATACCTATAACAGTACTGATCCTTGGCCCTTACATCACGGGAACAAGTCCGTGAAATGAACACCCCCTAAACCCCACTTTATATAGAGAAAACTGAGGTTTAGCGGGGTATACATTATTTTTCTTACTTCTGCTCCAAGACATAGGTTGTGGGTACTCGTTAGAACCGCCTCAATGAGACGGTTCTAATGAGCACTCACAACCTATGTTATGAGTCAAAATAAGAAAAATATCACAAAATCTCGTCGGAAATGTAGCCGTTTTGTGGATATAAAGGATTCACTATTTCAAACGGGTGTGTTATCGTAATGTTTTTCTGTAGTAGAAATAACTCATGAATATCAACATTTATGCAAAATATGATATGATTCCTAATATTATTAATCAATATATGCAGGAAAAATCAAAGTATTACAGACAAACGAACGGGCGGACAACGTGAAACATATATACATGTACATCCACATCCCCAAAACTTTGTTTGTGCGGGGTATAATCACAGTTCCTTTTCAGCGCCTGTGTACGCGTGCTTTGGCCCCAGCCCATCGGGGCTTAAATTAATTTATTGGGCTGCATGATGCTTCCACCCTTTACCGCAGAAAAAAAAGAACGGACATTTTAAGATAAAATATTGTGATATGTTTCTTATTTCTGCTCAAAATAAAGATTGTTGGTACTCGTTAGAACCGCCTCATCGAGGCGGTTCTAACGAGTACCAACAATCTAATTTTTAGAGCAGAAATAAGAAAAATAAAGTAAACCCCTGTAAACCCAGGTTTTACTATATAAAACTGGGGTTCAAGGGGGTCAGAATTATATAGGCGTGTATTTGTGTATTTGAATTATCAGCATTTGCTCCGTAGAGAATTTCCGAAGGAAACATTTTGTTTGATTTGAAGTTTAACGTCCCCGTCAACACCGTAAAGGTCATATTGGAGACGTTGCTTCCAATTTTGTGGGACTTTTACCCGACATTGAGATGAAATGACATCTCAAGCCCTGCCGCTCAATGAAACCAATAGGGTTTATAAGCATGGACGGGCCGACTCGCACCGCTTTGCCTGGGCAGGCTTAGATCCACTAAGCGGTTTACCAGTACTCGTGTGCGGGTCGGTTTCAGCTCTGCATGGAAGCATCATGCAGCCCATATATTTCTTCAAGCCCCGATGGGCGGGGGCCGTTCATGACGTCACTACACATGCAATATACGAAAAATATACTTTCGTATTCCCAATTCGCAAGTCGGACGGTGATACTAAAATGAATGAACAATAAGAACGGTAATAATGAACTTATCCAAGCGAATGATTCTTTTGTTTACTGTAATCAGACAAACGAAAGAAATAGTTTTCTTAAAGGAAAACCATTTAAATTTTAATTGATCTTTTAAACAAATCGATGAACGGTCATTATAAATGCTCGAGTAAAAGTGTAGATCCGGATCAAACTGTATAACCTGCGCTGTTCAACATTATATTAGGAACTTTTAAGGTCATAGTTACACGGCCAGTCATGTTGAATTCGACAATGCCATATTCAACAAGATAAATCATGCAACTTGGATAAGATTTATTATGTGGTTGACAAGGACCATTCCACGTGTAAGCTTATGAAAAACTAACAAAGATGACTAACAGAGGCGAATCTAGCTCCGGTGTCGAATTTCTTTAAATGCTGGATTTGTGTTTGTTTTGACCACCCTTTCAGGATTATTTGACATACGTGTACACGTATATCAAGCCGACTGTAAATAAGAGGTGGGCAAAGCCCGTTGTACCCGTTGAAAAAACCTCACACAAGTGAAAATGTATGTTAATGCTCATTGCATAACTCGCGTCTCACATGTGACCCGGGTGAGGCTGGAATCCACATCGGTTTAAGCGACAGTGCTAATAAATTCTAGGCCACTGAGCCTGTTGAGCACGGAAGAAGACTGCCAAGGAATGACTGACTGATGACTGAAATAACATACAATTTTCGTGGCATTCCGTCACTGGTTGGAATTGGTTTTGTGTTACACTCGATTACCATTTCAGGTATGCAGGCCTATATAATATGTTATAGTTCGAACAATTTGACATGCGACTGACCTTGCATAAAGGAATACATTAGTCAATGCTATCGCCTCATACGTCGGCTTTGGATAACTTTTCGTGAATTTTCGGCATCTCGTGAAGAGCGACCCATTTACCGACCTCTATATATTGTACAACAATATCGCCGTCTTCGGAAAACTACGAAGAAAAATATATGCATCCAGTCGGGTGTAAAATTATGTTAATAGAGTTCACCAGTCTCAGGTACATGTAAATTTGTTCGAACTATACCCATGTGTTATACATGCATATTAGTTGAATAGATACTTGTACACTTTAAGGAATGTAAACTTTATAAAAATAGCTTAGTCGCTCTTATCATCAGGAACACCCTTAACTGTTGTCCTACTGAATAAATTAACTTAGCCACACCATTTTTGACATTCAACCGATCAGATTACTTAATGTAATTTATTCCAAAAAATTCACGAACTTAATATTAAACAGCGTGCGCATTCATCGGATTGGTTCCGCAGAAGCCATCTGTTCTGTATCTACACTGTTTGCAAATAGTAGTACATTCTGGTTCAGCAGGATAAGGGTCATAAAATGACCCCATTACGAAAACACAGCCGTGCGACACAGTGTACTTATCACGTCTCCAGAATGGCTACGTTTCTGAGGAATTTCTGTTATATTTTTCTCATTTCCACTGTAAACATATGCCGTGGGTGTTCGTTAGAACCGCCTCATTGCCAGAGACTGTTCTAACGAGTACCAACAATCTACATTTTGGAACAGAAAGAAGAAAATAATCTATACCCCGGTAAACCCTAAAAACTGTTTTCTCTATATGAAGTGGGGTTTAGTGGGTTTTCATTCCACGAACTTGTTAGCGTAATGCTAAGCAAATTGTGAAGAGCAGATCCCCTTTTCCGCAGGACATTTAACAATAATTCTAATGCACTTGCCTATGTAACTTGACGTCTAATTGGATAACGTCAAAATTTTACAACTGTACATTCTACGTCATACTGTCGGAAATCCGACGTCATCATGTAACGTCACTTTCATTGGTTGTCATTTGGTTTTACGCAGCTGACTGTGCTTGCCGTTTCGGGCAAAATGAGCATTTTTTTAAACAAAACAAGTGAAAAAGTGCATTAGAATGGGGATAACTGAATTTGGGGAGGTAAATCGTTGGTTTTACGGTCGCAAATTCAGTTTTACGGCCCCGCTAACGCGTCGCCGTAAAACGAATTTTCCGACCGTAAAACCGCCGATTTACCTCCCCGAATGACACTTTTGAATACAGTTATCCCCTAATTCAAAAATGCATTCTCTATGTATGAATACGAAGCCTCCGTGGTGTAGTGGTTACGCTACTCGCCTTGTAAATCAGGGGTCGCGGAATCAATCCAGGCTTCTCCAGTCTTTAGACCGAGGTCCCGTCTCCGTATGACCTAAGCTGTTGGTGGGACGTAAAACTCAAACACTCAGTGAAGGTTTTCCTCTTTTAACCCTGTAGACCAGTACAGATATCGATTTAAACAGTTTAACGCCAAATAAGATTAAATGATTACTGAGATACCCCCAACTTACAAGAATGGGTGCGCTAAAATTCAAAATACATTGTAAACTTTAAAAGCAAACAGGAAGTCACAAAACAAATGCATTTTTTTTTTGCTTCACGTCTCAGACTGGTGCACTTAAATTCAGAGAATACCAGGTGAGTGTCTTTTGATATCAAATTAATCAAGTAAGGCTTCGTGCACGCTTGTAGAATCGCGAGGCTTGCCGAGCGTGCCTACGTACGTTCTCGAAGCCGAGCCTGATAAACTTGATATCAAATGACATGAATCTGGTATTCTATTAAGTTTATCCAATTGTGGCCTCTTAACTCAGCAATTTACGATCCGGTTATCGAGGGTCTTCAGTGCGTCCCAACCTTCCGGCGGTTGATGTATTTTGTGTCAGTCTGACCATATCATTTTCCTTTAATATATTTTTTTTCAAGATATCTTTCCACTTTTTTTCCAGCAATAATACCATTTTTTTCTATTTTTCTAGTAGTCCGGTTCAATCATAAAAGTGCATTGTCACGTTGACCTGATAAAGCTCACTTGTCCTAGGATTGCATATCTTTATCAGGGCGATGTGCTGCAATGCAATCAATATAGAGGGTGGCTGATAAATGATAAGAACCTGTTTATGAGTTAATTTTATTTCCTTAAAATACAGTGAAACTTCGATGGCTCAAACACCGATGGCTCGTATATCACGGCTGTTTCGAACTCGTACTTGAGTCCCTATGAAAATTTCCAGTAACTCCAGACGATAATGCATGGATGTATTTTTATTTCTCCAAAAAAAATGTATGCTGTTTGTTCTCATTAGAATCGCCTCGATGAGGCTATTCTAATGAGTACACACGACATAGCTTTATTTGAAAGTCTGTGTGTTTGTTTGTTTTGGAGTTTAACGGCCCAGTCAACACTATATTAGGTCATTTTGAGCCTGTCAGTTTACCTATCACACTCTCCTGGGCAGGCTTATACGTAAGCGGTACACCAGTACAGCGCACATTCTTTCTCAAGAAACTGACAACTGCCCTTCTTGAATCAGCGGAAGTGAGAGAATGACCGCAGAAAAGATGTCATGATCAATCTCTACGAAAGAATGTTGCCGACCCCGGCAGGTATCGAACCCACGTTCTCCTGATCCCCAGTCAGACGCGCATCCGCCTGAGCTACCGAGGCCGGCTTATTTGAAAGAATGTAAAGAATTATACCCGTCATGGCTCCTTATATTTAATTTTGAAAATGAATGGTGCATGTACTCATGAAAAGCGCCTCGATGACGCGATTCTAATTAGTACACGCGGTATACCTTTATTTAAAAGAAATCGAAAAAAAGATATACCCATTTATGACTCCTTATATTTAATTCTGAAAATGAATGTTGTATGTACTCATTAAAATCGCCTCGATTAGGCGATTCTAATGAGTACACACAACATTCTTGTCTTTATTTGAAATAATATAAAAATATACCCAGTATAGCTTCTTATATTTAATTTTGAAAATGTATGCTGAATGTACTCGATTAGGCGATTCTAATGAGTACACACGGCATACCTTTATTTGAAGAAAATCGAAAAAAAGTTTTACCCATTTATGGTTCCTGATATTTAATTCTGAAAATGTATGCTTTATGTACTCATTTGAATCGCCTCGATGAGTACACACGACATACTTTTATTTGAAAGAAATCGAAAAAACATTATACCCATTTATGGCTCATTTATGGCTCCTTATATTTAATTCTGAAAATGAATGTTGTTTTTACTCATGAGTACATACGGCATACCTTTACTTGCAAGAAATCCAAAAAAAAATATAATTAAATCTCTATTGTGCCGCCGCATCTTGCGCAATGACTAACCGTCAGTGGTTCGAACTACCCCTGTCTCGAACACTGTTTCCCGGTTTCAGGTGGTGTTCGAGTAACTGAAGTTTGACTTACCATTATTTGAAAGAAAATCCAAAAAATAAATTCCTATTATCAGTTACCCCCTATATTATTTGCTTTGTAGTACATTGACCTAATAAAGATATGCTATCTCAGGACAAGTGAACTTTATCAGGTCATCGTGACATTGCACTTTTATAAATGAACCGGACTAACTCAAAATTGCAAAAATGTTATTAATACTGAAAACAAAATGGAAAAATTACTTGAAAAAAAAATATATGAAAAGATATGGTCAGCTGATACAAATATATCGACCGCCGAAATGTTGAGACGCACTGAGGACCATCAATAACTGATAGTAAATTGCTAATTTAAGGGAGGACAAGGGGGATAAACTGATAAATAGAATGCCCGATTCGCGTCATTTGATATCAAGTTTATCAGGATCGGTTTCGAGAACGCAAGCCTCGCGATTCTGTAAGCGTTCTCGAAGCCTTGCCTTGATATCAAAAGACACCAGTCACCTGATATTCACTATTTATGCATCCGTACATGTACCCGGCGCTATAACCCTCAGTTGCTCGAACAACCCCTGTCTTGAACTCATTTACACGGTCCCAAAATGTTTGAGCCATTGAAGTTTGTACCTTTATTTAAAAGAAAATCGAAAAAAGATATATACTTTCTTGCACACCAGATAAGGAAATTCATTGTTTTAGCTTGGGATAGAAATTCTGTTCTTACCCTTGTGTTCTCACCCAAAAATATTCTTGCGTGTTTGATAAATGCACTGGTTGAATACGACCTCAAATGCGCCGTCGTTAAGGTTGACATCACATCGCGTTATATGACGTCACTAAACATCACTGTAGTGGCATCACAATAAGGCTGAAGTCGGTAACCGAAATGACTACAGCATTAGCAATCCGCGATAAGAAATGGAAGGTATGCATGAAAAGAATCCTATATGGGTTTGAGGGGTGGATAGAAAAATCCGTCCCCCGGGATCACTGTCTGGCATCATGAGGCAAGCCTCGTGATGCCGGACAGTGACCCTTGGGACGGATTTTCCATCCACCCCTCACACCCATATAAGATTCTTATATTCTAGCGCTTTGGCTAACACTCAGTGGCTCGATCTAACACCGATTGGAAAACATTTTCATGTTCTAAAAACTATTCGAGCTAAATAATAATGTTTTACTGTATCTAGTTGTAGCTGACACCTGTTTGTGGCCGCCCGAGATCTCCGCCTCCACTTGGATCGACAGTAGTAAGGGGGACCTGGTCTTTGACACAACAGGCATGACCGGATTGTCCTTCAATGTGGACAACCTTCAAATCAGCAACTGGGAATGCTACAACACCGACTATTTTGATGCTGGTGGCTACCTTATAATGAAGTAAATATACATTCAGGCGTTTGTTTGTTTTTATTTTTTATTATTTTGGTTTTGGAATTTACGGCCCTTATTTCACGCATTTCGAGCCTTTCCGTTAATCGGAGAACCCAGCGAAAACCACCTGTTCTCCGTTGCAGAACTTTGCGTCTTACATGTGGGCTTGAAACGGTATTGATAAAGAGTCAGTACTCTTAAGAAATAAGCCATCACGAAAACACGCCTATATACTTTTGACCCCCATGAACCCCACTTTTATATAGTAAACCTGGGGTTTCTCTGGGTAAACCTTATTTTTCTTATTTCTGGTCTGAAACATAGATTGTGGGTACTCGTTAGAACCACCTCAGCGAGGCGGTTCTAACGAGTGCTCACAATCTATGTTTTGAGCAGAAATAAGAAAAATATCGCAATTTTTCAGCTTAAAATTTTTGGTATTTCGGCGGTAAAATTTGTAAAGGTGTGTTTTCGTAATGCATGGGTATCTATGTTCAATACTTTCGGAGAAATAGACTAGGCTGCGTGGTGCTTCTGTCCCCAGAGCTGAAAACCGTTTTTTTGTTTTTGTTTGTGTTGAGGTTTTACGTCCTCGACAATACTATTTAGGTCATTTTGGAGACGTAGCTTCCGATTTTGCCAGAATGACTTTTTACCCCACATTGAGATGAAATGACAGCTCAAATCCTACCGGCCTTTAGAAATCGCTAGGGTTTAAGGGGCGATCCGAATCGCAGCACTTTTCCTTGACAGGCTTAAACCTTCTAAGTGGTCTACCAGTACTCAAAATCTTGGTCGGTTTCAGCTCATAAGCAATGCTGTAGCTTGCAGGACATTAGGCGTAACACTTATTACGCATATTACGCATATGCTTTAAGTCAAATATTTACAGTAAAAGAGATCAACTATACAATAGCATTGTCCATTACATATTATAGGGGTTACTTTTGTAGGAAACGCTGTGAAACGCTGCGATTCCTTAACTGATATTTTTTAGGCTTTAACCTTTACCACACTCTGTGCTTATTCAGCAGACAACATATTGTTGATATTTTTTCTTATTTTCCCAGGAAAAAGACTTAAAGTGAATGACTAGCTTACTAATCTTCTTGTACCTTGCATGCACCTGTTATGATAGAATATCTATATTTGTGAAATATTTCATATATTCCAAATCCCATTTTACTGTTTTGTTTTTGTGTTGTTGAAC
The DNA here is from genome assembly GCA_963580285.1 of Lucinisca nassula. Classification (NCBI taxonomy): domain Eukaryota; kingdom Metazoa; phylum Mollusca; class Bivalvia; order Lucinida; family Lucinidae; genus Lucinisca; species Lucinisca nassula. Next base: position 79,439,379 of record OY757015.1, on the reverse strand, counting down.
ATGTATTTCTTTCATTTACATTTTTGTTTCATGCTGTTGCTGTTCCACGGGGAGGATTATTATTCTGTCATTTCATATCTCACCCAATTTCACGTTAGCAATGCCATACCCGCATCATTGAAATTGCTTCGTGCGTTGATTGATAGTATAACTTGATTTCAATTGTGATTTATAGGATGCGGATTGGATTGCACTATAGTCGCCAAGTGAAAGTTAAAGGTATTGAACATCTAAACTTTTTTGAATTCCTTATAATAATGTCCCTTCTCTTAATGTCAGGCATAGAGCGTAATCCAGGCCCAGCGTTGGATCTTTCTACCAGTACCAATTCTGACGAAATATTTAACGAAAAAATTATACATGACAAATTTTCAATCGTTCATTATAATGTTCAGAGTATTTCAAACAAAATCAACTTAATCGAAGCCGAATTATGCAATTTTGATGTTATATGTTTAACCGAAACATGGCTAGACCAAAGAACCACAGACGATGATCTACATTTAGATGATTTTAAATTATTTCGACGCGACAGACCCGGTGATAATCACGGTGGAATCTGTGTCTATGTTAGAAGGAACATTTATTCTAAACGACGAACCGACCTCGAATTACATAATATTGAATGCGTTTGGGTTGAGGTCGCAGTTCACAACAGGAAACAATTGATTGGCACTTTCTATAGACCACCAAATTCCATTAATGCCGTTTTTTCAACCATTGAAGACTCTATAGGCCTAGCATTTGATACAAATATTCAAGACATTTTGATTACAGGTGACTTCAATCTCGACATTTTGAAACAAAATTCAAACAAAAAGATTGCAGATTTATGTCAGTATTTTGATTTAGAACAATTGATAACTGAACCAACACATTTTACGGAAACATCTTCCTCAATTATTGATATTTTTTAACTGCAAACAAAAATAACATACTCTTAAGTGGAGTAGGCGAACCATTTCTGGACCAGACTATCAGATACCACTGCCCTGTTTATTGTGTTATTAACTTTAATAAAATCAAAACTCCTGTTTATCAACGGAAAGTGTATTTATACGATAGAGGGGATTATCAATCTTTTTCAACAGACTTGCGACAAACAGACTGGGATACTTTGAAAAGTGATGATATAGATGTATATGCTGAAAATATTTCAGATACAAAAACAAATCTTACAAACAAACATATTCCCAATAAAATTATAAAAGTTAGACATTCGGACCCTGGCTGGCTCACAAACAACATAAAACGACTCATTAGAAAAAAGAAAAGGCTTTATAACAGATATAAAAAATCGCGAAACATAAATCACTTTGAAAATTACAAACGAATAAGAAACTCGGTCACAAGCGAGATACGTAAATCTAAAAACCGCGAAACGGAAACGTTGTCTGAACGGTTAGAAAACACGAACACAGGCCCAAAAGACTGGTGGAAAACACTTAAAGGTTTTATTAAATCAGATAAAACTTCTAGCTTGCCACCTTTAAACAGGGAAGGAATAACCTATTCTGATGACTTATCGAAAGCAAATAGCTTAAATGATTTTTTTACGGAACAAACATTACTGGATGAGAGTCATGTAACTCTCCCCTTAACCAACAATATTCCGCCATCTATATTGGACACGATTTCTGTCACGCCTGAGGAGGTTGAGTTAAGTTAACAATCCTTACGGACAGGTAAAGCTGCTGGACCTGATTTAATAAACAACCGCCTACTCAAGGAGCTTTCAAAACCTTTATCCCACCCTCTGTCGGCTCTTTTCAATTCCTCTCTTGTCAACGGGAAATGTCCCAAAATTTGGAAACAAGCAAACGTCTCCCCAATTCATAAGAAGGACGATCCATCAGATGTTTCAAACTACAGACTCATTTCTCTTCTTAGCACTGTTGGAAAGGTATTAGAGAAAATAGTTCATAAACATGTTTTTAATTTTTGTCACGAATATAATGTCATTACATCATTACAGTCTGGCTTTGTACCTGGTGACTCTACTGTAAATCAACTGATTGATATCTATAACACATTTTGTAAAGCTCTAGATGAAGGGAAGGAAGTACGAGCAATCTTTTGTGATATAAGCAAAGCCTTTGACAGAGTCTGGCACAAAGGTATTCTTTTTAAGCTTAGGTCTATAGGAATTTCTGGGTCTCTCCTAAACTGGTTCACAGATTACCTGAAGGATAGGAAACAAAGAGTGGTTTTACCGGGTGCATCTTCCAACTGGACTCCTATCAAAGCTGGAGTTCCTCAAGGTTCTATACTCGGACCTCTTCTATTCATACTATGCATTAACGACATTGTTGAAGATATAGATTCTACAATAAGGCTCTTTGCTGACGACACGAGCATTTATATTATAGTTGAAGACCCCATCCTCGCTGCTGACCAACTAAACTCTGACCTGCTGAAAGTGCATCAATGGGCAACGAAATGGCTTGTGAAATTTAACCCTCTGAAATCCGAATCAGTTATTTTCTCTAGGAAACAGAACAAACCCTACCATCCCCCCGTATTATTGGATCAAACTCCCATAAATGAAGTCCCCAGCCATAAGCACCTAGTCGTTTTTCTTTCTAATGACTGTACATGGCACGGCCATCTTGAATATATAAAATCTAAAGCATGGAATAGAATTAACGTAATGCGGAAATTAAAATTTATACTCAACAGAAAGCCTCTTCAGCCAATATACTTTTCCTTTATTAGGCCACTCCTGGAATATGCTGATGTTGTGTGGGATAATTGCACAATGTATGAAGTGAATGAACTTGAAAAAATTCAGAATGAAGCTGCGCGAATTGTTACAGGTGCCACAAAACTTGTCTCTATTAATTCACTTTTACTCGAAACTGGTTGGGAAACTTTGTCGTCTCGCAGAACAAAACATAAACTTCAACTATTCTATAAGATGCAAAACGGCTTATCTCCTGATTATTTGACCCGTCTCGTTCCTCCTTCTGTCGGCAGAACATCATCCTATCAGTTGCGGGACGCAAATAATACACGAACAATACATGCAAGCACGCAGCATTATTATAACTCTTTTCTTCCTTCTGTGATTCGTGACTGGAATAATCTCACAGAACATATACGTGATTCACCCAGCCTTAATGCCTTCAAATCAAAGATAAATGCCAACTTGAATGTGCCACCCAAATACTATTCTACAGGCAAAAGACTTGGTCAGGTTCACCATGCTAGGTTAAGAACAAAATGTAGTTCATTAAATGAACATCTGTTCTCCAGGAATATCACTGATAGTCCTACATGTACATGTGGATCAGTAGAAGACACTCGCCACTTCTTTTTCCAATGCGATCGCTTTGCAAACTCTAGACAGGAACTCTTAAATAAGGTATCTGAACTGTGCCAGCCGACTCTAATGTACTACTTTTTGGCAATCCAGAACTATCCTTTGAACAAAATACGAGGCTTTTCTTAGCTGTGCAAGACTTCATAATAAGAACAAAGCGCTTTACTTCCTAAATCTTTTCATTCAGCTGGTTCCTTAAATACAGAATGGTCGATGATAACTTTTGTCGGCAGGCTCGGTCAAATGTCTCTTAAAATAGATTAATTATGATATGTAAGTCGAAAACATTACTTGGTGACTACATAAAATTCTTGATACTTGTGTTGAGATGACCACCCCTACTTTATTTGGTAAATACCCTTCTCCTCCCCGTGGAACCTCCAGCAGCATGGAATATAAATATAATTATATAAAATAACTTTGGTTTACTTTGTGATGCACACTGTTCCAGCTCGTAACATAGTTTGATACTATGAAATATTTAGGCATAAATACCATTACCATATTTGTAATCCTTATCACAGAGAGTCATTACTGTTAAGTCATTATTTCAAGTCACAGGTTATTTGTCTTACCACTGTGTAATATGAGGGATACAGACACAATAAGTCAAATGACTTCCTTCTGAATCCCATTTGTATTGATATATTGTTTGTAATCTTTACATGTTATATATGTTATGATACAAATAAAATACCGTTTAAACCAAAGTGAATGACCACCTTTTTTTCTCAGATGCATTTTACAATAACACCTTTGAGGAATGATAAAATCATATTCTTCTCTAATTAACTGTAATGGCTCATCAAAGTTGTTTATAGGGTGTCAGACATTTTTAAAGATTATATCTCCTGCAATGACCTCATGGAAACCGTTCAGTTCTTGTTCTGATAGCTAACAGATCTTGGGATTTTAGAGGTGAAAGTGAACTTTAAAATGAATTTTTGTAAGGCCAAATACTGCACTGTGAATTATCTGTGTTGCCATCCCTGACCCTAAGAAAAATAGAGAGTTATGTGAAAAATGGATTCATAATCTTGGAACAGAGAATCTTAACATCAAAACATTTGTTTATGCAAAGCTTAACATTGTTTGTGCTAAACAGTGGACTTGAAAAGTTTGTTGATTACTTGTTTCTTTTTTTGTTGTCTTCATTAATTAATGCCTATCAGTTACATTTAACCAATCGTTATGTTAACACGCCTTGACAATTTTAGGTAATATTTCATGGTATTTCACATGGTATTTTGTGATATTTTCTTAACCCTTTTTGTACTGAATGGAATCTCACTCCTTATATATACCAGGAGACCATTTCAAAATTTAGGGCTGTCAGGTTGTGTTTTCCTCAAAATTTATTAGGAAAATGGCTGAACATTTTGCAAAAAATGTAAGCCCTGATCAGACGCTGTGTTATGTGGCGTCTGATCTGGGCCTGCACTGTTTGCCAGGGTACCTCTTTTGGGGTTTCTGGTACTAAATGGGTTAATTCAGACTGAAACAGAGATTGTGGGTACTCAATGCGTCGATTTCTTTGAGTTCCCATAATTTATGTTTTCATTTTCGGATAAAGTCCTAGATTTTATGCAAACAGTGTACACGATACAAGGTCTGGAATACAAAGTGATTCACTGTAGATCAGACAAGGATTACAGAAAACAAATGTTTTGTAGGAAATGTAATGTAGAACAGGTTTGGTTTGTTTAAATTGATGTTTAACGTTCCCATCCTCACTTTTTAGGGCATTTTGGAGATGCTGCTTCCAATTTTGTGGGACTTTTACCCGACATTGAGATGAGTGCCACCAAATGAAACCAATGACACCAAACTCAGGAAAACTGTCTTCAAAGTCTTTATTTTTACCCAAAGACATAATGAAGCCTGTATGTAAGATCCTGAACTGATAGCCTATTTAAGGATTTATGAGAATGGAACCTGATTAGAGAGCCTCATTACTTCTCCTTTAATAGCCACATAGAGAGACATAGAGCTTCAATGGTCTCCATGAGGTCAGGATTTTAGCAAACAAGTTGAACTCTGGGAAACGTTTAGATTACCTTGGGGAATGGAATGGCCGCTGCCAGAAGGCTTCACTGGAACAATTAAATGTTGATTTAATTACCTTAGCAGATTTCAATTGGTAATAAAAGTCAGAGATTAATCATTACAGTAACTTTTTCTTGCAAATTAAGTAATTATATTTTAAAGGTGGTCTTCACTTTAACCTTTCATGCAACTGCCATCTGTTTTCCGGAAAAACAGTACTTGACATCTCTTTCAAATTGTTCTCAGGAAACAGGGCTTGAAATTTCATGCAATTTGTCTCCAAACTGTCTCCGTAAGAGACAAATTACATTAAAAATATCATGTACTGTTTATGCGGAAAATACGATAAAGTATTTCTGACTGTCGTCTGCTGAAACAAAAAAGGGTGTAAAGAGTAGCCCACATCTCGTAAAAACGATGGTTTTATCCTGGTTTCCTTGTAATCTTATAATCGATTAATCGGTCGATAAATTCCAGAAAAATGATTATCACTTCTGATTTGTTCAGAATTGTTACTGGTGACACGTCAAATGACATTCATACACCAGGAATCAATTGTTTGTAATCGATTAGTTGACAGGTACAATTTACTAACCAAAGTTATGTCTAAAATAGCTGGATGAGTTGCTTTCTGTGGCGTCTCATCTGGGTCTACACTGTTTGCTCAGGCCTGTCTGTTCAAATATACATACAGTAACAACATATGGTAAGAGACATGCTCGGACAGGTATAATTATGACAAAAATCTTAGCGATTACTAATCGATTATCGATTGCAATGACATGACTGATAATCTATTATCTTTTCAGCTCCGATTAGCCAGCCTTAAATACAAGCCTGTAAATCAGAACAATTTGCACCTCTCGGTAGTTAATAAGAATTGGTCAGGTTTGTGAAGAAATAGAAATTTCCTTTTCAGAACGGTAGATACGTTCATCTTGTTTCACAGACCTTACTATGGGTTTATGTGCATGAAGCTGGCAAAAGTCACAGATGTTTCGTACAGATATTATGAAGTTGTGCGTGAGTAGAGTCGTTTAGATATTTGCATGCAGCTTTAAGTTTGAACATAGACACCCTTCTTTGCTTCTGTTTGTAGCAAACCAAAACGAATTGATTGTATGTACATGCAGAAAATGTAAACAAAAAAAAAGTATAACATGTAGTTACATGTTATACATAGGCGTGGCCAAACATAAGGATTGATTTCATATCTCCAGAACAAGCATTTTCAGATGAAAATCAATGATCTTTTCGTATTCAAATTGTAGATTCAAACATTGATTGTAGGTTCTAGGGAGTACCCCAGAAGTCTCTGTGGTGTAGAGGTTATGCTACTCGCCTTGTAAAGTAGGGATCGCAGGATTGATCACGGGCTTCTCCAGACTTTCGAATGAGTCTTTTAACCGAGGTCCCGTCTCCGTATGACCTTAGCTGTTGGTGAGACGTAAAACTCAAACACTCAACTCATAGGAGTACCCACAATCTATGTTCATCAGCAATAAAGAAACTACCGTATAAAGAAGTAAAACCTATTATTCTCAATCTAAAATTGAATTTACCAGGGTTGTCATTTCCAAGACTATTTAATATAATGCGATTGCCAACCATCAATTATCATCGGTTCTGGAGAAGATGTGAACATTTGACATGCTGCCGGCACGCGGACAACAGACAGGTCATGTCATAACTTGGGCCTGTAAGATGACCAGCGCTTTTGAGCTAATGACTCGCAAACAATCTAAAACCATAATTGCACACTGCACATATATTCAGTAGCACATCAAAGGTTTTGTTTAATCAATCAAAGCACTGACAGCACTAGTGGGACGATTGTCTCTGAGTGTAGAAAATATGTATGAAAGGTATTTAATTTGATCTTATTCCAGACAACAGGACAAAAACATGTAAGCTTCATTTATCTGAATATGTGTTGTGCCACCCATGTGAGAGAAAAAATACTCAACCATGAAATGTAGTTCGCACTAAACAAGATACACAAGTATTTGTGTCAGTGATTAGGACACACTGAAGTTACATGTATAATCCCGGTATGATATTTCTCCATCCATTACACATCACTCAGCCAAGAAATATTGTGACAGGCCACACGGACCTAGATATGTTTACAGACCAATCATCGGATCATTTGACCTTATATTCCACATATGACAATTCTCCATTATATAATTTTCAAATTATAAGACACAATCTCTGCACCATGAAATATAGAACAAACTGATAAGATATATTTATGTCAATCGTCAGGTCACATGAATATTCAATACATGACATTGCTCCATCAACCAGTATTCAAGAAGAATGCAAAGTCATTGAACGGTCGATATGAGTTAAATAATCTAGAAAGGGGCGTACCCACACCCCCACTCCCGCACAAAAATAATAAATAAAAAAAATCACATAGTTTTCTGGATATAAGCAAAAATACTGGACCATGAAATAAAGGTCACGCTGAGCTAGATATGAATTGAGGTCAATCATCTGGTGGCATGGAACAAATATTATCTCTCCAACAAATAGTGAACCACAGCGGGATACTGGTAAATCGCTTAGAGCATCTGAGCTAGGCTGTCTAGGCAACGGAATGCGAGTCCAACCGTACAATAAATAAATCTTTTTTGTTTGTTTAGCCGACAGGGCTTGAAACGCCATTTCATCTCAGTGTCGATACACTTATAAGTCCCATAAAATTGAAATTAAAATCTCAAAAATGACCTAAATAGTGCCGACGAAAACCTCAATTCAAACAACCAAGTCCTCAACATATAAAGTAAAATTACACTGACTTGCAGGTCACCCTGTTCTTCGCTCTTTTAACTTGAACAAATGTCACATAGTTGGCTGTGTTATAACCTATTGTGTCTATAACCTGTTAGCATAGTGGAAATGCATTTGGCATATTAAAAAGGTGTCCTAGATTTTAACTATTTGCCTCACCACCAGCATTAACATTTTTTTTATCTATCAACTGTCATGAACGAGAACTACGACGGTTCCCTTCAACCCTTAAATTTTTGAGCTGCAAAAAAAAAAAAAAAATCAGTGGGAAAACCCGATTATATGCCGCATTCTGACCCAGGGCTACACGGTGTGCCAACTACACTATTTGCTAAACCCAGCACATGATTCTAGCCCATATTCTACAGATAGACTTGCAGCTGCGTTAAATCGACTTGAGCCTCCCAGTGGAATTCGTTTCACTGACCGTTCCAAGGAGCTTCTTATGTCGCGGTTTATTTTTTATACGGTTTGTCTTTTGAGTGTGTGTATCGCTTATATTGTTTGTTTTGGATAGCCAATTGGCAATTTTGTGGGAAAGTAACTGTCCTTTAGGCTTTCCGCTATTAATGTTTCCATTAGGGTATAGTTATTTCATGTCTGTTGTGCTTTCCCTTTAGTGTCACTTATGGGAGCTGTGGGTTAATTGTACCGATTGCTGATCATCGTCTTCACTTCTATTTTGACCCCAAACGAAAGGAAAAGCCCGGCTATACTGGATTTGATACAACTCAGTGATAGGCATATGAACATAAGTACAAAGAAGCGCTTTTTAAGTTTTTGGTCTCTGGAAAACAACCAACGTATTTAAATTGTTTTCTACAGCAAATGTAAACTTAAACGAGTCCCCACATGCTTTGTTTTTGAGCAGAAACATGAAAAACAATGTATACCCCTGTAAACCCTCAGTTTTACCATATAAAAGTGGTGTTTAAGGGGGTCAAAATTATATAGGCGTGTTTTCGTGATGACTGTTATTCCTCGGATTGAAAGCGCCCACCTACAACGGAACACCATATATGATTTTTACATTGACAAAATTCTAGTTCACGCATATTGTTGAATAATAACTGGAACCACAGAATGTCAGTCTTTAGACTATAGACGGTACATTCCAGGAAATTTTATGTTAACTTAAGAAATAGATCAGCTCAAACTGTGATTTGTTGAGTAATAAATCACAGCTTGGAGGTCAGTTGTAAAGTAGATCAAATCACGAGCGCGTAGCGCGCGTGAATTGTCTACTTACAATTGCCTATATAGGCGCGCTTTGTAAGAAAAAGTTTCATGTATGAAATAACCGTTTTTTATTGTAGCCGAACAGGAAAATATAAATTATGAACGCCTGTTAATTCATGACATTGCTCTCCCTATACCTACCAACCTCTCGGAACTATGCCGAACAAATCTTGGTGCCCATGGATCAGAATACAAACTCTTACTCAAAGCAGGTAAATACATATATCATGTCCACTGGAAGAGTTCCATTTCCGGTGAATGGCAGATTGGCATAGACTTTGTAGGAGTCTTATAACGGCCTCCTTGTACATGTATCCGACAATTGGTTTCGTCAGTGCGTTTACTGGTCATAATTCGCGGAGATTATTTGTTAGGAGATGATATTTATAAGCCTCAGGCTTACTGTCAGATCCCATTTGCCAGTTCCAATGTATAATAAAATTTTGTTCAAACCAATATTATTACAAAATTGCCTAATTTTTATAAGTCAACATTTGTCAAGAAGACCTGTGGGATTAACAAAGGCTTCAGGTCAACCTGTGCTTGCGCGCAGTCTGATCACTCATTAACCCATATATAAATAGCGGCCCTTTTTTGAGACATTGGCAAACATTGAACGCGTCTGATCTGAGTATACACTGTTTGCTTAAAGTAAACGCATTTGTTTACAACGTTACTCGAACAAAACAAACCTGATACCCCTATAATTGGAAATGGAGCACACCAAACTTGCTAGGTGGTTTCATTGTCATATATGGGTAAACATATAAACAATGGACTATCCGAAGAGTTCGACCAGACTGGCTTGACATGCAGCTGATCTGAGTCCGCGGGGGCTGGAAGAAATAGATGGGCTGCACGATGTTTCCACGTAGAGTATACTGACAACCCACTTAAGAGGATCTAAGCCGGCCCAGGCAAAGCGGTGCGAGTCGGAACTTCCATGCTTATAAACCGTATTGGTTTCATTGGGCGACAGGGCTTAAGATGTCATTTCATCTCATTGTCGGGTAAAACTCTCTCAAAATTGGAAGCAACGTCTCCATATATTGTTGACGGGTACGTTATACCTCAAATCTGGCGAACAAAAAAAACTATCTCGACTGAAGCAGCGTCGTTGTAACGTCGACGCAAAGTCATCGTTGCACTGGCGTTGACGCGATGTTTCACGGACGTCATTTGTCCAGCGGGCTATAACAAGAAAAGACTCAGCCCAGCATGCACTTTCATCAAATATAACGACACTCTCAAACATAGATTATGGGTGTGACTTGGGGCGAACCCTAAGCATAACATTCACAACTTAGTTTCACCTGAACATCAACAGTTCAACATGGCACAAGGTATCGGCCTTGGGTCTTTGCGTAACCTGGAGGTTATGAAAGGTTCATGTAATCTGTTCAGGCTGCGCAGATGCTCAGTTCGGTCTGAAGGGGTTTATCGATCGCTGGTTGCACAAGTCATATTATAGGTTTTGTAGTGCTTTTGAGAGCGAGAGAGAAAAAGAGAAAGTATTTAGTACTTTTTAGTGTACGATGACATGTAAATACATATTATTATTTTTTTTTACCGGCCCCGATAGCTCAGTTGGTAGAGTGTCCGCTCCAGGGAACGGGAGGTCTGGGGTTCGATCCCGGGCCGCGACATACCAAAGTCGTTAAAAAATGGTACTAGCTGCTCCTCGCTTGGCACTCAGGTTTACGGGGAAGAGCTAGGACTGGTCGATCCAGTGTCAGGATAATGTGACTGGGTGTGGTATCATGCAATGTTTCTGGGACATGATACTTCAGTGAGGCAGCACTATAAACGTGAGCATTGAGCTCCCTGTCACAACCAGACACCGTCGTGATATGACTGAAAAATTGTTGAAAGCGACGTTAAACCCGAATTCACACACACACACACACACACATATTTTTTTTAAGAAGTGAACTTGAAAAAATGCGAACAGAACCGGACTCGAATAGGCGACCCCTTGCTTACAAGGCAAATGCTCTACCGACTGGGCTACCCGGGCGCTGGTAACATTCTTTCAACTTCGAAGTTTTATAAACTTAGTAAATAAACAGCACTATTGATGAAGTACGGGGAACTCTTTTACAGGCTCCACAACTGCACGTACATGTAACACCGGCTGTTGCAAACAAATACATTAATCTTTAAAAAGTGAAGTTGGAAAAATAAATGCGACCAAATTCGAACTCGAACCGGTGACCCCTAAGACGGTCAGGACCAAGGAATGTGATTATTATATGTATCAAAATAAAAGTCAGACCCTGCTAGCATTCTACATAAATCTACAGCGGGCCGTTAGCGGCCCGTCAGCTACCCTGACGGGCCGCTAACGGCCCGCTGTAGATTTATGTAGAATGCTTACTGGGAAATTATTTATGGTTGATTTCTATTTCAGGACAGGAGGAAAATGCAAAGGTTCGCTGCCCATATAATTTTCTAGGAGACTTTGATTACACGCACACTTCATCTGATGGAACAGTTACATGCCAGTCATCCGATACAATGAGTTTATGTGCCGACAACAAAGAGATAAAATTCAGTTACGAAACGTGCCCGACTAGGGTAGCTTATTCAGGTGATTTGACATTTTATCATCCACTTCTAGATAATATCGAATTTCACCCTTTTCACTGCCAGCCAAGAATTTCTTAATTTCATAATGTTCGTACTATTAAGTCATAATCCGGACATGTGCGCAGACTGACATCAACTTTAAATTTAGCGGTGACATTCTGATGATATAACAGGGCGGGCAAAGTGATAATAGCCTTTTCATATAGTAGAACTTCGTATGAATACATGTAACGTCCGTGAAACGAACAACCCCTAAACCCCGATTTATATACAGAAAACCGGGGTTTACGGGGGTATACACTATTTTCTTATTTCTGCTCCAAGACATAGGTTGCGGGTACTCGTTAGACCCACCTCAATGAGGCGGTTCTGACGAGCACCCATAACCTATGTTTGCAATATAACTAAGAAAAATATCACAGATTTTAATCAGAAAAGTAACCATTTTGGAGATGTGAAAAATGCTCTTTGTCGCACGGGTGAGTTAACATAACGACATACTAACGATACTGAAGAATTCTTCGATATACGTCCTTCAAATGCGCATGTGCGGCTAACAGAAGACTTGTTGCTTGAAGATAGGCTATGAGCTCCTTTTCATCTGTGTGCAGCAAAAGTGAGACTTCCGCGATCGCGATGGAAATAAGGGCGAGGATTGTGGCCACGTAAAATCGATTTAAGCCCCCCCCCCCCCCCCAGAGGAATTCGTTTCACTGACCGTTCCAAGGCGGTTCTTTTGTCCCTGTTTGAAATTGTTTTGGTTTGTCTTGAGTGTGTGTATCGCTTATATTATTTTGTTTTGGATAGGCAATTGCCCATTTTGTTTGAAAGTAACTGTTCTTTTTGTCTTTCCGCTATTGATGTTTCCGTTGGGGCCTAGTTGTTTCATGTCTGTGCGTCTTTCCCTGTGGTGTCTCTGATGAGAGCAGTGGGTTAATTGTATCGATTCCTGATCATTGCTATCACTTCTATATTCCATAATGCGCACACCCCACTGTACAATAAGTGCCTTTATAATTCTCGCCCCTTTGAGCACCACTTTTACATCATGAAAACACGACTATATAATTTTGACCCCCTTTAACCCCACTTTTATATAGTAAAACTGGGGTTTTCAGGGGTAAACATTATTTTTCTAATTTCTTCTCTAAAACATTGATTCTGGTTACTCGACAGAACCGCCTCGTCGAGGCGGTTCTATCGAGTCCCTGCAATCTATGTTTTTAGCAACAATAAGAAAAAAAAATCAGTTTTTTTTTTATCTGGAATCTTCCAATATATAGTAAATACATGGTTAGTTTCTTAAATAATAAAATATAATCGGTGAGCCTTAGACAATTTTATAGGGGCGAGCTTTAGCGAGCCCCTTTAAAATTGTCGGGGCGAACCGATTATATTTTATTATTAAAGGCACTATCCATGTAATTAGTTTATACCGCAATTCAAAACAATCAATGGTTTTTGCAATATTTTAGCATATTTAAGCAAAAAAAGACAGCAGACCGTGTAGCTGGTTAAACAACATGCAGTGCCATGGCGCGCACACGTAGTATAACGTGACGTTAACGAGTGCAAAGTTTCTGACGTCACCGCGACACAAAGACGTAGGAAAGAACACGGACGCTCGACATCATGAAAACACGCCGCCTGTATAATTTTGACGGCCTCGAACCCCACTTTTATATAGTAAAACTGGGGTTTACAGGGGCAAACCTTATTATTCTTATATCTGATATAAAATTAATACTGTGGGTGGTTGTTAGAACCGCCTCGACGAGGCGGTTCCAACGACCACCCACAATCTGTATATTGAGCAGAAATAAGAAAAATATCATATTTTTTCATCTTAAAATTGCATTTACTTCGGCGGTAAAGTTCACAGGCCTGTTTTTGTAATGATAAAAGTTTCTCAGTGCTTTACTTTCTGTATGAAAATCTGCAAATAAATAGTTTAGTTTAGCTTTAAAAATTATTTTCGAGGTTGAGACGCAGCTGCAGTAGCGGTGGGCAGTTATTGCAACGGGCCATTCAAACCAGGAAAAGCCGAGAAGGTAAGGATTTAGCTGAAATTTCTGAAAATCTGTTTAAATACATATTGCAAAGATTTTAACTTGCAGTTTCGTAGTTTTCCCATGTATGAAAGGTTGCATGTTATAGTTTGTACACGTAAAAGTAGGTCCGGTCTATAAACGGTCTCTAGACGTATTATAGGTCAGTAGAAGGTATTATAGGTCTCTACCGATTATAGCGTGCAGTTATTCGATCCCCTTTATTAGGTTACTAGAATGTCTGATTGCGGTATAAATTTGTATATGCGTGTTTTATAATGTATTTTAAAACTGGGTTTGCAGGGGTAATCCTTATTATTCTTATTTCTGCTCTAAAATAAAGAATGTGTACACTCGTTGGAACCGCCTCGATGAGGCGGTTCTAACTTGTGCCCACAATCTATGTCTTGAACAGAAATAAGAAAAATATCCCAATTTTTCATCTTAAAATTTAAGTTTTTTTTCGGCGGTAAAATTAACAATGTATTTGGACAAGCGTTTTCCCGTGATGCGTGCCCGCATGTACTAGGCTAAGCTCATTTTTAAACAAATCCAACCAATAACAAAATCTGAGGAATACAGGTGTCACTTTGCACACACACTTGATTTGAAGAAGATGGTGGCCAGTAACGACGACAACAAAATTCGTCATTTGAAACAGAGTTATAGAAATGTATTTTGTTTATCGCACACGAACAAGATACAGTAAAACCTGTCTTAGTGACCACCTCTATTATGCAAGCAAGCTGTGTTTAGCAAGCAGTCAATCAGTTCCCAAGAAAGGCAAATGTGTTAAAATTTCACCTTTACTAAGCAAGCACATTTAGGTCATCCCTTAGGCGCTTGCTTAATACAGGTTGGACTGCATTCAGTTAATAACATTATTAAACCAATATTATGCAGTAAAATTGTGTGTACAAGGTGAATGCATTATATGTAGCTAAAATAAATGATGAGACGGTATCGAACATCCACTTGTTTATTTGAAGCAAACATTAGAAAATACAAGAAAAGCCGTAGTTAAATCCACAAAATGGGTGAGTTATCCCAGTTTTGATATTTCAGCGGCTCACACGGTATGGTGTGTGGACAGCGTGCCAGTTGGTGACAACAACTACGTTATGGTGTACAACGCTTATGATTCATCCGTTGATGACACTAATACCTATCGCTTCTCATGCTTTGTGAGTATCATGATGTTAATACCCGTGTAAACCCCATTTTATCATATGACGTTGCGCCTGAGAATGTTATAACGTCATTAATTACATACTTACTATAGGAAAATTACATTAGAATCTTTCAATACGGTCTCATTTTTTTGCTATTTTGATGGCACAGTCACCTGACGGGGCCAAAAATCCATATAATATGGATGTTTGGCACTGGCTTTCCATATTGGCACTGCTCCACTCTGTAACTATAGCAATAGAACGTTAATACCGTACTCCATAAGTTTCAGAATGGCCGCAGAAAAATCACTTGATGCAATGTCAACGCGACTTCTGGACCTAGACAGAGCGATAGAAGACAGTGATAACAATAAATTTTGAGAAAAGTCTGATATTTCGTGGCAAGCATGAAAAATGAAAAACAAAATACTTTTTAAAGAAGTTCACTCACGATTGGGAAGCATTGGGAAGGACGATGCCTTCAAGCACAGCAGGGATGTCCCAACATTTGAAACAATAAGGTCTTGCCAACAACCTTCAACGAACAGATCCCTTCACTTCTGAAATAGTGGAAATTGTGCGGAAGAAATCTGTGGGAGGAAATAGTTTCTAGGGAAATATGTCCCCAAAAATTGTCTTGTATTTTAACGTAAACAACCACCGAGATCGACTGCTACACACGCAATCGATTATGCAGTAGCTTGATGAATGACACTAAGAGCCTTTAAAATTAAAATGGTCTTCAAATAAGCACAAAACATTCTGTAAAATACCCTAAAAAGCATGCTTTGAACTGCAGAACTTCTGTATTTAAAATTGCGATTTGTTTTTGTTTTGACCCTTACTTGCGTCGTCACTTGTGACATAATTTGCTGCGCACTACTATGTTACTGTATTACCGGGAGCATGGTTAGTGTAGGCCTACTGATAAGTTATATAATTTAAAAGGAATTTCTTTTTTTTTTTCGGAGGATACCGAAAATATTTGATCTCGCGGGTATCCTCAACACACTCGACAACCTTTAAAAAGTAAATGTTCTCTTTGTCTTCATTTCTTCACGTTGCAATATAACTATGCTATATAAATGATGTAATAAAGAGGTTAAGATATGGTGAAGGTGTGCCTCTAAGTCATATTGGCACCGGAAGTCATATTGGCCCTCGGGCTAAAGCCCTCGGGCCAATATGAGATACCGGTGCCATTATGACTTAGAGGCACACCTTTACCATATAATAACCTCTATTTATCATATGACGTCGTTAATATGCAGTGGATAACGCCGTGTAATAAAAATCATATGACCACACGTGTAATAACACTTTGGCGGGAGTAAGTAACGTCATGACGACGTCCATGTCAACAAAGCATTTTTTCGTAGAAAAATTTTCAAATTAAAAGGCGATAAAATCCACTTTAAAGTAGTCATATGATAAAGAGAATCTTACACTCATGGTAATCCAACAGTTAAAATAGTTCCTGGGTAAATATGCAAATTAGTTAGAAGCGCCCCATAACGTTACACGTACGACGTCCTTAACGACGTCGCGTTTACTAATGGCGGGACATTGACTTTTTTGTATAAAATTTTTGAATTAAATGCGTTTCAATTTTCATATAATAAGTAGAATCTAGCATTCGTGCTCATGTACGAGATTACTGAATTCATTAAACTCGTTGAGAAAAAGGGATAATATGCTCGGCGAAGCCTCACATTTTATCCATTTTCTTCAAATAGTTTAATCAATTCAATTAAGAAATGAAATTTATTTTTCTGCAGTTCATGGAAGTATGAACGCAGTGGGTCGCGTGCTAAGTAAATGAACCCCGAAGGGGTTCATGTAAACTTTGCTAGCGACCCACTGTCGTTCAAACTTTCATGAAAAGCAGAAAAATTAAGTTTATTTTTTATATTTACATTATTTGTACCTCATCACTGGGCGAAAAAGGCTTGTAGGGCAAACTTTTAAAGCTGAAAAACATTTACACGCTGTTTTTTCTATAAAGAGCGGAGCAGCGTTGACGTCATCAAAGCCCGTAGAGAACAATGGTTTAAAATGACGTCACTTAACGTCACTGAAAATCATGTGATCCGATGCGTTCATGGAAGTATGAACGCAATTATTTTCTATAGGTTTACATTAGACTTTACACTGGAAATGTAAATATTAATACATGAACACGCCTCTATTTATATAATGAAATAAGGGGTTTATAATTGTATTCATTCATTATGCTAGCAAGTCCCCTCTATACAGAGAAACTGGGGTTTACAGGGGTAAAATATTTTGCGTATTTCTACTCCAATGCATAGGCTATGGGTACTCGATAGAACCGCCTTAATGAGGCAGTCCTAACGAGTACCCACAACCTATGCTAAGCGTGCACGATTGAGCGTCTGAAAAGTATCCATTTTGGAGATTTGAAAGAATGCACTAAGTCACACGAGTGTGTAATCATATACTTATTTCTTTTTAAATGTTCATAATATAGACTGAACTGTGTGTTTCTGTTGACCATCCATAGTACATGTAAGCCAGATATAGCGATGGTCCTCTCATCACGTGAACAAGTTCGTGAAATAAACCCCACTTTATATAGAGAAGACTGGGGTTTATGGGTTAATGGGGGGGGGGGGGTAACATTACTTTCCTTATTTCTGTTCCAAGACATAGGTTGTGCATACTCGTTAGAACCGCCTCAATGAGGCGGTTCTAACGAGCACCCAAAACCAATGTTTGTAAGTATATATAAGAACAAGAGGGCCATGATGGCCCTGGATCGCTGACCTGATCCATAGTGTAACAAGTGGGCCCCAGGGAGGGCCATTATTGGCCCAAGGGCTTTAATGTGCATAATGTTGAGGGAGGTCTTAAAGGTGAAGCTTCATACCAAACACCAACAAAGGCTATAATTTGGACAATTTTGGCAAAGGTCCACTAGATGAAGCTACACACCAAATATCAAAGACCTGGGCCTTGCAGTTTCATAGTAGAAGGGTTTTATAAAGATATTCCCTACATAAGCCTATGCACCAGGGCTATATAAGTCTATGTAAAATCAAAGGGCCCCGGGGTGGGAACATTTGTGGCCCCAGGGCTATAATTTGAACAATCTTGGTAGAGGTCCACTAGATGAAGCTCCATACCAAATATCAAAGACCTGGGCCTTGCAGTTTCAGAGAAGAAGGTGTTTAAAAATTTCCCTTTTATAAGTCTATGTAAAACCAAAGGGTCTCTGGCCGGCGACATTTTTGGCCCCAGGGCTATCATTTGAACAATTTTGGTAGAGGTTCACTAAATGATGCTTCATACCAAATATCAAAGACCTGGGCCTTCTGGTTTCAGACGAGAAGATTTTTAAATGTTTTCCCTATAAAAGCCTTTGTAAAACCAGTGGGCCCTGGCGCAGGGGCGTTTTTGGTCCCAGGGCTATAATTTGAACAATCTTGGTAGCGGTCCACTTGACGAAGCTACTTACCAAATATCAAAGACCTGGGCCTTCTGGTTTCAGACAAGAAGATTTTTAAAGGTTTTCCCAATATAAGCCTATGCAAAAACCAGTGGGCTCCGGGGCGGGGCCGGTTTTGGCCCCAGGGCTATAATTTGAACAATCTTGGTAGAGGTCCTTTAGATGAAGCTTCATACCAAATATCAAAGACCTGGGTCTTCAGGTTTCAGGCAAGAAGATTTTTAAAGGTTTTCCATATATAAGCCTATGTAAAACAGTGGGCCCCGGGGCGGAGCTGTTTTTGGCACCAGGGCTATAATTTGAACAATCTTGGTTGCAGTCCACTAGACGAAGCTACATACCAAATATCAAAGACCTGTTAAACCAGTGGGCCCCGGGGCGGGTACGTTTTTGGCCTCAGGGCTATTTATCCATCCACTGGTTAAGCAGAAGCTCTGGTGGCCATTTTGTTCACCCAGGCGGAACAGTATGAGCAATTTTGGTAGAGGGTCACCAAAGGAACATTCCTGTGAAATAATTTCAAAATCCATCCACTGGTTAAGGAGAAGAAGTCGTTTAAAGGTTTTTTCTATTTTTAGCTCTGGCGGCCATTTTGTCTAACCGAGCGGAACGGTATGAGCAATTTTGGTAGAGGTTCACCAAAGGAACATTCCTGTGAAATAATTTCAAAATCCATCCACTGATTAAGGTGAAGAAGTCGTTTAAATGTTTTTCTATTTTTAGCTCTGGTGGCCATTTTGTTCACCCGAGCGGAACAGTTTGAGCAAAGTTCGTAGAGGGTTACCTAAGGAACATTCCAGTGAAATAATTTCAAAATCCATCCACCGGTTAAAGCGAAAAAGTCGTTTAAAGGTTATTCTTTTTTTAGCTCTGGCGGCCATCTTGTTCATCCGAGCGGAACGGTTTGAGCAATTTTGGTAGAGGGTTACCCAAGAAACATTCCTATGAAGTAATTTTAAAATCCATCCACTAGTTCAGGAGAAGAAGTCGTTTAAATGTTTTTCTATATTTAGCCCTGGTGGCCATCTTGTTCATCCGAGCGGAACGGTTTGAGCATTTTTGGTAGAGGGTCACTCAAGGAACATTCCTGTGAAGTAATTTTGAAATCCATCCACTGGTTAAGGAGAAGATGTCCTTTAAAGGTTTTTCTATTTTTAGCTCTGGCGGCCATTTTGTTCATCCGAGCGGAACGGTTTGAGCAATTTTAGTAGGGGGGCACCCAAGGAACATTCCTGTGAATTGATTTCAAAATCCATCCACTGGTTAAAGAGAAGAAGTTGCTTAAAAGTTTTTCTATTTTTAACTCTGACGGCCATTTGATTTGCCCGAGCGGAACGGTTTGAGAAATTTTGGTAGAAGGTCATCCAAGGAACATTCGTGTGAAATAATTTTAAAATCCATCCACTGGTTAAGCAGGAGAAGTCATTTAAATGTTTTTCTATTTTTAGATCTGGTGGCCATCTTGTTCACCCGAACGGAACAGTTTGAGCAATTTTGGTAGAGGATCACCCATCGAGCATTCCTGTGAAATTAGATCAAAATCTGTCCAGCAGTTTTATTTCGAAGTTAATTCGATTCGCTAGAGTGCCTAGTCATGTATCCGACTTCAACACTCGTAATAAATTATTAACCGCTAAACTTCTTAATCAGGGGTATCGGTATCATAAACTACATAAAGCCTTTTCTAAGTTTTATAGATGTCATTCTGATTTGGTTTCAAAATTCAATGTTGGACTTAAAACACTTCTGCTACAAGGCCTATCGGAACCCGAATTCTATGGTGACTTAGTATATAAATTTAGAAGAATACATGCCTGTAATGACTTTAGTACCCAATTTCGTAAAATCGTTCGTCGATATATAAAGATTGGGTACAACATCAATATTATAAAACAGACTGCATGCATGGTGGTTAACCCAATCATGGTTTGCAACTTTGCTTCCCTCTTTGATTGCACACCGGTGGGTCGGACTTAAGATTATATGACGGTTCCAGCGTAAAAACATAAATGGAATTTTATTTTATTTAAGTATTCTTTATGTTGGTTGGCGCCTGATGCTCCGTCTTTGGTCGGGCCCCTCGGAGTCTAACATTGGGTTTTTCTTTGCTCCAGCAATTCTGTTGTTGTATGCTGTCGAGTCCTCAACCTTGTTTCATATCTGTAGTTTTTTGATTTGTATGTTCTCGGAGATGTTACACTGATGAGTTAGGAAGCCTTCATGCGGACTAAACAAAATTAGTGTATACCGCGACAGAGGTAAGGGCGAGGATTATGGCCATGTAAAATCGAGTTAAGCCCCCCAGTGGAATTCTTTCCACTGACAGTTCCAAGGCGGCTCTTCTGTGGCGGTTTATTAATGTTGTTTGTTGTTTCTATTTACTGTGTGTATCACTTGTGTCTTTTTATTTGGATGGCCATCTGGCCATTTTGTGGGAAAGTAACTGTCCTTATGGCCATCCTTTGTTTAGGTTTCCATTATGGTCTGGTCGCTTCATGTTTGTGTTTCTTTCCCTTTGGTGTCTTTGGTGGGTGGAGTAAGTTAATTGTATCGATTCCTGATCTTTGTTTTACTTCTACTTGGAGAAGAAGTTGTTTAAAGCAAAAGTTGACGACGGACACACGGACGACGGACGACGGACAAAGACCGATCCCAAAAGCTCACCTTGAGCCGTGCTCACGTAAGCTAAAAATATCACAAATAGTCATCAGAAAAATTGCCCTTTTTAGGTTTGCAAAAATGTACATTATCATACGGATGTGTTATCGTAATGTGTTTTTCCACGTGTTTGTTATACACTGGTTGAATATGACCTCATAAGGTTTACATCACAGCACGTTAGGTGACGTCACTAAACTTCGCACCATTGTCATCGGACGAGGGCAACTGAAGTGTCTGCATTATTAAAAAATCCAGAATGAAAGGTATGCAAGAAAAGAATCTTACATGGGTGTGAGGGGTGGAGAGAAAATCCGTTCCTCTGGATCACAGTCCGGCGTCACTCGGCAAGCCTCGTAATGCCGGACTTTGACCCTCGGAACGGATTTTTCTATCCATCCCTTACACCCATATAAAATTCGTATAATCTCAGGAGTGTGTGAAATTTTAACTTGCCCTCAATTCCATTGATGTGACGTGTGTTATAACAGAAGCATCGTTAGCTTAACAAACTCTTTAGGTAGAATATAAGAATCTTACACGAGGCTTGTCAAGTGATGCCGGGCTGTGATCCCGAGGGACGGATTTTCTATCCACCCCTCACACCCATGTTAGATTCTTTTTCTTGTATACATTTTATTTCTGAGCGTGGATATTTAATAATGAAGTCACTTCGGTTACCGCTGTCCGCCACATTGTGATGACAATGGTTTGATTTTATTAATGTCACGTAACGTGCTGTGACGTCAACCTTAACGACAGCATATCGTACATATCAAACACGTGATCACGTGAACAAGTCCGTGAAATGAAAATCCCTCTAAACCCCACTTTATATAGAGAAAACTGCGGTTTACGGTGCTATACAAATTATTTTCTTATTCCTGCTCCAAGAAATATACAGGTTGTGGGTACTCGTTAGAACCAGCCTCAATGAGACAATTCTAACGAGCACCCACAACTATTAATAAGACAAATATCACGGATATTCATGGGAAAAGTAGCCATTTTGGAGATATGAATAGATGCATAATGTCGCACGGGTGAGTTATCGTGATGTGAGAATATTTTCGTCCTGATTAAGAACACCGGGGTAAGAACAGAATTTCTATCACAGGCTGAAACCACGGATTTCCTTATCTGGTGAGCAAGAATGTCTAATGTTCTGTTGTTTTTTTAATGTCAAATATTCTTTTTTTTTTTTTTTTTTTTTCTTTTCGCTGAAACCTTACATGTTATTTCGCTTCTGAATGTTTTTTTCGCCAAAATATTTGCGTATTCGCCATATTTGACAATCACAGTTTAGCGATATATTAAAGAGCGACGTCGTTGGTTTTGAACAACTGGTCTCTGATCCACCTAGAAATGTCGAATTGTATACAAATTAAAATATTTTGAAACACGCAAAAAAAAAAAAAAAAAAAAAAAAAACGAGCAAAGAACCAAAACAAAACAAAGCAGGCAAACAAGTCATTAGGCAAACATGTGCGTGCGAAATAATGGCGTCCAACATGGTCAGAAATGACACATTTTAGGTAAAAAAATACTTATATCGTTCTTGTTTATTCTTTAAACATAGATTGTGGCTACTCGTTAACGTTAGAACCGCCTCGTTGAGGCGAGTCTATCGAGTACCCACAACCTATGTCTTGGATCAGGAATAAGAAAAATAATGTGTACCCCTGTAACCCCAGTTTTCTCTATATAAAGTGGGGTCATTACGATAACATACCCGTGTGCCATAGTGCATTTTATCACATCTCCAAAATGACTACGTTTTGATGAAAATCCGAGACATTTTTCTTATTTATACTGCAAACATAGGTTATGGGTGCTCGTTAGAACCGCCTCATTGAGGCGGTTCTAACGAGTACCCACAACCTATGTCTTGGAGCAAAAATAAGAAAATAATGTTTACCCCCGTAAATCCCAGTTTTCTATATACAAAATGGGTTGTTAGGGGGTGTTCAATTCACGGACTTGTTCACGTGATGGTTTAGGAGTGTGTTCATTTCACGGACTTGTTAACGTGGTGTTGAGAAATAAAACAACAAGCAATTTTGGTTAGTCAGATTAAATATTTTCAGTCAGTTAGTCCCCTTCACTATATGATACACAAAATAGAAGTGAAGGCAATGATCAGGAATCGATACAATTAACCCACAGCTCCCATCAGAGATACCGAAGGGAATTTGTGATACGCATGTGTGTGTAAAGGGGCGATACCACCTGATCTCTGGTGGAGAAAAAGGAACGGTTCTCCTGCATAGCCTTTTTATGGACACATTGTTAAAAATACAACTTATTTGGAAATGTCGAGGACAACTGCTAAAACATAAAATAAAAAAGAAAAGAAATAAAAAAAAAGACAAAACAAAAAAGAAACAGGAACAGTTTCACTTCATTCAATGCTGTACGGTTTTATGAATACACTGCGTACTGATTGAAACCTTAAGCGTTAGATAGCAAATGCTCATTTCAAAATTTGGCCTTGACTCATTGCTGAGTCAACTTCCATCGCCATATCTTTTAGTTGGCGACTTCAATGGTCACAATATTCTATGGGGCTGTAAAGATATCTATATCAGAGGAGCACGTGTTGAATATTTTATTGCAAAGAGCGATCTATGCTTGATGAATGATAAATCTTATACTTACCTTCACCCTGCGACAGGTCATTTATCTTCTTTAGATCTCTCTTTGTGTCACCCATCTCTATTCTTGGACTATGACTGGTCTGTTCATGATGATCAGTGCGGAAGTGATCACTTCCATGTTATAATTGAGAGCGTAAACGAACCCGATGAGGACTGTAACCAGAAATGGAAAATGAATAAAGCCGACTGGGAATTATTCCATAATTTATGTGAAGAAGAGTTATCAGTTGATCACTTTAATGAAACATCCGACATTGTTTCTGATTTCACAGATACACTTATTAATATATCAGAACAATGCATTCCAAAGACCTCCACAAATACTAAGAAAAGCAAGCCTTGGTTTAATATTGACTGTAAAGAAGCTATTAAAAAGCGTAAACAGGCTCAAAAATAAGTTCTGCAAAAGTCCCACTTCAGAAAAGCTAAACGACGTTAAAGTTTTTAGAGCTAAAGCTCGGCGAACAATCCGAGCTTCCAAACGAAAGTCATGGAGAGAATATGTCTCCAAATTGAACTACAAAACCCCCATTATAAAGGTTTGGGATATGGTACGAAAAATTTCAGGAAAAACAAAGTCCCCTAGTTTTACACATTTAAATACTGGTTTTGACACAAAATCTTCAACTAAAAAAGATATTTCAGATACTCTTGGTAGCACATTTTTGAGTAATTCATCACCGCGAAATTATTCTGACACTTTTAGAAATTTCCAAAAGGACCAAGAGAAGAGAAATCTAAACTTCAAATCCCACAATCACGAAGAATACAACAAACCTTTTAACTTATCCGAACTAGTGGAAGCCATTGAAAAATCACACGATACAGCAACCGGCCCCGATGAAATTCATTATCAGATGCTTAAGCATCTGCCAAAAAGTTCTCTTTCAACACTTTTAGATATCTTTAATAATATTTGGGAAACTGGGGTCTGTCCTGAGAGCTGGCGTTTTGCTACAGTTGTACCAATTCCAAAACCAGGGAAAGATCATGCAGAACCTACGAAATATCGACCGATAGCTTTGATGAGTTGTGTGTGTAAAACATTGGAGAGAATGATAAACAAGAGATTAGTCTGGTACTTAGAGTCCAACAACCTCATTCCAGAATATCAGTCAGGTTTTCGTTCGGAACGTAGTACCAGCGACAATTTAATAAGACTAGAAACATTTATACGAGATACTTTTATTAACAAAGAACACATAGTAGCTGTCTTTTTCGACTTGGAGAAAGCATATGATACCACATGGCGTTATGGAATATTGAGCGATCTCCATAACCTCGGCTTAAGGGGAAAACCTCCCAGTTTTATTCAAAGTTTTTTAGGTGAGCGGGTATTTCAAGTCCGCGTGGGATCTACCCTGTCAGATCTCTATGCACAAGAGCAGGGTGTCACACAAGGTAGTATTCTCTCAACTACGCTATTTAACATCAAAATAAATAATAGTGTACAATGTTTGGACGACAAAACAGACTGTTCATTGTATGTTGATGATTTTTGTATATGTTACCGTTCAAAAAACATGAAAACAATTGTACGAAAGTTACAACAAAATTTAAAACGAATAGAAGAATGGACTGATAAAAATGGTTTCAAGTTCTCCAAGTCGAAAACGCAGTGTGTTCATTTTTATAAACTACGGAGGAAATACGAACATCCTTCCCTGTTTTTGAAGAAGCCAAATTTCTTGGGTCATATTTGATCAAAAGTTATCTTTAATTCCCCATATTAAATATCGTAAAGCGAAATGCTTAAATGCTTTGAATCTTTGAATCGTTTGAAAGTTTTAGCTCATACAAGTTGGGGAGCAGATCGGTATACTTTATTACATCTTTACCGGTATTTAATACAATCTAAATTAGATTATGGGTCTGTTGTTTATGGTTCTGCCAGAAAGTCATATTTAAAATCATTGGATACTATCCATCACCAAGGCCTTCGTCTGGCTATGGGGGCCTTCCGTACTTCTCCAGTATTAAGCCTTTATGTGGAAGCAGGTGAACCATATTTAACTTCGCGCAGAGAGAAACTTTCTCTTCAGTACGCTATCAGACTTGCTGCTAATCCATCTAACCCGGCATTCCAAATTTCATTTCCACCTGAATTTGTAGATAAGTATGAAACTAAACCCACAGCAATCAAACCGTTTGGATTACGAATTTTACCACTGCTAGAAAATTCAGGTATCGACCTTAAAAATATTCAAAAACATGAAACGGCCGAAGTTCCATCTTGGTGTATTAAAAACCCTTCTATTCTGTTTGACTTACATGATGGTAAAAATCCGAATCAAACCCATTGCTACTCAAACAAAACTTTCAAGTACTGCAGTCACGTTATCATGATTACCAGCAAGTCTATACTGATGGTTCAAAAGAAGGAGATAAAGTTGGTTGTGCGTATGCTTCTAAAGATACGCACCAAACCTTGCGCCTTCCAGATGGTTCATCTATTTTTACAGCTGAAGCCAAAGCAATAGACCTAGCTTTACATTTTATCAGTTCTTCAACAGTTCAAAAAGTAATTATACTTTCTGATTCACTTTCTGTGCTGAAGGCTTTAGACCATTCATCATCTAAAAATCCTCAAATACAAAAATCGATCGAAAAACATCATGAAATTTCTAAAACACACCAAATCTTGTTTTGTTAGCTTCCGAGCCATATTGGCATCGTCGGCAATGAGTGTGCTGACAAGAAAGCAAAGGAATCGCTCAATCTTGATCCGTCTGTTTTTAAAATTCCTTTTAATAATTTTAAACCATTTATAAACAGATACATCTTGTCGAAATTGCAAGATGCATGGGACCATGAAATAAATTACAAACTCCATGCCATTAAACCTGTCGTTGGAACAAAAGGCTCTCCTCCACAGTTTTCCAGGAAAGAGGATGTAGTAATAACGCGACTGCAAATTGGCCATACTAGAGTTACTCATTCTTATATTTTGAATGGTGATGATCAGCCTTCTTGTGTAGGATGTGATCAGCCATTCACTGTTAAACATATCTTAATTGAATGTGTAGACTTTTCACAGTCCCGTGACTTATACTTCAAAGCTGACACTTTGCAACAATTGTTTCAAGATGTACCTGTTGATAATATTATTTTATTCTTAAAAGATATTGGACTTTTTCATAAGATTTAACTCTTTCAGATTTTTATACATATCATACTTACTTTTTTACTTTAAATATCCTCATAATTCTTCATGCCATTTAACCATTAACCGCTTGACGATTATGACCCATAAAGAGGGTTGACGCGTCGTTAAACACGAAATCATCATCATCATCAAAAGTTGGCGGTGTCAGCCTGAACTTGTTTTGCTGATTGTGAAGAACCTGATCATACGCCACAGAATGTGGCATGCTTTGTTTGCCATTGTCTCATTTCATTACGATAACACAGCCGTGTGACATAGAACATGTTTTTCACACCTCTAAAATGGCTACTTTTCTGATGAAAATCTGTGATATTTTTTTCTTAATTTAAGTGTCCACAAAAGTTGTGGATGCTCGTTTGAACCGTCTCACTGAAGCGGTTCTACGTGCCCATAACTTATGTCTTTGAGCAGAAATATAATGTATATCGTAAACCCCAGTTTTATCTGTATAAAGTGTGGTTTATTGGGTGCTCATTTCACGTGATCTTGGGGCTTTCCCGTCCAAAATGGGCTTTTTTTAGGTCGGCCAACGATAGCCCCTGATAGTTAGTGTAGCCCATCGGGGCTTGAAGAAATAGATGGGTTGCATGATGCTTCCACGCAGACGATTTGCTTTAACATATCGCTTAAACCGACCCGCACACGAGTACTGGTAAACCGCTTAGAGGATCTACGCTTGCCCAGGCAAAGCGGTGCGAGTTTGCCGGTCCATGCTATTTGTTTCATTGGGCGGCAGGTCTTGAGATGTCATTTCATCTCAGTGTTGGGTAAAAGTCCAACAAAATTGGAAGCAACGTCTCCAAAATGACCTTTACAGTGTTGTCGGCGACGTTAAACCTCAAATCAAACAAAACAATAGTTACTGCAGAAAGATGTTTGAGGCAAAATGTATCTTTCAGGGTAAGCCGTTCAAAACTAATGATCTCGTTAGTTTACGAATCGCTAATCTCGCCCCCACCCATCGGAGCCTGAAGAAATAGATTAGCCGCATGATGTTTCCACCCAGAGCTGTAACCGACCGCACACAAGTACTGGTAAACCGCTTAGCGGATCTAAGCCTGCGCAGGCAAAGCGTCCATGTTTATAAATCCTATTGGTTTCTTTGGGCGACAGAGCTTGAGATGTCATTTTCATCTCAGTATCGGGTAAAAGAAGCAACGGCTCCAAAATGGTAAATACAGTGCTGACGGGGACGATAAGCCTCAAATCAAACAAACATACGAATCGCTAAAATCTTTGGTTCATTAAAAATTGCATAAACACTAATATTTTGGCTGGATAAATGTGAGTACATGTACATTACGTGAACAGGTCCGTGAAATGAACGACCCCTAACGCCCCACTTTATATAGAGAAAACTGGGGTTTACGGGGATAAACATTATTTTTCTCATCACGAAAACACGCCTATATAATTTTAACCCCCTTGAACCCCACTTTTATATAGTAACACTGGGGTTTCCGGGGGTAAACCTTATTTTTCTTATTTCTGCTCTAAAATATAGATTGTGGGTACTCGTTAGAACCGCCTCGATGAGGCGGTTCTAACGAGTGCCCACAATCTATATTTGGAGCATAAAAAAGAAAAATATCACAATTTTTCATCTTAAAATTTTCATTTTTTCGGCGATAAAGGTGGCAATTTATCTGTATAGGCGTGTTTGCGTAATGTTATTTTTACTCCAAGACATAGGCTGTGGGTACTCGTTAGAACCGCCTCAACCTATGTTTGTAGTAGAAATAAGAAAAATATCATGTAATTTCATCCGAAAAGTAGCCATTTTGGAGATGTGAAAAATGCACTATGTCGCACGGGTATGTTAGCATAATGAGCTTGCAAATACAGACGCTACTCGTTAGCACCGCCTTGATGAGGCGGTTCTAACGAGTACCCACAATCTATATTTTGAGCAGAAATAAGAAAAATATCACATTTTTCATCTAATTTTTGTCGGCGGTAAAGTTTACAATGCCTTTGTATAGGCGTGTTTTCGTAATGTAACTGTCCCAGCAAGTACAATGTAAATTGCGAGACAAATGCGAGTAGCGTAGCCACAATATTTTAGAACAGAAATAAGAAAAATAAGGTTAACCCCTGTAAACCCCAGTTTTACAATATAAAAGTTGGGTGCAAGGGGGTCAAAATTATATGGGCGTGTTTTCGTGGTGACAATTTGATCACTAGCGAGCTCGTTAAGTAAACGATGCTTTGAAAAGCTGGGCCCAAGTTTTTGGTTGAATTTAGGTTCAACGTCCCCGTCAACAATATTTAGGACATTTTGGAGACGCTGTTTCTAATTTTGTGGGACTTTTACCCGACACTGAGATAAAATCATATCTCAAGCCCTGCCGCATAATGAAACATAAGGCTTATGGACCTAGGTGTTTTTGAGGTTATGATAAAGGTATGCATGAGCGGTATATATGATATTCTTCTTATTTTTTTTCATTACCAAACCACGCCTATACAAATACATTGTAATTAATTTCAGACGAAAATTTTCGCTATTTTTCTTATTTCTGCTCTTAACATAAATTGTGGATACGACTACAAACAATCCGTATTTTTGAGCAGAAACAAGAAAAATAATGAATACCCTGCAAACCCATGTTTTACTATATAAAAATGGGGTTGGAGGGGGTCAAAATCATATAGGCGTGTTTTCATGATGGCACTATTTTGCTAATGATTTCCCAGGGTAATGCGATATGGGATAGGATATATCGGACAAGGTCAGAAAACATAGATATTTAAACAGGGCGTTTGTCCCACTGGAATGATAATAACAAAGCCTCCCAATGAAAGATTACATGTGTAACTTTGCTTTAAATTAAATAAAACTGCTATAATAATAATAATAATAATAATAATAATAATAATAATAATAATAATAATAATAATAATAATAATAATATTTAACAGTGTGTAAGTGCTGACAGTAGACATGCTTCAGTGACCCCCGAGAACTGTAAGAAGGACCAGACGCCATTCTATGTTCCAGTAGATAACTCACAAGAACAAGTTGGTGCGACACTTAATATGACAGGGGAAGCAAGTAAGAAATTTGTTTTAAGAGCTACAAATATTTTCTGCAACTAATTAAGTTCCTGTTGAGTTCCAATAACGATTTCTATATATTTAAATACAGTATCTGCGCGTTTTCATCCACAAACAAATCTGTGTAATTATAAATAAAACAGGCTTTACTACGGAACCCGGGAAGGGACATGTTTTTTTTTATAAGTTGTGCGCACAAGCTAATATCTTGTTCACACAACTTCCCAAGATCTATGTTGTGCAAACAAGATAATATATTGTGCGAACAAGATATTATCTTGTGCGCACAAGATAATGTGTTGTCCGCACAAGATAAATTATGTTTTCTGCACAAGATAACATTCCGTGTGTCTTGAAAGGTGACATCTAACTATGGTCAGGACAAGAACACACCATTTCGAGATAATGGTATAGTCCATTTTCCCTAATAATGGTAATTTACTATATACAATGTCAGAATTTGTTTCTTTACAAAGCTCTAAAGATGCCGTTTGAAACCAATTCAAAATTAATAGTTTGAGAATTGGTATTCATTTCGCAGGCATTTTAACGTGTTGTGAAGAGCAGGTATGCTTTGAAACATTACGGAATAATGCCTATACAAATACATTGTAACCTTCATCACCGAAAAAATGGAAATTGTAAGATGATTTTTTTTTATATTTTTCTTATTTCTGCTCAAAATATAGATTGTGGGTACAATGTGAAAAATAAGGTTTACCCCTGTAAACCCCAGTTTTACTATATAAAAGTGGGGTTCAAGGGGGTCAAAATTATATAGGCGTGTTTTCGTGATGAATGCCTGTTCTTTGGTTGAATGAAGGACTAAAGCTAATATTTTGCAGCTTGCATGATATGATCATTTACCATAAAGAATCATGAATGATAGTTATCATTTATGTCCACTTGATGAGCATTTTTAATAAACAAATAATTTCTACCTTATACGATAAATGCAAAAGGAAGCGGAGGGCTTAAACTTTGTTAATTTATGTTTTAATTAAACTCCACTTATTTCCAAATTTCAGACTTTTGTCGTAAGTAGAATTTACTTTTTCCTTCCTTTTGCCTGGAAATTACAATAATCACAGAGGATCTTACATAAGTGTTCGTGTATTATTGAATTTATTGAACGAGTTGAGGAAAAGGGACAAAATGCGAAGCTGTGCCGAGCATTTTATCCCCTTTATTCAACGAGTCTTCGCTGTGCTGCATACACAGAGGATCTTACATGATTGTACATGTATTATTGAATTTATTTAACGAGCTGAGGAAAGGTGTAACAAGCGGGGCTTTGCCGAGCATTTTATCCCTTTTCTTCAATGAGTTTAATAAATTCGACTTATCATATGACATTTAAAATGCATTTTATTCGCGATTGGTTAACAAAAATGTAAATATTCCGCCAGTAGTAAATCCTAAGCCGTTAA
Organism: Lucinisca nassula; assembly: GCA_963580285.1. Classification (NCBI taxonomy): domain Eukaryota; kingdom Metazoa; phylum Mollusca; class Bivalvia; order Lucinida; family Lucinidae; genus Lucinisca; species Lucinisca nassula. The sequence continues at coordinate 79,407,727 of OY757015.1, read as the reverse complement.
GGACGTCGTAAATGTAACGTTACGGGGCGTATCTAAATAATTTGCATATTTAACCCAATAGTGGAGTAACGAATTTATTACATGGCTTTATTACTCTCTCAGACGCAACATCATATGATGAGATCACAATAAAAGTAAAGACAGGCATACGCTAACTAGACGTAATATGATCTCTTTTGTAGAAAGTGTAATGTATCACTAAAGCATCCTTTTCAAAAACTTTCTGTCGTCTGTCAACTTGTTTGTAGGGATCTACTCATGTGGAGAGAAATCTTTGAAAAGACACCATCTTAGTATACAGAAAGACAAACAGACATAAGTTCTGAATATTTGGATCCTTACGAAGCAAAGAATACACCAAATAAACGAAAATAGCAGACTCGGTTTTATTGAGTCGTCTGTCCATGACCAGTACTGAAATGTGCATCACCGGCCACGCCCTCTAGCACCGGCTTAAGCAGAAATCTATTTTTGAAATGATTCTAAATGAACTCAATGATCGAAGAGGACTTTTCCGGCCGCCACACGGTACAACACAAAGTCCCAATCTTTGCTGTACTTGTGAAAAAGTCAGATTTATACGTGAACCCAGTCTCAGCTGATAAGAACAGACGAAGCATGCTTTAAAAATACAGTAACATTCCGCTATTAAGACCACCTAAACTTAAGACTAATTCTGCTCTAAAAAACTTATTTTGAAGGCTGCACTTAATCTTTCTTTGTGTTTTCTGCCAAAAATGTCCAATGGTCGGGAACCAACCTTGGGACTGTTCAAAAGTGGTCTTTAAGACCACTTTTGACCAGTCCAAAAGGTGGTTTTAATATAGGAATTTTCTGTACATAAAGTGTTTGTCAAGATGGGAAATGGGTGAAATAAACGACGGTTTTATGATAGCTGTCCATCTAGACGCTAACGCAGTTAATATGGTAGGTACTAGTACTTAATGTTTTTTGTGACATAAGACGGGATGGAATAAAGTTAAATGATGAATCCAGGGAGCACTACAATCACAAGACGTACATGTACCACAATCTTGGCACTAGGAGGAGGAATCAACTCACAACACAAGCGCGTAACAAGCGAAACAATGAACCATATTTTCTGAACAAGGATGATTAGCTCGCTATAAGCCCTAAACATCAAAAGCACAATAAAGTACGAACTGCAGAGGATCCTCGTTAATACGACAGTATTTGTTCCCTTTTATTGTGCCGTTATAAAGAATTTGCCGTTAGAAGGAATCCCATTGAGAAGTATGGTAGGTAAAAAGCCTTTCCCCCATTATTGCACCAAGAAACAAATGTTATAGACATTTGTTGGAATCGCGTTGGTGAGGCGATTCTAATAAATGTATATAGCATTTGTTTCTTGAAAAGTAGAAGTAAAACAAAGATCAGGAATCGATACAATTAACTTACTCCACCCACCAAAGACACCAAAGGGAAAGAAATACAAACATTAAGCGACCAGACCATAATGGAAACCTAAACAAAGGAAGGCCATAAGGACAGTTACTTTCCCACAAAATGGCCATATGGCCATCCAAAATTAAAAGACACAAGTGATACACACAGTAAGTAACAAACAACAACATAAATAAATCGCCACAGAAGAACCGCCTTGGAACGGTCAGTGGAAAGATTTCCACTGCGGGGCTTAAATCGATTTTACGTGGCCACAATCCTCGCCCTTACTTCCGTCGCGATTTAGACAAATAATTTGTTCAGTCCGCATGAAGGCCTCCTAACTCATCAGTGCAACATCTCCGTGAACACAAAAAAAATCAAAGAACCACAGAGGTGAGACAACGGTGAGGACTCGACAGCAAGAAACCACTGAAATGCGAGAGCAAAAGAAAACCAACAGTTAGACTCCGATGGACCCAACCAGAGACAGAGCATCAGGCACCAACCAACATAACCAAGAATTAGATCTCTCTAATTCTCAATAAGCCTTTACCTTGGAGCCGTCCTAGAATCTGAGGCCTGACCCACCGGCGTGCAATTAAAGAGGGAAGCAAAGTTGCCAACCGTGATTGGGTTAACTACCATGCATGCAGTCTGTCGTATAACATCCATGTTGTACCCAATCTTTTTATATCGAAGAATGATTTTACGAAATTGGGTGCTGAAGTCATTGCGGTTACATATTTTTCTGAATTTATATACTAAGTCACCATAAAATTCGGGTTCCGATAGACCTTGTTGCAGAAGAGATTTAAGTCCAATATTGAATTTTGAAATTAAATCAGAATGGCGTCTATAAAATTTTGAAAATGCTTTGCGTAGTTTATGGTACCGATAACCCTGATTAAGGAGTTTAGCCGTTAATAATTTATTACGGGTGTTGAAGTCAGTTACATGACTACACACTCTAGCAAATCGAATTAATTGCGAAATATAAACGCCATAGGATGGCGCACGAGGAACATCACCATCAAAAAAAGGAAAATTTGCAATCTCAAAATCAAAGTCATCGCGTTTATCATAAATTTTGCACGAAACAAACCCATCTACAATAGATAGATGTAAATCCAAAAACGGGGCCTCGGTATCAGAAGAATTTGCTTTATTTAATTGAAGTTCTGGGGGATAAATCTGACTGATCAAACCATCGAAATAGGTATTATCAATGTTTAACAAATCATCTAAATATCTAGAAGTGGAGCTAAAAGCTTCAATAATTTCAGATTGGTTATCAATGGAAAGCGACAACATGAAGTCTCTTTCATAACAATACAAGAACAGATCAGCCACAAGAGGTGCGCAATTCGTACCCATCGGAATACCCACAATTTGTCTAAATAACTTAGTACCGAATCTAATATAAATATTGTCAAGTAGAAAGGAGAGGGCATCACACACTTTCTGACATGACCAAAGTGTATAATTCTTATGCTCTTTAGAAGTGAAAAATGCATTTCTGACATTACATGCAAGATAGAGAGAGTCTTCTCTGTAAAAAGCCCATTCAATTAAATCATTAAGCTTTTCTTTTATAAGATTATGAGGAAGTGTAGTGTAAAGAGTGGAAAAATCGTAAGTAGACAGACTTGAAGCACGAAAATGTCTGGATTTCAATTTATTTAAAACCTCATTCGAATTTTTTATAGACCAAAACAGATTTCTTCCTGATCTTTCAAAGACTTTATCACAATATTTAATCACATGCGTTTGAATAGCAGTAAGACAGGAAGTTAATAATTTAGAAAGTTCAGTGAGAGTGCAAGAGCTAGAATTTGCAATAAACCGTGCTTTTTAAGGTCTTTTATGAAGTTTTGGTAACCAGTATAGCGTAGGAAGCTTGTCTTGGCCTTCGGTAACACACACAGCAAACTTGGTGGCTGAATGAAAAATATGTTTATCTACTATAACTCTCTCTTCAGCTTAAGGCTGAAGTTCATAGGCCTTAGTACCACCAAGCTCCTGCTTAAGCGTGTTAACATAGTGGCGCCGTCACACAACGACGACGTTGTTAGCGGCCTTGTCTGCAGGGGCCAAAACAAACTTCTTATGAAATTCTTGAATACCTAGCTTAAGATGACGTAAAGACGTCTTAGGCTTAGGAGGTAATAAGTAAGTATTTTGAAAATAGAAAGAAATGCGTTTATTCACTAGTTTTAAAATGCTTAGTTTCCAGTCCTTCAGGGCTTTATGCTCAACATACTCTCGCTTACACCATCGATTACCGAATTCATTCAAGGAAGCAGCGATTTCATCTCTACATTTACTGAAATCAATTTTAGAAGGAAACCGATATTTCGGTCCTTTAGAAATTATATTCCTTATCCTAGAATCAGGAATAATTTTCAAATTGCCAGTAATTACATGACCAGCAGCAGGATAGCAATACACTGAGTTTTTACAATCACATGTATCAGGAGTATTAGTATCAATATCAAGATCTGAAACAAGTTTATTAAAATTAAAAATGATAGATCTAACAGGTTTGTTATATTTATAGCAAATTATAGGTGTTTCAGTATTTTGAAAATAAGCAGGAATGGAAGAAATCATAGAGCTCTCACGGAAGATACTGGGTAAATCTATAAAATTCATACCCTTATTAATGAAGGATATTTTGAAGAAATGGCGTTTATGATTAATTTCAGAATCAATGTAAGGACGGAGAGTATGCTGAGTATAGCCTCTAGTTAAGAGAGCCGCATCATATAACTGATTAGAACTATCGTAGAATTTATTTGCCTCGGTGTCCAGAAGACGTAAAACAGAAACGGGTAATGAACTTAAAAATGAAAGCATAGAGTGGCGTCCATGATTTAATGATATAATAGACAGTCACTTAAGTCTAGTATTGTTTCGTTTAAACGCACGTAATTTACGTTTAAAGTTTCCATTTTTCCTGGTGCCGTGAGATCTAGTTCTGCGTTTTCGACATTCCAGGAGCGAGAAAATATCAAAGTCCGGCATTCTAGAAATATTACCCTCATGATAAATGTTGTCATTAAATCCCAGTGGAAAAGGGGTCTGTAAACATTTAATCCATTTCAGTTCAGCCTCATGTCTTTTTATAATTTTGAATCTAGATGTAGAATTTGCATCGTAATAAAGTTTTTCCACTGGTTGTATAACAATGTTATTTACAGAATGACCTGTACGTCGAAAGTGACGGTACAAGATAGTGTCAGTTTTCTTAGGCTTACTCATTCTACGATAATGCTCGTTCAATCTAGTTTTAAGCATGCGGTTAGTTTGACCGACGTATTAAATTATTATGAAGTATTAAATTACAAGACCCTTTCATGTCTATGGAATGGTTTTGTGCATTTGCAACCCGAAAGAAGTCCACGCCGCTCGGAATCGAGGCTAAACCTTGAGCTAAGAATTCATTCCAATAAAATTGTCGTTATAACGAGTTTTGCCGTTATAACGATAGTCGATATAAAGAGGATTGGCTCTACAACAATGCAACAATGAAATAGCAACACAAGAGCCAGTGCCTTACAACGGTTGGCAGCACAGGCCAACATGGGGCTGGGGCTTAAAATCTTTCACCGCCGGCAAATCTTTGTCAGTCTTGATAGCGCAGTGGTTAACGCGTTGGACTCATGATCGAGAGGTTGTGCGTTCGAGACCCCGACACCCGGTATCGAGATTGTGTCCTTGGGCAAGACATGGAATGACACTGCCTCACTCCACCCAGCTGTAAATGGATAGCAATGGAGTAATAGTCACTGCTTCTCTCTCGCGCGCGTGAAAACATCCGGACTGAGTGTTCGAGATCGATTAAATAAGCTTGAAGCTTCCGTCGCAATCGAACTTAAAAATAAATGAGTATTAACTAAATCTTTGTTTAGGTTCAGGTGTAATTCAAAACAACAAACAAACATATTCGGTTCGCATGATTTCCTTACTCATTCACTGCATCATTACACACACATATACATCACATTTAATCACTGAGATGAGGCGAAGGCGAGGACAGCCGGCCGATAATCCTAACACTGCTAATAAGACCTAAGGAAAAAACTAGTAAAACCACGGCGGGCTCAGCGAATGATGTAGGATCTAGCCTCAATCGACTTAAAGATCTATGTTGAGGCCGTCATTGAGGCTGAGAGCCTGCACCCCCGTCATGCTACTAAAGAGTCCAACATAGCTATCAAGCAAATATGCCTGCAGTCTGTCGCCTGATTTCAGAATTGTTTCCGACATTTGTGTAATGAACATTGGACTTTTTGAATCTCTCTGAAAAATGTGTTTATCCTACAATGTTCTTAGATTGGAAAACAAACAAGAAGTGACGGGAATGTTTAGGAATCGATACAATTAACCCACAGCTCCCATTAGAGACACCAAAGGGAAAGAAACACAAACATAAAAACTAGACCCTAATGGAAACATCAATAGCGGAAAGCCAACCAAAAGGACAGTGACTTTCCCACAAAATGGCCAATTGACTATCCAAAACAAAAACATATGGGATACACACATTCAAAGACGAACTATAACAAAAATAAACAGCGACAGAAGAACCGCCTTGGAACGGTGAGTGTAAAGTATTTCACTAGGGGGTTAAAAACATGAACATTATTTTTAGCTTTTAGAATATTATGTTGTTCAGTCCGTGGGTAATTGGTTCTGAAAATATTTTAGGGTCATTGATGAGGCCTAATTGACCGAAACTAGCTAGTCTGGCATAGAAATACTCTCAACCTCTACACGTTTCATTTTTGTAGTGTATTCCTTGCTCCCTTCTTAGAACATATTAAACGCCGCTACGGCTAATGTTAAGAGAATGTGCGGCGGCTGTAAAAAATCTCCCTGCCCTTCATTATAGTGTATATTATATGTTCTAATCCTTAGGGATTATTTCTTTCCACTGTGGTATTTTTTAAATACTCAGGTCACTGATGAGGCCTAATTGGCCGAAACTATCTAGTCTGGACACTTTCCATTTCTGTAGTGTATTTTATGCTTCCCAGTGATTGCCCTTCTTAGAACATCTTTGGCAGCCTATACTCAATACTTATGGCGTTCGACGCATGATCGAGAGGTTGTGGGTTCGAATCCGGCCACCCAAGGCTAGATGTGTCCTTGGACATGACCTGTAATGCCACTGTCCCACCATACCCAACTGTAAATGGGTAGCAGTGGTGTAAAAGTCACTGCCTCTTGTTCGAGAGCGATTCAAATAAGCTTAAAGCTTGCATTGCAATCGAGCTAAAATAAATTAGTATAAACTAACTCTCATGAACGAAATCCCTCAAAATGAGCCATTATTGAACCATTGTATACTTATATTTTAGCATATAACTGTTAACAAGCCAAATATATATGTTTTCTTATTTTCAGCTCCTTGTCCCCGTCTCGAGAGTCCACCTAAAGGAGACGTTTCCATCACAACAATTGGTGCAATTACAACAGCAGAGTATACATGCGTTAATAATTACACAATAGCAGGGGACAACATACGCATATGCCAAGACAATAACACCTGGTCTGGCACTGCACCTTCATGTAGTAAGCATTCTGTACATGCAGAGACTGTATATATACTAATAAAACATGCAGGTTGGCTTGTTCTACCAGCGAAAACACCGATCAGCCAGCGCCTGCGCATCCATCACTCAAATAGTTCTATATTATTTTGACCCTACCGCCTCCCCACAAACACAATCACATTTTATTCAGTAAAACTCAGGTTGACAGGGGTATACATTATTTGTCTTATTTCGGCTTAAATACATAGATTGTAAGTACTCGTTAGAACCACCTCGCCTGAGACAATTTTCATATGGGTGGTAAAACTTTCTCTGTCTCTGGTCGGGCTCATCGGAGTCTAACTGTTGGTTTTCTTTTGCTCCAGCATTTCAGTGGTTTCTTGCTGTCGAGTCCTCACCGTTGTCTCACCTCTGTGGTTCTTTGATTTTTGTGTTCACGGAGATGTTGCACTGATGAGTTAGAAGGCCTTCATGCGGACTGAACAAATTATTTGTCTAAATCGCGACAGAAGTAAGGGCGAGGATTGTGGCCACGTAAAATCGATTTAAGCCCCCAGTGGAAATCTTCCACTGACCGTTCCAAGGCGGCTCTTCTGTGGCGATTTATTTATGTTGTTGTTTGTTACTTACTGTGTGTATCACTTGTGTCTTTTAATTTTGGATGGCCATATGGCCATTTTGTGGGAAAGTAACTGTCCTTATGGCCTTCCTTTGTTTAGGTTTCCATTATGGTCTGGTCGCTTAATGTTTGTATTTCTTTCCCTTTGGTGTCTTTTATGGGTGGAGTAAGTTAATTGTATCAATTCCTGATCTTTGTTTTACTTCTACTTTCAATATGTTTGAATAGGCGCCTTTTTTTTAATCAGCGCTCTTTGTTCGGAGTCTTTCGGTGGTTTAAGATAGATGTCATTGCTCGAGTCTTTTCCTGGGTAACCTTTATTTCTGTTTTGCAAGTCGTGCTAGTACTCATTTGCAGGTCCTTTCAAGTCAAAACTAATGACGTCGTTAGTTAACGTATCGTTAAAACTTTTATCATTGAATATGGCAAGTGTACTAACAATGTTGCTGATTAAGTGAAAGCAGCTTTTGCAAATACAGTAGAACTTCGATGGCTCGAACACCGATGGCTCGTTTACCACGGCAGGGTCGAACCCGTTCTTGAGTCCCTAGGCAATTTCTCTACATATGAGATAGTGAGGGTAAAATTCGGATAGTTTCACCTTTTATCTTGCAAATGTATGCTGTGTGCACTCATTAGAATCGCCTCAATGAGGCGATTGAGGCGATTCTAATGAGTACACACAGCAAATATTTATATTAAAGAATACCGAAAAGATGTCCAAAATTATCCCTGTTCTGCATCCTGAAAGTAGCCATCAGTGGCTCGAACTACTCCTGTCTCGAACAGATTTTCGTGGTCCCAAAGGTGTTCGAGCCATTTCAGCAAAAATAACACCATTTTAGGTGTTGTACTTGCTAGAACAGTTAATATTTTGACCACTAACGAGCTCGTTAAGCTAACGTTGTTTGAGAAACTGGGCCCAGAATGTTGTGAAGATAACACGTTACTATGCCTGCAGTTATGTGTAGACTGACTGAAGCATTTGCTGATCATCAATTGGGGACTATTGTAATTTGGGGAGGTAATTTGGAAAACACAATAATTTTCAATATACCGCCTCTGTATAAGAGAAGGTCCAACTTGTCACGAAGACACGGATGCTTATGTGGTAAACTGAGAAATTTAAAGTCATCCAAACCGCCTGTTAAGGGGGGTCGCGCATAACTGACTCTGCCGTAATCAAGTTCGAATATTTACCTCAAAATAATTTTAGTTTGTATTTTGTTTTTAAAGTGTTTTCTGGGGTTTTGTAACATTTAATAACCATTACAGTGTGTTTTTTTTTGTTGTAAAATATTTTGCGACTTCATAGACTACTTTCCGGTCTAGTTCGCATGGCTGTAAGCACATGAAAATTAAGTGATAAACAAAACTTACCCTGTATTTTTCCAGCCTCCGATTGCAGCCCATCAGTTTTCCACGGCAAATCTGAACTCTCTTTAACGCAAGACGTTTACTTTATTTTTCCATTGGTGCCAAAAATAAGCCTTGAAGTGTCTGCCACTGCACATATTCCATGGCGATACTTTGTCAATACAAACAAAACAATGACTCAATAGTGACATTTACTTTAAGTTGCGTGACGTCATATAATTGAAAAAAAAAAAAAAAACAATAAGGAGCGTGATAGCTCAGTGGTTAGTGCTCTTACCTCTGATGCTAGAGGTCCCGGGTTCGATCCCCGGCAGCGGCGATAAAATTTGTGTGTCCGAACACGCTCTGGGACAGTGGCATTATTTGCAGGGATGAATGTCATAAAGTGCACCGTCCTTCGGATCGGGGCGTAAACTGGAGCCCCCTGTGCAGGGAGAACCATCCCCTGGGCAGGTTAAAGATCCTTACATGATTACTGTGTTGGTATTCATCCTGCAAAACCTGGAGTGTATGCAATGTACACCTGCGGCAATGGTCAAATGTGACCTACGTAGTATCAGTTTTGTTTGATTTGAAGTTCAAACATCCACGTCAACATTGTTAATGTCATTTTGGAGACGTTGCTTCCAATTCTGTGGGACTTTTGCCCGACATTGAGATGAAATGACATCTCAAGCCCTGTCGCCCAATAGGGTTTATAAGCATGGACGGTTCGACGTGCATTGCTGGGCAGGCTTAGTTAGATCCTCTAAGCCGTTTACTAGTACTCGTGTGCGGGTCGGTTTAAGCTCTGCGTGGAAGCATTATGCAACCCATTTATTTCTTCAAGCTCCGATGGGCGGGGGCTAACGCAGTATCAATAGATAGATAGATAGAAAAAACACTGCCATATTTATCCACCTAGTTATTGGTATGAACTAAAAGAGCAGACACAACTGTAATGCCTAGCAGCGCACATTACTCTGTTAATAATCAGTCGCAGTCTCAGTTTCAATTTCTGTTAACCCACCTCAGTGAACAAATAGCCACCCACATTTAGGATCTTAGACTCAACAGGTCCGTACGCATGGGGGTTAGATAGAGAGAGAGAGAGAGAGAGAGAGAGAGAGAGAGAGAGAGAGAGAGAGAGAGAGAGAGAGAGAGAGAGAGAGAGAGAGAGAATCAAAATCGAGGCTCGAACTGTGTGTGGAATCGAGGAGGGAGAATTGCATCAGTGTGCTTCGTCGTCCCAAATACTTCTCGTTGTTTGTCTGTACAGTACATGATAGCCGCCCCCGTCGATCTGGGATTGAAGAAAAAGATTGTGCTGCATGATTTTTCCTTGTAGAGCTGAAACGAATCGAACACAATTAAGAATATCAAGATACTTTCTTTGAGTGATTCAACTATGATTACAAAGGCCTCCAGAGCGGAACTCGCATGACAAGACGTAAAGCACAATATTGGAATGTATTTGACTGAGAAAAGCGTATTGAGGAACACCGACATTCATTTCGAATTCTTCAATGTAACCGACACAAACAAGGACATGTCTCCGCGCATTAGCAGACATCCAATGGACCAGTCGAACATTCTGCTCCTCAACTTCAAATTTTCTCTGTGCCTCTTAAATGTGCCACCAAAGCCACTATGTGGTAATGCAACTGTCATTTTGGCTTTCCGCTAGTGATGTTTCCATTACGGTCTAGATATTTCATGTTCGTGGTTCTTTCCCTTTGGTGTGTCTGATCGGAGGTGTTGGGTAATTGTATCGATTCCTGATCATTGCCTTCACCGGAAAGTAAATGGATACCTTAGCGCACCTCCCTTTCACAGTTTGCATAAATAGGCAATAAATAATTAGATAGTGTTTCCGGACAATATGGCATGAAAAAAAAAACTTGTAAAAAATATAGAGAAAAATTAACTAGTAGTTTTTCTACTTTCCCTATAACGATGGCAGGAACTGAAACGGGAAAAAGGAAATTTGTATAATCTTTAGCATCAGCACATGGTATTTTTTTATCATTTTGAACCCATTTTATTAGTGTGTGTGTGTGTGGGGGGGGGGGTAATAAATTGGCAAAAAGAAAGATAAAAATGTACAATAATGTTTCCAAGGTAAATTAATAACATATATCGGACATTGTTTGAACGTCTGCGACAATGTTCATGGCTTCATATCTTTTAAACATGAACAAATCGACAATATGGCAATATGATAACATGGATTTTTTTGCCAGAAAAATCAATTTTTCACACCATAAAACTTATAAATGAAATTATGTTTCATTTAAAATGAAATACTTTGATACATATCACATTAAGGAAGCAAAAGTAGGTGCAATAATAAAGGTATAATCCTTGTTCTTGTCATTTAAACGATATCTTAATGCTTTTTTAGCCATTTTTATTGGGGGGGGGGGGGGGGGTGGTACCTTTTTCTGCATTACTTCTTCCAGATGCCTGGTGACATGGTCAAATTTCACGGCTATTTCATGTATCTAATATTATTACACAATATATGTGAAAATAAGAAAAATCTAAAGACGAAAAATGCATTCGTTTACAATTGTTATCGACAATTTTACAGTGACTGGGGTAATTATTGAAATATTCGATAATCTAGAAAACAGTACCCATCTATAAGGCTATAAAGCTCGAAAAAGCATGGTATGCCTATATTTTTATACCGGCAAACGAATGCAGAGATTTCAAGCTACAAAATACAAGCAAATAAAAAAACATCTAAAGACAAATTAATTACTCCCCACCCTCCTTAATTGGAGATGGAATAATCAATTTGATTGCCGTGGAAGATCTTGGTTGCAATCCGGGTTCAAAGCCACATCAGAAGGTGTCTAAGAATACAGAGCACTTAGCCACTAGGACCCGCGTTAAAGTTCTTAGGTTTATAGGAATGCATAAACCCCAGCGAACGTCTACATGTCTTGAACATATCTTAACTAACTTGAATAACATATAATGTAACGAGCACGACAATCGCTACATTTGTAAACACTGTATGTCTAGATATGTATCACATTCTTTACTTTCAAGCGTGATAGCTCAGTGGTTAGTGCACTTGCCTCTGATGCTAGAGGTCCCGGGTTCGATCCCCGGCAGCGGTGTGAAAAGTTCGGTGTCCGAACACGCTCCACTGGCATCATTTGCAGGGATGAATGTCATAAAGTGTACCGTCCTTCGGATCGGGACGTTAACTGGAGGCCCCCTGTGCAGGGAGAACCATCCCCTGTGCAGGTTAAAGAACCCTACCGTAATTACATGATTACCACGTAGGCTTTCATCCGGCAAAACTGGAGTGTATGTAACATACACCGTCTGTGTCACCTACTGGGGTTAAGGCGAAACCGGAAGAAAGAAAGAAAGTGTATATTGGTACTTAGAGTATGAAAAATTAAAATTCAATCACGTGAACCAGTCCGTAAATTGAAGAACCCCCTATACCCCACTTTATGTAGAGAAAACGGGAGTTAACGGGGGTATACATTATTTTTAATTTTTGCTCCAAGACATAGGTTGTGGGTACTCGTTAGAACCGCCTCATTGAGGCGGTTCTAACGAGCACCCACGACCTATGTTTGCATTATCTTTAAGAAACATAGCAGGGATTTTCACCAGAAAAGTAGCCAATTGGATGTGAGAAATATGCACTATGTCGCACGGGTGTGTTATCGTAATGGTACTTCTAGTTACAAAAGTGTATATTAGTACACTTAGAGTATTAAAAGTAAAGATTAAGTTTCTAGTAACATGATTTTCCTCTTGACATTTTTAAGCATGCGAAACACCAGCTTCCCCTACTAACGGAGCTGTTACAGTATCAACTGATGGGGCGATGGCAACGTACACCTGCATCGCGAATTTTACATTAGACGGTGACAGGACAAGAACCTGTCAAACAGACACAAATACATGGTCAGGATCACAGCCAGTATGTGGTAAGGACGAAAAATGTATCAATCTATCTATCTATCTATCTATCTATCTATCTATCTATCTATCTATCTATCTATCTATCTATCTATCTATCTATCTATCTATCTATCTATCTATCTATCTATCTATCTATCTATCTATAACGCTGAGCCGTATCTCGTTGGCCTTAGCTATAAAGAGAAGCCAATGCACTTTTGATTCCAAGTCGGTAAATTTGATTTTTTTTGTGAAAATACGGTGTGGTTCCTCGTTTTATTAGGTGTAACGTGTGGTTTGATCCATTAGTGTTGATTATGAATGAAAGGTAGAAAGACATTTTATCGTTATGTACAACTTAAAATAATTTCCTTGTACAAATGCTAATTTGAAATTCAGTTTTCTTTTCAAACTAGCCCCGTGTGACCCACTTGAAGTATTAGTGGCCGGTGAAGTCACCGTTCTTCTGACAAGTTTAAATACTGTTTCGGAAGCCTACTACACGTGTAACGCTGGAACAACGTTAAATGGCGATAGTTCCAGAAAATGTCAGTTAAGTGGACAGTGGACTGGTACCAAGCCATCTTGCAGTAAGTTAGGAATACCTTTTTTCCTTCTTTGTTCAAGTAAATGTTTTGTTGTTTTTGTTTGTTTGATTTGGGGTCTAACGTACCCGTCAACACTGTATCGGTCATTTTTGAGACGTTGCTTCCAATTTTGTGAGACTTTTACCCGATAACGAGATGAAACGACATCTCAAGGCCTGTCGCCCGATGAAACGGTTAACCTATAGGGTTTATTATACGCTTGGACAGTCCGATTTGCACCGCTTTGCCAGGACAGACTTAGATCCTCTAAGCGGTTTACCAGTACTCGTGTGCGGTCGGTTTCCTCTCCGCGTGGAAACATCATGCAGCCCATCTATTTCTTCAAGCCCCGATGTGCGGGGACCTTTCATGAAATTGAATAGACACCTTTGGGCCAACACAGTTGTAGTTTTCCTTTTCTTCTATAAACATAGGTTGTAGGCGCTCGTTGGTTTAAACTTTATTTTGTTTGTTTTAAATACAATATAATGTACAATAATACAATATTTTTTCAGGATCTGACAGTAAAATAGAAGTGAAGGCAATGATTGGAAATCGATACATCTAACCCACTCCTCCCATCAGAGACACCAAAGGGAAAGAATCACAAACATTAAATAATTAGTCCATAATGGAAACATCAATAGCGGAAAGCCAATGGGAAAGATACTTTCCCTCCCACACAATTCAAAACAAAATGATACAAACAATACATACAAACATAACCATAACACAGAAATACACCCTTGGAACGTTCAGTGAAAAGAATTGCACTGTGTGAGGGGGTGGTGGTGGGGCTTAAATCGATTTTACGCAGCCGCAATCGTTAGCTTGCACAAATTAAACTTAGCTTGTACAAAAGTCATCTCCTGGACTAGGCTCTCCATAGCATTGCACCATACGTGATGCAGAGCCTAATGTATCTGACAATAAAGTAGTTGCGCAAGAATCAAGAGACAGTGACAGAGCACAACCGTCAAAACATCACTCAGATAAATACATGTCTTTCAGTGGTCAAGGAATCATGTTTTACCAATGTTCATGTTCTTATATTTTACAATGAAAACGTCCAAGTAAAGATGGCTCTATTGAGCCCTTCGACCAGTTTTACTATTGATCCGCCTGGGGATCTACGGCGACCTATAAGAACTATTGGTCTTGCACACCAGATAAGGAAATCCATAGTTCTTCTGTCGTGGTGTGTGCTTGTGTTGTGGTTTGTCTGTGTGTGTGTGTGTGTGTGTGTGTGTGTGTGTGTGTGTGTGTGTTGTTTTGTTTTGAATGGCCAGTTGGCCGTTTTGTTGAGAAGGTGGCTGTCCTTTTGGCTTTCTGCTATTGATGTTTCCAATGGGGTGTGGTTGTTTCGTGTTTGTATTTCGTTCCCTTTGGTGTCTCTGATGGGGTGTGTGGGTTGATTGTATCGATTCCTGATCATTGCCTTCACTTCTATTTTATAGAAATTGTATTCTTACCCTGATGTTTTCTTACCCGGGTGTTCCAAGCAAACTACATAAGTACAATGCGAAAAAAGAACGTTTAATATAAGTAAAATGAAATTATTCAGCCGTATTGTGCAAGAAAAAAATATAATATGGCATTCTGTTGCAGTTGGGTGTTTCCAAAATATAAGTGAAGACAATGATCAGAAATTGATACAATAGCCCACACTTCCCATCAGAGACATCAAAGGGAAAGAAACACAAACATGAAATGACTAAAACCTAATGGAAACATTAATAGCGGGATGCCTAAAGGACAGATGGCCAATTGGATATCCAAAAATCAAAAAGCTATAAGCGATACACACACTCAACGGCAAGCAAATCATACCAAAAATAAACCTCGACTGAAGAACAAATTTGGAACGGTCAGTGACAACAATTTCACTATGCGTTAGGGTGGGTGGGTGTGTGTGTGGGGGGGGGGGGTCTTAAATCGATTTTACGCCACCGAAATCCTCCCCCTTGATTCCATTGCGATGTAGACAAATAGTTTGTTCAGTCCGCATGAGGATTCCTAACTCATCAGTGCAACATCTCCGAGAACACAAAAATTAAACAACCAACAACTACAGAGATGAAACAACGTTGAGGACTCGACAGCAACAAACCACAGAAATGCTGGAGCAAAAGAAAACCAACGCTTAGACTCCGGTGGGCTCAACCAGAGACAAGCCAATTCTTACCATTCATGACATAAAACACAATTTCTAATAAATAGATGCTTTTTTTTATTTTGTTACAGCTACATGTCCTGCACTGAACATGTCTAGCAGTGGAGCAGTCAACCTTACAACTAACGGCACTGTCACAGCTGCTAATTTTGTCTGTGCAACAGGCTACACAGTAGATGGTCAACAAACATTAAAGTGCCAGACGAATGGAACGTGGGATGCTGCAAAACCACAATGTCGTAAGAATAGTTTGGTGCTATTTAACCCATTGTATGCTAGTGGACTCTTCCATTGCCATATGTTGGACAAGTCCATTTGTCGCAGAAGGGGTGGTAGACCTATTTTTTTTTTCATTTTATTTCTATTTTGTATGGAAAATTATGTTAGCTAATAGTGCAGGCCCTGATCAGATGGCGCCTTTTGCGGCGTCTGATCTGGGCCTGCACTGTTTGCCAAGATACCCCTTTAGGAATTTCCCGCGGGCAATGGGTTAAACCAATATGTGACAAATATACTGTTACCTGTAAGCATTCAGCACGACAATTTACCAATTAACAATTAAAAGAAATTTGCCAATGTTCGCTTTGCTGGCCTATCTGGTTTCAAGATACATTACGAAATTACGCCTCTATAATTCTTACCCCCTTGCACCCCCCTCATATACAGTAAAACTGGGGTTTACAGGGGTAAATATTATTTTTCTTATTTCTGCTCTAAAATATAAATTAGGGGTACTCGTTAGAACCGCCTCGACGAGGCGGTTCTAACGTGTACCTACAATCTATATTTTGAGCAGAAATAAGAAATATATCACAATTTTTTATCTGAAAATTGTCATTTTTTCGTCGGCAAAATTTACAATGTATTTGTGTAGGCGTGTTTTCGTGATGAGGAGCCCATTTCAAAATTTTGTTGGGTCAGGTTGTGTTTTCTTCAAAAACTATTTGGAAACTGGCTGAAAATTTTGTAAAAAGTGTAGGCTGTGTTCAGAGGCCGCGTTCTGCGGCGTCTGATCTTTGCCTGCACTGTTTGCCAACTACCCGTTTTGGGGTTTCCGGTACAAATGGGTTAAAACTGAGCCTTGTTTCACAAATTGCATATCAATTGACCATTCCTGTAAAATTCTAAATTTTTTTCTACATGGTCTCGAGTGTTATCTTAATGCGAAAATAGATCTTACACCTTAATAGGAATAGTTTGTTTTGAGTTTTAATGTACCCATCAACACTGTAAAGGTCAAGTTTGGAGACGTTGCTTCCAATTTTGTGGGACTTTTACCCGACATTGAGATGACATCTCAAGCCCTACCGCCCAATGAAACGAATAGGGTTTATAATCATGGACGGACCGAGTCGCACCGCTTTGCCTGGGCAGGCTTAGATTCTCTCAGCGGTTTACCAGTACTCGTGTGCGGGTCGGTTTCAGCTCTGCGTGGAAGCATCATGCAGCCTATATATTTCTTAAAGCCCCGATGGGCGGGGGCCGGAATAGGAATAGTACGTTCTGTACTGTTTCCAAGCACTTATTCACAGCCCCATTTTCCTATTAAAACCAGTAGAAATTTTATGTGAAAATTTGCAAGAAAAATAGACATTAATTTTGACAGCTACATGCATGAAAACATGAAAACTTTTCTTTAGAGTAAATGTTGAGCTTAAACATTTTTTCTGCATAGCGGTAAAAGTGCAGGTGTTATGCTTGTCTGACTTTGTCTTGACAAAGACTAGTTTAACATTAAATTCAGTTTTCTTTACCCTTTACCACCCCCGTGCTAATTCAGCAGAATACAAATTGTTGGTATTTTTCTTATATTTCCGAGAAACAGGATTTGACATCATAAGCGAATTGTCTCCATGGGAAATTTCGAATCCTGAGATCAAAGGAGACAATTTGTATGCAATTTCGTTCATGTTTCCTAGGAAGACTGAAGAAAAAATATTTCAAAATATTGCCTTCTGAAAAAACTGCGTTTGTTAATTGCAATATAGTATGCAGGGTAGTTCACCTAATACCACGCCTTTGAGATTAATGTGTTTGTATGTTGATTTATTTGAGGTTTAAGTCCCGTCAACAACTAAGGTCCTATGGAGACGAGACTTCGTTGAACGACTGATCCGGTAGTCTGTATAAGCCCGGGATCGAATGCACGAACCCTGGTTAAAGAGGATAGTAGCTTAACCATTATCCCACAATTATAGATTCCATAATAATCCTAACTATTCGGACAGATATGTCTGATCAAACAGTGCAGACCTAGATCTACACTGTTTGTTATTCCAACTGCACTTTTTTGACTCCTTGCTGGATCGTGCAACAAAGTTGAAATTTAGGGAGAATTACAGCAATTCCTCAAGGTGTCCTAAGTTTTAGGATTTTTACGGTATTGTGTCTGCTAGACAGTTAACATTAGACCCTTAATGAGATCGTTAAGCTTATGATGCTTTGTACAACTGGATACTGGACGTTACATTAGAATATCTATGTAAAAACCTGTGACATAGAATGAGCAGCACCAGAACCACAGTCTCAGTGTTGTTTTGCATGTCTGATAATTTAGAATCTTACGTTGGTGTGGAGGAAAAGTCCGTCCAGAGGATCACTGTCTGGCATCAGGAGGCTTGCCGAGTGATGCCGGACTGTGATCCCGAGGGACGGAATTTTCTATCCATTTTCTATCCACTCCTAACATCCATGTAGGATTCTTTTTCTTGCATACCTTCCATTTCTGAGCGTGGACTTTTAATAATGCAGTCACTTCGGTTGCTGACGTTCGCCATATTGTGATGACAATACAGTGGTGTTTAGTTAGGTCACGTAACGTGCTGTGATGTCAACCGTAACCACGGCGCATATGAGGTTGTATTCGACAGTGCATTTATCATACAAGCGAAAATATTCGATTTTAGGTAAGTACACCAGGAATGTTTATTCCAAGCTAAAAGTGTGGATTTCCTTATCTGGTGTGCAAGAAAGTTTAATATTTCTACTTAAAACAATAACTGCGCATATACCTTACGCTGAAATTCAAATTCAGGCATATATCATTTCAGTCTGTAATTCTCCATCAGCACCACAACATGGACGCCTAACAGTACAGGATAACACGACAGCAATTTATGTCTGTGATTCGGGATATACAATCGACGGCCCTTCCTTGCGAACTTGTCAGTCAGATGGTACTGGATGGACGGGAATTGATCCAACCTGTGGTAAACAGCCAATCCCTTTACGCCAACTTTAAAAAATCACATACCTCCGTTGAACAAATCGATAAGCTGTTTTTTTGTCCTTCATTTAAGAATGTGGTACATGTAATAAGCTGTTTATAAATGTAAAGCGGTGTATCTAAAAGCCTGACCGAACACTCTGATTAGACGTAAATCACATAAAACAATAACGGCCATTATCAGCTTGGCAGTCGCACCCGAGAAGTCTGATCAACGTCTTTGTTCTTCAAGTTTTTGATAGTGAAGTTACCAGGCTTTTCGGAGTCCAACTGTTGGTTTACTCTTGCTGCTGCAAAAATAGAGAATCTTACATGAGTGTTCATGTATTATTAAATTTATTAAACGAGTTGAGGAAAAGGGATAAAATGCGAGGCTTTGCCGAGCATTTTATCCCTTTTCCTCGACGAGTTTAATAAATCCAATAATACATGAGCACGAATGCAAGATTCTATTTATCATATGACATTTAAAACGCATTTTATTCACGATTGTTTACAAAAATATCAATATTCCGCCATTAGTAAACGCGACGTCGTTAAGGACATCGTACATGTAACGTTAAGGGACGTATCTTGCTAATTTGCATATTTAATCCACTAGTTGATTATCGAAAATATTACATTGCGTTATTACACTCTCAGACGCGACGTCATATGACAACATATGTTATTTCTTGCTGACTAGTCGTTTGATTTCGTTATGTTCTCGGACACGCTGCATTGATGAGCCAGAAACGCTTCAGTTGGACTACAAAGTATTTGTTGATAAACCGCAGCAGAACTAAGGACGAGGGTTTCGGCCACGTACAAACGATATTTAAGCCCCCATCAACACCCAGTAAAATATTCACTGACTGTTCAAAGGCTTGTGGTTTATTATTGGCATTGCTTGTCTTTGCATTTATGTCCTGGAAACATCTTTTACTTTCATCACGAAAACATGCCTATATAATTTTGACCTCCTTTAAATATGTTCTATAAAGGGTTATCCTTTGGAAGCAAGGAATACACCATTGAACTGGAAAATATGAAGTGCATATGTGTTTTCTGGGCCAGAAAAGATAGTTTCGGCCAATTAGGCCTCGTCAGTGACCCTCAAAATACTTTCAAAATTCCACAATGGAATCAATGATCCCAAAGGACAAGAAAATATAAACTACACTGTGATGTAGGGCACGGAGACTTTTTACGGCCGCCACACATTCCCAGACACCAGCTTTAGTGACGTTAAATATGTTCTATAAAAGGGTTATCCTTTGGAAGAAAGGAATACACCACATAACTGGAAAATATGAAGTGTACATGTGTTTTCTGGGCAAGACTAGCTAGTTTCGGCCAGTTAGGCCTCATCAGTGACCCTCAAAACATTTTCAAAATTCCACAATGGAATCAATGATCCCAAAGGACAAGAATATATAAACTACACTATGATGTAGGGCAAGGAGACTTTTACGGCCGCCACACATTCTCAGAGACAAGCTGTAGTGACGTTAAATATGTTCTTTAAAAGGGTTATCCAACTTATATTACTGCCTGTAACCCCATCTTTAAATAGTAAAATTGGAGTTTAGAGGGGTAAACATTATTTCTCTTATTTCTATTCAAAACATAGATTGTTGGTACGCGATTCTAACGATTTACCACAATCAATGGTTTGAGCAGAGATGTGAAAAAAAAACAACAGGTGTTTTTAGTATGAACATTTTCTTTTTTTTAATAGTTAAAATATCAATGTATTTGAATAGGCGAGTTTTTTTGTAAAGTTGGATAACCGTTTGATTATTATTTGGATTTAGCTTTCTACTTTATACTGTTGTAATTATGGTGTCGTAGCTTTATGTTTATGCTTCTTTCTATTCGTTGTTTTGGATGGAAGATGTATATATATTGTATCGAGTCATGATTATTGTCTTTACCAACATTCGATATTACGACGAAACACGTTTTATCGAAAGTTTCACTGGAACGAATCCTCAGCTCAAGATCAGTCTGATCAAAGTCTTCACTGTGCACTCTAAGGATAACTAAAGGCTCATTGCTCCTTCATGCAGCAAGAGAAGTATCTAGTTAGACTATATGGATGCGCAGGCTGATCCATATCTTCGCTGGGCGCACATGTCTTATTGTAGGTTTTGACGTGCGCTGGCTCAAATCATAAGCCGGCCCCCCGCCCATAGGGGCTTGAAGAAATATATGGGCTGCATGATGCTTCCACGCAGAGCTGAATCCGGCCCGCACACTAGTACTGGTAAACCGCTTAGAGGATCTAAGCCTGTCCACGAACCGCGGTGCGAGGTGGACCGTCCATGCTAATATACCCTATTAGTTTCATTGGGCAACAGGGCTTGAGATGTAATTTCATCTCAATGTCGGGTAAAAGTCCCACAAAATTGGAAGCAACGTCTCCAAAATGACCTTTACAGTGTTGACGGGGACGTTAAACCTCAAATCAAACAAACAAAATGAAATCATAAGCCGCCGTTCAGGACCATTTTCAGCCTACATTTTATTACAAACGTCCCACCAGTATCAGTGCTTTGATTGTTTATAAAGTGTACAATGGTATGCATTATAAGATGTGTTAATCAGATGACGCATAGAACTAATTACGGCTACAAATCCTTGGTTTGAAGGATTCCACATATACTATATACTTCCTGTCCATAATTATGTTTTCACATATTGCGTGTTTCTTTTTATAACCTTTATGCTTTTTGTTTGTATTGGAGTTTAACGGCCCAGTCAACACTATTTAGGTCATTTTTGAGCTGGTCAGTTTACCTATCCACACTTTTCCTGGACAGGCTTATACGTAAAGGGTTAACGAGTACAGTGCCCATTCTTTCGCCAGAAACTGACAGCTGCCCTTCTTGAATCAGCGGAAGGGAGAGAATGACCGTAGAAAAGATTTCATGATCAGTCTCCACAAAAGAATGTTGCCGACCCCGGCAGGTATCGAACCAGCGTCCTCCTGATCACCAGTCAGTCGCGCATCCGACTGTGCTACCGACGCAGGCACCTTTATGCATAAGCTACTGTGTAAAATCATTTTGACAAATCAATAGTTTTCTTGTATACTTCGATTAGAAATTAACCAGTATCGTAGATATAAGAAGCCAATACTTATATTCGTTTTTCCCGTTACATTGTACTTACAGTGGCTTGCACAAATCTTACCTCATCAGAAGGACTTCTCATCAGCATATCTACAAATGGCTCGGTAACAGCAGCTATGTTCACATGTGATTTAAACTATACGTTACATGGCTACTCATCAATATTCTGCTTAGCGAATGGCTCATGGGAATTCGCTAAGCCAATATGTGGTAAGTTTGACTTCCAGTTTACTTCATTCCAATATAAAATTTTCATCAAACTTTATAACTATATTACAGTGCAGAACATAATTTAAACTTTACCTGGGAAGTATCAAGTAATAATAAAAAAAAATAAAGATAGGAATTGCTATGAAATGGAAGTCAAGGCAAATGATAAGGAATCGATTCAATTGTCTCACAAAAATATACAAAAGATATTAGCAGTACTACATGCGCTGAGGAACTATAACAATACTAAACCACTACTGAACCACCTTGGAAGGGTAAGTTTTTGTTTGTTTGATTTGATGTTTAACGTCCCCGTCAACACAATAAAGGAAGTGTCAGTAAAACGTTGCTTTTTACTGAGGGCTTAAATAGATTAAACGTGGCCACAATCCTCGCCTTTGGTTCTGTCGTCGTTTAGACAAATAATTCGTTCAGTCCTTACTCATCAGTGCACCATCTACGAGAACACAAAAATTAAATAAATACATTTCATAAAGAGAAACAAACAATATACAGGTTTAGATCCGTGGCGTGTGGTCAAATGTGTTTTATATATTTTTTAATTTAGGCACTGAAGGACCTAAGTATACAGCAATGCTGACTCTGGTCCTACCTTTGTTAAAATGATAACCCTTGACTTGATCTGTGCGACAACATTAAAACAATTGTTGATTTCAAAATGACTTGGCAGCTATTTGGCACCAATAATTGTAGGATGGACCTGTGCTATAACATTATGGTCTGTAAAAAATGGTTGCATGGTAAAGGGCTCTTTTCGCTCACTTTTGCTTTGGTGAGCCCGTGAACCACTTTGATATTATTCCTCAGACCGTCCAAAGACGGTCTTAGTTTGTAGTTTCTTCTGTCTCCAGTAGATTTGGGAGATGGTGTCTTATTTTTGTAGTTGTATAGGCCTTCGTGTTCATGTATTATTAAATTTATTGGACGAGTTAAGGAAAAGGGATAAAATGCGAGACTTCGCCGAACTTTTTATTCCTTTTCCGCAACGAGTTTAAGTCGAGCATTTTATCCCTTTTTCTCAACGAGTTTAATAAATATAATAAAACATGAGCAATAGCGCAAGTTTCTATTTATCATATGACATTTTAAATGCATTTTATTCACGTTTTTGACAAAAATGTATGTCACTATTCCGTCATTAGTCAACGCGAAGTCGTTAAGGACGTCGTAGTCGAAAAGTTACGGGGCGTATCTAACTAATTTGCATATTTAATCCAATATTGGATAACGGAATTTAATACATAAAGGTAGTACGTTCGCAGACCCGACGTCATATGATAAACCAAAGAACCGAAACGTTTTAACTGTTTTCAGAAAAGTGTACTGCACTCATGGCACCAGATTCCGGTAATCTATTCCTTACTACCAATGGTACACAAACAGTAGCGGAATTCAGTTGTAAAACGGGCACAACACTGCGTGGTGAACCTGAAATAAAATGTAAAGACAGTGGAAGTTGGACATCGACCACAGCCTCCTGTGGTAACGTAGTTTTATACTGATTCGAGTTTCACAAATAAACAAGTATAGGGACTTGCTACTTTGTTAGGTTTGTTAACACTTGTCCTGCTGAGCCCGGATATGCCTTATTTTCCAAACAATGAAGATCCAGATCAGATGGCTTCTGATCAGGATCTACATTGTTTGCCATTCAGATTGTGACTTTTGTTGCAATAACTTGCATCAAGTAATCTGATTGGTTGATAATCAGTAGTTGGTGTGGCAGATTAAAATATTCAGTAGGACAAGGGTTAAGCATTTCAACTTATTCAAGCTATTAGAATAAACTTAACGTTGCTGTATGTATCATTACACCTGCTATACAGACGGACCTGTCTATACCGAGTGTTGCATTGGCTCAATATTAGACGGATTAATGGCGATAATAGGGACTATTGTATTGAATACTGCATGTAACAAACGATGCAAATATTTGTTCAAATCATTCAAAAATGTCCAGAGCATTGCTTTCTAACTAAGGAAAAAAACATTTAGTATGTATAATACTACTCCTATTATTTATCGCAAATTCCTTACTACGGTAACATTTTAGTTAACAAATACTGACTTTATAACTAGTATCGTCTGTAGCATCCGCAACTATTATTGACATATATGCCGTTGGTGCAAAGGATTAAGCCTTTTACTGTGCACTTACTTTCTCGGCTTACCTGTACAGAATGTCTTGTTGGAAATAGCAGGCGCTTTAATGGAAACTATTTTTTAAACAAATATAACTAATTTATTTTTCAATTTGACAAACAAGTTCCGATTTAATCTAATTGTCCGTTTAAATACCTTCAAAAAGATATCAAATAAGTTGAATTTTTATTTAATTAGCTGCCGGCATTTTTATTTTCAAATTAACAACTCTTAATCCTTATATGAAGCATACAAAACTGTGGAAAAAACAACGACGGTACCATACTTTAACGGCTAAAATCTTCACTTTCTGTTGATATTGCAAACAATCGCCCGTATCAGGCGCAATGTGGTTACAATATTGTGCACTTTGATAGCAATTATAATATTTCAAAATTATACTTAATAGCTGAATTTTGCGATTAAATTTGGAGCTTATTCAGAAAAAGCATTATCGTCTACACACGTGTGTAATCTCAAAGCGTGCCATTCTCCGTCGACAGTGAAATGAACACATCTTCGCCTGGGCATCTCCTTGGAATGTAAATCAATCTAAAATGCGGTGTCTGATCTGCGTCTTATTTATTTATTTATTTATTTATTTATCAATCTAAAATGCGGTGTCTGATCTGCGTCTTATTTATCTATTTATTTATTTTTCATGACCCGATTAGATTTTTTATACTTACTAAGCAATTTAAACAAACATTGCTAGTGATAAGATTACAAAAGAAAGAAAGAAAGAAAGAAAGAAAGATGGATTTTTATAGAAAAAACTGGGGTTTACTGTGGTATTCGTTTTTTTTTTCTTATCAAAGACATAGGCGGTGGGTACTCGGTAGAGCCACCTCAATGAGGCGGTTCTAACGAGAATACAAAACTTATGGTTTTAGGTTTCCATTACGATAACACAACCATGCGATAAAGTACATTTTTCACATCTCCAAAATGGCTACTTTTGTGATGAAAATCAGTGATCTTTTTCTTATAAATACGGCAAACATGGGTTGTGGGCGCTCGTTAGAACCGCCTCGATCGTTAGAACCGCCTTATCGAGGCGGTTCTAACGGGTACCCACAACCTATGTTTTGGAACAAAAATAAGAAAAATAATGTATACCCCCGTAAACCCCAGTTTTCTCTATATGAAGTGGGGTATAGGGGGTCTTCATTTCACGGACTTGTTCACGTGATGATTAACAAATTATCAAGAATTGACTGAGCCGCACGGATGTGTTATCGTAATTTATTTATTTATTTGTTTATACTTTTGGTCAATGCATGGATTGTTGGTTATATTTAGAACCAGCTCGTTCCGATTTATTTATTTTTATATGTGTGCATTTTTTTCAACTGTTAAATGATTTATTATACCCCCGCAAACGAAGTTTGAAGGGGATATATAGGAGTCAGCTTGTCGTCTGTCGTCGTCGTCTGTCGTCGTCGGTCCGTTACAAAAAACGTTAACATTGCTCATAACTTCCTTATTCTTTGACCGATTTCTTTAATATTCACACACCACACACCTTGCCACTAGTACTTAAGATTGATATACACAAACCTGACCTTGACCTTTACGTTGACCTTCCTCAAGGTCAAATACTTGTAAAAATTTGTCGGTACAAAAAAACTTTAACATTGCACATAACTTCCTCATTCTTTGACCGATTTCTTTAATATTCACACACCACACACCTTGCCACTAGTACTTAAGATTGATATACACAAACCTGACCTTGACCTTCCTCAAGGTCAAATACTTGTAAAAATTTGTGGGTACAAAAAAACTTTAACATGGCACATAACTTCCTCATTCTTTGACCGATTTCTTTAATATTCACACACCACACACCTTGCCACTAGTACTTAAGATTGATATACACAAACCTGACCTTGACCTTCACGTTGACCTTCCTAAAGGTCAAATACTTGTAAAAATTTGTTGTCGGTCCGTTCCAAAAAACTTTAACATTGCACATAACTTCCTCATTCTTTAACCGATTTCTTTAATATTCACACACCACACACCTTGCCACTAGAACTTAGGATTGATATACACAAACCTGACTTTGACTGAGTGACACCTTGCATGTAATTGGATTTCTATGATTATCATAATATTTCCGACGTTGACCTTCCTCAAGGTCGAATACTTGTAAAAATTTGTATATAAATACTTGTAAAAATTTGTTGTCGGTCCGTTCCAAAAAACTTTAACATTGCACATAACTTCCTCATTCTTTAACCGATTTCTTTAATATTCACACACCAAACACCTTGTGATATTTTTATATTATTTATTTTTTTTGTTTGTCATTCCTTGCTATTATTTATGTTAAATCATTTGTGTTATCAGAAACTATTATTATGTCATTGTGTGGCTCAGACTATCAAAAAACTTATATCTCTGTGACTCTAACGTGGAGTTACTATCTGACAACGCATGCGGGGGTATAATTGGCGCCCGTTAGGCGGCAGCTCTAGTATTGTGATAACACACCCATGCGACATAGTACATTTTTAGCGCACCAAAGCCGAAGGCTCCAGGGGAGCGTATACAGCTCATATTATGATAACATACCCGTGCGACATATTGCATTTTAAGCTCACCAGAGCCGAAGGCTCCAGAGCTTACAGGATAGGCAGTGGTGCGTCGTCGTCTGACATCAACACTTTCAAACGACATCTCTGAAGCCACTGGGCCGATTCAGCCCAAATTTCATCTGTAGCAGTCTTGGGCTAGGGGTTTGAAAGTTGTGAATTTTATGAAAATCGGCTAGTAAGTTTGGTTGCTATGGCAACTTAGAGTTTCCATAGATTTATAATGGGGAAAATAGAAAAATGGCATTTACTGCCAAGCCTTTGCAGATATCTTGACAAACTTTCTATAGAAATGTTCCTTGAGATAACTTCTTTCAGTCGTATGCTTTTATGCCAAACCTGTGAGTCCCCCAGGGTGTGCCGAGACCATGCCCCACCGCCTCCATTTTATAAAAGGCCATATATCTTAGAATCCATTCAGATCCCCACCCCATGTTCCTTGTGATGAGATGCATTCAGTGACACCAACCTGGGGGCCTCCTGGATGTGCTGGGGTCATGCCCCACCCCCTCCACTTTGTAAAACGTCCAATATCTCAGAAACTATTCAGATCCCCACCCCTAAACCATATACAGCCTGACCTCGTTATAGCATGATTTGTTACAGCATGAATTCGGATATAACACGGTTTGGACCCCATATTTTCCCCAACCAACATTTATAAATATTATCCAAGGATTCTATCAGGTTTTAGGCACAACAACTTTATTTTCCTCCCACTTTTGACTGCGGTAATACGGTAGCCAACACGCTCTATAACGGAACTTTTTGATATTTATTGCTGTCATTTTAGCAGAGTTGAATATACAGTATATAAACTTGTTTAGCTTGACACGCATGATAAACATGAAGGACCAATATCTCAGAAACCGTTTAGATCCCCACCCCATAACCATATATATTCCTGTTCCTTATGATAAGAGGCATTCAGCGATACCAACCTATGGGTCTCCCAGGGTGTGCCGGGCCATGTCCCACCCCTCCACTTCATAAAAGGAGATGTATCTCAGAAACCATTCAGATCCCTACACCAAAACCATATTTATTCTCGTTTCTTATGGTAAGACACATTCATTGACACAAACCTGGGGGTCCCCTGGGATGTGCCTGGGCCATGCCCCACCCCTCCACTTTGTAAAGGACCCAAATTTCTCAGAAACCGTTGATATCCCCACCCCTAAACCATATATATTCTCGTTCCTTGTGATAAGACGCATTCAGTGATACCTACCTGGGGGTCTTCCAGGGTGCCCCGGGGCCATGCCCCACGCCTCCACTTCATAAAAGGCTATATATCTCAGAAACCACCCAGATCCCCACCCCATAACCATATATATTCTTGTTTCTGATGATAAGACGCTTTCAGTGACACCAACCTGGGGGTCCCCTGGGATGTGCCTGGGCCTTGCCCCATCCCTCCATCCCATAAAAGGCCCAATATCTCAGAAACCCTTCAGATCCCTGCCCCTAAACCATATATATTCCTGTACCTTATGATGTGACGCATTCAGTGATTTCAACCCGGGGTGCGCCAGGGCCAATCCCCACCCCTTTACTTCATAAAAGGCTATATATCTCAGTTAAGATCAGGGTGTACACCTTTTCTGGTGTTCCTTCCATCATACCGGGGAAAAGAATCTGCATGTAAACCCAGCTTTATATATTGAACAGTCGGATAATCGGGGATCAGCATGATTTTAACATAACACACAAACATAGTTCGAAAGTACTTGCTTCTTATTCTTCTATATTATTTTAGTCACTGTTATTTTTTTCATCACGGCAACAAGCCGGGTAATGAACACCCACTTAAACAAGGCTTTATATAGAGAAAACTAGGGTTTACTGTGGTATTCATGTTTTTATTTCTTCTCCACATAGGTTGTGGGTGCTCGTTAGAGCCACCTCAATGAGGCGGTTCAAACGAGAATACAAAACCGGTTTTGAGTATCGATAAGTTTTCATTAACAAATTAACTGTTTTTGAGATATTAAGAATACCCTACTATGCCGCACGGATTTATTTATTTAAAATTTATTTATTGCTCAATACGTTGATTGATGGTACTATTTAGAACCAGCTCATTCTGATTTTTTTTTTTAATTTATTTATGCATCACGTGAACATGTCCGTGAAATAAAGACCCCCTTAAACCCCAGTTTATATAGAGAAAAAAGGGATTTACGGGGGTATTCATTATTTTTCTTATTTCTGCGCCAAGACATAGGTTGTAGGTACTCGTTACGACCGCCTCAATGAGGCGGTTCTAACGAGCACACACAACCTATGTTTTGAGCATGATTTTGACTTAATAAACACAAAAACATAGGTAGAAAGATTTCAATTTGGCGCTTCTGTGCCCATAATCAACGTTTCATTACACTCAGGGGAAAATATCACGGGTATTTAAACAGAAGACAATTATCGCTTTTATGACAAGTGGATTGTGTATTGCGTTCCGGTTACCGACCGTCAGGAAGTCCGAAGATTAATGGACACGCGTGCACGTATAATGGATTACCTTATTTCCGGAAAGATTGTGTCATGGGTACTACTATGCATTCTTTATTCATATGAAGTATTGGTGCTATTTAGATAATGAGTACCAATTGTTGTTATGATTATTATTTATTATTATTATTATTATTATTATTATATTTGTTTGTTTGATTTGAGGTTTAACGTCCCAGTCAATACTGTACAGGTCATTTTGGAGACGTTGCTTCCAATTTTGTGGGACTTTTACCCGACACTGAGATTAAATGGCATCTCAAGCCCAGCCACCCAATGAAACCAATAGGGTTTATAAGCATAGACGGGCCGACTCGTGCGCATCGCTTTGCCTCATTTTTGATTTTTATTTACCAGCACTCGTGTGCGGGACGGTTTCAGCTCTGTGTGGAAGCATCATGCAGCCTATCTATTTCTTCAAACCCCAGATCAGACGTCGAGCTTAGATCAGGGCCTTTGCTGCCAACCCATTACGGCCTCCGCCCAACGGGGCTTCATCACGTGAACGAGTCCGTGAAATGAACACCCCATTAAACCTAAATTTAAATAGAGAAAACTGAGGTTTACGGGGGTATACATTATGTCTCTTATTTCTGCTCCTAGACATAAGTTGTGGGTACTCGTTAGAGCCGCATCATTGCGGCGGTTCTAACTAGCACCCACGACCTATGTTTTGAGTATAAATAAGAAAAATATCACAAATTTTCATCAGAAAGATGACCTTTTTTGAGGTATGAAAAAATGCACTATATCACACGGGTGTGTTATCGTGATGTGAAGAAATAGATTGGGCTGCATGATGCTTCCGAGCAGAGCTGAAACTGACTGCACAGCACATGAGTACTAGTAAACTGCATGGGGGCTCTAAGGCTGTCCATGAAAAGTGGTGCGAGTTGGGCCGTCCATGCAGATAAACCCTACTGGTTTCATTGGGTGGCAGGGCTTAAGATGTCATCTCAGTGTCCGCAAAATGACCTATACATTGTTGACGGGGACGTTAAGCCTCCAATCAAACAAAACTTTCAACACATTAAGAAAACATATCCTTGTGATAATGTTTTCTTTCTTATCTTCGAAATGTTAATTTATATCTAAAAAAAAAAATAAAACAAAAAAGCACATTATTTTATGATGAACAATACAATGTCTTGGTGCGGATAACACACACATTGTAACCCCTCTAAACCTCTCTTTTCTGTATATAATGTAAAGTGGGGTTTACAGGGGTTTTTATTACATGGACTTATGAACATGTTGCTTTTCTAAACAATGTAATTTTAAATAATGCAATCTGACATCCATTAACTGTAAATGTTTTTTTTTTTTTTGTTTTGTCAGAAAAAATGGGGTCTACTGATGAAAACAAAATTCCCAGGAGCACATTCTGCTGTTGTGGATTTATTTAATTTGTGTTTTTTTTTCAGATTAGAAGAAAAGGAAACAGTTTAGAAAGAGGTTTATACCTGACAGATGGATTTGTTTGTCTCATGTTTTGTTTGAAAATTGACCTTCATATATACTGACAATTCGATCACAGCGTGCCATATAGTTAATGGAAAGCAACACTGTGATTTAAGCTGTAACTAGAGCCAGTGTTTATGAAACACAATGCCCCCAACTGCTTGACCCTAACACTGCTTGACCCTAACACTGCTTGTCCCTAACAGTAATTGAGATATCTTTTTTTAATTGGCTGCAATGCTGAAATTTTAGAACGAACATAACACAAGAAAAACTGAAGCTAATCAGGTCATTTATTTATCACCCCATACCAGTGTTTTAAGTTACAGGACAATAGCTCATACAGTTTTAGAGATACAGTCAAACCTGTCTTAGTATCCACCTCTATTAAGCAAGCAACCTGTCTTAAACAAGCATGCATTTAGTTCCCCAAATGCATTAAAATTCACCTGTATTTAGCATGCACCTGACTTTAGGTTTCAAAGGGCCATCACTGAAGAAAAAAATCGGATTTTTTAAAAAAATAATCAGTTTATCTACTTATCATCCCCAACCAGTTTGTTAAGTTTCAGGACAATAGCTCAAACAATTTTTGAGATATCTTGCTTACAAACTTAAAACACGAAAAATTTCAAAGTGCCATAACTCAAGAAATAAAATTTAGATTTTTTTCAAAAGTTAACAAGAAGGCAGTCTGAGGGACAGCCATAATTCCCCGCCACCTTCAGTGACAAAGCTCAACCCTGTGACCGTCACCATGACCATGAATTAGCAATCTTATGATGGTTAACATTTCTGCCAAGTAATTTTGAAATCCATCCAGGAGTTAGAAAGTTATTGACAAAATACCCCAAAAAGACCCTTTTTCACATTTGACCTCAGAGTATGACCTTGACCTTTCAGAAACCAACCTGGGCTTTGCGCACAACACATCGCCTCATGGTGATTAACATTACTGTCAAACAATTTTAAAATCAATCACGGAATAAGAAAGCAATTGATCGGACACGATAAAAAAGACGCTTTTTTTACCTTTCACCTCTAAGTATGACCTCGACCTTTCAGGTACCAATCTGGAATTCGCGCGCGACACACTGTCACATTATGGTTAACATTTCTGCCAAGTAATATTAAAATCCATCCAGGTATAAGAAATTTATTGATCGGACACGATAAAAAAGACGATTTTTTGACCTTTTATCTCTAAGTATGACCTTGACCTTTGAGGTACAGGCCTAGGTCCTATGCGCGACATTCCGTCACATTATGGCTATTATTTCTGCCAAGTAATATTTAAATCCATCCAGGAATAAGAAAGTTCTTGATCGGACACGACAAAAAAACCCTTTTTGAACTTTGACCTCTAAGTATGACATTGACCTTTGAGGTACGGACCTGTGTCTTGCACGCGACACTCCGTCCTATTGAAGAGAACAAGTGACCAAAGTTTAATGAAATTCTATCAAAGGGTTCAGGAGATATGCAGCGGACAAGAAAGTGTTACGGATGGACCGACGGACAGACGGACGGACGAACAGACCAAGGCCATTCCTATAATTCACGCTCCGCTTCGCGGCGGGGAATTAATCAGTTCATTTACTCATCATCCCCAGCCAGTTTGTAAAGTTTCAGGACAAAAGCTCGAATTGTTTTTGAGATATCTTGCTAACAAGCTTAGAACGAGAAAAATTTCAAAGGGCCATAACTCAAGGAAAAAATATTTTATTAATTTCAAAAGTTGGTCCGTTTATCTACTCATCATCCCCAACCAGTCTGTAAAGTTTTGGGGCAATAGCTCAAACAGTTTTCAAGATATCAAAATCATGCAATATTTCAAACGGCCATAACTCTAACAAAAAAAAATCGGATTTTTTCAAAAGTTAAACAGTTCATCTGCTCATCATCCTGAACCAGCCTGTAAAGTTTCAGGGCAATACCTCAAACAGTTTTTTTGAGATATCTAGCTTACAAGCTTAAAACGCGCAAAATTTCAAAGGGGCAAGATACAAGAAGAAAAATGGATGTTTTGTCGAAAGTTAATCAGTTCATCTTCTCATCATCCTAATCCATTCTGTAAAAGTTTCAGGGCAGTAGCTCAAACAGTTTTTGATTTATCTTGCTTACAAGCTTAAAACACAAAAAATTCAAAGGGACATAACTGTAGAAAAAAAAAATTCGGATTTTTTTTTCAAAAAGATATCCAGTTCATCTACTCATCATCCTGAACCAGCCTGTAAAGTTTCAGGCATATCCCTCAAACAGTTTTTGAGATATCTTGCCTACACGCTTAAAGCACAAAAATTTCAAAGGGACATAACTGAAGAAAAAAAAAATCGGATTTTTTTCAAAAGATAACCAGTTCATCTACTCATCATCCTGAACAAGCCTGTAAAGTTTCAGGGCTATAGCTCAAACAGTTTTTGAGATATCTTGCTTACAAGCTTAAAACGCACACAATTTCAAAGGGGCATAACCTAAAAAAAAGGAATTTTAGTTAAAAATTAATTAATTCATCATCTCATCATCCCAATCCATTCTGTAAAAGTTTCAGGGCAATAGCTCAAACAGTTTTTGATTTATCTTGCTTACAAGCTTAAAACACAAAAAATTTAAGGGACATAACTGAAGAAAACAAAACTTCGGATTTTTTTCAAAAGATATCCAGTTCATCTACTCATCATCCTGAACAAGCCTGTAAAGTTTCAGGCATATCCCTCAAACAGTTTTTTGAGATATCTTGCTTACAAGCTTAAAACGCACACAAATTCAAAGGGGTATAACTAAAAAAAAAAGGATTTTTGTCAAAAGTTAATTAATTCATCATCTCATCATCCTAATCCATTCTGTAAAAGTTTCAGGGCAATAGCTCAAACAGTTTTTGATTTATCTTGCTTACAAGCTTAAAACACAAAAATTACTCATCATCCTGAACCAGCCTGTAAAGTTTCAGGCATATCCCTCGAACAGTTTTTGAGATATCTTGCTTACAAGCTTAAAACGCACACAATTTTTGTCAAAAGTTAATTAATTCATCATCTCATCATCCCAATCCATTCTGTAAAAGTTTCAGAGCAATAGCTCAAACAGTTTTTGATTTATCTTGCTTACAAGCTTAAATCACAAAAATTTCAAAGGGACATAACTGAAGAAAAAAAAATCGCATTTTTTTCAAAAGATATCCAGTTCATCTACTCATCATCCTGAACCAGCCTGTAAAGTTTCAGGCATATCCCTCAAACAGTTTTTGAGATATCTTGTCTACACGCTTAAAGCACAAAAATTTCAAAGGGACATAACTGAAGAAAAAAAATTTCGGATTTTTTTCAAAAGATAACCAGTTCATCTACTCATCATCCTGAACAAGCCTGTAAAGTTTCAGGGCTATAGCTCAAACAGTTTTTGAGATATCTTGCTTACAAGCTTAAAACGCACACAATTTCAAAGGGGCATAACTAAAAAAAAAGAAAGGATTTTTGTCAAAAGTTAATTAATTCATCATCTCATCATCCCAATCCATTCTGTAAAAGTTTCAGGGCAAAAGCTCAAACAGTTTTTATTTATCTTGCTTACAAGCTTAAAACACAAAAATTTCAAAGGGACATAACTGAAGAAAAAAAAAATTCGGATTTTTTTCAAAAGATATCCAGTTCATCTACTCATCATCCTGAACCAGCCTGTAAAGTTTCAGGCATATCCCTCGAACAGTTTTTGAGATATCTTGCATATAAGCTTAAAATGCACAAAATTTCAAAGGGCCATAACTCAAGAAAAAAATGGATTTTCGTCAAAAGTTAATCAGTTCATCTTCTCATCATCCCCCGCCATTCTGTAAAGTTTCAGGGCAATAGCTCAAACAATTTTTAGTTATCTTGCCTACAAGCTTAAAACACAAAAAATTTCAAAGGGCCAAAACTCATGAAAAAAAATCGTATTTTTACAAAAGTTAATCAGTTCATCTACTCATCATCCCAAACCAGTCTGTAAAAATTCAGGTCAAAAGCTTGAACAGTTTTTTAGATATCTTGCTTACAAGATTTCAAAGTATTTTTTGCAAAGGAGCATAACTCAAGAAATGGGCATAATCCTGGCGAGAAAAAGTGGATTTTTTTTCGAAAGTTAATCAGTTCATCTTCTCATCATCCCCAACCATTCTGTTAAGTTTCAGGGCAACAGCTCAAACAGTTTTTTAGTTATCTTGCTAATAAGCTTAAAACGCCAAAAAAAAAAAAAATCAAAGGGCCATAACTGAAGAAAATAAATTCGGATTTTTTTCAAACGTTAATCATTCCATTTCCTCATCATCCTGAACCAGCCCGTTAAGTTGCAGGTTAATAGCTCAAACGGTTTTAAAGATATCTTGCTTACAAACTTAAAACCCGCAAAATTGCAAAATGGCATAACTCAAGAAGAAAAAATGGATTTTTATCAAAAATTAATCAGTTCATCTTCTCATTATCCCCAACCATTCTGTAAAGTTTCAGGGCAATAGCTCAAATAGATTTTAGTTATCTTGCTTACAAGCTTAAAACGCAAACAAAATTCAAAACGCCATAATTCAAGAAAAAAAATCGGTCAAAACAGTTAATCAGTTCATCTACTCATCATCCCAAACCAGTCTGTAACGTTTCAGGGCAAAAGCTTAAATAGTTTTGGAGATATCTTGCTTACAAGATTTCAAAGTATTTTTGCAAAGGGGCATAACTCAAGACAGGGGCATAATCCTTCGGATTTTTTTTCAAAAGTTAACCAGTTCATCTACTCATCATCCTGAACCAGCCTGTAAAGTTTCAGAGAAATAGCTCAAACAGTTTTTAAGATATCTTGCTTACAAGCTTAAAACGCGCAAAATTTCAAAGGGGCATAACTCAAGAAAAAAAAAAGGATTTTGTCAAAAGTTAATCATTTCATCATCTCATCATTCCCAACCATTCTGAAAAGTTTGAGGACAATAGC
Source organism: Lucinisca nassula (assembly GCA_963580285.1). Taxonomy (NCBI): domain Eukaryota; kingdom Metazoa; phylum Mollusca; class Bivalvia; order Lucinida; family Lucinidae; genus Lucinisca; species Lucinisca nassula. Next base: position 79,371,851 of record OY757015.1, on the reverse strand, counting down.
TCAAATATTTTTTTTTAATTATCTTGCTTACAAGCTTAAAACGCAGAAAAAAATCAAAGGTACATAACTCAAGAAAAAAATTTCGTATTTTTTTTCAAAAGTTAATCAGTTCATCTACGCATCATCCCAAACCAGTCTGTAAAGTTTCAGGGCAAAAGCTCTAATAGCTTTTGAGATATCTTGTTTACAAGATTTCAAAGTATTTTTGCAAAGGGGCATAACTCAAGAAAGGGGCATAATGATGCCGAGAAAAAAACATGGGTCAATTATTTTTTCGTGAGGAATCCATATATGAAATTTCAAAAACCTAGCACCCATGGTTCTTAAGTTATGCTATGCAGTAAACAAGCGGGACGGACGGAAGGACGAACGGACAAACAGGGCAAAACCAATATGCCCCCACAACTTCTTCGAAGTTGGGGGCATAAAAATCACTGAGCCGAAGAGCGTTACGAGTGACGTCATATAAGCCGTTTTTGGCATTGTTAGAAGTTAGTAGATTCTGTGACGTAAGAAAGACTTTGAAACGTTATTTTCTGGCATCAGAAACATTACAAAAGGACACAAATTTGTGTGATACAGTTACTTTCTTCTTACAATGGCGTATGTTTGAGAGAATTAGAATGCAACAATAAAATTCTTGTCGATCTAAGTGTGGTTTGAATCGAAATAGATGAGTTCTGATGTGTATTTGGTCTTTTTTTACAACTGACCTCCAAACAGTGATTTAGTACTACACAAATCACGTCTAGTGTTTATGTATATCGAAATCAAATGGGCATTTTGTTTGGGCTTTGTTTGTCATTGGCTCCATGAAGCGGACACATATACCAGAGGGCCCAGCGTCAATACCAAAAATATCTTTCAACAAAATTAGCCGAATTCCATTGAAATCACACGGTAAATCCTATACACGCAATATGACACTGGCTGACATAACTGAAGAAAAAAAAATCGGATTTTTTTCAAAAGATACCCAGTTCATCTACTCATCATCCTGAACCAGCCTGTAAAGTTTCAGGCATATCCCTCAAACAGGTTTTGAGATATCTTGCATACAAGCTTAAAACGCACAAAATTTCAAAGGGGCATAACCTAAAAAAAAGGATTTTTGTTAAAAATTAATTAATTCATCATCTCATCATCCCAATCCATTCTGTCTGTAAAGTTTCAGGGCAATAGCTCAAACAATGTTTAGTTATCTTGCTTACAAGCTTAAAACACAAAAAATTTCAAAGGGCCAAAACTCAAGAAAAAAAATTCGTATTTTTACAAAAGTTAATCAGTTCATCTACTCATCATCCCAAACCAGTCTGTAAAGTTTCGGGTCAAAAGCTTGAACAGTTTTTTAGATATCTTGCTTACAAGATTTCAAAGTATTTTTTGCAAAGGAGCATAACTCAAGAAATGGGCATAATCCTGGCGAGAAAAAAGTGGATTTTTGTCGAAAGTTAATCAGTTCATCTTCTCATCATCCCCAACCATTCTGTTAAGTTTCAGGGCAACAGCTCAAACAGTTTTTTAGTTATCTTGCTAACAAGCTTAAAACGCAAAAAAAAGCAAAGGGCCATAACTAAAGAAAATAAATTCGGATTTTTTTCAAACGTTAATCATTCCATTTCCTCATCATCCTGAACCAGCCCGTAATGTTGCAGGTTAATAGCTCGAACAGTTTTAAAGATATCTTGCTTACAAACTTAAAACCCGCAAAATTGCAAAATGGCATAACTCAAGAAGAAAAAATGGATTTTTATCAAAAATTAATCAGTTCATCTTCTCATTATCCCCAACCATTCTGTAAAGTTTCAGGGCAATAGCTCAAACAGATTTATTTATGCATCACGTGAACATTTCCGTGAAATAAAGACCCCCTTAAACCCCAGTTTATATAGAGAAAAAAGGGATTTAAGGGGGTATACATTATTTTTCTTATTTCTGCTCCAAGACATAGGTTGTAGGTACTCGTTACGACCGCCTCAATGAGGCGGTTCTAACGAGCACACACAACCTATGTTTTGAGCATGATTTTGACTTAATAAACACAAAAACATAGGTAGAAAGATTTCAATTTGGCGCTTCTGTGCCCATAATCAACGTTTCATTACACTCAGGGGAAAATATCACGGGTATTTAAACAGAAGACAATTATCGCTTTTATGACAAGTGGATTGTGTATTGCGTTCCGGCTACCGACCGTCAGGAAGTCCGAAGATTAATGGACACGCGTGCACGTATAATGGATTACCTTATTTCCGGAAAGATTGTGTCATGGGTACTACTATGCATTCTTTATTCATATGAAGTATTGGTGCTATTTAGATAATGAGTACCAATTGTTGTTATGATTATTATTATTATTTATTATTATTATTATTATTATATCTTTGTTTGTTTGATTTGAGGTTTAACGTCCCCGTCAATACTGTACAGGTCATTTTGGAGACGTTGCTTCCAATTTTGTGGGACTTTTACCCGACACTGAGATTAAATGGCATCTCAAGCCCAGCCACCCAATGAAACCAATAGGGTTTATAAGCATAGACGGGCCGACTCGTGCGCACCGCTTTGCCTCATTTTTGATTTTTATTTACCAGCACTCGTGTGCGGGACGGTTTCAGCTCTGTGTGGAAGCATCATGCAACCTATCTATTTCTTCAAGCCCCAGATCAGACGTCGAGCTTAGATCAGGGCCTTTGCTGCCAACCCATTACGGCCTCCGCCCAACGGGGCTTCATCACGTGAACGAGTCCGTGAAATGAACACCCCATTAAACCCAAATTTAAATAGAGAAAACTGAGGTTTACGGGGGTATACATTATGTCTCTTATTTCTGCTCCTAGACATAAGTTGTGGGTACTCGTTAGAGCCGCATCATTGCGGCGGTTCTCACTAGCACCCACGACCTATGTTTTGAGTATAAATAAGAAAAATATCATCAAATTTTCATCAGAAAGATGACCTTTGTTGAGGTATGAAAAAATGCACTATCACACGGGTGTGTTATCGTGATGTGAAGAAATAGATTGGGCTGCATGATGCTTCCGAGCAGAGCTGAAACTGACTGCACAGCACATGAGTACTAGTAACATTACCAGGAATTCTCGTACTACAGGAACTGTCACTCAGATTACCGATATCCCATATTTGATTGACATCAGTTAATTCCCTTAGACCGTAGTCGAGATAGCGTCGTTTACCTGTGTTAATGGTGTGTAATAGCAGTTTCACACCTATCGGTTTGAGTTACAATACACAACCAATCTGTGTTCTATCCAGTGCCCTGTTAAATTAGTATGGATATACATTGTAAATATTGCCACCGAAAATTTCAAGATGAAAAATTCTGATATTTTATATAAAAAAGGCATGTTTTGTTAACAGATGACCAGGTGTTTTGTCCTCCATATAAATTAAATATTCATGGCCGGGCCGTTAATCCAAAATTATAGGGAAATAAAAACAGATCACGTTTATACATGTATAAATAAATTATTTCTTTTTTATATATTTCATGGGTATATTCATGTAATTTTGTTCCTTTCTATATTGTGGCCCTTGGTAAACAATAAAAGAAACGTAATGATGACAATATATAAAAGAATTTATTTAATTAATGAAATTCAGCGTATAGTAATGACATGCCATTTTTAAAGCTCTGGCCTCTAGTGAGGACTGTTACGCCGTAAAACAATTATGCATCCGAACATAGGCCCTAGTAGACACGGTGGCGTATGTTTGGGATTCAGCTTCGACACAGGATTTCAAATAATGTGGTAGTTTTTAAGGTGAAGGCAAGATCAGCCTGCATGTTTACTGATTCAATAACGGTTCTATGAATTGCATTGCTTCAGCGTACCAAAGTCTCTGATCAGACTGCACTTGCTTAAGCCCAGTCTGATCTGAGTCTATGCTAGTCGCCAATGCCACATTGTTTAAAATCACGTCGCAGCTTTTTTTTGTTTTGTTTTTTTTTTGTTTTGTTTTGTTATGGAAAATTCATTTTAAATAACCATATATGAATACCTAATTTTACATGGGTGTTGACTTATTTCTGAAGCCGGACTCGGTAGCTCAGTCGCATGCGCGAATGATTGGTGAGGATGATGCGGATTCGATACCTGCCGGAGACGGCTATATTCTGTCGTGGATTTGTTTGATTTGAGGTTTAACGTCCCCGTCAACACTGTAAAGGTCATTTTGGAGACGTTGCTTCCAATTTTGTGGGACTCTTACCCGACATTGAGATGAAATGACATCTCAAGCCCTGTCGCCCAATGAAACCAATAGGGTTTATTTGCATGGACGGTCCGCCTCGCACCGCAGTTCCTGAACAGGCTTAGATCCTCTAAGCGGTTTACCAGTACTAGTGTGCGGGCCAGATTCAGCTCTGCGTGGAAGCATCATGCAGCCCATATATTTCTTCAAGCCCCTATGGGTGGGGGCGGATTCTGTCGTGGAAACTGATCATGAAATCTTCTCTACATTCATTCTCTTTCTTTCACTGTTTCAAAAGGGCAGCTGGTTAATCGCTTACGTATACTCAGTAGAAAAGTGGGGATAGGTAAACTGACAAGCTCGATATGACAAAAAAGTGTTGAGATGGCCTCTAAACTCCAGTCTAATTTCTGATAGCACATTAAAGCAACTAAAGCTCTGTCGTCTATGTCAGAGTAACCCATTTTTTACCGACCGGAATTTGTCAACCTTATACATAGCACAAGTCCATTTCAAAATTTGATGGTGTGAAGTGTTTTCTAAATATATTCAAAAAATAAAAAATGGCTGAACTTTTTGCAATAAGAAGGTTCTGAACAAAAGCCGAGCTCGGTGGCGTCTGATCTGGGCCTGCACTTCTTGCTATAACCCGTTTTGTGGGATTCGGTACAAAATGGGTTAATGCACAACACTCACAAACTTTGGATAAACATATCTCGGACGCCCTAGGCGAGCAACTCACGTTATTTCAATATACACCGATACATCTTCAGTCATTTCAGAATAAGGAAAGTGGGTTTGGGTCGTTATTTTCTTACTTTAAGATTTAAACATGACAGAACGAAAGGAGCCTATACTCACATTATATTATATAATATTAAAACCTTTACCACCCTATAATTGAAATTTTCCGATTAAAAATTCCTGATAATTTTAAAATTTCTGCACATAACATACATTTCGGATACTCGGTAAAAAAGCCTCGACGAGGCTGTTCAAACGAGAACAATATAATAAGTCACATCTATACTATCAGCCAATCAGACTACATTGTATACTGGTTTCGTTCAAATTCACAAACTGGTAGACAAACAGTATAGATCCTGATCAGATGGCTTCTTCAGAACTAATCTGATCGGGATCTACACTGTTTGCAAAGTTAGGGGTTGTCGTGAACAGCAGAATAAGGGTTAACGCAATGTAAAAAAAAATGGTTTGTGGTTTGTTTGTCATTTTAAACTTCACTTTTTTTTCTATGTAATTAAGATAATCAAACAATCCATAAACTAACGTGATCTTGCGTTAAGAAAAAGTGTTGAGAAGGCCTTTAAACTCCAGTCTTATTTCTGATACTAAACTGGGATGTGCTAATTAAAGCAACTAAAGCTCTGTCGTGCATATCAGGTTAACCCATTTTGTACCGACCCGAATTTGTCAGCCTTATACATGTATATAGCACAAGTCCATTTCAAAATTTGATGGTGTGAAGTGTTTTCTAAATATATTTAAAAAATAAAAAATGGCTGAACTTTTTGCAAAAAGAAGTTCCTGAACAAAAGCCGAGCTCGGTGGCGTCTGATCTGGGCCTGCACTTTTTTGCTATGACCCGTTTTGTGGGATTCGGTACAAAATGGAGTTAATACACAACACTCACAAACTTTGGATAAACATATCTCGGACGCCCTAGGCGAGCAACTCACGTTATTTCAATATACACCGATACATCCTAAGTCATTTCAGAATAAAGAAAGTGGGGTGTTGTCGTAATTTTCTTACTTTAAGATTTAAACAAGACACAACGAAAGTAGCCTATACTCACATTTTATTATGTTATATTAAAACTTTTACCACCCTAAATTTGAAATTTTCAGATTAAAAAATCCTGTAAATTTTAATATTTCTGCACATAACATACATTGCGGATACTCGGTAGAAATGCCTCGACGAGGCTGATCAAATGAGAATAATATAATAAGTCACATCTTTACTATCAGCCAATCAGACTACATTGTATACTTTTTTCGTTCAAATTCACAAACTGGTAGACAAACAGTAGAGATCCTGATCAGATGGCTTCTTTAGAACTAATCTGATCGGGATCTACACTGTTTGCAATGTTAGGGGTTGTCGTGAACAGCAGGATAAGGGTTAATGCAATGTAAAAAAAGCAATTGGTTTGTGGTTTGTTTGTCATTATGAACCTCACTTTTTTCTATGCAATTAAGATAATCAAACAATCCATAAAACTAGCGTGGTCTTGCGCGGTATATCACGCCCCCACCCCCACCCCACCACACACACACCTTTTGACATAAACGATCAATTTCATAGCATAGCCTTCAGGTGAACCATTGTGTATTGTTTAAAAATGACAACATCGTATATTTAAGTTTAAGGGAGTAGGTGTGGGAAAGAAACACAGCTTCTGAAACGATTGCACAAATAAGATATTTTGCCAAATTTAATATTTTATTTCGGCTAAGCCCATAGAAGATTAAAATTAATTAATGAGACAAAGAAAAGAACCACTATGTTTGGACTTCATAAGAGAAAAATAACACGATCCGGACGAAAGATTCTTACTTCTTATGTATGACTTTTAGCCACGAACCATAAATTCAGGGTGCTCATATTTCTTATTTCTTCTCTAAAATATAGATTGTGGGTACTCGTTAGAACCGCCTCGCAGAGGCAGTTCTATCGCGTACCAACAAAGTATATGTATAAGAAAAACATAATATTTTTTCTTACAATTGCTGGTTTTGACCGTGAAATTTAGAGTGTATTTGAATAGGCGAGTTTTCGTAATGATGGAAATATGCATCGTATTATATAAATCATAACTTATCGAGAACACTTAAGTTTTCTAAACACATGAATCTACAGGACTGGAGTAAAATCTAACAAACATTACCTAAACATGCCTATTTAAATGTAGATTGAAAATTTTACCGTCAAAAACTGAAAATTATTTGATCCTCACAAACAATAATTGTCTTATTTCTGCTAAAAACAAAGATTGTGTTTACTGGTTAGAACCGACTCAGTGAGGCGATTTTAACAAGTACCCACAATCTTTATTTTGAGCAGAAATGAGATAAAATAATAAAAAAAAAAACTTTTGAGCTTAAAATTATACGTTTGACTGTTCTATCGAGTCATCATCGTCATTCTAACGAGTCATTTAATCTTTAATTAAGAGCAGAAATAAGAAAGAACTTTTTCTTAAATTGTTGTAAGTTGGCCGTGAAATTTACAATGTATTTGTATAGGCGCGTTTTCGTAATGGTGGAAATATACATCGTATCCTTTAAGTTTTCTAATTAAGCAGTTAGTAGTTTTCCTAGGCGAAAATATAATTAAAGCAAATCTTAAAACAAGCTTCAAAAGGTTGCAAATTAAAAACATAATTTTACATTATCAAATATAGATAAATAAATAAGTTATGCGTGCAAAGTATTTAATTATGGATGTATATTTGTTTCCTTAAAGCAAAATATTCTTTCTAATTCTATCAATAATATTATCCATATTGATACCAATTTTCAATTCTTATAACTTCTTTTGCGATTCATTCTAATATCTTGTGTATACAAGCCCTGCGTCTGTGTAATATTTACACATTTGTGATCCGAAACTTCAAATATAGCTATTTTCTACAACCTGTGGGCCACTTTTAATAAACTGTTTTTCTAAATTTTTTACCACATGAATATAGATATTAAATAGATCTTTCTAGTGAGAGGTTATAGCGCACGGAGAAATTTTAACAAATATGACTTTTGAGCCTTTGAATTAAGGCTATTTTTCATTTTTGTTGTAAAATACAAAGACTTAATAGGGAAATACCCCAGTGGCATTCATTAGAATCTGGGCCACTTTAAAAATTATTTTATTTCAACAAATTTGGTACCAAAATGAAGCAGATACATTTTTCTATCAAATGCGAGGTTATAATAATATCTTGTAGAAATGAAAATAAAAGATTTTATTAGTTAAATGACGGGCTCCTATATAACTCTATACATTTTCCTAGTATTACCTGTATGAAAACTAGCGACTGGCTGTGATAAGTGTGGATTAGTACCTATAGTACGAGTATTCCTGCTTATGAACTGCATGGGGGCTCTAAGGCTGTCCATGAAAAGTGGTGCGAGTTGGGCCATCCATGCAGATAAACCCTACTGGTTTCATTGGGTGGCAGGGCTTAAGATGTCATCTCAGTGTCCGCAAAATGACCTATACATTGTTGACGGGGACGTTAAGCCTCCAATCAAACAAAACTGTCAACCCATTAAGAAAACATATCCTTGTGATAATGTTTTCTTTCTTATCTTCGAAATGTTAATTTATATCTAAAAAAAAAATAAAACAAAAAAGTACATTATTTTATGATGAACAATACAATGTCTTGGTGCGGATAACACATACATTGTAACCCCTCTAAACCTCTCTTTTCTGTATAGGAGGTTTTAGGAATTCCGTTTATGACGTCATTCTTGCGCACGGCAAAGCACTGGCTGTCAATTGAAACGGCCATCGCTATTCAAATGTATTGGCGGATCTTAAAATGCTGACAATATTCAGACATTTTGAAAGAAAATATACCCGTTTACATTGAAATAATGCATCGAGAAGGACAGAAAGATATTTTGCTTTTATTATCGAAATTCATTTATCCTAAATCCGTTGTTAATTGACGAAAATCTCTTCGTGAATGACCCATGTCAACGGTTAGAGATACCGTTATTCACGAAAGCTTACTTACAAAATAACTTTTTTACGTAACTTTTCGTTTTATTCGCTATCAAGTATAGCTATCACATACGGAGACAGAACTTAGATCTATCTATCTATCTATCTATCTATCTATCTATCTATCTATCTATCTATCTATCTATCTATCTATCTATCTATCTATCTATCTATCTATCTATCTATCTATCTATCTATCTATCTATCTCTATCTATCTATCTATCTATCTATCTATCTATCTATCTATCTATCTATCTATCTATCTATCTATCTATGGAGAACTGACCAACGGTCTGTCTACATGTAGAATCCAACGATCTGTCCAGAAGAGCAGTTAAAAAATGTCTAGCGATCTGTCTACATGTGCAATTTTAATAAATTGAAGATTTCTGTGGACCGAGGCTACTTTTGTTTTGGTTTAAACAATATTTTATTTCTAGCAAACATCACGTACAATTAAATACATTGGAACTGATAAAAACGATCTGACAGTAAGTCTGAGGCTTATAAATATCATCTCCTAAAACAAACTGATTTGCGTTACATTTGAGTGATATGAACAAACACAGACATACAGACGGACGGGCAAACAAATTGACTGCGGACTAACAGACAAACGGACGGACATTAGACAGACAAATAAACATAATAACAGTCTTAATAAACTAATGGGTGGACTGACGGAGGGGCGTAGAGTCAACGTGGGTTCGACGTCATGCCGGCGACACCCACTTCAACTCAATTCAATATCACATGACCGTTGGAATGAGAGAGAGAGAGAGGTTTGACTGACAAACCGACAGTAGATAGACAGACGACAGACAGACCGACTGACTGAATGACTGACTAGCAAACGAACAGACGGACAGTTAGACAGACAAATAAACATACTGACAGTCGAAAAAACACTAGTGAGTGGACTGACAGACGGGCGTCGAGTCAACGTTGGCTCGACGTCATGCCGTCGACAACCACTCCAACTCACTTCCATGTCACGTGACCTTTGAGATGAGAGAGGGATTTGACTGATCCCTGTATCCAAGAAACCCTTAACCCTTTTTGTACCAAATGGAATCTTTCTACTTATATATAGCAGGAGTCCATTTCAAAATTTAGGGTTGTCAGGTTGTGTTTTTTTTTTCAAAATTTATTTGGGGAATGGCCGAACTTTTTGCAAAAGTATAGGCCCTGATCAGACGCCGCGTTCTGCGGCGTCTGATCTGAACCTGCACTGTTTGCCACTTACCACTTTTGTGGTTTCCGGTAATGTAGGCCATGGACAGGTTGAACCAATCTGCAAATCTACCAGATTTTACTGTTAAATCTTGCCTTGGCAAAGAGGTGTTTCGTTCTCATGCACTGAAAGGGTGTTCTACGTTTGTTTTGAATTTAATGTTCCAATCCCACTGAGTCTTGATGGGTCCGAGCACTGGGCAAATGACATTTTATTAAGCAACGCCGTGTTATCGCCAACGCAACGTTCTGACGTTTTATCAACGTTGCACAGTCTAGTGACACGTCTGCCCCCTTGGACATCTAGATTTCGAATCTTTGGGAAGATATTCTTTTCTCATTTTTTATTTTTTATTTATTTATTTTTTTATTATTTTTACATTTCCTGAACATTTTTTTTTCGTACCTATAAAATTGGATCACACGAGATGTTTGTTTGATTTGAGGTTTATTGTCCCCGTTGCAGAAGTTGCTTCCAGTTTTGTGGGTTTTTTTTACCCCACATTGAGATGAAATGACATCTCAAGCCCTGTCACACAATAAAACTAAACGGGTTTATAAGCATGGACGGTCCAACTCGCACCGCTTTGCCTGGGCACGCTCCGACTTACCAAGCGGTTTACCATTGCTCATGTGTCGCCAGTGTCAAAGCAACGTGCAGCCCGATCTATTTCTCCAAGCCCCGATGAGCGGGGTCATCATAATAGATGTATATTCATTTTATTGAAAAGATGGAACGAGCACAAGCGAATCGTTGCAGCTCGGATTCTAGAAGTATTATTAAAAATGTTAGTATGAATTGAACGTACGTTCATAGCCGTCAGTGTCCAAAGGCAAATGCGCTGTTGAAATGTATCTTTGTTTTTACGGTCCATGCAACACTATTTAGGTCACTTTGAGCCGGTCTGTTTACTTATCCACACTTTTCCAGGGTAAGCTTTTATGTAACCGGTTAACCAGTACAGAGCATATTATTTCGCCATAAACTGACAACTGCCCTTCTTGAATCAGCGGAAGGGAGAGAATGGCCATGGAAAAGATTGCATGATAAATATCCAGGAAAGAATGTTGCCGACCCCGGCAGGTATCGAGCCAGCGTCCTACTGGTCACCAGTCAGACGCGCATCTGACTGAGTTACCGAGCCGGCATCTAAGGGATTTACAATGACATAAAAAATATAATTGTTGAAAATAAAATAAAGGAAACAAAATATGAAGGATGTAAATGTAAAAAGTAAAGAAAATAACGTTAAACATAAAAATAAATAAATAAATAAATAAATAAAAACGAAAAATTAAAAAAAAAAAAAAAATTGCCAGTGGGACTCGAACCCTCGTCTAAAAGATTGTTTGCGTGACTCGCAGTACATCGCATTAACCACTCGGCCATGATTTCTAGATATAGGTAATATCAAAACATTGATTTATATTTTTTAAATCCTGAGAAAAACGTCCGAAACCTGATTCCCCTAAAAAATGGAATAGGCTTGTCACGCTTAAACTTTGAACTCTCAAAGGTCGTTGATAAACTATAGACACGACGTTGTTGACACGCTACATGTCTTTTGACGTGGCGTTTTTAACGGCAAACTGTAATTTACATTTACCTGTGCTCGCTAATTGTTGGTTCGCTAAGAGAGAGAGAGAGAGAGCTTCGGAGAGAGAGGGGACCCTGTTGGGTCGTATGTACAATATATCGTTTTCTTTATGCGAAATTTCGCATCTGGCAGCATATCAGTGATTCTCCCATTATCTTACATTATATTTCGCCAAAAGTTTAAAAGAAGTCCACTGTTTTACGCTGTAATTAACACTTTATTTGTCCCACTACTTTTGAAGCAATACGACAGATGACGGCCAGGGCTTTTCCCGTTCTATTTTTAGAACCGGAAGTACGTCACGAAAAAAGCTCCTATATAATGTAAAGTGGGGTTTACAGGGTTTTTTATTACATGGACTTATGAACATGTTGCTTTTCTAAACAATGTAATTTTAAATAATGCAATCTGTCATCCATTAACTGTAAATGTTTTTTTTTTTTTTTTTTTTTTTGTTTTGTTTTGTTTTTTTTCCAAAAAATAATGTGGAATATCACATTTCAGAAAAAATGGATTTTATGAGAACCGATAATATTTTAAGTACAAAAAGACTCAATTTTAATCGTTTGACAAAAAGAGAATTTTTCTCGCTTAAAGTACCACAACACGCAGTTCTATATGAACTAGACGTATCTACTAGACGTATCTATCGTTCAATATCCCCCGGGGTCATTTTCACACACAGCCGGATCAAAACACAATATTTATTACACGATAGGTGTCAAAGGGAGACAACCCAATATTGACTTTCTGTGCGACTGTCACGGTTGAAAGTCATCGGGCTAATGTCAGATATAGTTGGCCATGGTGGTTCTAAGATGTGTGGTAATGAGAATTTATCTGAGGTTAAACTTTATTGGTTTTATAGTCGTAATGGTTAGCAAGGGGTGCACATAACGAAAACCCGCCTATACAAATACATTGCCAAATTTTTGGCCAAAACTTAGAAATTTTAAGATGAAAAATTGGGATATTTTTCTTATTTCTGCTCAAAACAAAGATTGCGGGAACTCGATAATACCGCCTCGACGAGGCGGTTCTATCGAGTACCCACAATCTATGTTTCTGAGCAGAAATAAGAAAAATAATGTATACCCCCTTAAACCCCAGTTTTACTATACAAAAGGGGGGTTCAAGGGGGTCAAAATTATATAGGCGTGTTTTTGTGATGAGCTGGCCTTTATTGCAACTATTAAAGTAAATTATTGACTCCACTTTACTGGGTATAGCTACTTAGGTATCACCAGTTCAAAAATGTAATACGAATGCATAACGAATACAGTAAGTTTGTCATGTCTGGGTAAAACTATAGAAATGACGCTAGCAGATAAGACAAATTCAGTAGAGGTGTTTCGATACATATGATATGTGTTTCGTATGTTTTTACAAGGGATATACGTTTTCTACTTTCGGGTCGCTTTCGCATAAACGGGCCTACCCTTTGAGAAGAAGTGGTTACTTTCAAAAGGGTAGGCCACTTTGTAAGGGAGAAATGTATTTTGAAAGTGTTACCTCTAACTGAAGGTGTGTCCTTTAGTCTACAATCTTTTTTAGGCAACAAGAATTTTACGATGTCCTCTATGTTTTCAAAGAATACCACTTTTACTAAGTTATTATTCCATACCCCCATAAATATTTGTGCGGAGCTTATATGACACCCAATAGCCACTGACTTTTATAAGCTTGTAATGCCGTACTGCTTGTATAGGATTTTCCGTGTGACTTCAATGGAATTCGGCTAATTTTGTTGAAAGATATTTTCTGGTATCGATGCTCTGCCCTTAGGTCCGCTTTAAGGAGTCAATAATAAAGTTTCGGACACAAAATGTTAATTTGATTTAGAAATAGTTAAGCTCTATACGTGATTTATTTAGTAATAATCACAGTTTGGAGGTCAGTTGTAAAATAGACCAAATACACACTAGAGCTGATCTATTTCGATTCAAACCACATTTAGATCGACAAGAACTTTTTTGTTGCCTTCAAATTCTCCCAAACTTACGCCATTGAAAGAAAAAATTAACTGCATCACACATATTTATAGCCTTTTGTTATGTTTCTGATACGAGAAAATAACTTTTCGACCTCTGTCTTACGTCAAAGAATCTACTTATAATGCCAAAAAACGGCTTATATGGCGTCACTCATAATGCTCTTCTGCGCAGTGATTTTACAGCATAAATCACAGTTCCTTTCCATTGCCTATATGGCACGCAGTGGTAGAATTGTAAATACATGTATAGATAAGCCCCGTCAAGCGATTTTGGTACTTATCGCCTATGCGAGCAGCGAAGGTTCAGGCGAGCCTGCGCATCCGCGCAGTCTCGCCAGAACCCTCGCTGCTCGCTCATACAAGCAGTGAATCAAGAGGAACCTTCAGACAGAAAGCCATATCCCAGGCCCCTCTGAATGGCTGGGCATGCGCAGTTAAAATTTGTCATGACGGAATGCTCGAAGACACAAATTCGCTTGGCGGGGCTCAGATATAAAAGAGTTTAACGTTTCATGAACGTTGATACGGGGTTTCAAATTTGAGATCTTTTCAATTTTTAGGTCTGGTTATCATTCTGAAAAATTACAGTTTCAGAGATATAAAAGAATGCACCATGCCGCACTGATCTGTTATCGAGAAGAAAAAAACATTGTGATATGAATAAATACACTTGTCAGGTTTAAAACTCTTTAAAAGCTATAACCTTTTCTTCTAGTCTGAAAACAAAACAACAGCAACAACAACAACAACAACAACAACAGCAAAGAATGAAAAAGCAAAAACAACAGAATGTGCTCCTTGGGATTTTGTTAGACCCTATTTTCCGAATGCGTATTTAAAAACAGCATGCTATGTTGTCCCCCATGAAAACTACTGGGTCATGTGACAGGCGAACACATTTTCCTTTAACAGCAAGCAAGTGACATGCAAATCTGCGAAAAACAGACAAAACAAGGTTTTGGAATAGCGAAATAACTGAAGAAGAATTGAAAGTTCGCCCTTTAACGTCCGTGTTGTGAAGAAAATTAGCACATCTAAAATCAGCCAAGCGGAAGGGAATACACGAAACATTTGAGCTACGAAGGCTCATGTGAGGTATTAGTATGCCAATGCTCCGGCGTCCGTCGGCCGTCGTACGTTCACATTTTCAAGTAAGTATATATTTAAAGCCAGTTGGCCAATCATGATTAAATTTCATGTGAAACATTATCAGGTAGGGGGAAAAGATGCATAATGTTTTGGGACAGATCAGATGGAAACTCTTGTTGCCATGACAACATATAGCTCCCATAGACTCATAATGAGAAAAACTTTAAAAAATCTTCTTCTCTGAAACCATAAGGCCTAGAGCTTAGATATTTAGTATGTAGAAACGTCAAAGTGATCCCCTTCATAAATCCTGCCAATCATGTCCATGGGGACCAAATTGTCAACGCCCCGGGGCTCCTTAGCTTCCATAGACTTATATATAAAAAAAATCTTCTTCTCCGAAACCATAAATAGAAGTAGAGGCAATGATCAGGAATCAATACAATTAACCCACAGCTCCCATCAGGGACACCAAAGGGAAAGAAACACGAACATGAAGCAACAGACCCAAAAGGAAACCCCAACAGTGGAAAGCCAAAAGGACAGTTACTTTCCCACAAAATGGCCAAAAGGCTATCCAAAATAAAATATTTTAAGCGACACAAACACCCAAAGACAAACCATAAAGCCCATAGCTAAGATATTTACTATGTAGCCATGTGAAATGGCCACCTACATAAATCCTGCCAACCATGCCTTTGGGTTCAAAAGCGCCACGCCCCGGGGCTCATTAGCTCCCATAGACTAAAAATGAAAAAAAAAACTTCAAAAATCTGCTTCTCTGTTCATAAGACCCAGATATTAGATATTTAGTATGTAGCAATGTTAAGTGCTCACCAACATAAATCCTGCCAATCATGCCCCCTGGGGTCTAAAATAGCCATGCTCCCATGGACATGTAATGGAAAAAAATCTTGGAGATTTCATATGTAAACAATGCTTAGTGGTCACCTATACAAATACTTCCAATCATGCCCTTGGGCTCCAAGTTGGCCACGCCCCAGGGCTCATTAGCCGCCCACTTGACTTATCATAATAAAAACACTTTACAAGTCTTCTTCTCCGAAACTATAAGGCCCAGAGCTTAGATGTTATCCTCCCAACCATACCCCTAGGGTCCCAATAGACAACGCTATGGGGCTCATTAGCTCCTGTAGAGGCCTTTGTGTTGTAATAGTTATGCTACACGCCCGATAAACCAGGGTTTGCAGGATAGATCCTGGGCTTCTCTAGACTTCCAGATGAGTTTTTAAACTGAAGTGCTGTCTCCGTATTTCCTTCGCTGTTGGTGGAACGCAAAACTACAACAAACTCACTCATTAGCTCCTGTAGACTAATATTATGAAAAAAAAATAAGAAATCTTTTTTTTCTGATTCTATATGACCCTGAGATTAGATATTTAGTATTGTTGCAACACCAGTTGGTCACCAACACAAATCCTGCCAGCAATGCCTATGGCATCCGAATTGGCCACACCTCTTGGCTCATTATCTCCCACTGATTTATAATTGGAAGAACATTAAAAAATCTTCAGCGCTGAAACCATGAGACAAACAGTTTTCTAAAATTTTCCTCAGGTGAGCTATTAGGCTCATTGAACCTCTTGTTTATACTTTAGTTCATATCACTCTGTGCAATGTAAACAAAGAATAATTGATGGTTGTTTGAAATACATTGCGCCAAGTTATATTTACCGACATAAACGGTCGTTACGATTAAAACCCGAGCTGTAGCATAACATAACGTCATTCATAAGCTACATGGTCCAATCAATACGCATATATCTAACGTTTCTTAACAATAACCTCACAGCTTCATTTGTAATCCTTGTGTGTACAACCGTAACGACAGTTAGACTAAACTTTGCTAATTACCGAGATTCCGAGGCATATGTTAATATTAGTGAATTATATTCCGTTGCTTTATATAAATATGCTTTCATGACTCTTTTTCCTTTCATTGCAGTTCCATGCGGAAGCCCCGAAGGCCTCTTAGATGGATCTTACATAATGTCCTCAAACGGAACAGCCTCCGTAGTGACGTACTCGTGCGCCTCTGGGTACACTCTTACGGGAAGTTCAGAATCTTATTGCAGTGAAAATGGGACATGGATCTTAAAAACAGCTCCCCTTTGTTGTAGGAAAGAATTTGTATTTTTGTACTTTATAATAAAAAACGCTTAGAAAACATGCTGCTGCTGCTACTACTTCTTATGATGATGATGATGATGATGATGTGGTAAACGGCACATCAAGGGAGAATGAAAGAGGGAGTGACAGTTTTATTCTCACGAACCAGATATATATCAGTGTCGAGGAACCACACCTTACCCCTTGCTACAAGTGATTCTAAGCGAAAAAGCAGTTTCAATAACTTGAAGTTAACGTTTGTATATGACCAGTTTTCTTTTTATGTAGCAAATCTGTTAATTATTTTTCGAAGACGCCTCCGTGGTGCAGTGGTTACGCTACTCGCCTTGTAAACCAGGGATCGATCCCGGGCTTCTCCAGACTTTCGGATGAGTCTTTAAACCGAGGTCCCGTCTCCGTATGACCTTAGCTGTTGGTGGGACGTTAAATTCAAACACTCACTCACTCATTATTTTTCGTACAAAAATAATTAAGTGAGACAGTTGAGAGAAGGCAGATATACATTTTAAAGCAGACAGACTATTTTTATGCCTGCTTAACAATGATGCTTTTACAAATGTTTTGTATCATAATTATACTATGTGAATATAACTTACAAATTTGCCATGGGTGAAAGTATCGGACATTAGGTTACTATAATGAAAGAATATCCTTTGATAAAAGGGCACAGCCATCTCAAACTCCGACATGGAAGCACGTAGATAAATACCAACAAATATGTGTACCAATGTGTATGTGTTTGAGTTTTACGTCAAGGCCATATAAAGACGGGATTCATCTTAAGATTACATAAATCTTAAAGAAATGAAGTTAGAATAAATGCGACGAGAACCGGACACGAACAGGCGACCCCTTGTTTACAAGGCAAGTGCTCTACCGACTGAGCTATCTGGGCGCTGATAACATTCTTCAACTTCGAAGTTTTATAAACTTAGCAAATAAACAGCACTATTGATGAAGAACGGGGAACCCTTTGACGGGATCCACATTTGAGAAGTCAGGGATCGAACCTTACGGCCCCTGGTTTATGTGGCGAGTATCTTTACCACTATACAACATTGGCTTCTATTTGCAACATTGTGTTGGTATACGAGTATTCAGTATATACAAACTACAGAGGAACACCGCCTCGAGAAGTACTGGAGTGGGCATGGTCATTGCCTCTAATTTGAACGTTGTATAAGATGAAAAAGGTCGTTTATTCTGATATAGAAGAAAGTCATATTCAACATCATGAAAACACGCCTATATAATTTTGACCCCATTGAACTCCACTTATTTATAGTAAACTGGGGTTTGCAGGGGTATACCTTATTTTTCTTATTTCTGCTCTAAAATATAGATTGTTGGTACTCGTTAGAACCGCCGCGATGAGGTGGTACTTACAAGTACTTACAATCTATATTTTGAGCAAAAATAAGAAAAATATCACACATTTTCATCTTAATTTTTTTTTCGGCAGTAAAGTTTACAGTGTATTTGTATTGGCGTATTTTCGTAATGATATGTGTTTCTCTAATGCATGTGTAACAAGTAATGCACTTTTCTTTATTTAAAGCTCGAAACAAAGATGTGGAATCAGTGGTCACAGAGCAGGACGCCACCCTGTTACCAGTTGTAGTTGTGTTAGCTGTTTTGGCAGTTCTTCTAGCAGCATTGGCTATTATAGCTACCTATTGCTATTGTAAAATTAAGAAAGCAGGTAGGTGAGCAGTTTGGCTTCGGAAACAACATACAGTCGAACTTCAATAACTCGAACACCTCTGGGGCCTTGAAAATTTGTTCGAGATAGCGAGAGTTCGAATTACTGTGGTTTACTCATAGTGCCAGGACCTGAGGCATAATAGGGATCACTTGAGGATATCTTCACGATCTTCCATAAAATAAAAGCATGTTGTGTGTACTCATTAGAATTGACTCAATTGAATTGATTCTAATGAGTACATACAACATATCTTTTAAAAAACAATTCAGAAAAAATGCATATATTGTCCTAAATATTATGGATGTCTGGAGCCTTGGGAAGGGTGTCAAAGGGACTTCATCGCGAAAACAAGCCTATATAATTTTGACCCCCTTGAACCCCACTTTTATATAGTAAAACTGGGGTTTCCGGGGGTATACCTTATTATTTTCTTATTTCTGCTCTAAAATATAGATTGTGGGTACTCGTTAGAACCGCCTCGATGAGGCGGTTCAATCGAGTGCCCACAAACTATATTTTGAGCAGAAATAAGTAAAATATCACAAGTTTTCATCATAAAATTTTCATTTTTTCGGCGATAAAGGTGGCAATGTATTTGTATAGGCGTGTTTGCGTAATGTCATAACTATTTCGAGTTAGCCATGGTAAACGAACTATCCGTGTTCAAGTTATCGAAGTTTCACTGTAAATGATTTTGCAAAATATGAAATCACTAAAGCGATCCCATAAATATGGGGCTCCGTTGCTTAGTGGGTAATAAAGATGGCTCTTAATAATTAGGTCGCTGAACTCTTTTGTTCGAGCCCCGTTCGGGTCACATGTGAGACGCCCAGTTCTGCAAAGGAAGGGTTTTGCCGACTTCTAATTAACGATCGGCTCGATATCAGTTAAATAATCGCAAAGTGGCGTAAAAACCAAAACCCGTATACATTGGCGGATCGTTTTGTTCAAGGACATTATTTTCCCTATAGATACACGTTTGGAAACGTGCGTTGCTGAGAATTGGTTCACAGTTTGGTTAGCACGGTTGATAAATTTCATTTACAGTCGCTGATTGAAAGACCTATAGAAGATAACGCCACTGTGTTTTTAAGGACCAAAATACTTACTTTTGATTTTGTCTTTAGAAAAGTAGAATGAATGTAATATTACTCAACTAATTTGTTCAACATAACGCAAAGCCAAATTATGCGAACACATTTGACTTTTTAAGTATATTAAGCTTTTAATATATCACTAATCATCCTCAGAAATAAATACAAAATATTTATATTACGATTTGAAAGATTTCTACAGCTAGCTTAAAAAGATCATCGCTTGATAAGACTTGTTGACTTCTTCAGCAGCGGTGATGGGCTTTTGCAAGCTTGGTACGGGGATTTAACTAGTAATATTTCAAAATAGAAGTGAAGGCAATGAGAAGGAATCGATACAATAAACCCACAGCTCCTAGCAGTGACACCAAAGGGACAGAAACTCAAACATGAAATAACTTGACCAAAATGGAAACATCAATAGCGGAAAGCCAAAAGGACAGTACTTTCCCATAAAATGGTCGTTTGACTATTTAGAACAAAATACTATAAGCGCTACACACCCTCAAAAGACAAACCATAACCAAACTAAACCGCGAAAGATTAGTTTGATTTGAGGATTAACGTCCCCGTCAACACTTTAAAGGTCATTTTGGAGACGTTGCTTCCAATTGTGTGGGGCTTTTACCCGACATTTAGATGAAATGACATCTCAAGCCCTGCCGCCCAATGAAACCAGTAGAGTTTATAAGCATGGACGAGCCGACTCGCACCTCTTTGCCTGGGCACGCTTAGATCAACTAAGCGGTTAACCAGTACGGTTCGGTGGCAGCTCTGCGTGGAAGCGTGGAAGCATCATGCAGCCCATTTATTTCTTCAAGCCCCGTTGGGCGGGGGCCGAAACCGCGAAAGAAGAACCGCCTTGGAGCCATCAGTGAAACGAATTCCACTTGGGGGCTTAAATCGATTTTACGCAGCTGCAGTCCTCGCCATTGCTTCCGTCACGATTTAAACAAATACTTTTTTCAGTCCGCATGAAGGACTCTAAACTCACCAGTGCAACATCTCCGCGAAGACACAAAAATCGAACAACCACAGAGATCAAACAACAGTCAGGACTCGACAGCAAGAAACCACTGAAATGCTGGAGCAAAAGTAAACCAACAGTACGAATCCGATACGCCCGACCAGATCCTCATTTACGATACAGAAATAGGCTAATAAAATGCAAGGGAAGTTAGTTTAACGGCAGAAAAATAACGGATATTTTGTGAGCTCGCAATTGCTTCATCGAACAATTAAGAACAATATTGCATTATTGGGACTTAAGGATAAATAATGATAATATCAAAATAGTGTACTTAGGAAGAACTGGGAATTTAAAGCACAATGAGATATGGTCATTTATTGTCGTTAAATTGGAAGTTAAAATTAGCTTATACTACCATCAAATTGTCTTATCGGGTTGGGGTTCGTTTGCAGATACGAATCATACACTACACAGAAGTGAAGGCAAAGCAGCTGCATGTACAAAGACAAAAATACACAGATTTCAATTGCAGTACAGTTACAATTATAAGAAGGTTCCTTTTAATATAATGATTAACCTTTTTTGTAATTTCGATGTCTCCGTTATGAGCTACGAATGTAAGGTCTGGATTTGCAAGCTAATTTAGGGAAGGAATAGCGATAATCAAAGAATGGCTTAAACCTGACTTCACAAAATGTGGTCATGGCATTTTGTGGATTATTGTAACAACTTCAAGGCAAGAGAATGGTATTTGAAGTAATGCAAAGCAGCATCATGTTTTGTATCGGAACCCAAATTTTATGGTGACTTAGTATATAAATTCAGAACAATATATACTTGCAATAACTTCTGTACCCAATTTCGTAAAATCACTCGTCGATATAAAAAGATTGGGTACAGCATAAATGTTATACGACAGACGGCATGAATGGTAGTTAAACCAATCACGGCTGACAATTTTTCTTCCCTTTTTAATTGCGCGCCGGTGGCTCAGGCCACATGTTCTATGACGATTCCAGCGTAAAGGCTTACTGAGAATTAGAATTTAATGTTATGTAATGTTGGTTGGTACCTGGTGCTCTGTCTGGTCAGGCCCATTGGAGTCTAACTGTTGGTTTTCTTTTGCTCCAGAATTTCGGTGGTTTCTTACTGTCGAGTCCTCACCGTTGATTCATCTCTGTGGTTGTTTGATTTTTGCGGAAATGTTGCACTGATGAGTTAGGAGGCCTTCATGCAGACTGAACAAATTATTTGTCCAAATCGCAACCGAAGTAAGGGCGAGGACTGCGGACGCGTAAAGTCCCCCCAACGCCCCAGTGGAATTCGTTTCACTGACTGGCGGTTCTACTGTCGCGGTTTAATTTTATTATAGTTTGTCTTTGAGTGTGCGTTTTGTTTATTTTATTTTTTTGGATAGCGAATTGGCCATTTTGTGGGAAAGTAACTGTTATTTAGGCTTTCCGCTATTATTAGAGTCTAGTTATAATTCTATCCCTTTGGTGCGGAATTTCTTAACGTGTTGTAAACATTACATCTCGTTAACAAATCCGTGTCATGAAACCGCACTTAACCCCATCTAATATACTCAGTAGAGAAAACTGGGATTTTCAGGGGTATACGTTAGTTTTCTTAATCCTGCTCCAAGACATAGATTGTGGGTACTCTTTAGAACCGCCTTAATCTCACGAAAACCCACAATGTAAGTAATGAGCAAAAATAAGAATAACATATCGCAAGTGTTCGTCATAAAAGTAACCGTTTTGGATATATGAAAGAATGTACTATGTCGACCGGCTATGTTGTCGTAATGACATCTATTATTTCAGGACAAATGAAAGGGTACACAGCGGACAATGACGATATTCCGAAATCTATTCCAATAGCTGCTGTGCCTCCTTCAGCTGCTCCCATCGATCATCAAAAACCACTGTTTGACAGCGGCAGAGCGACGGCACTATCTATGGCACCAGATGCACACAGACACAATTCAAGCCGACATTTATGTAACGTCATTTTATTCATTATGTTAACAAGTCTGAAATACTCGTATGAATAAATGGGTATGGGCGGATATGAGCGCTGACTCATACTCATTAGGTCTCTCATCGCTGTATGTTCAAGTCTGGCTAGGGTCACATGTGAGGAGCCAAGTTCTGCAATGGAAGGTCAGCTGGTTTTTCTCCGGGTACTCAGATTATTGCCCTACTCTCTTAAATAATCGGCTCGATATGAGTGAAATGATCTTGAAAGGGCCGTAAAACCTAAACCAAAAATAAATAGATAATTATTTACATAAATGAAGAATATTGTGTAAGATATTGTTGGAACTATATCTTTATTCTATTTTATCATATGACGTCGCGTCTGAGAGTGTAATAACACCATGTAATATTTTCGATAATCCACTAGTGGATTAAATATGCAAATTAGTTAGATACGCCCCGTAACATTACATTCGACGTCGCGTTTAGTAATGGCGGAATATTGACATTTTTGTAAACAATCGTGAATGCACGAAATGTGTTTGAAATGTCATATGATAAATAGAATCTTGCATTCGTGCTCATGTATTATTGAATTTATTAAACTCGTCGAGGAAAAGGGATAAAATGCTCGGCAAAGGCCGAGCATTTTATCCCTTTTCCACGACGAGTTTAATAAATTCCTTTGCCTAGCATTTTATCCCTTTTCCTCGACGAATTTAATAAATTCAATAATACATGAGCACTCATGTAAGATCCTCTATATAAACTGAATAGAACATTTTCCCTCTATATAGCACAAGGCAATTTAATACAGAATGTAGTATGTAACATTGAGCTATTTTAGATTATTTTGTTTTAAATATGGCTGAGCTTTTTGAAAAAACTGAAATCGTAATTGGCGCCGCGTTCGTCAATGTTTGCCAGCGGTCCAATTTGCTGGTTCATTTGTGAAATGTGGTTAAATTTGTAACCTGTATACATCACAGTAGGTACTGTGTAACTCAATGCTCTATTTTATGGCAATATGAATCATACCGATAAGTCTTATTTATGTCATTCTCACTACATGCACTGTGGATACTCAAACTCTAGATCGAATAGCAGAAATAAGAAATATAGCGAGCAACTGCCACTTCTCCCTATAAAAGTATAATTTTCTCAATGAGTGAGATTATCATGGACTTGTCAGTTAATAAGAAGCTCACTGCAGTGCAGCGAAATATCTATTAAGACATCGCTGGTGTTTATTCACAACGGCCTCTGCGGTTAAATGGTTAAGGTCCCTGATTCTTCAGCATTAGGTCTCCTACTGTTGTGTGATAGAGCTACTATCGGTACACGTGTGAAATGTCAAGGTCCGTTGCGGAATGTCACATGCTATTTCTCTGTGTACTACGTTTTAATTAACGGCCGGCTCGATATAAGCCAAACAAATCGAAAGGGCCGCGAGACATGGATCCGAATAATATCAATGTGCATTTTAGCGGTTCTTATTGTGCCTCATCTCAGACTGAATATTTAACTGAAGTAAAACATATTGTCAAATTAAGGTGTAACTATACCACATTTAGTGACACAGAGGCCTTTCTGATATTTAATCTTCATCAGTGTGTCTAAACCCCAAAGTTTTGAAAACGAAACGGATGATGGACAAGACCCGGCAAACACAGAGCACATTCCCCTCCGAGCACACACCGACCGACGTAGCTCATGAAACATGTCAGCTGGAGGCATCAGGCAACAGACGCCCGATCCAGATAGGCGTCCCCCACCGAGCCAACATCAGCAAACATGGCCCCCGCTCCACGGAAGTCCCGGGCATCAGGAAGGAGATGTCCAAAGTTGCGAGACTTGCAATATTTAAAATATAACAAAACGTGGTAACCAAATCCGCTAAGATACATGTCTCACCTGACAAGTCAGTCTTAGGTTTAGAAAAGTTAGAATTTTATACTGCAAAAGTTAAAGATATAATATAGTTATTTAAATCAGTACGAAGTTCTACAATTTACTTAACTTCTTCGTTTTGTAACAGTCAGCTTCATTAAAATAACAGTCAACAACTACGCTGTACATTGTACATTTATACAGAATCCAGATCACGCTTAAAACTGACCTTTGGAAACCTAACCTAATGACTACTTCCTTACTGATTCTTGCACTATCCCAGTAGGCTCAGTGTTTGGAGCGATTGCCTTGGCAATTGCCTCATAGTACTCAGAGGAGTGATTTTTGGCCTTACTGCATACAACCTAATCACCATCAAGAGACACCGTGAGTGTATAGTGTCCCATATTCAAAACAGTTTCAAAACATCCTCATAAATGAAACATGCACCTAATGGAATATTTTAACTTGAATGTTCTATAAATTTATTGCAAGATCGCACATGTCCTCCTGCTTACCTTCCAATAAGTTTACTATGACTTGGATTCTCTGAGGGATTCTTTGTATACAAAACAGGAATGAAAACATTGTAGATTAATTTGCCATGAAGCGTCTTTTTGTAGCTTAGTGCATCTAACGCATTTTGTACCATTAATCCCAAAACGAGTGACTGGCAAACAGTGAAGGGTCAGATCAGATCAGATGCCACAGAACGCGGCGTCTGACCAGGGCGTACACTGTCTGCGGAAGATAAACTTTGAAGAAGCCACAACCTGACAGCCCTAATTTTGAAATGAACCTGTGCTATATATGAGGTGGAACATTCCCTCCAGTATAAAAGAGGTTAAAAGTACGCTGTGTGGTTGATTACGTAATTATTATTGTGTCATTAAAACGTAGTATATATCAATAAAGAGAAATAAAATTATTTTGGTTTTCCGTGGCGCGTGTTTACATAACGATATCATAACTATACTAGATGTTTTCATCTGAAATACTTGCAAGCAATGAAAAAAATATAAAACTTTTTTTTCGAAAATCGAAAATAACATAAAGAAAAAAAAACAGCAATGAAAGCAATTTCAGTGACTAAAACTTCACTTTATATTAGCTATTATAGTAAATGCCTTCTGTAAAGGAAAAGGAAATTCACCAATCGAATGTACAGATTTTCTAGGCCATATTAGCTAGTTTCGACGAATTTGGCCTCATGAGTGACCTTCCAGTATATTTAAGCCCTATTTGAACAAGTGAAGAGATCACGGTTTTTCATGCATAACATTTTCAGGATCCCGTGGTAGCTGAGTAAATAACTTCCGAGGGGCCAGGAAAATGGTATTGCTTTGAAATAACCTTGCATGATCGTCATTCTTGCATTTCCCACTGCACATTGTGACAAAGACGCCCCACATTTCCATATCACCTCTTTAGATGTGACGGTAAAACTAACATGGTGGCTAGTTCAAGACGTTGTTAAGACGTCTGATCTTCAATGACGTTCTTATGTCATAACAAAATGTTAAAATGCTTTGTTCATGGTGGCAACGTTACGTCGCTCTAACGTAACGTAAACAAGGCAAGGCCCGTTCTATATTATCCAAAGTTCAAATCTCATGCTCAAACAGCACGTGAACTTCATGATTTCAACAGGAGTTTTGTTACTTGAACACGACATCTGGTCCATAAAAATATAGCTTCAAACAGCTATGTTTATAAGATTTTATGCAATAACATAATTACTCTTTATAAGCCTGATTTTAACTACCAGCCAGATGCAAAATCTGTCAAACGCTATCCGAAGATAACAAACAATCGTCCCAACAGCACTCTCATTACTTTCAATTACGACAGAGAATTGGTGACCCGTTGTTAAGCAATCTTGGCAAATGCTATCGGTACTTATTTGCTCTGCTTTATTTTTAGTTTCTGCCAGCTCACGCTCAACAGCAGCTTCTATCACAAGATTAAACCTTGAGATGATCAGGGAAACTACGGCTAGTTCTGTTTACGGCAGCGGTATCCCAGCTCCTTGGAGCAGTAAAGAGTCCATAGCATCAGGGAGTACGGATCTCCCGAGACTCAACAGCCCTACATTGTCTTCACTTTACAGCGGATATTCTTCTCCGAGACGCGGGTATAGTCAGACCCCTCGGTACTTTGATGACAATGAAGACACGACAAGAGAGTCTCCGATGACTGATGACAACGTGTACCGGGAAACACCATCTCCAAGAAAGTCATCCAAAAAGAGGAAGAAAGCTATTCGTCAGCTTGCATATGCTGATTTTGACGAGAATGAATTTGTTCCGTCTTACATGAGAGGAACTAAGTCTTCTGCAAGTAAGACATATCAGGACATGATGCTAAATGATAATAAACAATCATCTAGGACGGCATTAACGGTCTTTGGAAATGATAGGGAACTGTCTACCAGCAAAAGGTCCACTCCGAAGCTTACCTCTCCGAGGGTTTAAAGGAAATTACTGTAAAATTCCTATATTAAGACCACCTTTGGTACTGTTCAAAAGTGGTCTATTAGACCACTTTTGAACAGCCCCAAAGGTGGTATCTGACAAGAGGACACCGCATGCAGAAAACACAAAGAAGGAATAACTGCAACCTACTATAAAAGCTTTTTCTCCCTGCCCTACATCATAGTGTAGATTATATTTTCTTGTCCTTTGGGATCATTGATTCCATTGTGGAATTTTGAAAATATCTGAGGGTCACGGATGAGGCCTAATTGGCCGAAACTAGCTAGTCTGGCCCAGAAAACATGTACACCCTATATTTTTCACTTCTGTGGTGTATTCCTTGCTTCCAAAGGATAACCCTTTTATAGAACATTTTTGAAACAGAAATAGTCTTAAGTTCAGATGGTCTTAACCCTTATCTTGCTGAATATTCATTTAAGCCACAACAATTTCTGTGTATCAACCAATCAAATTACTTGATGTAATTTATTGCTACAAATTCATAAACTGAATGCCAAACAGTGTAGATCCTGATCAGATGGCTTCTTCCGAAGCCATCTGATCTGGAGCTACACTGTTTGCAAAGATAGGGGTTGTCATGAACAGCTGGATAAGAGTTAATAGCTGATTTTCACTGTATTACAACGCCAAGAAAAGCAGTGTCATTTAAAAACGAGTGTTTTGGTCGATTATTATTCTGTGGCGTCCATTCAAATCAATGTGTGCTTTCTATACAGTACAGGGATCTGGGGTTAAAGGAAGCAGTCTAAGTCTCCGTTCAAGACCATCTCAAAGACACTTGACCTTCCAGCATTGCTAGTTCCTTGATTTTAACGTTTTCTGCCATGGTGAAAATATCATATCCCTCTGTCCTTTGAAAATGAGAGTTTGGAACACATGAACACATGTAAGCGTTAATCGGCATGTACAACGATCTTTGTACGCATCCGCACATGTAGGATGTGCTTTTTCTTGCATCCTGGCGCAATAACAGGTTGAAAACTGTATACGACGGAGAAGTTGAATGGGTCATCATGTTAGCAAATTCGTGCAATGAATACCCCTCTAAACTCTACTTTTTTATAGAGATAACTGGGGCTAAAACGGGTATACATGTACATCATTATCTTATATCTGTTGTAAGTCATATATAGTGGGACCCGTTAGAACCGTCCCGATGAGGAGGTCCTTACGCGTATCCACAACCTAAGAGTAGAAATAAGAACAACTATCACAAATTTCCATCAGATATTGTATAATAACCATTGTCCTGCTGAGGTGGATATGTCTTATCTTTCAAACAATGTAGATTCAGATCAGATGGAGAAGCCATCTGATCAGGATCTTCATTGTTTGTCATTCAGTTTATGAATTTGTTGCAATGATTTGCATCAAGAAATCTGATTGGTTGATAATCAGTGGTGGGTGTGGCATATTTAAATATTCAGCAGGTCAAGGGTTAACCGTTTCGGCCAATCGGGTTTGATATCGTAATGACACAGGCTGGTTTCAATCTTGACCTGCCAGGCATGACATGTTGTACATTTGTACGTGCACAGGCGTAACTAATCATAGTTCCTTTACCTTTGGGCAGGCACGAAACGTTGGGTAAACTTTGTGTACTTTATAGGACGATACAGCCACCTTTAATCGGACCCGCCCATCGGGGCTTGCAGAAATAGATTGGGCTATATGCAGCTTCCATGCAGAGCTGAAACTGACCGCGCATGAGTGCTGGTAAACGGCTTAGAAGGACTAAAGTAGAAGTGAAGGCAATGCTCAGGAATCGATACAATTAACCCCAAGCTCCCATCAGAGACAACAATTGGAAAGAAACACAAACAGGAAATAACAAGATTCTAATGGAAACATCACTAGCTGAAAGCCAAAAGGACAGTTACTTTCCCACAAAATGGCCCATTGGCTAGCCAAAACAAAAAAGAAAATATAAGTGATACACACACTCAAAGACAAACGAAAATACACCGCGACAAAAGAACCACCTTGGAACGGTCAGTGAAACGAGTTTCAGTCGGGAGGGGGAGGGGGAGGGGGGACTTAAATCGATTTTATGCGGCCGCAATCCTCGCCCTTATTTCCCTCGCGATTTAGACAAATAATTTGTTCACTCCGCATGAAAGCCTCCTATCATCAGTGCAACATCTCCGAGAACACAAAAATCAAACAACCACAGAGATGAAACAACTATGAGTACTCGACAGCAAGAAACCACTGAAATGCTGGAGTAAAAGTAAGCCAGCAGTTAGACTCCGATATGTCCGACCAGAGACGGATCATCAGGTACCAACCAGCATTACATAAAATTAAATTCTAATTCTCAATAAGCCTTTACGCTGGAACCGTCATAGAATCTGAGGACTCACCAGGAAAAGCGATGTGAGTCAGACCGTTCAATGCAAATGAGCAATTTCGTTTCATTGTGCGGCAGGGCTTGAGATGTCATCTCAATGTCGGGTAAAAGTCCGACAAAATTGGAAGAAATGTCTCCAAAATGGCCAAAATAGTGTTGACGGGGACGTTTAACCTCAACTCAAACAGAAAACAAAAACAGCCACCTTGAAGCGCTGTGGTGCAATGGTAAAGCATCGGATTTGAGATCGAGAGGTAGCCGGTTCGATCTCCGCAAGCTCTAAGTGTTGTTTCCTTGAGCAAGAAACTTTATCCGCATTGCTTTGTACTGGTTTCTATCCAGGAAGAGGAAGAAAAGAGTGCCACATGGAAGATTAGTACTAGTTTACCAAATGTGTTACCATAAATTAAGTCGATTATTATTAAATTATTATTTCTTGCACACCAGACAAGCAAATCCAAGATTTTACCCTGGAATAGAAATTTATGTTCCGACCCTGGTGTTCCGACCCAAAATCGAATATAATCGCGTGTTTGCTAAATGCATTGGTTGATTACGACCTCGTATGCGCCGTCGTTAAGGTTGACGTGACTAAACATTCCTGCAGTGTCAACGCAATATGGCGGAAGTTGGTAACCGAAGTGACTGCGCCATTATAAATCCGCGCTAAAAATGGAAGGTATGCAAGAAAAAGAATCCTATATGGGTGTGAGGGGTGGATAGAAAAATCCGTCCCTCGGGATCACTGTCCGGCATCACTCGGCAAGCCTCGTGATGCCGGACAGTGACCCTCGGGACAGATTTTTCCATCCACCCCTCACACCCATATACGATTCTTATATTCTTAAAGTGCTGGATGTCTTAACGTGTTGTAGCCATTACATATTGTTAACAAGTCCGTGTAATTGAATCCCACTAAACCACATCTTATATACTTAATGTGTTACCATCTATAAATAAAGTCGATAATTATTATTATTTCTTAACGTGCTGGATTTCATAACGTGTTGTAATAATAAATCTTTATAATGAAACCACACTAAACACCATCTTATATACTCAGTAGAGAAAACTGGGATTTTCAGTGGTAAACGTTAGATTTCTTAATTCTGCTTTCAAGATATAGATTGTGTGTACTCGTTAGAACCGCCTCAATAAGGCGGTTCTAATGAACACACACAATGTAAGTACAGTCGAACTTCGATGGCTCGAACCCCTTCGGGATCATAGAAATTTGTTCGAAACAGAGGTAGTTCGAGCCACTGTTGCATACTTCCAGAAAACATAACGGGGATATTTTTGGACTTCTTTTCGGTGTTCTGTAACATAAATGTATGCTGTGTGTACTCATTAGAATCGCCTCATTGAGGCGATTCTAATGAGTACACACAGCATACATTTGCAAGATAAAAGTCGAAAATCTCCTTAATTTTCCCACACTTTTTCTTATGCAGAGATATTCCCTAGGGACTCAAAAACTGGTTCGACTCAGACATGGTAAACGAGCCATCGGTGTTCGAGCCATCGAAGTTCGACTGTAATGAGTAAAAATAAGCCAAAAAATCGTAATTGTTCCTCATAAAAGTAAATTATTATATATACATAACGTGCTGGATTTCTTAACGTGTGGTAACCATTACATCTTGTTAACAAGTCCGTGTAACGGAATCCCACTAAACAATATCTTATATACTCAGTAGAGAAAACAGAAGTTTACAGGGGTATACGTTAGTTTTCGTAATTCTTCTCCAACCATAGATCAGGTTCGATCCCCGCAAGCGGCACATGTTGTTTCCTTGAGCAAGAAACTTCATCCACATTGCTAAGTACTGGTTCCTTCCCAGTAAAAGAGGGCCACATGGAAGATTAGTACTTGTACTAAATGTGTCACCCTCTATAAATAAGGTCGATTATTATTATTATTATTATTATTATTATTATAAAGTGACCACTATCGCTTTCACAAATTAACCCAAACTTACTAATGAATCCGAGTTATGTTGCTGGAGTGATTATGTCCACGTGACGGACACCATCCAGAAAAGCTTAATAGTGTCTGTTCGAAAACCAGTTAACGGTTACAAGTATATTTTGGCAAATCTTATTGCTGTAGGTAGGCAGGGTAATCTGAGTCTCTGCTGAGCGCACATACCGTAAGATCCTTTTTGCCGTTACATGGCCTAATTAAAATAAGTAAGACAAAATGAATGATCCCTTAAAATAACTTCATTCGTGTCGGCGTACTAAAAAAACCCTACAAAAATACTTTGGCGACCAACAAAGGTTCACATCAGCCTATACATCAAGCCACTATGTCAAGAGATGTGGTCCATTTCTGTTTGGATAGGTTGGAGGCGATGGGAGATATGTGCGATCAATGAAAACTCTGATCAGCCTGCGCATGTGCGCAGGCTGATTTGAGTTTTCATTGTTCGCGCATGTCTGGTCATAAATTTTATCGTGCGCTGGCTAATTTATTGACTTTGTCATTGAACTGGAGACACACGGCCAATTATTTTCAAAGACATCAGTTTTTACTATTTCTGCAACACTTTGGTCAACATACCGTCCTTTCGTTCAACCCTCAAATTCCCGTACTTTTAGCAAACTGTATAACACATGATTGTTGTAAAGATTTCATTGATAACCCTCTTACGCGACACTCTAACCCCACTGTATATCTCAAACGGCTGTGTTAATTTCATGTCAGAGGCACATTTTCTTTTGCAGTTTCTCATTTAGTTATGCTTTTTGGATCGATTGTTTATTAGGCGACCCAATAAAAATCGACCTAAATTTATAAAGCGCAGTAGCTTTTCAAGGCTGAAGTCCATGTGACTATCGCTGACTTGTCGGAAATCACCAAGTAATGATTCTTTATAAAAAATAACTGCGATATTCTTATCGCTGTGAGGTCAGAGTGTTGCGAAAGAGGGTTTGCTATAGAATCTGGACTGTAACATATGTTGGGTTTGGCAGACAGCGTAGACCTAGATCAGACGCCACAAAACGCGGCATCTGATCAGGGTCTACACTGTTTGCTTCCAATACTGGAATTTAAGGGTTTAAAATGAAACAGTCTAAGTCTCAGGTCTGTTTTCCAAGCTTAACTACACTCAAAGACAATCGACCTACCAGCGCTGTCAGTTCTCTGGTTTTTGCATTGAAAGACAACGGACATACGAAGCTGAAGTGTCTTCCATCATTTCGCTTGCCATTGCTCATTAAAAAAACCTGTTCGCCATTTTCGAGAAACAGAGATAAAGATCAGCCTGCGCACACGTGAAGCCTGATAAGAAGCATTCTGCTCGCTGCTTGGACATTGCAGACATTGAAATAAAATGGCACCTCAAGCCCTGTGGCTCAGCGAAACCAATAGGGTTTATAAACATGGACGATCCGACTCGCGCCGCTTTGCCTGGGCAGTCTTCGATCCTCTAAGCGGTTTACCAGTACTCGTCGTGGGTCGGTTTCAGCTCAGCGTGGAAGCATCATGCAGCCCATCTATTTCTTCAAGGCCCGATGGGCGGGGGCTGAGGACATTGCAGTACCCTTAGTTACTACAGCCCCTTAAATCCCACTTTCTTTTGGTAAAACTGGCGTTTACAGGGTGTACATTATTTTTTTCTTATTTCTGCTCGAAAACATAGATTGTGGGTATTCGGTAGAACCGCCTCGCCGAGGCGGTTCTATCGAGTTCCCACAATCTATGTTTTGATTTTGTTTGTTTGATGTGTGGATTAACGTCCCCGTTAACGTTAACACTGTTTAGGTCATTTTGGAGACGTTGCTTCCAATTTTGTGGGACTTTTACCCGAAATTGAGACAAGCCCTGTCGCCCAATGAAACCAATAGGGTTTATAAGCATTGACGGTCCGACTCGCACCGCTTTGTCTGGACTAGCTTAGATCCTCTAAGCGGTTTTCCAGTACTCGTGTGCTGTCGGTTTCAGCTCTGCATGGAAGCATCATCCGGCCCAAACAACTACGGTATCTAATTAAATTTCTGAAAACTGAATACTTATCATAACCATAAATGTGCTTGTTCTAGAGATACGACAATTGCTATTTTTAGCACATGGGTCTGTTACTCAGCACATGGATCTGTTACCCATATGCCTACATGTAAATCGAGTAGTTGATTTGGTCGGTGCGAATCTGCTGTATAGGATTCAGTGCCGGGGCGTTCTACTGCCTTGGTTTCATTAGGTCAAGGACAGATCGTGTAAATAACATCTGAAAGAAAGCATCCATTCACTTTAAGCTTCCTGCGGGCTTTAAAATTTAGAGTTAGCATAAATCCCTGAAAAAATATACTATGTCTTTGTTGATCCTCTTCAGAAATCAAAAAGAAAAAAATCTTGACGCAATACATGTTGAAGCAGCCAGAAATCGTCTTTAACATTTTTTATTTTCTACGGAACCCGGGAAGGGACATGGTTTTTTATTTTTATTATGTTGTGCGAACAAGATAATATCTTGAGCGGACAAGATATTATCTTGTTCGGACAACATATTATCTTGTGCGGACAAGATATTATCTTGTGCGGACAAGATATGATCTGCACAAGATAATATGTTGTCCGCACAAAATAATATCTTGTGCGGACAAGATATTATGTTGTGCGGACAAGATATTATCTTGTCCGCACAAGACAATATCTTGTCCGCACAAGATAATATCTTGTCCGCACAAGATAATATCTTGTCCCTTCCCGGGTTCCGTAATTTTCATAGAGGATCTTACATGAGTGTTTTCCCAGCTTAACTACACTCAGAGACAATCGACCCACTAGCGCTGCCAGTGCTCTGGTTTTTGCATTGAAAGACAACGGACATACGAAGCTGAAGTGTCTTCCATCGTTTCGCTTGCCATTGCTCATTAAAAAAACCTGTTGGCCATTTGCGAGAAACAGAGATAAAGATCAGCCTGCGCACACGTGAAGTCTGATAAGAAGCATTCTGCTCGCTGCTTGGACATTGCAGACATTGAAATAAAATGGCACCTCAAGCCCTGTCGCTCAACGAAACCAATAGGGTTTATAAACATGGACGATCCGACTCGCGCCGCTTTGCCTGGGCAGTCTTCTATCCTCTAAGCGGTTTACCAGTACTCGTCGTGGATCGGTTTCAGCTCAGCGTGGAAGCATCATGCAGCCCATCTATTTCTTCAAGGCCCGATGGGCGGGGGCTGAGGACATTGCAGTACCCTTAGTTACTACAGCCCCTTAAATCCCACTTTCTTTTGGTAAAACTGGCGTTTACAGGGTGTACATTATTTTTTTCTTATTTCTGCTCGAAAACATAGATTGTGGGTATTCGGTAGAACCGCCTCGCCGAGGAGTTTCTATCGAGTTCCCACAATCTATGTTTTGATTTTGTTTGTTTGATGTATGGATTAACGTCCCCGTTAACACTGTATAGGTCATTTTGGAGACGTTGCTTCCAATTTTGTGGGACTTTTACCCGAAATTGAGACAAGCCCTGTCGCCCAATGAAACCAATAGGGTTTATAAGCATGGACGGTCCGACTCGCACCGCTTTGTCTGGACTAGCTTAGATCCTCTAAGCGGTTTTCCAGTACTCGTGTGCTGTCGGTTTCAGCTCTGCATGGAAGCATCATCCGGCCCAAACAACTACGGTATCTAATTAAATTTCTGAAAACTGAATACTTATCATAACCATAAATGTGCTTGTTCTAGAGATACGACAATTGCTATTTTTAGCACATGGGTCTGTTACTCAGCACATGGATCTGTTACCCATATGCCTACATGTAAATCGAGTAGTTGATTTGGTCGGTGCGAATCTGCTGTATAGGATTCAGTGCCGGGGCGTTCTACTGCCTTGGTTTCATTAGGTCAAGGACAGATCGTGTAAATAACATCTGAAAGAAAGCATCCATTCACTTTAAGCTTCCTGCGGGCTTTGAAATTTAGAGTTAGCATAAATCCCTGAAAAAATATACTATGTCTTTGTTGATCCTCTTCAGAAATCAAAAAGAAAAAAATCTTGACGCAATACATGTTGAAGCAGCCAGAAATCGTCTTTAACATTTTTTATTTTCATAGAGGATCTTACATGAGTGTTCATGTATTATTCAATTTATTAAACGAGTTGAAGAAAAGGGATAAAATGCTGGGCATGTATTATTGAATTTATTAAACGAGTTGAGGAAAAGGAATAAAATGCGAGGCTTTGCCGAGCATTTTATCCCTTTTCTTCAACGAGTTTAATAAATTCAATAATACATGAGCAAGAATGCAAGATTCTATTTATCATATGACATTTAAAACATTTTATTCACGATTTGTTTACAAAAATGTCAATATTCCACCATTAGTAAACGCGACGTCGTTAAGGACGTCGTACATGTAACGTTACGGGGCGTTTCTAACTAATTTGCATATTTAATCCACTAGTGGATTATCGATTTAATACAGGACGTTATTACATTCTCAGACGCGACGTCATATGCTAAAAATCCTTATTAGATAGTCCCGAAAAACTAAACACCGGTTCATGCAATGGACAGGTCTTGCATGCCCGACCAAGAATGGGATCCGTAAAAGTATAGTTCTAAGTTCTTGTTGCCGGTGTGGAAAATACGAAAACACAAAGCAGTTCTTGTTTATTTGTACCAACTACACCGCTGCACGGGAAAGGTATCTACCACCCGACCTACAACGTTACTCTGTCAACGATTTTTGTATGGTAAAACAACCTTATCACCCGACCCCACTGAGACGAAGCACTAATTTTGCAAGTGCACAGCGTTTTTGTCAGGTCTAGAAGTTTTGTTTAAACAGTCCGACATCTTCTATAATTGTGTACTTGTGTACACTCAATCAAATGCAGATACATGTAGTGATGCAAAACTCTCTCTCTCTCTCTCTCTCTCTCTCTCTCTCTCTCTCTCTCTCTCTCTCTCTCTCTCTCTCTCTCTCTCTCTCTCTCTCTCTCTTTGGTCGTTAATGTATCTATTAAACATTTATTTTCAGTCATTCCATTCAGTTATGCTGTATATTTATATTTCTGCTTGGGATATGTCACTTATAAGCTCCGTAGCTTACAGTCAAATTATATTTACCATGTCTTAAATGTGTGATTGTAATGTGATATTTGCTTTTTTTTTAAAAAAAAGACCTGTCTGGCCTATGGGGACTATGTTGTTGTTGTTGTTTTTCGTCGGTTGTTTCTTTTTTCTTGAAGAAAGAAAGATAAAGTTTAATGTTTCTGCTCATTTTTCATGGTTTGAAACCATAAATTTCGAAATCTGTGATTTCCCTCCAAGTTCTCACAGCGGGCACATGACGTCTAAGCAACGTGGCATTAACATCGCTTTGATACGACGTTGCACACACGTTGTGTGGCCATTGGAAGCAATGTTCCTTCGGGAGTGGGGACATAATAGCGAGAACAACTTGATGAAAAAAGGGCCATTTTTAAACCATTTAATTTCGACATTATAACCTTGATCATACGCAGCGTATAGCGAACTTAGACTGATTCGTCTTACCAAATGCAAATGGAAACATGTTTATTCCAACCGGTACGTATTGAAACATTGGGTTCCTAAAAATGTTTACCCATAAATGTCTTGTCCCCGCCCATCGGGACTTAGAGAGCCTTACCTGGGCATGCACTCTTTGCTAAGGTACCCCTTTAGGGGATTCCAGCATGCAATGGGTTAACAAGGGAGCCTTCAATGTTTTCATTGCTCTTAAAGGAACTCCTTTTTGATTTTTATTTGTGCACGGTTTTGCTAATGAGCTTGGCAACGAACCATTTCCAAACATAGCACTTTCAAGTTAGTTTTGTATCTGACAGGGCAATAAGTTGTGCAAAAATGTCCATACTTAAGGCAACATAGATCAGACGCTGCGTCCTCGGCGTCTAATCTGGCTCTACTCTGCATGATGATAACAAGTCCGTGAAATGAACACCCCTCTAAACTCCACTTTATATAGAGAACACTGCAGTTTACAGGGGTATATATTATTTTGCTTATTTCTGCTACTCGATATGGGTTGTGGGTACTCGTCAGAACCGCCTCAATGAGGCGGTTCTAACAGGCATCCACAACCTATGTTTGGACTATTTTTGAGATATGAAAGAATGCACTTAACACAAGGGTGTGTTATTATAATGGTCAGGGCCGCTAGGCTCATAATCACTCGGGCAAAAACATTATGATTTACCTTTTGATCGAGGAATCGCGTATCCTGTAATTAGACCGCTAATTTCTTTGTTTATTCTGATCCGAAGATTAAAGTGCATTACAACGCATATCAATGGATCCGGGGCACAGCATTTCCTACAATATACATGTGCGCCCAGCGAAGTCTCAGCTCATCCGCGCTGTCTGATCAGAGTCTTTCCTGTGCGCTCTATGGATAGCTAAGGGTCCAATGTTCCTTCAAACAGCCAGATAAGTCTCTGTGCAGATTATATGGATGCACAGGCTGATCTGATTCTTCGCTGGGCGCACATGTAAATTGTAGGAAATGCTGTGCGCCAGCTGAGTTACAGGGTTCCCACCAATACCAGGTATAATTCTAGATATTATTGCAATTATGTTACTAGTTTCTTGTCTCTGGGCGAAGTCATTAGACGACAAACCGCTGGTACTTTTCATTTCTTTTTTGTCAGAAACAGGCCTTGACATACAATTTTATGGAGACAATTTGCATGAAAAGGCAAATCCTGTTTTCACGGACAAATATAAGAAAATGTTTCAAATGTCGTCTGCAGAAAAAAATACGCAACCTGTTGAAAAAAATGTCCATCATCCAGCTAGAGCGCTTTGCAGATAATCGACAGGCCTGTACAAATACATTGTAAACTTTACTGCAAAAGAAAAAAAAAGAGAAAATTTTAAGATGCAAAAATGTGATATTTTTCTTATTTCTGCTCAAAATATAGATTGTGGGCACTCGTTAGAACTGCCTCATCGAGGCAAGTCTAACGAGTACCCACAATCTATATTTTAGAGCAGAAATAAGAAAAATAAGCTTTACCCCTGTAAACCACAGTTTTACTATATAAAAATGGGGTTCAAGGGGTCAGAATTATATAGGCGTGTTTTCGTGATGGGGTGCGTGCGGGCCCTGTCACGTAGAAAACAGAAGTGGCGACGATGCAATAACCCCCATACTTCTTATCCACGACACCAAAGGGAAAGCAGTACAAACATAAAACAGCTTTGCCAATATCAAACAGTCACTAGGTGAAAGCCAAAAGAATAGTTCTTTACCACAAAATGGCCAAACGGCTATTCAAAACAAAAAGACATCAGAAATACATACATACATAGACGAATTATAACAATAATAAACCACAACAGAAGAACCGCATTGGAA
The DNA here is from genome assembly GCA_963580285.1 of Lucinisca nassula. Classification (NCBI taxonomy): domain Eukaryota; kingdom Metazoa; phylum Mollusca; class Bivalvia; order Lucinida; family Lucinidae; genus Lucinisca; species Lucinisca nassula. The sequence continues at coordinate 79,332,969 of OY757015.1, read as the reverse complement.
CAGTTAGTAAAATGTATAGAAAAATTCCGCTATTAAGACCACCTAAAATTAAGACTAAATCTGCTTTTGAAAGCTTATTGAGAAGGTTTTAGTTATTCTTTCTTCATGTTTACTACACCTAATTATCCTTTTTAGAGACCACCATTGTGACTGTTCAAAAGTGGTCTTAAGACCAATTTTAACAGTTCCAAAGGTGGTCTTATTATAAGAATTTTACTGTATTTTACTGTGAGCTTAAACGACTACAACCGGCTATAATCCCCGGCATTTGTTCTGTCATGGTTTATACAGGAGTACAATCATTCCTAAAACCGTAAGAGAATGCGTTATGAATTAAAGCTATAGAGAATACCAGCTTCGTGTCATTTGATATCAGGTTTGTCAGAATCAGCTTCCAGAACGCATTTACAGTCCGCAAGAAGGGTTCTAACTCACCAGTGCAACATCTCCATCTCCGAGAACATAAAAATCAAACGAATGCAGAGATGAAACAACGATGAGGACTCAACAGCATGAAATTACTGAAATGTTGGAGCAAAGACAACCGACAGCAACCAAACTTACGCCTCATTCAGTGGTTATGTACATGTAGCTGCCTCCCACATACCCACATGCTGACAAGTCGACCAAGGGCGATCTCCGACAGGTGAACGGCCAATTGTAGGGCCAATCACAAAGAAGATGACATATGCGAGACATAAATTATTAACAATAACTATATACAACTATACGTAACGATTAACAATAACACTATAGCCCGGTAGAATTCATTAAGAAAGCATGCCTATCCAAATACATTGTAAATTTAACCGCCGAAAAAAAAACTTTTCATCGATGAGGCGGTTCTAACGAGTACCCACTATCTATATTTTAGAGCAGAAATAAGAAAAATAATGTTTAGCTCTGTAAACCCCAGTTTTTCTATATAAAAGAGGGGTTCGAGTGGGTCATATTAATTTAGGCGTGTGGATATTTTTGATGAACATCCATGGATTTGCGGTGTATACAAGATGTTTTGACATATTTCGGAACTGAGACCTTCTGCTTTCAGAATCTGAATGATGCCACCTTGTCACTCTTGGGCATGTCAAGATGGATTTGAAGTTCGCCCCTATAAAACTGTTTCAGGCTCAACGTTTATATTTTATCATTAAAGACACTAACCATGTATTTACTATATCACAGCAACGCTTTATCAGTATTGCGAAAAAGTGAAGCGACATCCCTCATATATCTGAACCAAAACATATTCCATCCCGAGACTAAAACAAGGCATCGCATGCGATACAAATCCCCTCGCACAAGACAACTTCGTGTGTGGAAAACATTGAAATGGCAAAAGTCCAACTTGCTTGAGATATTATCATATGCAACATTTGTGTAAAATTTGTTTAAAAATCCATCAATAAATGTAGGTTTAAAAGTGATGACAATGTTTCTCTAAAAATAGCCATAGTGACCTTGACTTGAGGCCATGACCGCGAAAGAAGATCTTGCTCAAGATATTATCATAAGCATCTTTTGTGAGAAGTTATATTAAAATCTGTTAATAAATGTAGGCGGTAGAGCGATGACAAAGTTTTTCTAAAAATAGCCACAGTGACATTGACCTTGAAAGTCGAGATAGCTCGAGATATTGTCATAAGGAACATTTGTGGGAAGTTATATTGAAATTGGTGAAAATATGTAAGCGCTAGGGCAATGACAAAGTTTTATAAAAATAGCCACAGTGACCTTGACCTTGAAAGTCAAAATCGCTCGAGGTATTGTCATAAGGAACATTTGTGTGAAGTTATATTGAAATCAGTGAAGAAATGTAGTCGCTAGAGCGATGACAAAGTTTTCTAAAATTAGCCACAGTGACCTTGACCTTGAAAGTCGAAATCGCTCGAGATATTGTCAAAAGGAACATTTGTGTGAAGTTATATTGAAATCGGTGAAGAAATGTAAGTGATAGGGCCATGACAAAGTTTTTCTAAAAATAGCCACAGTGACCTTGACCTTGAAAGGGAACTCGCTAGAGATATTGTCATAAGGAACATTTGTGTGAAGTAATATTGAAATTGGTGAAAAAATGTAAGCGCTAGAGCAATGACAAAGTTTTTCTAAAAATAGCCAAAGTGACCTTGACCTTGAAAGTCAAACTCGATCGAGGTATTGTCATAAGAAATATTTGTGTGAAGTTATATTGAAATTAGTGAAGAAATGTAGGCGCTAGCGCGATGACAAAGTTTTTCTAAAAATAGCCATAGTGACCTTGCCCTTGAAAGTGGAACTAGCTAGAGATATTGTCATATGGAACATTTGTGTGAAGTTATATTGAAATGGGTGAAGGAATGTAAGCGCTAGAGCGATGACAATGTTTTTCTGAAACTAGCAACAGTGACCTTGACCTTGAGGCCATGACCTTGAAAGTCGAACACGCTCGAGATATTTTTATAAGGAACATTTGCGTGAAGTTACATTGAAATTGGTGAAGAACTGTAGGCGCTAGAGCGATGACAAAGTTTTTCTGAAAATAGCTACAGTGACCTTGACCTTGAGGTCATGACCTTGAAGGTCGAACTCGCTCGAGATATTGTCAAAAGGAACATTTGTGTGAAGGTATATTGAAATTGGTGAAGAAATATAGGCGCTAGAGTGATGACAAAGTTTTTCTAAGAATAGCCACAGTGACCTTGACCTTGAGGCCATGACCTTGAAGGTCGAACTTGCTCGAGATATTTTTATAAGGAACATTTGTGTGAAGTTATATTGAAACTGACAAAGAAATGTAGGCGCTAGAGCAATGACAAAGATTTTCTAAAGATAGCCACAGTGACATTGACCTTGAGGTCATGACCTTGAAAGTCTAACTTGCTCGAGATATTGTCATAAGGAACATTTGTGTGAAGTTAAATTGAAATCAGTGAAGAAATGTAGGCGCTAGAGTGATGACAAAGTTTTTCTAAAAATAGCCACAGTGAGCTTGACCTTGAGGTCATGACCTTCAAAGTCGAATTCGCTCGAGATATTTTTATAAGGAATATTTGTGTAAAGTTATATTGAAATTGGTGAAGAAATGTAGGCGCTAGAGCAATGAAAAAGTTTTTCTAAAAATAGCCACAGTACCTTGACCTTGAGGTCATGACCTTGAAAGTCGAACTCACTCGAGATATTGTCATAAGGAACATTTGTGTGAAGTTATATTGAAATTGGTGAAGAAATGTAGGCGCTAGAGCGATGACAAAGTTTTTCTAAAAATAGCCACAGTGACCTAGACCTTGAGGTCATGACCTTGAAAGTCGAACTCGCTCGAGATATTTCTATAAGGAACATTTGTGTAAAGTTATATTGAAATTGGTGAAGAAATGTAAGCGCTAGAGCAATGACAAAGTTTTTCTAAAAATAGCCAAAGTGACCTTGACCTTGAGGTCATGACCTTGAAAGTCGAATTCGCTCGAGATATTTTTATAGGGAACATTTGTGTGAAGTTATATTGAAATGTGTGAAGAAATGTAGGTGCTAGAGCGATGACAAAGTTTTTCTAAAAATAGCCACAGTGACCTTGACCTTGAGGTCATGACCTTGAAAATCGAACTCGCTCGAGGTATTTTTATAAGAAACACTTGTGTGAAGTTATATTGAAATTGGTGAAGAAATGTAGGCGCTAGAGCGATGACAAAGTTTTTCTAAAAATAGCCACAGTGACCTTGACCTTGAGGTCATGACCTTGAAAGTCGAACTCGCTCGAGATATTGTCATAAGGAACATTTGTGTTAAGTTATATTAAAATCAGAAAAGAAATGTAGGCGCTAGAGCGCTGACAAAGTACGTACGTACGTACGTACGGGACAAATGCTATATCCCCCCTCACAACTATGTTGTGCGAGGGGATAATAAAGATTCCTTTTCCACAACCAACCCCACCCGACAAATTTATAGTGTAAGTTACATTAGCCTTAGCTGTGAAACAGCTCAGCCTTTCGCCTTGGGCGTTTTTATTTCTCTGTCCGCGAAAACCATGAATGATAAGTCTAAGAATACAATCCATGATATAAGTTATTTACATATATTGTAAAATTCAGCTGTAAAATGACGAAGAAAAAAAAAACATAGATGATTTCGATTGAATTGTTGGTTATATTTTTTCATTACGCACATCCGTAGTAGGCGTAATGAGCGTTAAACTCATTAAATCCAAAACAATGATAGGAAGCCTTCATGCGGACTGAACAAATTATTTGTCTAAAGGGCGAGGATTGCGCGTAAAAAACGTTTTAACCCCCCACCCCCGCCAAGTGACCAATACTTTTCACTGACCGTTCCAAGGCGATCCCCTACCCCCACCCCTAAAGTGAAATATTTTTCAGAGACCAATACGTTTCACTGATCGTTCCAAGGCGATTCTTCTGACGCGGCTTATTTTTGTTAAGTTTGTCTTTGAATGTGTGTATCGCTTATATCTTTTTTGTTTTGGATAGTCAATTGGCCATTTTGTGGGACAGTAACTGTCCTAGTGGCTTTCCGCTATTCATGTTTCCACTATGATTAGGGTCTAGTTATTTCATATTTGTGTTTCTTTCCCTTTGGTGTCTCTGATGGGAGGTGTGGGTTAATTGTATCGACCCCTGATCATTCCATTCACTTCTATTTTGGTTCTATTTCTTTTGGAAATCGTACTGGAAGAGATTTTCAGTCGCCCCGTCATCACGTAAACACGACTATATAATTTTGAACCCCTTGAACCCCACTTTTATATATTAAAACTGTGGTTTCCGGGGGTATACCTTATTTTTCTTTTTTTCTGCTCTAAAATATAAATTGTGGGTACTCGTTAGAACCGCCTCGATGAGGCGGTTCTAACGAGTGCCAACAATCTATATTTTGAGCAGATATAAGGAAAATATCACATTTTTTAATCATAAAATTTTCGTTTTTTCGGCGATAAACGTGGCAATGTATTTGTATAGGCGTGTTTCCGTAATGGTTTTATTATTATCATTATTATTATTTATCAAAAGAGAAGTCGGAACGTTCTGCAGCATGCACTCTGGTGTCTGATGCGCGGAGGGGTGTGGCTCAACTGATGCCCTCTTTCTGCACAATATCCTTATAAGTAAAGATCAAGACTTACTGTAATATACATGTATGTACAAAACCTGCATGCTGTGCTATCTACTATAATAACTTTTGAGTGAGGGTTTGCGTTTCACGTCCCACCAACAGCTAAGGTCATACGGAGATGGGACCTCGGTTTAAAGACTCATCCGAAAGTATGGAGAAGCCCGGGATCGATCCTGCGATCCCTGGTTTACAAGGTGAGTAGCGTAACCACTACACCAAGGCGGATTCTGTGTTCCATTGCATATTTGTCATTTTGTTTTACCCATTTAGTACCAGAAAGCCCAAAACGGGTACCCTGGGAAACAGTGCAGGCCAAGATCAGACGCCGCATAACGCGACGTCTGATCAGGGCCTCCGCTGTTTGCTAAAAGTTCAGTCATTTTCCTAATTTATTTTGAAGAAAATACAACTTGACCCCCCCTAAATTTCGAAATGGACTCCTGCTATATATAAAAAGGAAGATTCCATTTGATACAAAAAGGGTTAATTACTAATATTTTTTTTCGAAGTACAAGCCCATAGGGGCTAATGTTATCTGTTATTATATAATCGACAATAAGTAAATAAATAAATAAATATGTCTAGGTTTGCGACTCATTCTGTTTTGCCTGATCTAGCAATGTTGAATCAAGCATTGCCCAGTCGGGTAATGACAGGGCAATATAGAATAATTGGGTAATAAAAATGGCAGACAAAAAGGAAAGAAGGTTTGAGAGAAAATTTGGGACTGCATTTAAATATATCCTGTGGGGGCTTCCCAACGAAGGATATGTGTTGAAGTCAAGAAAGCATATTCCAAAAGACATTTTACACACGCTTGATATTGTTCATATAGATAGAACTAACCGCACATGAAAGCTAAGTGTTAATTGGCCACTTTTTGTGCAGCATTTGTGAAACAAAACCTGCACATGTATATTTATAATGAGGTTTTATGTCCCCGTCAACAATATTTTGGTCATTTTTGAGATATTAATATGAAATATTAAAAAGAGGTTTTTGAGTATTGCCCACTTGCAGTATTGCAGCATTTGTTTTAAAGCATAGTCCGATCTGACAAAACCGAATTATTCGAAACACTAAAAAATGCACATCTTCAAGTCTTAATAAATTTGCACCCACGCAATTAAAACAAAATGCACAAACGGTTGGGTTTTAGTAAAATCAATTTTCTTTAATTCCGTCAAAACTGCAGCATGTTTTTCCCCATCGATTTTCTCAACCTACTAACAAATGAGCATTTTATTGTCCGATCGTGCAATACAGTCACAGAATTTCCCGACCGGGAATTGAAAACAAGGGGAATCCCGTTTTGCCCGACAGGGCAATCTCCTCCACTGATAACTATAATTCATTACACCCAACATGTGATGAAACATCTGCAACTTGAACTATTCAAATTTAGTAGCTCAGCATATAAATAGAGAACACCAGGTTTATGTCTTTTGGTATCAAGTTTATCAGGCAAGGTTCGAGAACGCTTGTATAATCATGAGGCTTGCCGAGCGATTCTACAGGCGTTCTCCAAACCGAGCCTGATAAATTTGATATCAAATGACACGAATATCAGTTTATTTCCTTGTACACTCTTTAAATATGCAATTTACGATCAGTTATCGATTGTCCTCAGTGTGCTCGTGCAATAATCAGTCCATACATTCAGTATAATCTGACCGTAACATTATCTATGATATTTTGTCATGTATTTTTTTTTTCAATTTTTCAAGTTATAATAAATGTTTTGTAACGAATTTTTCCTGGAGTCCGGTTCATTCATATAATTGCATTGTCATTTTGACCTGATAAAGCCCATATGTTCGGAGATAGAATATCTTTATCAGGTCAAGGTGTTGCAATGCAATTTATATAGGGGATGGGGTTGGGGGATAAAATTCCGCTCCTTACAAGGATCAAAAACAATCATTTCATATTACAATCTACGCACTGACAGCACAATGACAATAAGGGCACTGACAGCACCATAACAATAAAGGCACTGACAGTACCATAACAATCAAAGCACTGACAGTACCAAAACAATAAAGGCACTGACAGTACCATAACAATCAAAGCACTGACAGTACTATAACAATAAAGGCACTGAGAGTACCATAACAATCAAAGCACTGACAGTACCATGACAACAAAGGCACTGACAGCACAATAACAATAAAGGCACTGACAGTACCATAACAATAAAGGCATTGACAGTATCATAAAAATAAAGGCATTGACAGCACCATAACAATAAAGGCACTGACAACACCATAACAAAATAGGCACTGACAGCACCATAACAATCAAGGCACTGACAGTACCATAACAATAAAGGCACGGACTGTACGATAACAATAAAGGCACTGACAGCACCATAACAATCAAAGCACTGACAGTACCATAACAATCAAAGCACTGACAGCACCATAACAATAAAGGCACTGACAGTACCATTACTATAATGGCACTGACAGCACCATAACAATAAAGGCACTGAGAGGACCATAACAGTAAAGGCACTGACAGCACAATAACAACCAAAGCACTGACAGTACCATAACAATAAAAGCACTGACAGTACCATAACAATAAAGGCACTGACAACACCATACCAATCAATGCACTGATATAACCACAACAATCAAAGCACTGACAGCACCATAACAATAAAGGCATTAACAGTACCATAACAATAAAGGCACGACAGTATCATAACAATAAAGGCACGACAGTACCATAACAATGAAGGCACTGACAGCACCATAACAATAAAGGCACTAGTAGTACCATTACAATAAAGGCACTTAAAGTACCATAGCAAAAACGGCACTGACAGTACCATTACAATAAAGGCACTGACAGTACCATAACAATAAAGGCACCGATAGTGCCATGACAATAAAGGCACTGTCAGTCCCATAATAATAAAGGCACTGACAGCACCATAACAATAAAGGCACTGACAGTACCATAACAATCAAAGCACGGACAATACCATAATAATAAAGGCACTGACAGTACCATAATAATGAAGGCACTGACAACACCATAACAATAAAGGCACTGACAGTACCATAACAATAAATGCACTGAGTGCACCATAACAATCACAGCACGGACAGTACAATAATAATATAGGCACTGGCAGTACCATAACAAAAAAGCACTGGCAGCACCATAACAATCAAAGCACTGAACGTACCATATCAATAAAGGCTCTGACAGTACCATAACAATCAAAGTACGGACAGTACCATAATAATAAAGGCACTGACAGTACCATAACAATAAAGGCACTGACATCACCATAAAAATCAATGCATTGACAGTACCATAACAATAAAGGCACTGTCAGCACCATTACAATCAAAGCACTAACAGTACCATAAAAATAAAGGCTCTGACAGCACCATTACAATAAAGGCTCTGACAGCACCATTACAATAAAGGCACTGACAGTACCATAACAATAAAGGCACTGACAGCACCATAACAATAAAGGCAATGACAGTACCATAACAATCAAAGCACTGACAGTACCAATACAATAAAGGCACTGACAGTACCATAACAATAAAGGCACTGACAGTACCATATCAATCAAAGCACTGTCAGTACCATAACAATCAAAGCACTGACAGAACCATACCAATCAAAGCACTGGCAGTACCATTACAATCAAAGCACTGACAGTAGCGTAGCAATAAAGGCACTGACAGTACCATAACTATAAAGACACTGACATCACCATAACAGTAAAGGCACTGACAGCACCATAACAATAGAGGCACTGACAGTACCATAACAATGAAGGCACTGACAGCATCATAACAATAAAGGCACTGACAGTAACATAACAATAAAGGCACTGACAGCACCATAACAATCAGAGCACTGACAGTGCTAAAACATAAAGGCACTGGCAGTACCATATCAATCAAAGCACTGACACCACCATAACAATCAGAGCACTGACAGTGCCATAACAATAAAGGCGCTGACAGTACCATAACAATCAAAGCACGGACAGTACCATAATAATAAAGTCACTGACAGTACCATAACAATAAAGGCACTGACAGTACCATAACAAAAAAGGCACTGACAGCACCATAACAATCAAAGCACTGACAGCACCATAACAATATAGGTACTGACAGTACCATAACAATCAAAGAACTGACGGTACCATAACAATAAAGGCACTGACAGTACCGTAACAATAAAGGCACTGACAGTACCGTAACAATAAAGGCACTGACATTACCATAACAATAAAGGCACTGACAGCACCATAACAATAAAGGCACTAACAGTACCATAACAATAAAGGCACTGACAGTACAATAAACAAACGGCACTGACAGCACCATAACAATAAAGGCACTGACAGTACCATAACAATAAAGGCACTGACAGTACCATAACAATCAAAGAACTGACGGTACCATAACAATAAAGGCACTGACAGTACCGTAACAATATAGGCACTGACATTACCATAACAATAAAGGCACTGACAGCACCATAACAATAAAGGCACTAACAGTACCATAATAATAAAGGCACTGACAGTACAATAAACAAACGGCACTGACAGCACCATAACAATAAAGGCACTGACAGTGCCATAACAATCAAAGCACGGACAGTACCATAACAATCAAAGCACGGATAGTACCATAATTATAAAGGCACTGGCAGTACCATAACAATAAAGGCACTGGCAGCACCATAACAATAAGACACTGACAGTACCATAACAATCAAAGCACTGACAGTACCATAACAATAAGACACTGACAGCACCATAACAATAAATGCACTGACAGTACCATAACAATAAAGGCACTGACAGTACCATAACAATAAAGGCACTGACAGCACCATAAGAATATAGGCACTAACAGTACCATAACAGTAAATGCACTGGCAGTACCATAACAATAAAGGAACTGACAGTACCATAACAATAAAGGCACTGACAGCACCATAACAATAAAGGCACTGACAGTACCATAACAGTAAAGGCACTGACAGCACCATAACAATAAAGGCACTGACAATACCATAACAATCAAAGCACGGATAATATCATAATAATAAAGGCATTGGCAGTACCATAACAATAAAGGCACTGACAGTACCATAACAATAAAGGCACTGACAGCACCATTACAATCAAAGCACTGACAGTACAATAAAAATAAAGGCACTGACAGCACCATAACAATAAAGACACTGACAGTACCATAACAATAAAGGCACTGTCAGCACCATAACAATAAATGCACTGATAGTACCATAATAATCAAAGCACTAACAGTACCAATACAATTAAGGTACTGACAGTACCATAACAATAAAGGCACAGACAGTACCATATCAATCAAAGCACTGACAGTACCATAACAATCAAAGCACTGACAGAACCATACCAATCAAAGCACTGATAGTACCATAACAATCAAAGCACTGACAGTAGCGTAACAATAAAGGCTCTGACAGTACCATAACAATAAAGGCACTGACAGCACCATAACAATAAAGGCACTGACAGCACCATAACAATAAAGGCACTGACAGTACCATAACAATGAAGGCACTGACAGCACCATAACAATAAAGGCACTGACAGCACCATAACAATAAAGGCACTGACAGTACCATAACAATGAAGGCACTGACAGCACCATAACAATAAAGGCACTGACAGTAACATAACAATAAAGGCACTGACAGCACCATAACAATCAGAGCACTGACAGTGCCAAAACATAAAGGCACTGGCAGCACCATAACAATCAAAGCACGGACAGTACCATAACAATAAAGTCACTGACAGTACCATAACAATAAAGGCACTGACAATACCATAACAAAAAAGGCACTGACAGCATCATAACAATCAAAGCACTGACAGTACCATAACAATCAAAGCACTGACAGTACCATAACAATCAAAGAACTGACAGTACCATAACAATAAAGGCACTGACAGTTCCATAACAATAAAGGCACTGACAATACCATAACAATAAAGGCACTGTCATTACCATAACAATAAAGGCACTGACAGCTACATAACAATAAAGGCACTAACGGTACCATAACAATAAAGACACTGACAGTACCATAAAAATAACGGCACTGACAGCACCATAACAATAAAGGCACTGACAATGCCATAACAATCAAAGCACGGACAGTACCATAACAATCAAAGCACGGACAGTACCATAATAATAAAGGCACTGGCAGTACCATAACAATAAAGGCTCTGGCAGCACTTTAGCAATCAAAGCACTGACAGTACCATAACAAAAAGGCACTTACAGCACCATAACAATAAAGGCACTGACAGTATCATAACAATAAAGGCACTGAAAGTTTTGTTTGTTTGTTTGATTTGAGGTCATTTTGGAGACGTTGCTTCCAATTTTGTGGGACTTTTACCCGACATTGAGATGAAATGACATCTCAAGCCATGTCGCCCAATGGAACCAATAGGGTTTATAAGCATGGACGGTCAGACACACACCGATTTGCCTTGGCAGGCTTAGATCCTCTAAGCAGTTTACCAGTACTCGTGTGTGAGTCGGGTTTAGCTCTGCGTTGAAGCATCATGCAGCCCATATATTTCTTTAAGCCCCGATGGCCGGGGCCGAAAGGCACTGACAGCACCATAACAATCAAAGCACTGACAGTATCATAACAATCAAAGCACTGACAGTACCATAACAATAAAGGCACTGACAGGACAATAACAATCAAAGCACTGACAGTTTAATAACAATAAAGGCACTGACAGCACCATTACAATCAAAGCACTGATAGTACCATAAAATAAAGGCACTGACAGCACCATAACAATAAAGGCACTGACAGTACCAAACCAATAAAGATAAAGATAAAGATAAAGGCACTGACAGTTCAATAACAATCAAAGCACTGACAGTACAACAACAATCAAAGCACGGACAGTACCATAACAATCAAAGCCCTTACAGTACCATTACAATAACGGCAATGACAGTAACATTGCAATAAAGGCACTTACAGGTTCATAGCAATCAAAGCACTGACAGTACCATAACAATAAAGGCACTGACAGCACCATAACAATAAAGGCACTGACAGCACCATAATAATCATAGCACTGACAGTACCATAACAATCAAAGCACTGACAGTACCATAACAATCAAAGCACTGACAGTTCCATAACAATCAAAACACGGACAGTACCATAACAATCAAAGCCCTGACAGCACCATAACAATAATGGCACTGACAGTACCATAAAAATAAAGGTACTTACAGCACCATTGCAATAAAGGCACTAACAGCACCACAACAAGCAAAGCACTGACAGAACCATAACAATAAAGGCACTGACAGCACCATAACAATCAAGGCACAGGCAGTACCATAACAATAACGGCACTGACAGCACCATAACAATCAAAGCACTGACAGTACCATTTCAATAAAGGCACTGACAGTACCACAACAATAAAGGCACTGACAGTACGATAACAATCAAAGCACGGACAGTGTCATAACAATAAAGGCACTGACAGTACCATAACATTAAAGGCACTGACAGTACCATAACAATAAAGGAACTGACAGCACCATAATAATCAAAGCACTGACAGCACCATAACAATAAAGGTACTGACAGTACCATAACAATCAAAGCACTGACAGTTCCATAACAATAAAGGTACTGACAGCACCATAATAATCAAAGCACTGACAGCACCATAACAATAAAGGCACTGACAGCACCATAACAATCATAGCACTGACAGTACCATAACAATCAAAGCACTGACAGTACCATAACAATAAAGGCACTGACAACACCATAACACTAAAGGCACTGACATTACTGTAACAGCACCATAATAATCAAAGCATGGACAGTACCATAACAATAAAGGCACAAACAGCATCATAACAATCAAAGCACTGACAGTACCATAACAATAAAGGCACAAACAGTACCATAACAATAAAGGCACTGACAGCACCATAATAATCAAAGCATGGACAGTACCATAACAATAAAGGCACAAACAGCACCATAACAATAAAGGCACAAACAGCATCATAATATTCAAAGCACTGACAGTACCATAACAATAAAGGCACTGACAGAACCATAACATTCAAAGCACTGACGGTACTATTGCAATCAAAGCACTGACAGTAACATAACAATAAAGGCACTGACAGCACCATAACAATAAAGGCACTGACAGCACCATAACAATCAAAGCACTGGCGGATCCATTACAATAAAAGCACTGACAGCAACGTAACAATCAAAGCACTGACAGTACCATGACAATCAAAGCACTAGCAGTACCATTACAATAAAGGCACTGACAGCACCATTGCGATAAAGGCTCTGACTGCACCATAACAATCAAAGCACTGACAGCACCATACAATAAAGGTACTGCTAGCACCATTACAATAAAGGCACTGACAGGACCATTACAATCAAAGCACTTCAGTATCATTACAATAAAGGCACAGACAGCACCATAACAATCAAAGCACTGACAGTACCATAACAATAAAAGCACAGACAGCAACATAACAATCAAAGCACTGACAGCACCATAACAATAAAAGCACTGACAGCACCATAACAATCAATTGCAAAGCATCTGATAGTACCATAACAATAAAAGCACTGACAACACCATAACAATAAAGGCACTGACAGCACCATAACAATCAAAGCACTGACAATACCATAACAATAAAGGCACTGACAGTACCATAACATTAAAGGCACTGACGGCAACATAACAATCAAAGTACTTACAGAACGACAACAATAAAGGCACTGACAGTACCATAACAATCAAAGCACTGACAATACCATAACAATAAAGGCACTGACAGTTCCATAGCAATCAAAACACTGACAGTACCATAACAATAAAGGCACTGACATCACCATAACAATCACCACATTGACAGTACCATAACAATAAAGGCACTGACAGCACCATAACAATCAAAGCACTGACAGTACCATAACAATAAAGGCACTGACAGTACCATAACAATAAAGGCACCGACAGTACCATAATAATCAAAGCATGGACAGTACCATAACAATAAAGGCACTGACAGTATCATAATAATCAAAGCATGGACAGTACCATAACAATAAAGGCACAAACAGCACCATAACAATCAAAGCACTGACAGTACCATAACAATAAAGGCACAAACAGCACCATAACAATCAAGGCACAGGCAGTACCATAACAATAAAGGCACAAACAGCACCATAACAATCAAAGCACTGACAGTACCATAACAATAAAGGCACAAACAGCACCATAACAATAAAGGCACTGACAGCGCCATAACAATAAAGGCACTGACAGTATCATAATAATCAAAGCATGGACAGTACCTTAACAATAAAGGCACAAACAGCACCATAACAATCAAAGCACTGACAGTACCATAACAGTAAAGGCACTTACAGCACCATAACAATCAAAGCACTGACAGTACCATATCAATAAAGGCACTAGCAGCACTGGTGAGAGCAGAGTGTCCTCACAGTCTCTGAGTGTAGGCTGGAAAAATGGGTCTGAACGGAGACATAAAATATTTTGTTGAACCCTTAAATTTCAGATTATTAAGCCAACAGTGTAGATCCTGATTAGGCTCCGTGTTCTCCCGTGTCTGATCTAGGGTTACACTGTTGGGCTTACCCAACACATGATCCCAGTCCACCCACTTACGCAACATTATGACCTCACTTTTATAAGAGCAACGCCGTTATTATCTATAAATAACCATTACCTTGATTTCTTGCAAATCAGTGATAGTCACGTGAACATCAACAACGAACCGATACTGTGGTTTGTAGCTTAGTGTCGACTGACAAACAATCGTACTTAAATGCTGTAATAAGAACCCTGTAGTATTCACCATTTTCGCATTATCTGCTGGTTCCTAGTCTGAAGATTATAAGTGATGGAAACACAGGTAACCAGACTCCCCTGACCTTTAAAGGTCAGGGCGGTCTGGTTACCTAGTTTTCCAATATTGACTATGTGCAAGCTGGGGGGGGGGGGGGGGGGGGCAGCAAATAATGCAACTATTGTGAATACCAAGAACGACTTATATGTAGAATTTTGTAAAAGAAGTCTTTAAACACGGTTCAGCCGATAACAATACTAGTGATCTGTGAAGATGTTGTACCTATGCAAAACTCGAGTCGCAAAATATATACAAAATGCAGTAAAATTAAGACTAATTCTGCTATAAAAAGCTTATTTAGTATGTTGCAGTTATTATTTCTTTGTGTTTTCTGCATACAGTGTCCTCTGGTCGGAGACCACCTTTGAGACTGTTCAAACTTTTGAACAGTCCCAAAGGTGATCTTAATATAGGAATTTTACTGTACGTTTAATTTATGCCAGTTGGACAAGAGTCAACACCATCCACAGTTCTGGCGATGGACACAACAGTTGTTTAGTAGCCAAGCGATCCAAATCCAAACTAAACAAAAAAAAAAAAAAAAAAAAAAAAAAACATACACAAAACTACGGAACCCGGGGAGGGACATGATTTTTTATTTTCTTATAATTTGTGCGCACAAGATAATGTCTTGTGCGGACAACATAATATCTTGTTCGCACAACATATTATCTTGTGTGAACAAGATATTAAGTTGTGCGAACAAGATATCATCTTGTCCGCACAATATAATATCTTGTCCGCACAACATAGTTCTTGTGCAGACAATATAATATCGTGTGCGCACAAGATATTATCTTAATCGAACAAGATAATATCTTGTTCGCACAACTTCCCAATATCTATGTTGTGCAAACAAGATAATATCTTGTACGAACAAGATAATATCTTGTGCGCACTAGATATTAAGTTGTGCGAACAAGATATTATCTTGTGCGCACAAGATAATTTGCCTTGAGCGGACAACATATTATCTTGTGCGCACAACATATTATCTTGTCCGCACAAGAAATATCTTGTCCGGACAACTTAGTTTTTTGTTCGCACAACATATTAAAAAGAAAATTCATGTCCCTTCCCAGGTTCCGTACAAAACACTATGTCACATATTGGATTCCGTAGCTTTTCTCATTTCCCGTGCATTTTTGCTATTATCTCATACCCCTGAGCAAACTGAGACAAACAGTGTTTTCCTACTCTCAGCGTCTCGTGCTGTTCCAATCTACTGCAGACGACATGATAGCGTTTAAACGCCACGAGAACCTGTGAGATTTTGTATTATTTCGCAGTGCTATGTGAATGTTTGGTGTGAAAACAACGCAGGGAAACAAAAATGACAGAAAAAGAGAAAATGAAATTAAGCCGGAACCCAGCAAAACCTGCCAGATTCAAGCGACGCTTCACAACTCACATCAGCTTGCGCGTCCACCCTGTTTGCAAAGAGCTTTCAGTCTTCCCAGATTGGGCAATTACCTATGGATTAACAGGGAAGACTCTGCAGATGTTGATCAGGGTCTTTGCTTTTCATACTTGGTGTCCTGTACGTTTAAACTACGTTTTGACGTACCCACCTCAGAATGATGTTGGTCAAGGGAGCGAATTAATCAAAAGAGAAAAAAACTTGAAAATTAAGCTCAGGAAGCCTCGCGATTCTACAAGCGTTCTCGAAGCCTTGCCTGATAAACTTGATATCAAAAGGCACCAACCTGGTATTCTCTATACCTGTGTCTTCAAGACGGAACAGCTTATATATCAGAAAAACAAGGGATTGAGTTTTAGTTTTTAAATATCAAGTGCAGATCGATTGAAAAAGCTTTATTTTTTTTTGTGCCAAACATTATCCGAAAATGGAAATTTACTAACTTCAACAGAAAACTTATAACGTCGAATTTCTTTGTCAAAATAAATAAATGAATAAATAAATAAATAAATAACCATTAATTTTATCACATACTCGTATGCTGATACAAAATTAGTTCAACACTGCATTCACAATGGTTCCCAAACTTTTGAAAACTACAGTCGAACTTCAATGGCTCGAACACCTTTGGGACCTCGAAAATCTGTTCGAGACAGGGGTAGTTCGAGCCATTGAGGCTTACTGCCAGGAGGCATAACGAGATACTTTAAAACATCTTTTCGGCGTTCTATAATGATAATGTATGCTGTGTGTACTCATTAGAATCGCCTCATCGAGGCGATTCTAATGAGTACACACAGCATACATTCGCAAGATAAAAGACTGAACTCTCATTAATTATCGCCCACTATTTCTTATGTAGAGGATTTCGCTAGGGGCTCAAGAATGGGTTCGACACATCCATGGTAAACGAGCCATCGGTGTTCGAGCCATCGAAGTTCTACTGTACATATATGCCTTTTAACACCGTCTCACTTTTTGCCCCAAATGGACCCCCGCCTCCATCGGGGCGTGAAGAAATAGATGAGCTGCATGATGCTTCCACACAGAGCTGAAACGGACCCTCACACAAGTACTGGTAAACCACTTAGAGGATCTAAGCCTGTCCCGGCAAAGCGGTGCGAGTGTCGGACCGTCCATGCTTATCAACCCTATTACTTTCATTGGGCGGCAGGGCTTGATATGTCATTTCATCTCATTGTCGGGTAAAAGTCCCACACACTTGGAAACGACGTCTCCAAAATGACCTTTACAGTGTTGATGGGGACGTTAAACCTAAAATCAAACAAACAAACAAAACCAAATGAAATCTTCCTCCTTATATGCAGGAGGAGTCCATCTCAAACTTTAGGGGTGTCAGGTTGTGTTTTCATCAAAATTTATTTTGAAAACGACTGAACCTTTAGCAAACAGTGGCGGTCCTGATCAGACGCCGCGTTCTGTGGCGTCTGATCTGGGCCTGTACTGTTTGTCAGGGTATCCGTTTTGGGGTTCCTGGTACAAAATGGGTTTACAAAAAAAAACTCGGAACTTTTAAATATAAAACTGTGCCATTTGTGCGAGGGATTTCGCAAATCTAATAAACTTCAATGGCTAAATAAACAGATTTCACTTTACTGGTTCATATTGATAAGTTCATGATTTTTGTTCTCTGAGCTTTAGTAAAGTGATAGGGGGGTATTTTTTTTTCTAATGACCCGTAAATAAAAAGGTATCGTCATTAAGATTCGTAAACTCGATAAATCTCATTATTCATTTTGAATATATGCAGAGTCTTGCCAAGTGTCCTTAATTTGCTGCTCTCCTTTTCTTTCTTTCTTTCTTTTTTGTCTTTCTTTCTTCTTTCTTTCTTTCTTCCTTCTCTTACTTTCTACTGATACCCCATCACAACAACACGGCTATATAATTTTAACCCCATTGAACCCCACCTTTATATAGAAAAACTTGGGTTTACAGGGGTAAGCCATATTTTTCTTATTTCTGCTCTAAAATATAGATTGTGGGTACACACTGGAACCGCCTCGATGATAGAAGCCTCCGTGGTGCAGTGGTTACGCTACTCGCCTTGTAAACCAGGGGTCGCAGGCTTCTCAAGTCTTTCGGATGAGTCTTTAAACCGAGGTCCCGTCTCCGTATGACCTTGGCTGTTGGTGAGACGTAAAACACAAACACGCACTCACTCACCGCCTCGATGAGGCGGTTCTTACGTGTTCCCACAATCTATATTTTTAGCAGAAATAAGAAAAATTTCGCAATTTGTCATCTTCAAATTTTCCATTTTCGGCGGTAAAGTTTACAATGTATTTGTATAGGCGTCTTTTCGTAATGGCGATCTGCCACATTTGACCATTACTCGCAGGTGTACATTACATACACTTCAGGTTTGCAGGCTGAAAGCTTACACTGTAATTACGGTAGGGGTCTTTAACCTGCACAGGGGATGGTTTTCCCTGCACAGGGGGTGGGGGGTGGGGGGGAGGGGGGCTCCAGCTAAGGTCCCGATCCGAAGAAATGTGCACTTGTGGCATTCATCCCCTGCAAATCGAGGGCTGAGTGCAAAACTATTGTAACTGACATTTTGGTCATTTTCTGTTTTTCCTATATTTTGGTTGCATATATTGATTTGCATCTTCCACCAAAGAGTTGTATACATATTCCATTCCGTTCTGGAGTTATCAAAAATATTCAAAATATTGTATCTGCGAAGGCCATTAGAAGTTGGCGCAAAACTATTGTAACTGCAGTTACAATAGTTTTGCACTAAAAAATACCCAACAATGTCAGGTTTCTCAAGCAAAACCTGCAGATACAATAGTTTTGCATCAAATGAAAAGCACATGGCTGCACCATTAAAAGTTACAAAAGTCTGATTTAAGCCAAATTAATGGATACAAATAAGCTGTAGTATACAACAATTTCAGGATTCTGTATTTATTTCAAGATATTGTGGTCATTGGCTTGAAATTCTGTCATTTTAAGCAAATACACTACTCAAATAATTAAAGGAACAGAAAGGTAAAAAGGAAAATAATGGAACAATGGTTATATATTTATAATTTTACTTATGTCAGTTCTAAAATTATTTTGGACTTTGCCACTCCACTGGGGCATATCTGAAGCAGTACTGTGTTCAGCATACTGTTACAAACTTTGTAAGCCAACAAGTCTGGTTCGAGTTTGTTGACAAATATGGTTGCAATTAATATCATAGCTCCTTTGAGATCACATGGCCACTGTCAACCATTTTTGATTTTTAGGGTACCCTACCCTAGCCAGTTAAGTAGGGCCTATCCTAGGGTAGAATAGGCTAGGTTAAGATATGGTAGGCAAGGTGGGTTAGGCTAGGGTTAAGAGTTTCTTGGCTAATATAGTCTACCTGGAAGGCAGGATAGTGTGGGATAAATACAGTTGTCCTTCTATTAGGGTAGTGGTAGGGTACCCTTCCTTAGACTAGTCTAGCCTTGCCTACACTATGCTACCTAGGGCATGATAGGCAGGATGGTATTGAAAAAGGTTAAGGTATATGGTTGCTGTACTGGTTAGTTTAGAGTGTAAAGTACCCTACCCTAGTCTACCCTACCTTAGGCTAGGTAAGGGTAGGCAGCTAAGATTTGGTAGGGTAGGACCTACCATAGGTAAGTGTAAAGTGGGTCACCCTACTGGTGAGGGTAGGGTACCCTTCCCTACCCAGCAGAGTATAGTAAAGTATGTACGGTAGGCTCCAACTCAGGGTGCCGGCCTCGGTAGCTCAGTCGGATGCGCCTCTGACTGGTGATCAGGAGTCGGCAACATTCCTTCGTGGAGATTTATCATTAAACCTTTTCTACCGTCATTCTCTCCCTTCTGCTGATTCAAGAAGGGCAGTTGTCAGTTTCTGGTGAAAGAATGTGCACTGTACTGGTTAGCCGCTTACGTATAATACGTTCTACAAAAGGGTTATAAGGAAGGAATACACCACAGAACTGGAAAATATGGAATGTACATTTTTTCTGGACCAGACTAGCTAGTTTGGGCTAATTAGGCCCCATCATTGACCCTCAAATACTTTCAAAATTCCACAATGGAATCAAAGATCCCAAAGGACAAGAAAATATAAACTACACTATGATGTAGGGCAGGGAGACATTTTACGGCAGCCATTCCCAAACATCAGGTGAAGTGACGTTAAATATGTTCTACAAAAGGGTTATCCTTTGGAAGCAAGGAATACACCACAGAACTGGAAAATATGGAATGCACATGTTTTTCTGGGCCAGACTAGCTAGTTTAGGCCATTAGGCCCCATCAGTGACCCTCAAATACTTTCAAAATAGCCTGCCAAGGAAAAGTGTGGATAGGTAAACTGACCCGCTCAAAAATGACCTAACATAGTCTTGACTGGCTGTTAAACTCCAATACAAACAAACAAATCTACCTTAGGGTAGGATAGGTAAGGTAGGATATGGTTGGCTAGGTAAAGCAGTGCTAATACATTGAGGTTAGGCTACACTACCCTACCCTAACATGTAGTGTTTCTCCTAGTTAGGGTACCCTTCCATCACTGAGCCTACACTATGGCACCATAGGATAGGGTATTCCCTACCCTTGGTCGGGATAGGGTATCCTAAGGGGTATGTAGTGTGGTGTGGGACAGGGATATTCATCCTCCCAGTTAGGCTAGTGGTAGGATACCCTTTCATACCCTAGCCTGCCCAGTGGTACCTTAGTGTAGAGCAGTCCATCCTGTCTACAAGGTAAGGCAGGCTGTCCTAACTGATAGGGTAGAGTATGGTTGACCCTTCCATAGAAGGACCCTACCTTACCCTACCCTAACCATGGAAGTGCCAACCACCAACACTAACATACCCCAGGGTACCATAGTGTAGGGTAGGCTAAGGAAGGGTAGCCTTCCACTACTTTAATGCAAAGAATGACTATACCTACTCTATCAAACCAACCCTGCTTAGGGTAGGGTAGGATAGAATAGGGTCACTTAACCCTAGCTTTGCCTAGCCTACACATATCCTACCCTAGGATATGGCCTACCAAACTGGTAAGGGACTGTACCCTACCCTAACAAGTAGGCAGACTGTACCCAACCCCAGGGTAGGGTAGGCATAGCTGGCATATCCTTTCCCCACCCATCCTAGGGAAGCATAGGGTAAGCCAATAGGGTAAGGAAGAGTACCCTACCATTACCTTAACCTATCTTAGGGTAGGATGGTTTAAGGCGAGATATGGTAGGCAAGGCTATTCTAGCCAAGCCAGGCTAGCCTTATAGGCAGTATGTTGTTCAATAGAGTTGGTATAGTGACCCTCCTGGTAGGATACCCTTCCCTATTCCACCTACACTATGGTATCATATGGTATGGTAGGGTACACCCTTCCCTAATTAGGGGTAGGGTAGAGTAGGGTTACTAGGGCATGACAGGCTAACGATAAGCTAGCCTACCCTTCCTGGTAGGCAGATTGATGTTGAAAAAGGTAGGGTATATTCATAGATGGAGGTTGGGTAGGGAAGGATAGGCTAAGGGTAGGCTGGTCTATACCCTAGTCATAAGACCACCAAGCAAACAATTATAATAAATACTGACTCATCGGCCACTTTTGTTCGGCAGCACTCTGTGATGTCGCCGACAGAAAATATAGCATACATGTGTCAATGTGACATCACTTACTGGGCTAGGTCTGACGTCATATTGATCTCGCGACTGTGACGTAGCAAAGTAACAAGATGCAAAAAAAAAAAATGCTGCCATGTTGAACATTTGTTTGATACAGAAAACTGTATCGGTAAATATCAGTAAATTGCAAGCCTGATAATTTGGAAAATTACTGAAACTGAAAGAAATGATTATGGTAATAATCTAGATGCACATCTTTATTTTTGTTATAAAATTAACACAAGAGAGCATTGGACAGTAGCTGGTAGGCAGGATGGTGTTGAAAAGGGTAGGGTATAGTCACCCTACTGGTTAGTGTAGGATGTAGGGTAACCTAGCCTAGCCATCCTACACTACCTTAGGCTAGGTAAGGGTAGGTAACTCAGTAGGGTAGGGTAAAGTGGGGTGATATATGGTCACCCTACTGGTGAGGGGTGAGGATAGGGGTAGGGAACACTTCACAAACCAGTAAGGTATGGCAAAGTAGGTATGGTAGTCTCTACCTTAGGGTGGGATAGATAAGATAGGATATAGTAAGCTAGTTTAGGCACTGCTAGGTTAGGGTTAAGTGAGGCTCTCCTCCCATACCCTACCCCAGAAGCCAGAATAGGATAGTTAAAGTAATATCATTCTCTTACTTATGGTAATGGGGTGGGGAGGGGCACCCTTCCATAGCCTAAAATGCCCTGTTGTACACTAGGGTAGGGTAGGTCCTACTTTAGGGTAGGGTATGGTAAGGTAGGCTAGCATACCCAGCATTAGGTGGACAGGTTAGTGTTAAATATGGTAGGATACGGTCACCCAATATTGTTCTGAATGATCCATTTTGTGTGATTGTATTGCTTTAACTTATTGTCTACGCCCATGCGCGTAGACATTGTAGATGTTCGGTTTATCACGGAAGTACAGCCATTAGTCACCCACAATGCTGGTTGACCTTTAACCAGTATAAGCTTTCACAAGAAGAAGAAAGCGGTCCATATTAAGTATAGTAATATCATTCACACAAAAAGATGCCCCATGGCACAGAATTGCTATCACATTTGTACAAGCTCATATTTGCTGTCATTTTGTACAGGCTAATACAAAATATACATCTACAAACTCTCAAACACAATGGACTACTGCCATCCTATAATCTCCTCAGGAGCCTTCAGGTCTGGGGATCCAAAAAATCTTGCCTCGTCGTTAGCAAAATTTTCGGGTTAATCTTCAGTTAGTATTAAGTAAAGTTTAGGAACGTTGATTACTTTTATAACTTCTCCAACAGTTTTTGTCACAAGCATATTGATTGAAGTTGCACATGTGCCTTTTGAAAGATAAAAAAGAACTTTTTGACAAAATTACAGCATTTGCAGCTTTGACATTATTAAATCTTCAATCCACAGGATCCTGGGTGCAGACTGGCAATTAGAATATTGGCAAAGACGGTTAATTGCATAAAACACATTTCTGGGATTTTTTTTGTCGGCTCCTCCTCCCCTTTCAACTGGGATATAACTTTAGACATTCTCATTAGCATAGACCTAGCTTTTCGTAAAAGATATACTTGTTATATGCATAGTTATCATATATATATATATAACATAATTTTTAAAGCCACATATCAATGACAGCCAGGATTTAGTTAATGTTATTGGTTGGGCCAGTCTTCTACGAGTCATATGTATTAAGTTTTAACATGTTTCTATAAAAATTCCATGGTTCTGAAGGCTTTATTGGTGCATCCCTATGCTTCTGAATTGGTGCAAAACTATTGTATCTACATTATTTACACAATATTTACATCAAAATCTTAACATTTTCAGTGCAAAACTATTGTAACTGCAGATACAATAGTTTTGCGCCAAAAATCTGTATACAAAAGTTAGGTTTTTGCATGCAAAACTATTGTAACTGAAAAAAATGTCAAGGTCTCCTTCATTAAGCGATAGATTTGTTTAAAACTGCCTTGGTTCAAATAAACACCTTTTAGCCTTCAAAATATGTAAAGATGTAAAGTATTGCCATAATATCAAGAAAATAGGAACGTTATTTGCTTCTCCTGAAAAATCTTGAAAATGCAGATACAATAGTTTTGCGCTAAGCCCTCGAAATGATGCCAGTGGAGCATGTTCGGACACCGCAATTTTATTACCGCTGCCGGGAATCACATCGGGGGCCTCTAGCATCAATGGTAGTGCACTAACCAATGAGCTACCACGCTCCGCCTTGATGCTTATACAAGTACTCGTGTTCAAATGGCGGTCTGTGGGTCGCCTAAGACAGACATCATGATAATTGCAGTCACGATATCCACCGATGTCCTCATTATTTAGGTACCAAATAATGATACCCGTTAATAATTAACATAATCATCGGAGACTGCATGATCTTCATTGGCTATCGTGTTGCGGTATATTGGCTTGTTACATATAGGAAAGGCGGCGACGAACACTTGTACTTAAACTAGCTTCATTAATTATTCATTACGCTCGATGTGTAACAAGTATACAACATGCATGCACTATCTTTACCCCGTTTTGTACCGGAAACCACAAAGCAGGTACCCTGGCAAACAGTGCAGGCCCAGATCAGACGCCGCAGGACGCGGCGTCTGATCTGGGCCTACACTATTTGCAATAAGTTCAGCTTTTGTCCAAATAATTTTTTTATAGATGACATAACCTGGCACCCCTAAATTTCGAAATGGACTCTTGCTATATATAAAGAGGAATATTTCAGTTGGTACAAAAGGAGTTAAATTTCGCGATAATAAGTCTATGCAAAGAATGCCCTTGTAAATGGAAAGGTGGGGTTTTCATTAAACCTTTTTGTACCAAATGGAATCTTCCCCCTTATATATAGCAGGAGTCCATTTAAAAATTTAGGGGTGTCAGGTTGAGTTTTCTTCAAAATTGATTGGGAAAATGGCTGAACTTTTTGCAAACCGCGTAGGCCCTGATCAGACGGCGCGTTCTGCTGCGTCTGATCTGGGCCTGCGCTGTTTGTCAGGGTACACGTTTTGGGGTTTCTGGTACTAAATGGGTTAAAACTATAAACGAAAGACACAGGGAGCGCCACAATCACAAGACGCAGCCCACCAAAAAGAAAATGATTGAAAAGTGCACACTATTGAGTGAATGTACCGGGAGACTGTCTAAGGTCCCAATTAAGTTTTTATACACACAGCACAAACACAACAGGCGTGATATGCAACAGTTTAAAAGAAAGACTCAGGGAGAGCCACAATCACAAGACGCGGCCCATTGAGTTTCTTATTGCAGAATAGATATAGAGATTAATACATCTTTAGTTTTAAATACGGGAAATATTTCCCCGAGAGACTTGCAAATCAAGTAAACAAACGAGTGCGAATGCACGAGTTTGTTAATAAGAGTTGCAAGTTTCGAGGGCAATATTTCCTGTATTCAAAAATAAAGATATAGTAATATTTATATTACATTTATTAAATCGGCCGTTTTTGGCCTTTCTAACGGCTAAAACTGACGTAATTAGCGCTGTGACGTGACGTAATTTGTCCCGATTTTAGCGCGTCATAGTGCATGATGACGAACAACAGACCCTAATGGAAACACCAACAGCGGAATGCCAAAAAGACAGTTACTTTCCCACAAAATGGCCAATAAGCCTGCCCAGAAAAAGTGTAGATAGGTAAACTGACCGGCTCAAAAATGACCTAAAATAGTATTGGCTGGGCCCGTTAAACTCCAATACAAACAAACGAACAAGCATACAATCTATATTCCTCGTCGAAAACGAGTGAAATAACGTCTACCGTTGTAAAATCATATTTTCCTATTTAAAACCTGATCTAGCTTCATGTATATCCATTGCATGGACTTGTTAACGTGATCCGGAGTAAGGAGGACCGAATCACCGATGCCGCTCCGGAAACCATGAATGCTCTGTCAACTGGAATTATTACGCATCTGATAAACTTGTGAGTGAGTGAGTGTTAGAGTTTTACGTCCCACCAATAGCTAAGGTCATACGGAGACGGGACCTCGACTTAAAGACTCATCCGAAAGTCTGGAGAAGCCCGGGTTCGATCCTGCGATCCCTGGTTTACAAAGCGAGTAGCGTAACCACTACTGATAAACTTGTGAACAGCATATAGCAATGAAGAATGGGAAATTTTGTAAGCTTTTCATCACGAAAACACACCTATATAATTTTGACCCCCTTGAACCCCACTATTATATAGTAAAACTGGAGGTATACCCTATTTTTCTAATTTCTGCTGTAAAATATAGATTGTGGGTACTCGTTAGAACCGCCTCGATGAGGCGGATCTAACGAGTGCCCACAATCTATATTTTGAGCAGAAATAAGAAAAATATCACAATTTTTCATCATAAATTTTTCATTTTTTCGGCGATAAAGGTGGCAATGTATTTGTATAGGCGTGTTTTCGTAATGATCGTTATTAAGATACACAAAAAGTTTTACAGAAAAAGAGAATGTCTGCTTCATCGTATTTCCATATAGTGGTCTTATAAGCTTTTGTCTTAAAGGTTTTAAAATTAATTTCTGCTGTGATAGTGGAGTGATCACTACAAAAGGGAGGCAATACTTCAGTGTTAGTGATTAAGGAATTGTGGTTAGTTAAAATAAGGTCTATGCATGTTTGAGTCTGAGGGGTTATTCTTGTGGGCTCACAAATCATGTTTTGAAGATTGTATTTTGACATTATTCTTTGTAGTTTACTGTTCCTATCCTGTTTTAATATATCATGATTGAGATCCCCCAATATTACAACGTCTAAATTACTGTCCAGTGCGGTGTCAACATTATTTTCAAATGAATTCCAGTAGTCAGACAAACTATTAGGTGGTCTATAGAATAGGCCAACCAAAAATTTTTTATTCAAACATGTAACTTCAATCCATATATTTTCAATATCCCCATTTTCGAGGTCTGGGCGTTGTTTGAAATGAATGTTTCTTTTAACATAGATTATAATAGATTCTATCATAAAGACAACTTTTTAATAACCCCTTCGTATTGGCTGCTACAAGTGAAGGCGTGTCACTCTTTATGGATCGCACCAAGCGGAGCAAGGCCTTCGAGTAACGAAGACCCAGATCAGACATCTTCGCCGTGCGCTTTAGGGATCGCGTGTGTTCCAAATCTTCTTCATGTATGCAGGGTAGATTTCTTTTTCCCTGACAAGGTTTGTATACATGCTGATTAAAGACGTTACTGAAAGCATACACTGGAAGGCCCCTTTTCATTAGGCGAGACCGCTACATGTTATAAAGTCAGAGTGGTATATTGGCATCACAATGCTAAAATAATGTACTGTTCAGACTTGGAAAAATGAAAGCGAACGTTTGAAATAAATAAAATGTATAGACGACATGAATAACGGTAAATATAGTTGAATATTGTTTAAAAACGAGGACAGGGTTACAAAGAGAAATTAGAAAAAAAAAAAAAAAACTTGAAAAGAAAAGAAAGAAATGTATCAGCTTAGTAGAATTTCAGCAAAGGTGTGAAAACCGAAATAAATTTAAATTTACAAATTCGAAATTGGTGAATCAAAAGAAATTTAGGATCACAATCACAAAATAAAATGTTTGGAAACATTTTCCAGGGTAATCTATACCGTCACCCGAAGCTGGCTTAATTTAAAATCCTTTCGTTTCCCGGGAAGGGACATGATTTTTTTTAATATGTTGTGCGGACAAATTTTTTTTCTAGTTCGGACAACATATTATCTTATGCACACAAAATAATATATTGTTCGCACAATTGAACATCTTGTTGGCACAACATATTAAAAAAAAACATCATGTCCCTTCCCGTGTTCCGTACAAAGATATATTTTTTGTCAGTTTAATTTCTAATGAACACGCTTTCTTTTACGCTATGATGTCATCAATGTACATCTCTGCTGATTTGCTTTATCTTTTTTCTCTCTCTCTCTTCCTTTTGTTTCTTCTTTCTTCCTTTTGCGGGCGATTAATACGTTCATTTGGATCTTTTAAACACATCACGTGAACAAGTCCGTGAAATAAAGAACCCCTAAACCCCACTTTATATAGAGAAAACTGGGGTTTACGGGGGTAAACATTATTTTTCGTATTTCTTCTCTAAAACATAGGTTGTGGGTACCCGTTAGAACCGCCTCAGTGAGGCGGTTCTAACGAGCACCCACAACCTATGTTTTGAAAATTTATAACAAAAATATCAAGGATTTTCATTAGAAAAGTAGCTATTTTGGAGATGTAAAAAATGCTCTATGTTGCACGGATGTGTTTTCGTAATGGTTAAATAGACAACCCTCTAACATCACGAAAACATGCCTATATCATGTTGACCCCCTTGATCCCCACTTTTACATAGTAAAACTGGGGCTTACAGGGGAAAACCGTATTTTTTCTTATTTCTGCTCTTAAATATAGATTGTGGGTATTCGTTAGAACCGCCTCGATGAGACGGTTCTACCGAATATCCACAATCTATATTTTGAGCAGAAATAACAAAAATATCACAATTTTTCCTCGTAAAATGTTCATGTTTTGGCGGTAAAGTTTACAATGCATTTGTATAGGCGTGTTTTCGTATCCCACTCTGTATAGAGAAAACTGGGGTTTGCAGGGGGTGAACATTATTTTCCTTATTTTGCATCAAGCCATAGGCGGTGGGTATACATACAAGGCGGTTCTACAAGGTTCTAAAGAGCACCCACAACCTATTGTTTGAGTATAAATAAGAAAACATGGGACAAATTTTCATCCAAAAAAATAATCATTCTTGAGATATGAAAGAATGTGTTATTATACATCACGTGACTTTCACATGCAAAACGAGGGCGATAATTTTTTATTATTACCCAACCTACTATATAAGAAGTTATTAAGCATTTTCGACTATCTAACACCTTTTCGCATGAAATCGGATTGAACCGGTTTTCAGAGAACTATCACACGGAGCACTGAACTATTGCCCGGTGCAGATAGTTTTAACTATCTCATGGTCACGTGATCACCTAGCAACTTGACAAGTAGTTATTGCTTATTGTGATCAAAATAACTCTTTATACGAGTTGGGTAATAAAACAACTATTTCATACCTCCAAGGGCGACAGTCAAAACTATCAGCCCCTCGGTGCTGTGAAGCACCTGATGAACTATCGCCCTCGGCCTTCGGCCTCGGGCGATAGTTCATCAGGTGCTCCACAGCACCTCGGGGCTGATAGTTTTGACTGTCGCCCAAAAAGGTATGAAATAGTTGTATATTATCACCCAACCTACTATATTAGAAGTTATTAAGCATTTTCGACTATCTAATACCTTTTCGCATGAAATCGGATTGAACCGGTTTTCAGAGAACTATCACACGGAGCACTGAACTATTGCCCGGTGCAGATAGTTTTAACTATCTCATGGTCACGTGATCACCTAGTAATTGCTTATTGTGATCAAAATAACTCTTTATACGAGTTGGGTAATAAAACAACTATTTCATACCTTTTTGGGCGATAGTTGTATACTGTCGCCCAAAAAGGTATGAAATAGTTGTATACTATCTTTTGCGATAATATACTATCACATGCGCAAAAAATGATGCGCGTACGGTTCAATTTAATCTGTGTCAAAATATTCATGGTTTCATACATCAGGGTGATAATAAGTTCGGTGTAATAAAGTAAATGTCACATTTCTGAGAGGGTGATAGTAAGAATGTTCACCCTTCGAAAATGATTATCGATATTCTATCGAGTACCCACTGTCTCTATTTTAGAGCAGAAATAAGAAAAATAAGGTTTACTCCTGTAAACCCCAGTTTTACAATACAAAAGTGGGGTTCATGGGGATCAAAATAATATAGGCGTGTTTTCGTGATGTTTTACTCCAAACATAGGTTGAGGGTGTATTGGGCGCCCTTTTACTTTTTATTCCGTATTTATAGATATCAATAAATCGAATTATGGATATCCATAATTCGATTTATGGATATCCATAAATCAGCCGAATAATGGATATCCATAATTCGATTAATGGATATCATTAATTCAGATTCGATTTGTGGATATTCATTATTCCTCTGATTTATGGATATCCATAATTCGAATTATGGATATCCATAATTCGATTTATGGATATCCATAAAATTCAGATCGATTTATGGATATCCATAATTCGAATTATGGATATCCATAAATAATTATGGACATCTAAAAATACGTGTTAAATAGTAAAACGGCGCCCCATAGAGGGTGCTGGTTAAAACCGCCTAATTCTAACTACACGTAGTACACAAACGAAAATAAGGAAACTAATGAATATCCAAGTAAACCCTACTTTTCTGTATATTCAATGGAGTTTATAGGTGCACTAATCACACGGACTTGTTAACCTTGTGAGGAAAAAAAGAAGAAAAACAAAAAGGAATGCCAAAACTGTAGTACGGAACCCGAGAAGGGGCATGATTTTTTTTATTTTATAAGTTGTGCGCACAAGATAATATCTTGTGCGGACAAGATATTATCTTGTGCGGACAAGATATTAATATCTTGTGCGGACAAGATAATATCTTGTCCGCACAACATAATATCATGTCCGCACAACTTCCAAAGATCTATGTTGTGCAAACAAGATAATATATTGTGCGAACAAGATAATATCTTGTGCGCACAAAATATTATGTTGTGCGAACAAGATTATATCTTGTCCGCACAAGATAATATCTTGTCCGCTCAAGATATTATCTTGTTCGCAAAACATAATGAAAATAAAAAAATCATGTCCCTTCCCGGGTTCCGTACAAAACACCGCAAAAGCCAATATTTATTGAATAAAAAAGGTCAATAATCAAGTGGACTCTTGACGGAAAGACAATGTGGTACTGTTACTTCAAATTATAGACTGGGAAAGGACGACCACCACCCAGCAGACACATGACGTTATTGTGACGTCACATCAACGTCGGTTCAACGTCATGACTTGTCCGCACAAGATAATATCTTGTCCGCTCAAGATATTATCTTGTTCGCACAACATAATGAAAATAAAAAATCATGTCCCTTCCCGAATTCCATACAAAACACCGCAAAAGACAATATTTATTGAATAAAAAAGGCCAATAATCAAGTGGACTCTTGACGGAAAGACAATGTGGTACTGTTACTTCAAACCATAGACTGGGAAAGGACGACCACCACCCAGCAGGCACATGACGTAACTGCGACGTCACATCAACGTCGGTGCAACGTTTTGACGTTCCACCGACGTTGATTTGACGTTGCCATAGCAACGTGTGCCTGCTGGGCAGTACGACACCAGTACTTCATTGAAGACATTATAACCCTTTTTGTACCAAATGGAATCTTCCTCCTTATATATAGCCGGAGTTCATTTCTAAATTTAGGGGTGTCAGGTTGCGTTTTCTTCAAAATTGATTACGAAAATGACAGAACTTTTTGCAAACAGTGTAGACCCTGATCAGACGCCGCGTTCTGCGGCGTCTGATCTGGGTCTGCACTGTTTGCCAGGATATACATTACGATAACTCACCCGTACGATCTTTTCACAACTCCAAAATGGCTACTTTTCTGATGAAAATCCTTGATATTTTTCTTATAAATGCTCATAGGATAGGTGCCTGATCGAGGCGGTTCTAACGAGTACCCACAATCTATATTTTAGAGCAGAAATAAGAAAAATAATGTTAACGCCCTGTAAACCCCGGTTTTTATCTATATAAAACTGGGGTTAAGGGGGACAAAATTATATAGGTGTGTTTTCGTGATGTTGAATGGAAAAGGACGATACACCACCATTACTTCATTACAGACATTTTAAATGAAGATAAAAAAAACTTTTTCACAAAAAGAAGAGATTTTAGTAGTGTTACTTCAAGCAGAAGGACCAACGGTCGCAATAACCATCAGTACTTAAGACACGGAGAGCGTATACCTTGGATATAGACAGCCACAATGAGTCTCAACTTAATTCGGATGATACTTATTCCCGTAATAGTAAGCATAGGAACTATTGGCAATGCGTTGTCCCTTATAGCAGTGACAAACAAGCACTCCAAAAAATCGTCTTACTCGGTCTACCTAGCAACGTTAGCCGTAGCCGATACATTGGCTTTGTACAGTGTCGCTATCAGGAACTGGTTACCACTGACATTTAGCATCAATCTCGCCAATATCAGTCTCCATTTCTGCAAAATGCAAATTTTTATCATTAGTGTATCTTCAAGCCTTTCAATGTGGTGTGTTTTGTTGTTATCTCTAGAAAGGGTATTCTGCATTTATTTTCCGCATAGAACAAAGTTGGTTTGTCGCCCTAAAACTGGATTTATTGTCACAGGAATCACAATCGCGTGTGTGCTTGCTTCGTGTTCACATTTTCTAATCGGCTTCAGCCACTATGTTGTCTCCAGCAGTTACAACGCTTCTTTGAAGTTGGAAGTCAACTACGATAACCACACCGTTCAGATACCAGTTGAGGCTAATTTTACGGGATTCATTAATCATGGCAACCGAACCCTCCAGTCGCAAGTCGAAACTAGCACTTTTTCTGAGACTCTCAACATCAATCGATCCGTTTTGCCATCAGTTGATACTGCGATCTCTGTTGATGGCATCAATGGCAGCCGAACCGTCATGGAGATATTGGCCACTCAAAATACTTCTAACGAATCCGAACATCTTAGGCAAGACCCAAATACTAACAAAACAACGGCACTTTGTCTACAAGAACTTCATAACAAGTCATCAGAGCTCGTAGACCATTGCTTTGACAGTTGGCGTGATTCAGATAGCATGGTGGGACAAAATCACAGTAGTGGGACGAACAGTGTTCTGCGACAAGCTCCTAATGAATCGGATAACATTATCCTGAAACGTGAAAGGAATAGTCTTCAAACACAAGCGCTTAATGAATTGGAAAGGAATAACAGTCTTCCAAGTCAAGCGCCGAATGCGACAGATATGTCTAGTTGGAGTCATGGATCGAGCAGTGTTCAAGCGCCGTATGAATCAGATAACTGGAATCTTGATAATAACTATCCTCATAAAAAATTGCATAATGAATCAATTGACTGGGTTCATAGTAACAACACTATTACAACACAAGCGCCTAATAAATCGGGGAACTGGAGTTTCGGAAGCAAACGTATTCTAACACAGGCGCCATTTGAATCAGAGGACTGGAATCATAAGAAGAACAGTCTTAATTGGAATCATAGGATTCACAGTTTGCCTACAAACGTGCATAATGAATCAGATGACTGGAATCATGAACAGAACAGTCTTGCAACGCAGGCTCGTAATGAAACAAATAACACGAATCAGCTCGGAAATACATCGCACTATCCGTTTAACTTCAGCGAATACAAACAGACAACGGTATGTATGATCGTCGACTCGTCCTATGCCAACTTTTATGCAGCCTGGGTCGGACTTGATTCACTGTCTTCTGGGTCTTCTCGGATATCCTGAAGGCCCTCGATAAATCAAGTGACTTTGGGGAGAAAGAATCTCCCGGCATAAAAATACAGCAAAATAGTCTTCATTATTTTTCTTCTTTTTTTGTGTGTGTGTGAAAATGAAAGCATTTCACAAATAATTGTCTTTAGATTAAAGCAAAATATAATTATGTTAAATAGACGCAGCTAAAATACATATAGAGCGACTTCGGCTGGAACTAAAGTAGTACCTTAGCTACCAAAAATACAGCTGAGCTCCTAGTGCCGTCGGAGGTTTACCATACACATATATGATGCTTTTGTTTCAACGAAGGTCCTATGACATATTTATAGTTATGCTGTCATGCAGTCTGCTAAATCAGCAACCATACGTGCTAGTACGCGTGTCATTGGTAGCTACCCAAGTACCTACTTTAGTTCGAGTCGAAGTCGACCCTAAATGTACATGACGTAATTTGGGCCGAAACAGTTTATAATGAATAACACAATTATAAAAGCTGGTGTTTTATTTTAAAATCGAGTAAATTGCAGATGTATATCTTTTTGATGACTGAATTAAATGCGTCGAAATTCTGCTCAACGTTATTCAACTACAATGCATTCAGCGACTTCTCTGCTTGAATCACGTGATCCTCCCATTCACCCCACCTTTTTAAAAGTAGATTTGGAAGAGCCTTCCGAACAGTCTTCGGCGCCACTTGATTTAAAAGTCTTTACTTCAGAAGATTCTAGAGCTCGAATCAAGCACGACCCAGTATGGGTAGTGATCGACACTGTAACCTACTTCTTTGTCCCCGCTTTCATTCTCATTGTTGCCAATACGGCTACTTGGATAAAAGTTTACAGATCTGCCCATTCAAGTATGATAACTCCGTCATTATTAACCATACGAAGATCGCGCCAGGTCATTATCCTTACGTCTTTGATTAGCTCAGCGTTTATAGTTTTCGTGACCCCGATGGCGATTACTTTAGCAGTTGAACCGTATCTGGTAGACGAGTACAAAGACATTTACATGCCTAAGGAAAAAGAACACCTTACCGTCTTGGAATTAACAGGTGAAGGTCTCTATTTATGTAATCATGCATTGAATTTCTTTCTCTATATTATCAGTGGTTCACGTTTCAGAAATGACCTCAGGGCAGCGTTTTGTAAGCCGAAAAAACAAACAATCAGGAAATAATGAGCCAATGGGAAACCTACGGAACCCGGGGAGGGTCATGATTTTTTTTTTTTATTTTATAAGTTGTGCGCACAAGATATTATCTTATTCGGACAAGATATCTGGTGCAGACAACATATTATCATATCTTGTGCAGACAAGATTTTATCTTGTCTGCACAAGATATTATCTTGCCCGCACAAGATAATATCTTGTCTGCACAACATAGATCTTGTGCGGACAATATTTATCTTGTTCGCACAATATATTATCTTGTGCGGACAACACATCTTGTGCAGACAAGATATTATCTTGTCTGCACAAGATATTATCTTGCCCGCAAAAGATAATATCTTGTCTGCACAACATAGGTCTTGTGCGGACAAGATTTATCTTGTTCGCACAACTTAATATCTTGTGCGCATAAGATATTATCTTTTACGCACAAGATATTATATTGTGCGTCCGCACAAGATAATATCTTGTGCGCAAGATAATATCTTGTGCGCACAAGATTATATGTTGTGCGATCAAGATAATATCTTGTCCGCACAAGATAATATCTTGTTCGCACAACTTCCCAAGATCTATGTTGTGCAAACAAGATAATATGTTGTGCGAACAATATAAATTAGGTTGTCTGCACAAGATAATATATTGTGCACACAGCATATTATATTGTCCGCACAAGATAATATTTTGTTCGCACAACTTAATATCTTGTTCGCACAACATATTAAAAAAAAGTCATGTCCCTTCCGGGTTCCGCAGAAACCTGTGTTATATACCGCTTTGTGATTTAATCCTTTTTGTACCAAATGAGCTCTTCCACTTATATATAGCAGGAGTCCATTTCAAAATGATTGGTTGACAGGTTGTGTTTTTCTTCAAATTTTATTTGGAAAATTGCGGAACTTTATGCAAACAGTGTAGGCCCTGATCAGACGCCGCGTTCTGCGGCGTATGATCTGGGCATGCACTGTTTGCCAGGGTATCCGTTTGAGAGCTTCGGTACAAAATGGGTTAAAGGCAAAACTACAAACACTATTCTGATGAAACTATTTGACTTTTTTTCTCATTCTTTTTTCTTAGTTTTATTGTTGCTACCAAAAGATTGTCGGTGCGCATTAAAATGTCCTTATTGGGGCGGTTCTAACGAGTACCCACAATGTATGGTTTTAAGCAAAAATAAGGAGATAATAAGGTGTGAACGAAAACGTACTCACAGCCAATTTGTTAAACAGAATTCTAACACAGCTCTCCAGTGTAGGCAAAGGTGGGCCCCGCCCATCGGGGCTTGAAGAAATGGATGAAATTGAATGGAAGCTCTGCTTCCTCGTAGAGCTGAAACTGGCCCGCACGCGAGTACTGGTAAACCGCTTTGAGGGTCTAATAAAAATCAAAAATGAGTTCCTTTAAGAGCAATGTAAACATTAATAAGAAAGAAGATGGGTCATACTACGTAGTTTCGGCTAATAAAGCCTCATCAGTGACCCTGTAATGATCCGGCAAAGAAAGCCAGAGGAAACATACTGCAATTTTGCGAATTTCGAGTAGGCAGTCGATTCAAAGACTGATATAAATCAAAATGGGGTTCAAATAATTAAAAACCTGTCTAGAATATGAGTCTAAACCAATAATTTATTTCTGATTTCTCAGAATATTCACGCTGATCTCAAAGGACCAAAAGTAAAATATAAACTGCACTATGGTTGATGTACGGGGAGACGTTTTACGGCCGCCACACGGCACAACACCAGCTGCAGTGAAGGCAAATAAAAATCAAAAATGAGTTCCTTTAAGAGCAATGTAAACATTAATAAGAAAGAAGATGGGTCATACTACGTAGTTTCGGCTAATAAAGCCTCATCAGTGACCCTGTAATGATCCGGCAAAGAAAGCCAGAGGAAACATACTGCAATTTTGCGAATTTCGAGTAGGCAGTCGATTCAAAGACTGATATAAATCAAAATGGGGTTCAAATAATTAAAAACCTGTCTAGAATATGAGTCTAAACCAATAATTTATTTCTGATTTCTCAGAATATTCACGCTGATCTCAAAGGACCAAAAGTAAAATATAAACTGCACTATGGTTGATGTACGGGGAGACGTTTTACGGCCGCCACACGGCACAACACCAGCTGCAGTGAAGGCAAATAAAAATCAAAAATGAGTTCCTTTAAGAGCAATGTAAACATTAATAAGAAAGAAGATGGGTCATACTACGTAGTTTCGGCTAATAAAGCCTCATCAGTGACCCTGTAATGATCCGGCAAAGAAAGCCAGAGGAAACATACTGCAATTTTGCGAATTTCGAGTAGGCAGTCGATTCAAAGACTGATATAAATCAAAATGGGGTTCAAATAATTAAAAACCTGTCTAGAATATGAGTCTAAACCAATAATTTATTTCTGATTTCTCAGAATATTCACGCTGATCTCAAAGGACCAAAAGTAAAATATAAACTGCACTATGGTTGATGTACGGGGAGACGTTTTACGGCCGCCACACGGCACAACACCAGCTGCAGTGAAGGCAAATAAAAATCAAAAATGAGTTCCTTTAAGAGCAATGTAAACATTAATAAGAAAGAAGATGGGTCATACTACGTAGTTTCGGCTAATAAAGCCTCATCAGTGACCCTGTAATGATCCGGCAAAGAAAGCCAGAGGAAACATACTGCAATTTTGCGAATTTCGAGTAGGCCTGCCCAGGCAAAGCGGTGCAAGTCGGACCGTCCATGCTTATAAACCCTATTGGTTTCATTGGGCGACAGGGATTGAGATGTAATTTCATCTCAATGTCGGGTACAAGTCCCACAAAATTGGAAGCAACGTCTCCAAAATGACTTTTACAGTGTTGACGGGGACGTTAAACCTCAAATCAAACAAACAAACAAAATGTAGGCAAAGGAAAGAAATTGTAATAAATCACAGGGCAGAAGAGCGTGACGGGTAAAGGCGTCGCTTTTTGACGACGTTCGTAGCCGTTAGATGGAGAAGCGTCATTTTCTCCCATAGAAAACGTCGAACGTATTTAAGTTCATGTGTTACAGTCATTAATTTTGACTGGATTACTTCAAACAATGGCGTAGTTTGGGAGAAACTGAAGGAAACAATAACATTATTGCCGATTTCCAGTGTGCTAGAATCGAAATAGATGTGTATTGTTGACTAATAAATCACAGTTTGGAGGGCATTTGTAAAGTTGATCAAATCATGAGCGCAAAGTGCTAGAGCTGATCATATTTTTTTGAATATCTGAACATCACGTGAACAAGTCCGTGAGATGAAGACCCCCCTAAACCCCACTTTATATAGAGAAAACTGGGGTTTAAGGGGGTATACATTATTTTTCTTATTTATGCTCCAATACATAGGTTTTGGGTACTCGTTAGAACCGCCTCATTGAGGCGGTTCTAACGAGCACCCACAACCTATGTTTGCAGTATAAATAAGAAAATTATCATGGAATTTCATCAGAAAAGTAGCCATTTTGGAGGTGTGCAAATTGTATTATGTCGCACGGGTGTGTTATCGTAATGAATATTGTATACCCTTCTAAACCGCATTCGTATTTCCAGGGCTTTTTATTACACGGACTTGTTAAAGTGCTGCGGAAAAGCTAACATTAAAATCTTAAGGGGAATGGGAACACCTGGAAGATTTTCCGCCATTTTTCAAAGGGAGACAACTTTCGGGACTTCTTGTTCGCTTTTCTATAAGCCATGTCCCACTAAAAAGGGGTCTACTCTTAGAGGAAAGAATTTGCTCCTCAGGAGCAAATTCTTTCCATTAAGAGTTGACCCCTACTGACATGGGAGACAAAAATACTTTTGCAAGAGTTGCCTCCCCTGAAGGTGTTCCCATTCCCCTTTAATGGAGAAGGCTTCAGTAACTTCTGTGAACCTTCTATGAATTGAGCACCAATGGCTCCATTACGATAACACACACATGCAGTTTTCACATCTCCGAAATGGCTACTTTTCTGATGAAAATCCGTGATATTTTTCTTATTTGTACTGCAAACATAGAATGTGGGTGCTCGTTAGAACCGCCTCATTGAG
The DNA here is from genome assembly GCA_963580285.1 of Lucinisca nassula. NCBI lineage: Eukaryota > Metazoa > Mollusca > Bivalvia > Lucinida > Lucinidae > Lucinisca > Lucinisca nassula. Next base: position 79,294,101 of record OY757015.1, on the reverse strand, counting down.
GCGGTTCTAACGAGTACCCACAACCTATGTCTTGGAGCAGAAATAATGAAAATAATGTCTACCCTCGTAAATCCAAGTTTTCTCTATATAGAGTGGGGTTTAGGGGGTGTTCATTGTTCGCGTGGTGCGTTTACCACCATGCCGTTGCGATCTCGTTCTTAAGTACCTAGGTATAATCATATAACTGCAGATGTGTGTGTATATATTGTTTTCATATTTTAATCAGAAAAATTGTTGTGTGTACACATTAGAATCAAATCGATGAGGTGACTAGTGAGTACACACGGCATACTTTCATTTTTAAGAAACATGACAAGAAATCCGCTTTCTGACATGCTTTTCAATGAATGATAGAGATTTATCAGTGAAATATAAATCGATATTTTCACTGTTTCAAACAGTGAAAATACGATTTTTTATTTTTCACTGTTTGGGACTACTTTTTTCTTCAAATCTAACTCTAATTTCAATTTTATCTTTGTCAGATAACTGAACAATACTGAAATGTGTTCTAATTGACGCATAGCCCGTTCATGTGTGACGGGGGCGTTACTGACGTCATTTATGACGCTGACGTCACGTCTTTTGTCGCGCGACGTTAGACTTGCCAGCAACTTCTTTGGAAAACTACTCTCTCAATTATTTCATTAATCATTCATAATAATACCATCCCAGGCCATTTCTCAGGTGCAAACTTTCAGTTTACACCCAATGGTATACCCACTAAACACGATGGACACCACTAAATTGACGCGAAACGAACAGGAACAAAGATAATTTTCTCCGAATGTGAGCGACACCATTAAAGACGCTAAATATTGCCTTTTGAAGCATGTAAGAAACAGAAAATTTGATTTTTTCAGTGCAAGATCAAATTTTATTTCACTCATGAACACAAAAACTGCTATTTTCACTCATGGCTATGCCACTCGTGAAAATAACAGTTTTGGTGTTCATTCGATGAAATAAAATTCGATCTTACACTGAAAAAATCAAATATCCTCTATATGCCTCTTGACCTGGGGACAAATTTTCATATTCCCATATTTGTTCGAGTCATGGGAATTATGTCGTGTACACATAGACAAAGCGGACACAAAGAACAGAATAAGTATACGCAAAGCATTTTATCAGTTACCCCCTACATTGCATTGTAACACCTTGACCTGATAAATATATGCTATCTCAGGACAAGTGAGCTTTATCAGGTCAACTTGACACTGCACTTTAATGATTGAACCGGACTACCGGAAAAAATGGCAAAAATATTAGAATAACTGGAAAAATTGGAAAAATTCTTGAAAAAGTATCATAGAAAAAATTACGTCAGGTTATACTAAATATATGGACCGATCTTTGCATGCCGGAATGTTGAGACGCACTGAGCATAATCGATAACGGAACGGCTTCGAGAACGCATGTAAAATCGCTCGACAAGCCTCGAGATTCAACAAGCGTCCTCGAAGCCTTGCCTGATAAACTTGATTTCAAAAGACACAAACCGGGTATTGTTTATTTATACCGCAATCAGCCATTCTATTAACCTAATAAAGGGGGAGGGGGGGGGGAGGGATAACTGCACGTTATAATCGGTAGTAACCTATATAATACCTTCGACTTTAATGACCGTTTATAGACCGGACCTACTTTTGAAGTCCCTAATTTGCAAATGTAAACATTAACATGCAACCTTTCATTCACGGGAAAGCAACGAAACTGCAAGTTATAATCTTTGTAATATCTATTTAAAGGCATTTATTCTTGTAAGGTAGGACACACCGTGTGCTCATAATTGTTTTATTATCCCCCCCCCCCTTGTGGTGGTATACTCTCTGTAGCAGATCAAAGGCAGTCTCTAATAATGTGATTAGTAGCTCTTGTTGAATCTCTGACTGGGGCACTTAAGGGGTAAATCAATAAGGTACACTCTAGTCAACAGCTAGTAAACTATTGACTTTCCCCCAAGGAGACTTCTCTTCAGTCAGCACTGAGTGCTATATAATATTATGTAATGCAATGATGGTCCTCAATAAACGAGAATAAATGCCTTTAAACAAATTTTCAGCACTTTCAACTAAATTCTTACATTCTCGGGCTTTCCTGGTTTGAATAGTCCGTTGCAATAATTGTGGACTACTACTGCGGTTGCGTCTCAACCTCGAAAATAAATTCTAAAGCTAAAATTAACTATTTTTTTGCAGATTTTCAAACAGACTGTGAAGCGCTGAGAAACTTTTATTCGCCGTCTATCTCTGGTGCGCGGTGACGTCAGAAATTTTGCTGCCATTGACGTCACGTTATACTACATGTGCGCGTAATGGCACAAAATGTCGTTTAACATGCTACACCGACTGCTGTATTTTTGCTTAAAATTGCTAAGTTATCACAAAACCCTTGGTTGATTTGAATTGCGGTATAAACTAAATACACGATTAGTGTCTTTAATAATAGAATACAATCGGTTCAAAGAGACATTGTTATAGGGTCTCGCTGAAACTCGCCCTTTAAAAATTTTATTAAGGCTCACCGATTATATTTTCTAGTCATTAATTATTCTACATGCACTTATTAGGTAATGAATTAATAGAATCTCTTTATAAGGCCTATATTTGTATTTGGTATGATATTGGACTCTTCCGGTAGAGGGTTTGTCAGGTTTCCATTTTCATAATAAATTAGCTGTAAATAACTCTATAATGCTGCATGTACATGTATACAGTAGTTATGGTGTGTAGACGAGTTGCTGGCCCTGACTAGTCCACATTTCTCAGGCCAGTTATACATGTACATCATTCGGTCATAAAGTGTCTTGTTTCTTAAACTGATAGGTATTGGTACTGTCTACAATTTTTTTCCCTAAATTGTTATCTGTATACATATTCAGTTTTGCATGATGGCCATACTCATGAGTAAAGGACATTTCGTATCGCCTAGGCCATCAGGGAAACACGCCTATATAATTTTGACCCCCTTGAACCCCACTTTTATATAGTAAAACTGGGGTTTACAGGGGTAAATCTACTTTTCCTTATTTCTGCTCTAAAATATAGATTGTCGGTACTCGTTAGAACCGCCTTGATTAGGCGGTTCTAACGAGTGCCCACAATCTATATTTTGAGCAGAAATAAGACAATTTCACAATTTGTAATCTGAAGATTTTCATTTTTGAGAGGTAAAATATACAATGTATTTGTATAGGCGTGTTTTCGTAACGGCGACAAACGAAAGCACAGGCGATCCTGCATATAAGCACGGTCTCTCCAAAACCAAGCTATGTTTTGAGCAAAACTATGAAACATATCAGAAATTTTATCTGAAAATTTTCATTTTGGGTATTAAAATTTTAATATACATTTATTATTATTATCTGCCTGAGCTCAGCTTGAACTGGAATCATTCTTGTGTGCGACGCGGCGGTAGAAATGTTCTTGTACACATAATATTATGGTGTTAGTATATATGTTTTATGTGTTTTTAGTGTTATAGAGAGGGCGACATGGTAGAATAGTTTTATAGCTAAATGTGTTTTTACCCTCTTAAAATAATGTATATAAATAAATTATATCTTGTTTGTTTGATTAATTTGAGGTTTAACGTCCCCGTCAACACTGTAAAGGTCATTTTGGAGACGTTGCTCTCAAGCTTGTGGGACTTTTACCCGACATTGAGACGAAATGACATCACAAGCCCTGTCGCCCAATGAAACCAATAGTGTTTAGAAGCATGGACGGTCCGATTCATGCGCACCCCTTTGCCTTGGCAGGCTTAGATCCTCTAAGCGGTTTACCAGTACTCGTGTGCGGGTCGGATTCAGCTCTACGTGGAAGCATCATGCAGCCCATATATTTCTTCAAGCCGGCTGCATGATGCTTCCACGCAGAGCTGAATCCGGCCCGCACACTAGTACTGGTAAACCGCTTAGAGGATCTAAGCCTGTCCAGGAACCGCGGTGCGAGGCGGACCGTCCATGCTTATAAACCCTGTTGGTTTCATTGGGCGACAGGGCTTGAGATGTCATTTCATCTCAATGTCGGGTAAAAGTCCCACAAAATTGGAAGCAACGTCTCCAAAATGACCTTTACAGTGTTGACGGGGACGTTAAACCTCAAATTAAACAAAAAAATTCTTCAAGCCCCGATGGGCGGGGGCCGACGTCGCGGCGGTAGAAATGTTCTTGTATACACAATATTATGTTGTTTGTATATAATTATGTTTTATGTGTTTTATGTGTTATAGAGAGGGCGACATGGTAGAATAGTTTTATAGCTAAATGTGTTTTTACCCTCTTAAAATAATGTATATAAATAAATTATATCTTAGGAACATATTGCAAAACTAACATTACAGTGCACAACATTTAGTTTGATTTAAGGCATGTTTGAAATATCAGAGTTTGAGATAACGAGAGTCTACAGTTTGCCGCGATATGTCCATGCTATATTTTCTCATGGCTGTTCATTTTTTAGGTCAATTTATTTGAAAGATTGGGAGTAGCCCCACTGCCTTGCAGTTTAATAAATACAAAAATAAATAAATAAATAAATAAATATCTTACACTCGCGATTATTTAATATGAAATTTATGAAACGAACCTTTGGCGAGTTTCATAAAATTTATATGAAATGACCACGAGTGTAAGATTCTGTTTATCATATAACATAGGCCCCGCTCATCGATGCTTGATGAAATAGACGGGCTGCATGATGCTGCCACGCAGAGCCGAAACTGACCAACACAAGAGTACTGTCTATGTGTACTATTATGCTCTCCTTCTTCTACAATAAATCGAAACGCACAAAAGTACCTACCTTCGTCTACCATTTCTTGCTCCTAGAAACTATCGCGAGAGTTTCCAGATGTGTCGTTGGAGCAAAATTACGTTGACGCGATTTCGCGATAGCTCCCCTGATGTCCACCCGTGTAATGGAAACATCAATGGCGGAAAGCCAAAAGGACTGTTACTTTCCCACAAAATGGACAATTGGCTACCCAAAATAAAAAGATTTAAGCGATACATACACTCACAGACAAATCATGACAAAAATAAACCGTGTGTCCGTCGTGATTTAGACAAATAATTTGTTCAGTCCGGATGAAGGCTTCCTAATTCATCTCCGAGAACACAAACATCAAACAACCACAGAGATGACACAACGGTGAAGACTCGACAACAACAAACCATTGAAATGCTTGAGCAAAAGAAAACCAACAGTTAGACTCCGATGGGCCCAACCAGAGAAAGACATACCAACATTTCATTAGTAAACCTTTACGCTGGAATCTTCATAGAATCTGAGGCCTGATCCACCGGCGTGCAATTAAAGAGGGAAACAAAGTTATCAATCGTGATTGTGTTAACTACAATGCATGCAGTCTGTCGTTTAATATTTATGTGTACCCAATCTTTTTATATCGAAGGATGATTTTACGAAATTGGGTACTAAAATCATTGCAAGTGTATATTTTTGATTCTGAATTTATATACTAAGTCATCATAAAATTCGGGCTACGATAGACCTTGATGCAGAAAAGTTTTAAGTCCAACATTGAATATTGAAATTAAATCGGAATGACGTTTATAAAATTTAGAAAATGCTTTGCGTAGTTTATGATACCGATAAACCTTGTTAAGAAGTTTATCATTTAACAAATCATTATGAATGTTGAAGTCAGTTACATGACTAGACACTCTGGAAAATCGAATTAACTGCGAAATATATACGCCATTGGATGCCGCACGAGGAACCGCACAGTTCAAGAAAGGAAAATTTATAATCCCAAAATCAGATTTGTTTTCAACGGAAACGGATATCACGAAGTCTCTTTTATAGTGTTGATGAGGACGAAAAATCTCGAGACAAAATCAAAATATTTTTTTATGAGCCAAAGGGTGTTTGAGCCATTTCGGGTCGCTTATAGGTTGCAAAATTATACTCACAAATGTATGTATGTTATACTTTCCTCATAATTGTAACGAGGACATCGAATGATTTCATTTCTGACAGGGGCCGCCTACATAACGAAACACGCCTATTCAAATATATTGAGAATTTTGTCACCCAAAAATATGAAAATTTTCAGATAATGTTCTGATAGTTTTCTTATTTCCGCTCTAAACATAGATTGTCGGTACTCGTTCTAAAACACGCCTATATAATTTTGACCCCCTTGAACCCCACTTTTATATAGTAAAACTGGGGTTTACAGGGGTAAACCTTATTTTTCTTATTTCTGCTCTAAAATATAGATTGTTGGTACTCGTTAGAACCGCCTCGATGAGGCGGTTCTAACGAGTACCTACAATCCATATTTTGAGCAGAAATAAGAAAAGTATCACAATTTTTAATGATAAAATTTTCGTTTTTCTGGTGGTTAAGTTGTCAATGTATTTGTATAGGCGTGTTTTCCTAATGAGAACCGTCTCGACGATGCGGATCTAATCCATGCTTTTGAGCAGAAATAAGAAAAATAATAAATACTCCTGTAAATCCCAGTTTTACTGTATATAAGTGGGGTTTAAGGGGGTCAAAAATTATAAATGCGTGTTTTCGTGATGTTCAAGATTTCACCTCTGACAGGAGACGCTTATTTAGCTCCAAAGATTGGTATTTTATTGTTAATATCTGGTTAATTTATCACATATTTATTATAAAATATGTTGTTGTTGTTGTTTTAATATGCGATACGAATGTGGAATCCGTGGCGCGTATAATGTTAAATGAGGCGTTAGCACGTGATATACGTAGTTCGAACAATTTGACATGAGACTGACTGGTGACCTATATTAACATAATTTCACTATGAAGAAAACACAAAGAAAGAATAACTAAAACTTTCTAAATAAGCTTTTTAAAGCAGAATTAGTCTCATTTGTTGGTGGTCTTAATAGCGGAATTTTTACTGTTTATAGAATTTATAAATAACATTGCTTTCAGTTGGTTCTTCCGATACATTTCTTGTCATTAAGTAAAATATAAACATAGCCAACTTATCGTTTGCTTTTCATCTAAAACCAGGGGTGAGTTGCATAAGGCGAGCGCTTTATTATAGCGCTTTGTAGCGCTTTGTCTGTTATATGGAACGGAGCGCTCCGCTCACTGGGGGCGCTTTCTGAAATGTCTGCCAAAATAGAACGATTTTCAAACCCGAAAATTTCCCAGAAAAAAAGATTCGGTGCTTGCTTCAGTGATTGTTTTTGTTTTCTGTTGTCATTTCTGCTAAAAATGAGAAAAAATAAATAATAAATGTCGTAAAACGGACATACAATACGTCGCGACGTCGGGCGCCGCCATTTTGTTTCGCCTGGTTGCTTTGCAACGCAGAATGAGGCAGCTCCAAACTCTGTTACGAAGCGCTACGAAGCGCTTTTTTGAAACATACCGTTGCATAGAGAAGCGCCACAAAGCGCTCTGAAGCGCTCGCCTTATGCAACTCCTCCCTGGCTTTGTTTTTAGCACATCTTTAAACATAAAAGCATAACATTTGTCTAAGAGGAAAAAGGTTGGGAAATATACATCACGTGAACAAGGCCCCCCTAAACCCCTATTCATATAGAGAAAACTGGGGTTTACGGGGGTATACACTATTTTTCTTACTTTTGCTCCAAGACATAGGTTGTGGGTACTCGTTAGAACCGCCTCAATGAGGCGCTTCTAACTAGTACCCACAACCTATGTTTCGAGCATTTATAAGAAAAATACCACGGATTTTCATCAGAAAAGTAGCCATTTTGGAGGTGTAAAAAAAAAGGTACTTTGTCGCACGGGTGTGTTTTCGTAATGTAGTGGATAAGAGCGCTGACTCTTAAACAATGATATGATAAATGGATTATGATTTGGCATTGCTGTGTTAGTTTGGTATCTGTATATGTATTTGGTATCTGCATATGTATTTGGTATCTGTATATGTATTTGGTATCTGTATATGTATTTGGTATCTGTATATGTATTTGGTATCTGCATATGTATTTGGTATCTGTATATGTATCTGTATATGTATTTGGTATCTGTATATGTATTTGGTATCTGTATATGTATTACAGTCAAAATTCATTGGCTGGAACGCACCTTAAACCATGAAAATTTGTTTGAGATTACGAAAATACATTGTAAATTTTACCGCCGGAACAATGAAAATTCGCGGATTAAAAATTGTGATATTTATTCTTATTTCTGCTCGAAATATAGATTGAAGGTACACGCTAGAACCGCCTAATCTAGGCGGTTCTAACGGGTACCAACAATCTATATCTTGGAGCAGAAATAAGAAAAATAAGGTTTACCCTTATAAACCCCAGTTTTACAGTATAAAAGTGGGGTTCAAGGGGGTGGGGGGGGGGGGGGGGGTCAGAATTATACAGGCGTGTTTTCGTGATGGATTGGGCAAGTTGCTACATTGTATGCGAATGGCATTCAGAAAAATAATAAAAAGACTTTTTTCTTTCGGATCTGTGTCCAACAAGTTCATTCCTCCAACAGCTGAGCGCAGATGTCTGAAAACACTTTTTTTCTGGATGGGGCTCGGTAAGTTAAATTTGAGCCGACATAACCAACATTCTAATGCGGTTGAGTACATGTAGGTCATTACGAAAACACGCCTATACAAATACATTGTACACTTTACCGCCGAAAGAAAACAAAAATTTAAGAGGAAAAGTTGTAACAGTTTTCTTATTTCTGATCAAAATAGATTGTATATACTCGTTAGAACCGCCTCATCAAGGCGGTTCTAACGAGTACCCACAATCTATATTTTAGAGCAGAAAAAAGAAAACTAAGGTTTACCCTGTAACCACAGTTTTTCCATATAAAAGTGGAGTTCAAGGGGGTCAAAGTTATATCGGCGTGTTTTCGTGATGTAGGCCTAAAGTTACGATAACGCCAAAACTGCGACGGTATATTCTGCGGTATAATGTTGATTTATAACGTCGCTTTTCATTGGTTCATATTGGGTTATACGAAGCTGGCAGAGCTTGTCGGTTTTCGCAAATATTGCACAAACCAATTGCACAAGAGCAATATCGGCCCCGCCCATCGGAGCTTGAAGAAATAAATTGGTTGCATGATGCTTCCACGCAGAGCTGAAACCGACCGCACACGAGTACTGGTAAAACGCATAGAGGATCTAAGCCTGCCCTGGCAAAGCAGTGCGAGTCGGGACCGTCCATGCTTATAAACCCTATTGGTTTCAATGGACGTCAGGGCTTGAGAAGTCATTTCATCTCAATGTCGTGTAAAAGTCCCACACAATTGGAAGCAACGTCTCCAAAATGAACTTTACAGTGTTGACGGGGACGTTAAACCTCGAATCAAACAAACAGACAAATGCAATTAACTTCGAATAACTATACCGCGAATTGTCCTTTGGTGAGGTATGGGCGTAAGATACAATTTATCGCTCCGCTATGGAGGCACCGTAAAACGAGATTTCTTAGTGACCGTAAAACCGCCGGATTACATCCCCAAATGACAATTTTGAATGTATTTATTTCCTGAATAAGACCTGTGTGACCAGGGGAGATACTGATCAGACTGTGTATCAAGTCAGTCTGGCTAGAGATTTAGCTTGTTGCCCTTTGGCTGGCCTCGGAGATGGCTCAAGAATAATCACCCGTAGTGCATATCATATTGTAGGATCTTTCGTGCCATTACAATAACACATCCGTGTGATAAAGTGCATTTAATCAGTTACCCCCTATAAATTGCATTGTAACACATTGACTTGATAAAGGTATGCTATCTCAGGACAAGTGAGCTTTATCACGTCAGCGTGACATTTCACGTTTACGAATGAAGCGGAATGCCGGCAAAAAATGGCTAAATTGTTATTATTACTGAAGAATTTAGTACAAGTTTTATTTAGTACAAGTTTTATATAGTACATTACGTTAAAAAGATATATATAATATATAAAAAATAACGGTCAGTTGATATAAATATACTCGCCGATTATATTCCGCGCCGGAACGTTGAGATGCACTGAGGACAATCGATAACTGATCCTAAATTGCTAATTTAAAGAGTTTGCAGGGGGATAAACTGATAACTAGAATACCAGATTCGTGTCATTTGATATCAAGTTTATCAGGCTCGGCTTCGAGAACGCATGTAGAATCAGTCGGCAAGCCTCGCGATTCTACAAGCGTTCAAGAAGCCTTGCCTGATAAACTTGATATCACAAGACACGAACCTGGTATTCTCTATCTTTCATACCTCAAAAAGGGTATTTTTTCTTATGAAAATGTGTGATATTCGTCTTATTTATACTTCAAACATAGGTTTTGGGTGCTTGTTAGAACCGCCTCATTGAGACGGTTCTAACGAATACCCGCAACCTATGTCTTTGAGCAAAAATAAGAAAATAATAAAGTTTATCCCCGTAAACCCCAGTTTTCTCTATATAAAGTGGGGTTAAGAGGGGTGTTCATTACACTAACTTGTTAACATGCTGGACAGATCATTTGCTTTTGAGTGTTACAAAAACATACACACCAAAAATAATTCATACATGTATATCAAAACTGTTTGGACTATTGTATCATGCCTAAATTACTGAATCGTAGCTTTAAAATTTATTTATATGTGATGTTGTGACATGCATCGATGTTTTTATCAGAGTAAAGTTGGTAAAACCAAAATTTAGTATAAGTTTTATTGTTTCACTGCCACCCCACCCGTCATTACATTTGTAACAGTTCGGCCCCGCCCATCGGGGCTTGAAGAAATAGATGGGCTGCGTGATGCTTCCACGCAGAGCTGAAACCGACCGCACACGAATACTGGTAAACCGCTAAGAGGATCTAAGCCTGCCCAGGCAAAGCGATGCGAGTCGGACCGTCCATGCTTATAAACCTTATTGGTTTCATTGGGCGACAGGGCTTGAGATGCCATTTCATCTCAGTGTCGGGTAAAAGTCTCACAAAATTGGAAGCAGCGTCTCCAAAATGACCTATACAGTATTGACGGGGACGTTAAACATCAAATCAAACAAATAAAATCCAACATATGCTTCTGTAAATATGTGATATGTTGGTCATATCTGCTGTGAACACTTATTGTTGGTGTTCATTACAACCGCCTCTGTCTTATACTTCGAACAGGTACTAAAATAGAGCGTGATAGCTCAGTGGTTAGTGTACTTCCCTCTTATGCTAGAGGTCCACAGTTCGACCCCCGGCAGCCGTGACAAACATTTCGGTGTACGAAATGCTTCATTGGCATCATTTGCATGGATAAATGTCATAAAGTGCACCGTCCTTCTGATGGGGACCTGAACTGAAGCCCAACTACACCCCCACCCAACCATGCAGGGAGAAAACCCATTCAGGGAGAGAACCCTACCGTAATTACATGATTACTGTGTAGGATTTGATCATGTAAATCTTGAGTGTATATAATGTACACTATAAGTTATTTTGATTCTCGACGGGGAACATTGGATCATATACCCCGCTTGAGAGCGACATTTGCTCGAGCCATTAGGAGGGGGCAAATATCGCTTTCAGGGGGGAATGTAATCCCACGTTCCTCGTCAATAATCAAGATAACGAATTTGTTAGACTGCAAAGCGTGTTCATAACATTTTGTAGATCTTCCAATGTTTTCTGTTGTAACGAACGTCGTGAGAAGATGTTTACATGTGACGTCATCAAACGCGCCCTTCTGTACGCACTACGTTGATCATGGCGCTCAGTGGGAAAATGTTAGAATGAAAGATTTATAATGGAAAACAATGAAATAAAGTACCAAATGAATGTAAATAATCAAAAGTTTCTAGTAAATTGTGCTGCATGAAATTATTTTGCTTATATTTTTATGAACTGCCGTAAATCCAAGACGGCGGACATCGCAATTCAGCGAAGGCAAGCGTGAGAGGGGCATATATTTTTGCTCACGGGGTATATGGAAAATAACTGCCCTTGCGCTGTCCAATCAAAGGCCTGGAGATTTCTTTGCAGTATAACAATGTCTGATGTCCTCTACAGCATAGGTGCTTTGAAGTTAATATTTACACTTTTTTATTATCTTGAAGATTTTCGAAGAAAATCGAAGGTAGGGCACTTCCCAGTTGATATATTTGTTTCTGCGTCAATATTTATGTAAACAACCATTATTAAAGCCGAAATTTTGGTCTTAGTATACATTAGGTGACCCATTTTTCCCGCCGCTTGCTTCAAATCACAAAAGATCCTGCTTATATCTGCAAATCCGTTAATTCTGAAAAATACTGCTTTAGCCAGCTGCTGCATACGATCCGCCATCTTGTTTGTTTACATCTTTGCAGGCCGCAACCTGCTTGGTTGAATTTCTGCATGTTTATTGGTTAACCAATCAAATCGCGAATCAGGATTTACTGCAGAACCCAAAAACATGGCGGCCGTATGTGACAACTTGTGAAAGGTAAATTTTGCAAAAAAAAAAAAAAAAAAAAAAAAAAAAATCATTAACTGCAGCATATCTACGCTACATATGCAAATTTATGAAGCGGCGGAGAAAAAAAAAAGAGTTGCTTTTAAGATCTCCAGAGCATATTTGAATGTGTGAACAGAATTTTGATACAGAGAAAACACAGAAACAATTCCATAAGCCAAGAAGTGTCCGTCCTTCGAATTCTTCGAAATCATAAAATGAGATTTAAAAACAAACAAAAGAGAAACAACTTCAAGCTCCTGTGCTCCATAGACGTTAAGACGTATACTTATGCAGTTGCGTATTTAGCGCGACGTCTGGTTAGACATCACGAAAAGAAATCACGCCTATATAATTTTGACCCCTTTGAACCCCACTTTTATAGAGTACAACTGGAGTTTACAGGGGTAAACATTATTTTTCTTATTTCTGCACCAAAATATAGATTGTGGGTACTCGTTAGAACCGCCTCGATGAGGCGGTTCTAGCGTGTACTCACAATCTATATTTTGAGCAGAAATAAGAAAATTATCACAATTTTTCATTATAGAAGTTTGATGTTTTCAGCGATAATGGTTACAATGTATTGGTATAGGCGTGTTTTCGTATTGTAACGTCAAAAATTTGCGACGGTATAATCTCTGGTATGTCGGAAACCCAACGACATCATGTAACATCACTTTCCACTGGCTGGTATTCGGTTTTACGCAGGTCACTGCAATTGCAGTTTCGAGTAAAAAAATATTGTTTCAAACAAAGCAAGTGGATAAGTGCATTAGAATGAGGATAACAGAATGAGGATAACTCTATTGATAATTGTCGCAAGGGGAGGTGAATCGTCGAGTTTACAGTGGCGAATTCCGTTTTACGGCTCCGCTAACGCGTCGCCGTAAAACGAAATTCCCCACCATAAATGCACTGATTTACCTCCCCAAATGATAACTTTAAATACAGTTTCCCCATAATTGGAAAAAGGGGGCTGCGACAATCGAAAAAGGGGCCACGAGCAAGAGTAAAAGCAGCCTGTACGCATTCAGGCATAATACTATTCATTTATTGCCCTTGTGTGAGAGGAATATGAAGATTTGTTCACCCGAGCAGGTAATATTGCCCGAGGGCGAAGCCTGAGGGCAATATTGCCTGTCGAGGGCGAACAAATCATCATATTCCCCTCACACAAGAGCAACAAATGATAAATTATACCGAATTCTGTCAGAGATTTTTGTTTTCAGTGACTGTTTCAAAATATAGAAAAAGCAAGCTATTTAACACAAACATTAGACTTGAAAGATAGAATTTGATTTTTACTTTTGAGTAGTGACGTCAGAGGGAATACTGTACAGTAATTTGATAATCTATTGCCCTGTGCGTGGCATGCTCTCGACCAATCAGAATTCTAAAATAACTTATGCATATAAATGAGTTAAACTAGAGCCGAAGAAACTCTGGTTGAAGTGACATCCATACAGCATTGCCGAAAGACTTGAAGAAAGTGACAGCGAGAACTCTGTCAACCTGCTCGGATGCACAGGCTGATCTGAGTGGGTCTTCGCCGGTTGCACCTGCTCGAATACCTTTTCCCTTGGCGCGGCCCAGTTTATCAGAAAAACACGCCTATACAAATACATTGTAAATTTTACCGCCGAACAAAAAACAAAATTGTGATATTTTTCTTATTTCTGCTTAACATACAGATGGAGGCGGTTCTAACGAGTACCATAAGCTTGATTTTAGAGCAGAAATAAGAAACAAATGTTTACACCTGTAAACCCCAGTTTTACTATATAAAAGTGGGGTCCAAGGGGGTCAGAATTATATACGCGAGGTTTCGTGATGTTATTTAAGCAAACAATGGACCACGTTGTAAACCCCACATTTTATGTCCCGTCACAAAAACAGCGGGGTATTATATTATACCCTCCGAAAATTTGCTTATCATTTCTGCAAATTATAAGAATAAGAAAGTTATTGACCGGACACGAAAAAATGACCCTTTTTGAAATTTGACCTCCACCATTTTCAATTGCCAACCCTTACCAGTATCGTCTTTGCATTCTCACATAGTAATTTCGCGTTTTAAGAATATTTTTGTAGTTTTTGGCAATAAATGCCTTCCAAAATACAGAGCTGAGATTTTTAGCATCTAAAATGAATTATGATATACAGTGCAAGTCTCAACATGACAATTACATTAACAAAAAAAAACATCTACAAAAACAAAAAAACATAACAAGAGGGTCATGGTGACCCTGGATCGCTCACCTATGTCACATTGTAGAAATGAAGTGGCGGGTAATATAGAAAGGTGCCTTGTCAGAAGGAACATGCATGCCAAATATGAAGGCTCTATCTCAAATGGTTCAAAAGTGATGATAAATTAGGTCAAAGGTCAAGGTCAAAGGTCAAACCTTTTGTACGGATGGGAAGCCCTTGTCACAAGTAACATATACATGCCAAATATGAAGGCTCTATCTCAAATGGTTCAAAAGTCATGATTAAGTAGGCCACAGTTCAAGGTCAAGGTCACAGGTCAATTTTTTTTCATGCGTGGGAAAACCTTGTCAAGAGGAACCTACATGCCAAATATGAAGGTTCTGCCTTAAATGGTTCAAACGTAATGGAAAACTAGTTCAAAGATCAAGGTCACAGGTCAAAATTTTTGTAACGGTGGGAGTCCCTTGTCAGGAGAAACATACATGCCAAATATGAAGGCTCTAACTCAAATGGTTCGAAAGTTATGATAAAGTAGGTCAAAGGTCAAGGTCACAGGACAAAATGTTAATATGGATGGGAAGCCCTCGTCACAAGGAACATACATTGCAAAATATGAGGGTTATACCTCAAAAGGTTAAAAGGTTTGATAAACTAGGTCACAGCTCAAGGTCACAATATTTTTGTATGAATGGGAAACCTTGTCACAAGGAACCTACATCCCCAATATGAAGGCTCTATCTCAAGTGGTTATAAAGTTATGACAAAGTAGGCCAAAGGTCAAGGACATAGGTCAAAATTGTTGTATTAGTGGAAAGCCCTTGTCAAAAGAAACTTACATTCCAAATATGAAGGCTTTATATGAAGGATTGTGGCCATGTAAAATCGATTTAAGCCCTCGAGTGGAATTCGTTTCACTATCCGTTCCAACGCGGTTCTTCTGTCGCGGTTTATTTTTGTTATGGTTTGTCTTTGGGTGTTTGTGTTGCTTATATTATTTTGTTTGGGATAAAAAGTGGCATTTTGTGATAAAGTAACTCTCCTTTCGGCTTTCCGCTATTGGTGTTTTCATTGGGGTTGTTGTTTCATGTTTGTGTTTCTTTCCATTTGGTGTCTCTGATGGGAGCTGTGGGTTAATTGTATCGATTCCTGATCAATGCCTCCACTTCTATTTTTATGTCAAATGGTTCAAAGGTTATGATCAAGTAGGTCAAAGATCAAGGTCATAGGTCACAATGTATGGTTTGGAAGCCCTTGTCACAAAGAACCTACATGCCAAATATGATGGCTCTTTCTTAAATGGTTCAAAAGTTATCACAAAGTATGTCAAAGTTCAAGGTCGCAGATATTTATTTTTATGGGCGGAAAGTCCTTGTCATAAGGAACACAAATGCCAAAGATGAAGGCTGTATCTCAAATGGATCAAAAGTTATGATAACGTAGGTCACATGTCATGGTCACAGATCATTTTATGTATGAAAAGAAGCCCTTGTCACAAGGAAACTACATGCCAAATATGAAGACTGTACCTCTAATGCTTCCAACGTTAAAACAAAGTAGGTCAAAGGTAAAGGTCATAGATCAATTTTTTTGTTTTGTATGAGTGTGAAGCCCTTATCACAAGGAACCTACATGCCAAATATGAAGGCTCAATCTCAAACGGTTCAAAAGATATGACAAAATATATAACCTACGGATCTATATTTAGATTCGACATTACCCATATTCGAACTTGACCCAGATATAATTGTCAAGATGATCATTCTGAGCAAGATTTATGCTAATTGGTCGAAAATTGTGGCCTCTAGAGTGGTCAAAAGGTTTTTTCTATGATTCGACCTACTTGTTGATCTGACATGATGACCCATATTCACACCTGACGGAGATATTGTCAAGACGATCATTCTGAGCCAGTTTTATGATGATTGGACCAAAACTGTGGCCTCTCGAGTGTTCACGTCTTTCTATGATTTGACCTGCTGACCTACTTTTTAATCCGACAGAACCCATATTCCAACATGACCCAGGTATTGCCAAAATGATCATTCTGAGCCAGTTTGATGATGATCAGACCAAAACTGTGGTCTCTAGTGTGTTCACAGTGTTTTTCTTTGATTTGACCTACTGTCCTACCTTTTGACACGACATGACCCATGTTCGAACTTGACCCGAGATATTGTCAAGAAGATCATTCTGAGCAAGTTTGATGGTAATCGGACCAAAACTATTGCCTCTAGTGAGTTCACAAAGTTGTTCAATGGTTTGACCTACTGGCCTACTTTCTGACCCGACATGACCTGTATTTTAACTTGATTTAGAAATTGTCAAGATGATCATTCTGAGCAAGTTTGGTATTAATCAGACTAAAACTGTAGCCTCTAAGGTGTTCAGAATACTTTTCTATGATTTGACCTACTGACCTACTTATTGACCCGACATTACCTATATTCGAATCTGACCGAGATAGTGTCAGGATGATTATTCTGACCAAGCTCGAAGAAGATTGGATCAAAACTGAGGCCTCTAGAGTGTTCACAAGAAAAGTTTACGCACGCACGACGAACGAAGCACGACGAACGACGATGATGGACTTATCGCGGTCACAAAAGCTCACCATGTCCTTCGATCAGGTGAGCTAAAACTAGAGGCCCGACCCTGTTTTTTTTTCTCGGGAGAAAAAAAAAATAATAAAAATAAATGTTTCTCCTACTTACCGGCCAAAATTGTTTTCAGCATGTCAGTAGATCCATAGCTATTTTTTACGCCTTAACAATTTGTTCTAAACCATGCTCATTCATACTGTCAACGAGCACTTGTCCTTCGGACGGACTCAGCATCGTGCCTGGTTTGCTGAGCCTGTCGGGGCAAACGAGGTCTATGAAGTTGAAGCCACCTAGAGCATGTACTGCAGGAAGTTTATTACTCTTATTCTGAGACTTAATGCGATTAAGATTATCTTTAAATAATTGGAAGTTTTTAACGGAGCCATTGGGTGGTCGATACCAACCCTTTTATAGAACATATTTAACGTCACCACAGCTGGTGTCTGGGAATGTGTGGCGGCCGTAAAAAGTCTCCCTGTCCTACATCATAGTGTAGTTTATATTTTCTTGTCCTTTGGGATCATTGATTCCACGGTGGAATTTTGAAAACAGTTGAGGGTCACCGATGAGGCCAAATTGGCCGAAACTAGCTAGTATGGCCAAGAAAACATGCACACTCCATATTTTTAGTTCTATGGTGTTTTCCTTGCTTCCAAAGGATAACCCTTTTATAGAAGATATTTAACGTCACTACAGCTGGTGTCTGGGAATGTGTGGCGGCCGTAAAATGTCTCCCTGCCCTACATCATAGTGCAGTTTATATTTTCTTGTCATTTGGGATCATTGATGTCATTGTGGAATTTTGAAAATAGTTGAGGTCATTGATGAGGCCTAATTGGCCCAGAAAACATGAACACTCCATATTTTTCAGTATGGTGTATTCCTTGCTTCCAAAGGATAACCCTTTTATAGAACATATTTGCCATAAAGTGGGAAATTCTGTTTGCAAAAACCTTAAACTGAACGGATTCTGGATCGTTTTCTTCAAGTTCCATGAATGGCATATGAGAGATGTCTTTCTGAACGAGCAACTTCATCCCGCCGCCATGAGAATTTCTATCTTTTCTGCAGACACTGTACTCACACGTTTCAGGGAAAAACTCCGAAGTCATAATTGACCTGTAAATCTTTGAATAGCCACAATATGTAAGAAACCTTGGAGAGCGTGTTTTCATAAAGAAAACTATGAGGGAGGATTCGATAAGATTTGCAAGGGAATATTTTTAATGGCCACTCAGATGATCTATCTGTCCAGGAGAACTATAATCGAATAACTTTCTACATTCAAAATTCAGCTGATAAGCAACTCCCCTCAAAAATTGCTATGTCGGTTTCCTCAATTCCTTGGATCACTCCAGAGATAAAAAAGAAGATCCCCAGATGGAATAAAAATTCACGCCAAGGCAAAAACGACAGGTAGAAGTAAACTTCGATCGAAATTGGAAACTTTGAGAAGGGAAATTAAGACAGACATTAAATAACAACATGATTTATATGTGAATAACTAGGTAGGTGAGGTAAAGGCAAATCCTAGAGACTTCTACAGGTGCGTCAATAGTAAGAAAAAAGACAGGCAAGGTATTCCACCCTTTAAAAAGGGACGACAGTGCTGTTGCAGAGTCAGATCCTGAACGGGCAGAAGAACTGATCGGTCAGTTGAATGATTCATTCAATAAAACCGAGTACAAGGAGGTTCCATTAACCGAGAGATTCCCTCATTTCATGGATAATATTGTAGTTTCATCAGACGTAGTTATAAAATAGAACTGACGATAAAGATCAGGAATCGATGCAATCCAATCAACTCACACCTCTCACCAAAGACACCAAACATGAACCAACTAGACCCTAATAGAAACATTCAGTAGCGGAAAGCCAAAAGGACAGTTACTTTTCCACAAAATGGCCAATTTTCTATCCAAAACAAAATAATATAAGCGATACACACACTCAAAGACAAACTACAACAACATTTAACCGCAACTGAAGAACCGCCTTGGAATGGTCAGCAAAACGAATTCCACTTGGGAGCTTAAATCGATTTGACGCGGCCACAACCCTCGCCCTTAATGCCGTCGCGATTTGGACAAATAATTTGTTCAGTCCGCACGAAGACCGCCTAACTCATCAGTGCAAAATCTCCGTGAACACAAAAATCAAACAGCCACAAAAATAAAACAATGGTGAGGACTCAACAACAAGAAACCACTGAAATGCTGGAGTAAAAGAAGACCTTCAGTTAGACTCCGGTGGGCCCGACCAGAGACAGATCATCAGGCACCAGCCAATATTAATTAACATTAGATACTCCCTAATTCTCAATAAGCCTATACGCTGGAACCGTCATAGAATCTGAGGCCTGACCCACCGCCGTGCAATTAAAGAGGGAAGCAAAGTTGCCGACTGTGATTGGGTTAATAGAGCAAAAGAAGACCAACAGTTAGACCCCGATGGGCCCGATCAGAGACAGTTACTTAAGAGGTTAAATCCCTCTAAAGCTTTAGGGCTTGTTGAGCTTCATCTTAGAGTCCTTAAAGAACTGACCAACGAATTGGATCAAGTATTTTCATATTTGTTTCAGCAATCTCTTGATACTGCTTAAGTACCAAAAGAATGCTTCTTGCAAATATTTGTCGCCTCTTTAAGAAAGGAGATAGAGTTCTTGCTTGCAACTATTGACCTGTGTCACTGACATGCGTACCATCTAAGTTGCTTGAACATATTGTTTGCTCAAATTATAGCTCACCTGGATGAACACCAACTTTACATGTATGTAGGAAAAAAACACAGTTTTGAAACTCAGCTGACCTCAGTAATACATGATTGGACAAAGGAGGTCAAATGAGTACATTCATCCTGGATTTTGAAAAAAAAAGTGTTTGACACATACCCTTGTGAACTACTAAAAAAGCAAACTATAGTTACGGCATTGACTGAAATACCCTAAATGGAGAGTTCCCTTCCTTTGCTACAGAAAACAACGAACTGTTGTTAATGGGGAAACTTCAGAGTGGGCTCCAGTTTTTCTAATGTTCCACAAAGGTACTGTTCTGGGTCCATTGTTGTTTTATCATAAATGATATATTGACTCCGCTGATATTGCCTCCGAAATAAGACTGTCATGTCGCAGATGACTGTGTTTACTATCGCGAAATTAGAGACGCAGAGGACTCATTGAAGATTAATGGGGATATAGATACATTAGGGTGTTGGGCTGGAAAATGGAGTATGAGATTTCAGACAGTTAAATGCAATATCATGCAGATAACTAAGAAAAGAATAAACACAAATCAGACTTCTTACACTTTAGAGGGAACCATCGTCAAAAAGGTGGATTCCATTAAATACCTTGGTGTGACCATCCAACATGAATGGAGATGGAATACTCATAAAAACAACATGTGCATTAAGCTTTAAGGCTAATAGAACACTTGGCTGCTTGAGGCAAAATCTTTATCAATGCCCCAAAGATGTAAAAGAACCAGCATATAAGAGATTCGTTCGCCCAATGTTGGAATACGGTAGTTGTGTCTGAGACCCCCAGTTGAAAAAGATCAGAATAGGGCAGCTAGAATTTGTTACGAGCAATTACAGCTTTGAAACTGGAACTTATAATATGACTGGCATGCTGAAAAACTTAGGATGGGAGTCTCTCAAGGAAAGGAGGAGAGACAGTAGGCTTATACTCAGGTACAAAGGTCTAAAGGGTGCTGCCATCATTCCAACAGACGACCAAATTAGGTTACTCGTTGGCATTTTAGTTGCCCTCGGCAAGAACTGACATCTTCAAGGGATCCTTCTTCCCTCAGACAATGAGAGATTGAAATGCCATGCCAGATTAGATTATTTCATCTGCGGAATGTGTAAAGGGTAATGTAGCTAAGTTTACTTCTTTGGCTAGAGCTAGAGACTAACTGCCCTAACCACAGATCCTGGTGAATGAAAATCATTTTCAAGAAGGGTCACCAGTTACAATCCTGATTCTGATATGGTTGGGAGGTGGGTGTGTTTCCTCTTATACCATTGTAAGTACTAGGCCTATAGTGATAAGCCCGTACAGTATAGATTAGGACTCGGATATAAGCGCTTTAGTATACCTCTGCTACTCAGATTGTAAATAATTTTAAGGACTCATCCAGCGCCCCTGCTAGCACGTAATAGCGGGCCAACATCGAACCGACAGATACGTCGAATCACTGTCGGCCCGACTTTTCCCGTTTTTCTTTGCTGGCTGCCCCCGTCCATAGATAGATAGATAGATAGATAGATAGATAGATAGATAGATAGATAGATAGATAGATAGATAGATAGATAGATAGATAGATAGATAGATAGATAGATAGATAGATAGATAGATAGATAGATAGATAGATAGATAGATAGATAGATAAATTGCACTCCATATAAACTCTACTTGAGGTGTATGGAGTACCCGGCAGAGATAGATAGATAGATAGATAGATAGATAGATAGATAGATAGATAGATAGATAGATAGATAGATAGATAGATAGATAGATAGATAGATAGATAGATAGATAGATAGATAGATAGATAGATAGATAGATTGCAAAGTTTCAGACCTTTTACAAATTCGGCTTTCTTGTGTCAGTAGTCCGAGATATAACTCCCTTTTCCTTTGACAGAGGTTCAATGTTTTTTTTTTATTTTCTCTCTCTCTCTTCATCTTGCCACATTGTGTCACAGTTGACAAGTGACATTTAATCATGTACAGTACCGATCGAATTAATTTTCATTGAGTATAATGCATTTAAATGGTTTAAAGGTCAATGTATTAATGACCATATGGTGTTTAGCACGGAAAAACCTCGGACCCAATATGCCATGTATATTGGGGCAGTGGAAAAACGTTACACAAGTGAAAATATAAAACCCGGGGATAACAACCGAGAGCCGGGAGTAAAATCCGGGAGTAAAGTTTGACAATCGAGGTAAGTTATTAAACAGTCACTTATCTGGATGAAATTTGGGCCGTAAATAGAATATCGACTCTTCTTTAAAATGCTTGTGCCTTTTTCATTATTGTCAAGTATTTTTTCAAGATATGAACCGAAATATATACCACCATGTCGCAAGATTTGGCGCCGGCAGTAACTTTCGCGGTATTGACGATGTCAAGCATTTTGAAAAATATGTTCAGTTTGGTGTTGCTACAAGAATTGCTTTATGCCTTATCAATTAAAAGCATATCAGAAATTAGAAAAAAAAATGTAAAAATAAAGTAGTAAATAATTGACCCTGTGGTAGGTCGGGAGTAATCGGTGCTTATTTGCTTAATCTGGGTCTTATTGCTCATATCACATACCTTGTATTTCATAAACGTTTGTCAGAAGAAAAGTGGGGAGTATTTATTTACTTGTCATATCGGGACTGGCTATCCACCCATCCCCAGTCCCACCTCATGCCCTTCTCCTTCGCCTATAATTTAAGAGGCTTTTGATTTTGTGACCCAGGAACATTTACATTTTAAATGGTTGGAAGGTGATTTGTTATTCATTATATTGCAGAAATTACAGCACAATTTATTCTCGCAGTCTGATCAGCGCCTTTGCTATTAGCTGTCAAGGTAGTGCGACTACAAAACATCAAGAAAACAGCCTATAAAAGTTTGACACCCTTAGCCCCCCCCCCCCCACACACACACACACACCTTTCAAATTGCAAAACTTGAATTTACAGGCGGTTTAGTTTTTATTTTTATTTCTGCTGAAAAACATAGATTTATGAACTCGTTTGAACCGCCTCGCCGATTGTTCTAACGAGTAACCACTATTTATTTGCTTAGGAACTTAATTAATTATTGATACGCGTAAGCTTTTAAAAACATAGGCGCATGAGCAGGGCGTGTGCAGAGTCCCGATATGAAATAAATAAATAAATGCTACATCTCCACTTTTCTTCTGACAAATACAATGTATGCGACATGGACAATAAGGCAAATCTACGCCGATTTCAAGTCAGAAATTATTCCCGACCTACTCCCGGGTCAATTAATTACTAAACGGAGCCATGAAATAACTTTATTTTTACATTTTTCCAATCTCTGATATGTTTTTAATTGATAATTAATAAAGCAATTCTTGTAGCAGCCCCATACTGAAAATATTTTGCAAAATGCTTGCCCATCTTAACAGGGGTCTTCTGTCTCTTTCGTTAGCTCTTTGGCTCACAAGTATATTCTTCCACAAGTAATGTCTAAGTACTAACTCATAGTATAGTGGATTAATATGTTGGTTACTTTTTAATTATTAATGTTTTTTCCCTCCCCTTTTCACCCAACATGATGAATATCAAACATAAACAACAATGAACAGGGCTGAGATATCTATAAGTTCATTTATCACGAATTCTCTCAATATGAATATATATTTATTATTGCCGCAATTTTACATTACTCCATCCTGCAAAGAGACACTTATTTTAAATGTTTAGGGGATACTCATGTAATCGTATCACATTTCCAGCTTCCTTCGACTCCGCTGCATCCGCACCGCCCCCGGGCCCCATCAGCAACCATCCCGGCACCAGGCACCACCGCAATCTGAGGAGAAAAACATGTAAAGAAAATATGCAGACGAGCGTCCCGACCGGGGACCGATCTCGAGCCCAATTAAGAAACTGGGGCCAAAAAGCGAGCGAGTCAAACACCTGGCCAAACAGACCGGTCAGTTGTGCACTCTAAGGTGTACATTACACACACACTCGAGGTTTGCAGGATGAAAGCCTACACAGTAATCATGTATTTTTTTATAGCCCCGCTTTGAAAAAGTGGGGGCTATATTGGATTTGGCTTGTCCGGAATTCCGTCCGTCTGTCTGTCTGTCTTTCTGTCTGTCTGTCTGTCTGTCTGTAATATTTGATAGTGGGTACCTTGTTACCGCAACTCCTCTTACAGTTCTAGATCAATCCTTTTGAAACTATACAGGTGTTTTCATATAGGTCTGAAGATGTGCATATTCTTTTTTCATTATCCTTAAATATTTTTTTTTCACTAATTTCACCTTTTTTAACTTAGACAATTTTTGAGATCTACTAATGTTAAAATGTATAGGGAGTAGCTACCTTGTTACCGCAACTCCTCCTACAGTTCTAGGTCAATCCTTTTGAAACTTTACAGGTGTTTTCCTATAGGTCTGAAGATGTGCATATTCTTTTTTCATTATCCTTAAATAATTGTTTTCACTTATTTCACCTTTTTTAACTTAGACAATTTTTGAGATTCTACTAATGTTAAAATGTATAGGGAGTAGCTACCTTGTGACCGCAACTCCTCTTACAGTTCTAGGTCAATCCTTTTGAAACTTTACAGGTGTTTTCATATATGTCTGAAGATGTGCATATTCTTTTTTCATTATCCTTAAATAATTTTGTTCACTTATTTCACCTTTTTTAACTTAGACAATTTTTGAGATCTACTAATGTTAAAATGTATAGGGAGTAGCTACCTTGTTACCGCAACTACTCTTACAGTTCTAGGTCAATCCTTTTGAAACGTTACAGGTGTTTTCATATAGGTCTGAAGATGTGCATGTTCTTTTTTCATTATCCTTAAATAATTTTTTTCACTTATTTCACCTTTTTTAACTTAGACAATTTTTGAGATCTACTAATGTTAAAATGTATAGGGAGTAGCTACCTTGTGATCTCAACTCCTCTTACAGTTCTAGGTCAATCCTTTTGAAACTTAACGGGTGTTTTCATATAGGTCTGAAGATGTGCATGTGCTTTTTTCATTATCCAAAACTTATTTTTTAACTTAGACTGTTTTTCAGATCTAATAACGCGAAAAGTCTATAAGGCGTAGGTACCTTGTTAGGGATTTAACCCTCTCACAAGTCTTTACCTTTAATTCATGAGTCTTTCTCCTCTGACAGGGCTATAGCGGGGCTATAGTCAGATCCTCTGACAGTTCTAGTTTTTGTTGGATCGAACCCGGGACCTCCCCTGTCAGCACACATCAGCGGGCCAACGTCGGGCCGATAGCGGTTCGACGTTGCCACGTCGTACCGCTAGCGGCCCGACGATGGCCCGGCATTCTTTGCTGGCTGGGTCTATTATCAGAGGCAAGTGCACTAACCACTGAGCTATCACGCTCCACCCCGCCCCCGGGATTCATCGGTAATCATCCAGACAAAAGGCACCACTGCAATCTGAGGAGAACAACCTGTAAAAAAAAAATCCAGTTGGGTGCCCCAAAAATTAATAATGATTAAATGTCAACCCCATTATCCGGTAAGTCGTGATACCGCACGCTTCTTTTTGTACAAACAAGTGCGCATTCATCCAATTTAATCGCGAAAATAAGTTACAATGACACAGAAGATCTATATTAAGCCTATTTGGGTTATCATAGGTACAGCAGGTTTTTTAGGGGCGACAATGTATCCGTCTTTTATTCACCCATATCTGTATCCGGAAAAATGGAGTAAGTATCATTTTAACTCGGACTGGTGACGTCTCGGACAGCAGCCATTCGGCCTGTTAAAAAAGATCACAAGTACTAGCTATTACAAAATGCTTGATCTTCTTATAGCAAACACACGAAGTGTTTGCTTTACTGTAGAGAGACTGGAACAACATACTTAGGCACCCAAATCTCGCCTGGAATCTCGTTCAATTTCTCGCGATAATCCGCCATCTTTACAGAGTTCATGAGAATTGTATTCCTATCCACAAATTGCTTCTCAAAACCAAAAGGAGTTAAGACCTATTAAAACAGAAACACAAAATGTGTCAAAATAATTTTAAAAAGCTCTTTTCGAAGATCGATGCCGCATCAAACGCTGAAGTTCGGTCTCGGGGAAAGTTTCGAAACTACGTCACGCGTTTAAATTAACTGAAACGTACCGCAATGAGCCGCAAAGGTTAGACGGTAAAACCCAGCACCGCGACTGGACCAACGGGTAACCGGAGCATTTGCCGAAGCATTTACCGGAACTTCTCGGTAAGCTGGAAAGCGCTTCTCGTCTGGCCAAGCAATTGAAACTTTTCACAAACTATCACTCAGGGGTATAAAATAAAGCCTTAGGAGTTGTATGAGACACAATAAGCTATCTGGCTACATGTGGATTGTGAGGTGGACCGTCCATGCTAATAAACCCTATTGGTTTCATTGGGCGACAGGGCTTGAGATGTCATTTCATCTCAATGTCGGGTAAAAGTCCCACAAAATTGGAAGCAACGTCTCCAAAATGACCTTTACAGTGTTGACGGGGACGTTAAACCTCAAATCAAACAAAACAAAACCTTCCCAAGAATTACAAAATGATGATAAGCCCCAAATCTATATTATAACGCTAGTGCTTCAGGGTACTTTAAAGTGTCCACGCTGCAAACTAACTGAGTCACCAACTCAATAATGGTGACTCAGTTAGTTTGCAGCGTGGACACTTTAAAGTACCCTGAAGCACTAGCGTTATAATATAGATTTGGGGCTTATCATCATTTTGTAATTCTTGGGAAGGTTTTGTTTTGTTTGATTTGAGGTTTAACGTCCCCGTCAACACTGTAAAGGTCATTTTGGAGACGTTGCTTCCAATTTTGTGGGACTTTTACCCGACATTGAGATGAAATGACATCTCAAGCCCTGTCGCCCAATGAAACCAATAGGGTTTATTAGCATGGACGGTCCACCTCACAATCCACATGTAGCCAGATAGCTTATTGTGTCTCATACAACTCCTAAGGCTTTATTTTATACCCCTGAGTGATAGTTTGTGAAAAGTTTCAATTGCTTGGCCAGACGAGAAGCGCTTTCCAGCTTACCGAGAAGTTCCGGTAAATGCTTCGGCAATAAACTAACTGGGTTTATTAGCATGGACGGTCCGCCTCGCACCGCGGAGCCTGCCCAGGAACCGCGGTGCGAGGCGGACCGTCCATGCTAATAAACCCTATTGGTTTCATTGGGCGACAGGGCTTGAGATGTCATTTCATCTCAATGTCGGGTAAAAGTCCCACAAAATTGGAAGCAACGTCTCCAAAATGACCTTTACAGAGTTGACGGGGACGTTAAACCTCAAATCAAACAAATCAAACAAAAACTCAATATATGAAAATAGATAGATAGATAGATATGGTGTAAATGAGTGTGTTTGCTCAAAAGGCATTGCCTTTATTTCATATTACTGAGTCGGTCATATCTGGCCATTACCTCAGTTGATTGGGTGGCTAAATTTAGAATTTAGCTGGAAAAATAAAAAAAAGAGAGGCACTGGATGCGTCCTTAAAACTATTTACAATCTGCATAACAGAGGTATCCTAAAACGCATACCTCTGAGTCCCAATCTTACACTGTGCAGGCTTTAAACTCTTCTGCGGACTTGGCATTCACCGCAGAGGAGGGAAGACTATTCCATTGGGGAATAGTTCTAGGAAAGAACAAGTTCTTCCGGACATCACTATAGGACTGGTATCTACGATATTGTGAGTCGTTTACTTTTGATGCCCTTGTTTGTGTCGACACTGTTACAGGGGTCAAGTACCTATCTTTATCAATAGACACTGAATCAGAGTGTATCTTGTAGAAGAAGGTTAAAGAGGACTGCTCACGACGGGCCTCCAGGGACGGCCACTCTAGCTCATTAAGCATGTCACCGACGCTACTTCTATTTCGCCATCGCATACAGGTCCATCGAGCAGCTGTCCTCTGCACCTTCTCCACCTGCTGAGACTGAGTTTTAACATAGGGATGCCAAATGGGTGATGCATATTCAAGTTGAGGGCGATCCAATGTTTTATATGCAACATCCTTTGTCTGCCTAGGTGCAAAAGCCAAGTTCCGTCTAAGGAATCCTAAAGTCCTAGTTGCTTTAGATGTAATCTCAGAGATATGTTGACCCCAATCAAGATCGTCAGTGATGGTGATACCAAGATATTTGGCGGATTGAACATGCTCCAAAATTTGCTGGTGAAGTGTATAGTCAAACTTAATTTGCTTGTCCGGAGGGTGTCGTGACACCCTCATTGAGTGACATTTGGCCACATTGAACTTCATTTGCCAATCGGCCTCCCACTGTGCAAGTTGATCCAGGTCATCTTGTAAAATAAGACAGTCAGAAGGAGAATATATGTTCCTATACAGGACACAATCATCACCAAACAAACGGACCGATGACCTGATATTATTGGGGAGATCATTAATGAAAACCAAACAAAGGGCCGGTCCAAAGACCGAACCTTGGGGGACTCCAGATAAAACAGGGACTGGATCAGATGCTTGGCCATCAAGTACAACTTGTTGTGAGCGCCCAGAGAGCCATGAGCTAATCCACCTATGTGTGGATCCTCTTATCCAGTTTATGTAATAGCCTTCTGTGAGGTACCTTGTCAAAGGCCTAAGCGAAGTCCATGATGATCAAGGCAGTCTGTTTGTGGCCACGGTTTATGGCCCCATCCAGATTGCTTACAATGGCATGGTAAAATTGAACAAGACCTTTGACTCCGGAAACCATGTAGACAGTCAGCAAGAATGCTCCCAAAGGCTATGTGCTTGTTGATGTTGCTTACTAATATATGCTCCAGGGTTTTGCAACAGATGCATGTTAGGGACACTGGTCTATAATTTGCTGCATCATATTTTTCCCCTTTTTTATAGACCGGGGTAACATTTGCTTGTCGCCAGTCATCTGGTACAGTACCCTGGGCAAGTGATTCATTGAAGATAAAGGCCAACACAGGAGATATTTCAGCACTACATTCCTTAAGTACCCTGGCATTCAGGTCATCGGGCCCAGATGCCTTATGTATCTTGAGCTTTAATACCTAACAGATTAGTAAACCCATTGGGGTCAACTGTTATGTCCCCCATAGAGGGGAACGGACTTGCACCTTTAGATGGTAGCTTACCATTAGTTTCACGCGTAAATGCTGATTGAAACTGTTTATTGCAAATATTAGCCTTATCGCGCGCATCTGTTTTTAGAATTCCATTTTCCCTTAGGCCAGAAAGAAAAATACCTGTGTTTCAGGTGACCCGACCGACCCTCCCCAGAAGCTGCCGACCCTGAATCTTTCTTTTACGATTTTTGCCAATTTCCCGCCATTCGCTTTATTTCCCGCCATTTTGTTCCATTTCAGCTACATTGAGCGAATTGAAAATGAAAGTAGGAAAAGTATTTAACCAATAAAGGTACATATCTTTTGATAAAAAGTTGTGAAATGGTTTAGAAATGCTACAAAACGAAAGTCAAGAGTGCTCTGACAAGTTTTTGAAGGAAACTGTTTGCTTTTCAAGTGGCCAAGATGCCGATTTTGTAAATGTCATCAGTATGTGGTATTACCGTAATGATCCGGCTATAAGACGGGGGTTTTTACCGCCAGAATACCCCCTAATTTTTTCACCCGTTTTATAACCGAGATCTCGGGCATCCTTGAAATTTTCGGCAAAAAACGGCGGGAAAATCATGTGCGGTAAGTACAAGTGTATACCTGTTGCGTAACTATGGGTCTGTGAAGTGATGAGCGGGAGCGTGATTCCAAATAAATAATAATAAACATCGGTAAAAGAAACCAAAGATCGCGAAGAACAGTTATAATTCAAGCCTAAAGGTTTTTATCATAATTGGATTAATTCCCATGCGTTTTCAATGGATACATTCCCCGGCAGGTGCCCCGGAACATAATAAGCACGCGCGAATTAACATTGGTTTATGATAATGAGTTCATAGATATTAATGAGGCAAAAGTTTCACTCCATTTGCATAAGAAAATAAGTTGATGATGCCTTACGTTTTTTTATGATTGTTATTATATTTTTCCATAAATGTCCAATGCAGCAAAATAAATCTCCGGTCAAACATTATGGATGCACAGGCTATTCTGTCTCTTCCTATATCACTCTTGCTTAGCAATAGCCTGTTTTTTAAATCTATTTAATCTCTTATGTAAACACACCAATTATCCAATAACACCTGCAGAGTTAATAACCTTATTAATCCGATAATGTTTACACGGGTCAGCAGTTCAACACAGGTGTAAATCTTCTGACGGTAAACCGCATAGGTATTTTACTGCGGTAAATACTAGAATGGTCGGGCGGCGAAATATTTCTATAGGAAAATTGTCTTTGTCAGGAGATTGGGGCCGTCGGGCGGAAGACCGGGAGCTAGGGTTCGAAATCGTGTTATCCCGATGGAATCGGGAGATATCAAATGTATGCCGACGCACATGTATTAAACTGTAGAAAACGCCAGTTACGCGTAGTTGCTTCCCTTAGCAACTTGTCAATCATTTTACTTTCCTTCCTTCATTGGTTTATGATAATGAGTTCAAACCTATGGATTTTTGCTTTAGTTTTGAAGACAGTCTCTGATTTGTTTGTTGGATTAGAGATTTAACATCCCCGTCAACACTATTTAGGTCATTTTAGAGATGTGGCTTCCAATTTTGTGGGGCCTTTACCTGACACTGACAGTCTCTGATGTTGAAACAGTTGATATATCTATAACAAAGAAGAACATAGCTGGAGTTCTTTTAAATTGTTGCATCAAATAATTCATTTTAGAAAGAAAAAAAAAATAAAAAGAAACTTTTTTCCTACCTACCGACCCTATTATTTTTTCAAGAGTCACCTGAAACACAGGTATTTTTTTTTTCTGGCCTTAGCGAAGTGATCCCAAACGCATCCTTTTTCAGGGATTTTACGAATGACCAAAACTTTTAAACTTTACCATTCTTTTGGGGGCTATCGGGATCTATATTGTCATCTTCGCTTAGCACACATTAATTTGTGTAGTCAAAGGAGTGGAAAGTCAAATGACAAAGCTGTTCATGTATAAGTGTGCCAGTAAATTCGGAAACTTGTATAATAACCAAAGATTCCAAAAGTTGACTACAGTTTCATACAGAAGCAAAACTACAATCTTTTACTATGACAACCACTCGTACAAGGAAGCGAAAATTCAGTAGAACAGATGCATCTGCTTTCTTTTAGTGAAAACAAACAGAAATAGATGTACTGTGTCATCGGATGGAAGTCAACATCATGTGAAACCAGAAAACATGTTCGTCAGGATCTACACTGTTTGTAATGCAGTTTGTTTTGGTTGACTTATAGTCAGAAATGGGTGTGGGTTAATCAATTTATTCAGCAGGAAAACGGTTAAATAGTTTTTAAACAGACTATATCTAAAAGCCTGAAATCAAAAAAAAAATCAAGCTCTAAAAGCCTGAAATCCTGCAAATGCCTAAAAATATGAGGCCAGTTCAACCGAAGAATTTGGCGTTCCACACGTGATCTAAGCCATGCTCAAACCACCGTGGTGAGAGACCTAATGAATAAGAATCAGTGTTCTTATCCACTAGACCATGAAGTCCCATAAAGAAAGAGAAGGAGAACAACTTCTGAACATTTCAAAAGGTGGATAAGAAATTTATTTCAATCCAAACATGACGCCCATCCGACATTTGACAAACGAAGATGCGTTCTGCAAAGAATACATCACAAAAACACACCTACACAATTCCGACCCCCTTGAACCCCACCCCCACACAGTAAAACTGGGGCCCAC
The DNA here is from genome assembly GCA_963580285.1 of Lucinisca nassula. NCBI lineage: Eukaryota > Metazoa > Mollusca > Bivalvia > Lucinida > Lucinidae > Lucinisca > Lucinisca nassula. The sequence goes on along the minus strand of OY757015.1, from coordinate 79,262,353 downwards.
AGGGGTAAACCTTATTTTTCCTAATTCTGCCCAAAAACACAGACCGCGGGTGCCCGCTAGAACCGCCTCGATGAGGCGGCTACAACAAGCACCAACAATCCACACTTCAGGGCAGAAACAACAAAAACACCGCAACTTTTCATCCCAAAATGTTCACCTTTTCGGCGATAAAGGCTAAAATGTATTTGTATAGGCGTGCTTTTACAATGATATCACCAAAATTAGATATTCTATAATAATTATATGTAAAAAAAAAAGCATCTCATACAGTTCTAAATCTGTGAAACACAACATTAAAGTCCCACAGCACCACGAAAACACGCCTCAAATGTTTTTTTCTGACATTCCTTATACATGTATCTCTATCCAGAAACACAGACTGCGGGCACTCGTCGGAACCGCCTCATTGGGCGGCCCAAAAGAGCACCAACAATCTACCCCCCCCCCCCCCCGTGCAGAAACAAACAAGATGGCGTATGCCCCCCTGAACCCCACTCCCACTATAAAAACACGGGGCCCGAGGGGGTGGGTGTGCAAAACCATGCTGCTGCTGCAGGGGCGTCTCTGCAATGGGATTCAGCTTCATTAGATGTTTTGTAAAAGTCAGGTCGGCACATGTTTGAATTCTTGAAGTTGAGTTGTTTATTCTAATATCAAATAACATACATCTGCTTAATACCGGCCCCGATAGCTCAGTTGGTAGAGTGTCCGCTCCGGGGAACGGGAGGTCTGGGGTTCGACCCCGGGCCGCGACATACCAAAGTCGTTAAAAATGGTACTAGCTGCTCCTCGTTTGGCACTCAGATTTACGGGGTAGAGCTAGGACTGGTCGATCCAGTGTCAGGATAATGTGACTGGGTGTGGTATCATGTAATGTGTCTGGGACATGATACTTCAGTGAGGCAGCACTATAAATGTGAGCATTGAGCTCCCTGTCGCAACCAGACACCGTCGTGATATGACTGAAAAATTGTTGAAAGCGACGTTAAACCCGAATTCACACACACACATCTGCGTATAGCCGTACTTTAGAAGTGGTATCTTCAAACAATACAAGCCATCCTTTCCATTCTTCTAAAATTTTGGATATTGAATATTTTTCATTGCTATCATTTTTTCGATATCTATAAAATACCGAATTTCTTGTTTCCATTAATCCCGGCACAATTTTCTATTTTGGATTCTACTTTTATATATGTAATATCTTGTAAGCAAAAGAATGTAATTTGCAGGATTGTAGAAATTTTTGTTCAAATTTGTAGTGACACCAAACAGAGCAGTATATTTATGGATAACAATCATAAAGTCACTTTCATCGGCTATCAGCAGTTCTATTTCATCCCAGAAATCATGTACAATGCCACTATGCTAGAACAGATGTTCTAATGTTTCTGGGAATCTCTTACAGAAGCTACACAAAATATCTTGTTTTAACTTGTATTTACATAGCAAGTAATTATACCCGCTTTTTCGAAGAAAAATGGGGTATATTGGTTTCGTAACAGAGTTGAGTGGGCGTCAGTCCGTCTGTTCGTCCGTCTGTCCGTCCGTCACGTTTCTTGTAAATGGATCTCCTCTGCAACCACTGAAGTTACACTTTTGAAACTTTGTAATGGCGACAAGCTAATGTTACCAGCGACAAGCTAATGTTACCGGCGACAAGCTAATGTTACTGGCGACAAGCTAATGTTACTGGCGACAAGCTAATGTTACCCCGGTCTATAAAAAGGAGAAAAATACGATGCAGCAAATTATAGACCAGTGTCGCTAACATGCATCTGTTGCAAAACCCTGGAGCATATAATAGTTAGTAACATCAACAAGCACCTAGCCTTTGAGAGCATTCTTGCTGACTGTCAACATGGTTTCCGAAGTCAAAGGTCTTGCGAAACTCAATTAGTTCAGTTTTACCATGACATTGTGAGCAATCTGGATGGGGCCACAAACCGTGGCCACAAACAGACTGACTTGATTATCATGGACTTTGCTAAGGCCTTTGACAAGGTACCTCACAGGAGGCTATTATATGAATTGGATAAGTATGGGATAAGAGGATCCACACACAGATGGATTAGCTCATGGCTCTCAGGGCGCTCACAACAAGTTGTACTTGATGGCCAAGCGTCTGATCCAGTCCCTGTTTTATCTGGTGTCCCCCAAGGTTCGGTCCTTGGACCGGTCCTTTTCTTGGTATTCATTAATGATCTCCCTGACAATTTCAGGTCATCTGTCCGTTTGTTTGCTGATGATTGTGTACTTTATAGGAATATATATTCTTCTTCTGACTGTCTTATTCTACAAGATGACCTCAATCAACTAGCACAGTGGGAGGCCGATTGGCAGATGAAGTTCAATTTGGCCAAATGTCATTCAATGAGGGTGTCGCGACACCCTCCGGACAAACAAATTAAGTTTGACTATAAACTACACCAGCAAATCTTGGAGCAGGTTCAATCCGCCAAATATCTTGGTATCACCATCACTGATGATCTTGATTGGGGTCAACACGTTTCAGAAATAACATCAAAAGCAACTAGGACTTTAGGATTTCTTAGACGAAGCTTGGCTTTTGCACCTAGGCAGACAAAGGATGTTGCATATAAAACATTGGTTCGCCCTCAGCTAGAATATGCATCATCCATTTGGCATCCCTATGTTAAAACTCAGATTCAGCAGGTGGAGAAGGTGCAGAGGACAGCTGCTCGATGGACCTGCCGACGATGGCGCAATAGAAGCAGCGTCGGTGACATGCTTAACGAGCTAGAATGGCCGTCCCTAGAGGCCCGTCGTGAGCAGTCCTCTTTAACCTTCTTCTATAAGATACATTCAGGTACAGTGGCCATTAATAAAGATAAATACTTGACCCCTGTGACAGTTTCAACCCGAACAAGGGCATCAAAAGTAAACAACTCACAGTATCACAGGTACCAGTCCTACAGTGATGCCCTGAAAAATTCCTTCTTCCCTAGGACTATTCCCCACTGGAATAGTCTTCCCTCTTCTGTGGTGAATGCTAAGACTGCAGAGGAGTTCAAAGCCCATACAGTGTAAGATTGAGACTCAGAGGTATGCGTTTTAGTATACCTCTGTTATTCAGATTGTAAATAGTTTTAAGGACCCATCCAGTGACTTCTCTTTTTTTTTTTAAGCTAAATTCTAAATTTAGCTACGCACCCAACTGAGGTAATGGCCAAATATGACCGACTCAGTATAAGAAGATAGATAGATAGGATAGTACATGGTATATAGATGGCAGTAGGCTACTTTTTGTGACCTTGACCCCAACATGGCCCCAAGGTCAAAGCCCAGAAAGTAGGACATTATCAAATCTTCTAAACTGTTGGGATTTGCACTTCCGAAACTTGATTATTGGATAGCCCTTGGAATGTAGAATATATTGGAATACTTTTCGTGTGACCTTGACCCCAACATGGCCCCAGGGTCAAAGGTCAAAAAGAAGGACTTTATCATATCTTCTAAACTGTTGGGATTGCACTTCCGAAACTTGATTATTGGTTATCCCGTGGAATGTAAAACATACTGGAATACTTTTCGTGTGACCTTGACCCCAACATGGCCCCAGGGTCAAAGGTAAAAAAGTAGGACTTTATCACATCTTTTAAACTGTTGGGATTGCACTTCCGAAACTTCATTATTGGATAGCCCTTGGAATGTAGAACATATTGGAATACTTTTCGTGTGACCTTGACCCCAACATGGCCCCAGGGTCAAAGGTCAGAACTTATGACATTGCCATATCTTTAGTGATATTCATAGAAAAAGCGGGTATTTGCGACTGCGCCATCTAGTTTGTTGCTAAGATTCTATGAAGAATTCTATACTGGAACCAGTGCAATTTCGTATTCATGAAGCAATGTACTGGTATTTTATATATTGACTTCCACTTTAACTCTATATTTTGAAATTCTACCCATTTCTGCTGACGTTTCGGTCTTATTTCTTTCACATTTAGAATTATATACATACGAGGGTAGGCTGAAAAGTTCTAAGCCTGACCAAGAAGCAGGCATCGAACAGCCATGAAATTTTGTATTCATTATATCCAAACCTTTATTGCTTGATTTGACTCAAATGAGTTCAAGTTTACCTGCAATAACGTAGAAATTCTAGACTTTGAAAATTGATACGTGCACGTTTTTGAGAAAATGGACAAAATCTGGCATCGTGGTGTCACCAAGTACCTCCATAAAAAGGGGTTAGCTCCTAAGGACATTCATGCCGATATGGTTGCTACATTAGGGGATGGTGTTCCTTTGTATGCAACCATGAAAAAGGTGGGCAGCAAATTTTAAGATGGGCAAGGACAGCTTTGAAGATGATGACCGGTGTGGACGACCCACAATGGCAACAAGTGAGGAAACTATCAGCCAAGTGCACAGTGCCGTGATGGATGACAGGCGTTTAACTGTGAATCAGTTAGCTAACACTGTTGGCATCTCCCGTGAATGTGTAGAGAACATTCTACACAGTGAATTAGGAATGTCGAAGGTTTCCGCCAGATGGGTGCCACGGCTTTTGACGCTTGACCAAAAGTTGACCAGACTGAACCTTTCACAAGCCAACTTGGCTATTTTTGAAGCGGACCAAGATGGTTTTCTTGACCGTTTTGTCACTCAGGATGAGTGTTGGGTTCATCACTTTGAGACAAAGACCAAAAGACAATCCATGCAATGGAAGCACCCTGGCTCACCCCCTCCACAGAAGGCAAAGGTCGTCTCCTCTGCAGGGAAGGTGATGGCATCAGTGTTCTGGGATGCCAAGGGTATAATATTCACAGAGTACCTTCAAAAGGGCAGAACAATTAATGGGGAGTATTATGCAGATCTGCTAAAACAAGTGCGAAAAGCAATTAAGGCTAAACGACCCGGCAAATTTACAAAAGGGGTCTTGTTCCATCAGGACAATGCGCCTGCTCATAAATCGCTTGTCGCAATGGCTACTGTGCATGACTGTGGCTTCACACTTGTCGATCACCCTCCGTATTAACCTGATCTAGCTCCATCAGATTATTTCCTGTTTCCAAACATGAAAAAGCAATTGGCTGGGCAGCATTATCGGTCAGACGAGGAGGTGATAGCTGCTGTGGAGGAGTTTTTCAGGGACCAAGAGGAGACCTTCTATACCACTGGGATCCAAGGACTCCAGCATCGCTGGAGGAAGTATGTGGACAGGAAGGGAGACTTTGTTGAAAAATAAGGCACTTTCAGCATGGACAAACCATTGGATCTTGGTCAGGCTCAGAACTTTTCGTATCTTTACAACCTTTCTTATTTTTTAGAATCAGTTTTATACTGGATGGCAAATAAGCATTGTTTATTGAGAAATTTTCAAGTTCAATATTTGTGGATGTAACTTTGCACCTCTGTCCTAACACTATTGTATTCCATAAAAATTAATTTTTATATCATACTTTTCTGTGAATCTGTTGAAATTTAACAGTTTTCCATGTCTGTCTAGAATGTCCTCAATAAAAAAGATTTTTTTTATCCTACCACCTGATATAGAAAAAGGGTTTATTATCCCCTCGCACAACATAGTTGTGAGGGGGGATATAGCATTTGTCCCGTACGAACGTACGTACGTACTTTTTGTCATCGCTCTAGCGCCTACATTTTTGACCGATTTTAATGTAACTTCACACAAATGTTTCTTATGACAATATCTCGAGCGAGTTCGACTTTCAAGGTCGTGACCTCAAGGTCAAGGTTACTGTGGCTATTTTTTAAAAAAAAACTGTCATCGCTCTACCGCCTACATTTCTCCACCGATTTCAATGTAACTTCACACAAATGTTCCTTATGACAATATCTCGAGCGAGTCCGACTTCAAGGTCGTGACGGCAAGGTCACTGTGGATACTTTTAGAAAAACTTTGTCATCGCTCTAGCGCCTACATTTCTTCACCGATTGCAATATAATTTCCCACAAATGTTCCTTATAACAATATCTCAAGCGAGTTCGACTTTCAAGGTCGTGGCCTCAAGGTCCAGTGTGTCTGTTTTTAGAAAAACTTTGTCATCGCTCTAGCGCCTACGGGTCTTCACCGATTTCAATATAATTTCACACACATGTTCCTTATAACAATTTCTCAAGCGAGTTCGACTTTCAAGGCCAGGGCCTCAAGGTCAAGGTCACTGGCGATTTTTAGAAAAAAAAAAACTTGTCATTGCTCTAGCGCCTACATTTCGTCACCGATTTCAATATAACTTCACACAAATGTTCCTTATGACAATATCTCGAGTGAGTTAGACTTTCAAGGTCGTGAACTCAAGGTCACTATGGCTATTTTTAGAAAAACATCGCTCTAGCGCCTACATTTCTTCACCGATTTCAATATAACTTCACACAAATGTTTCTTATGACAATATCTCGAGGGAGTTCGACTTTCAAGGTCATGGCCTGAATGTGAAGGTCACTGTGGCTATTTTTTAGAAAAACTTTGTCGTTGCTCTAGGGCTTACAAAGGGATATTTCTGGGATGGGCCCGAGCCATTTTATGAGAAAACTATTAGTGATAGACTGAATCTGATTTAATTTTTGTTTGGGCCCCATATATAAGCTATTCAAATTTGATGTTAATTTTGGTGTAAGTTGTGTATTAAGGATTCTTGGGCCCATCAATTTTTCCAAAAGGCCCATGAAAATTCTGAAAGGCCCATTTAAATTTTGATTTGTTCATGTAAATGAATAGGAGATGGGCCCGTGGCCCATTTTTAGGGCCCATCAATATATTGGGCCATAAAATGACACCTCAAGCCCTGCCTCCCAATGAAAGAAAAATACTTACATGCATTGGACGGCCTGACTCGCCCCACTTTGCCAGTACTTATTTGTTGCCAGTTTCAGCTCTCCGTGGAAGCACCATACAGTCCAATCTATTTCTCCAAACCCCGGTAGGTGGAGGCGGATTCCATGAAAGCAACAGCCTTTTAAACCACACGTTATATTCAGAAAACCTGGATTTATTATGGGGGTATTCAATATTTTTTTTTCTTATTTCTGCTCTTAGACTTAGGTTGTGGGTACTCGTTTGTGGTAGAAATAAGAAAAAATATCACAAATGTATCAAGAAAATGGCTGTTTTGAAGAAATGAAAGACTGTACAATGTCAAAAGGATCTGCTATCATAATTATTTTCTTTTGTTTGTTTGATTTGAGGTTTAACATCCCTGTCAACACTGTATAGGTCATTTTGGAGACGTTGCTTCCAATTTTGTCGGACTGTTACCCGACATTGAGATGAAATGACATCTCAAGCCCTGACGCCCAATGAAACGAATAGGGTTTATAAGCATGGACTCGCACTGCTTGACCTGGGCAGGCTTAGATCCACTAAGCGATTTTCCAGTACTCGTGTGTTCTCATAATTATAATTGAGTAATATATCTCCAAGCCTAGCAATGGGTAGATGGTTGTTACTTCGTAAGACCATCGGGGTTTGAAGAAATAGATGGGCTGCATGATGCTTCCACGCAGAGCTGAAACCGACCCAACACGAGTACCGGTAAACCACATAGAGGTTCTAAGCCTGCCCACGCAAAGCAGTGCAAGTCGGACCGTCCATGCTTATAAACCATTTTGGTTTCATTGGACGACAGGGCATAAGATGTCAAGTCATCTCAATGTCAAGTAAAAGTCCCACAAAATTGGTAGCAACGTCTTCAAAATGACCTATACAGTGTTGACGGGGACATTAAACCACAAATCAAACCAACAAATTAAGAGTTTGTAGTCAGGCACTTTTTATGCCCCCGGAATCAAAGATTCGGGGTCATATAGTTTTTGGTCAGTCTGCCTGTCCGTCTGTTTGTCTGTCTATTTGTTTGTCGGCCAAAACCTTAACATTGGGCATAACGTTGGAATGGTAACTGACAGGGCTCTCATATTTCACATGTGCATTCCTTGTCACAAGACCTTGCAAGAGGTACCATAAATTTTGACCTCTTGACCTTGACATTTGACCTACTTTAGATCTTTAAAAAACTTTAACATTGGCCATAACTTTTGGTTGGTTAGTGATAGGACTTTCATATTTCACATGTCCATTCAATGTAACAAGACCTTTCCAATGATACCATAATTTTGACCTCGTGACCTTGACCTTGACATTTGACCTAATTCTATTATAAAAAACTTTAAAAATTCTCAAAATCTTTAACATCGGGTATAACTTTTGAATGGTTACTGATATGGCTTTCATATTTCACACATGCATTCCTTGTCACAAGACCTTTCCAGTGGTACCATAATTTTTGATCTCGTGACCTTGACCTTTCCCCATACTTTTTAAAAATTTTAACATTGGCCATAACTTTCGATTGGTAAGTGATAGGGCTTTCATATTTCACCTGTGCATTCCTTGTCACAAGACCTTTCAATTGGTAGCATAATTTTTGACCTCTTGACCTTGACGTTTGACCTACTTTTTAAAAACTTTATCATAGTCAATAACTTTCGATTGGTAAGTGATAGGGCTTTCATATTTCACATGTGCATTCTCTGTCACAAGACCTTTCCAACGATACCATAATTTTTGACCTTGTGACATTGACCTACTTTGAACATTGGCCATACCTTTCGATTGATTAGTGATACTGCTTTCATATTAAACATGCGCTGCTCGGGGGCATCAGTGTTTCACAAACACAACTTGTTTAATAATAATAATAATAGTAATAATAATAATAATAATAATTTATAGAATCTAACACCTTTTGTACCCGCATTACTCTTCCATGTGGCCCACTTTTCCTAGGTAGGAACCAGTACTAAGGAATGTGGATAAAGTGTCTTGCTCAATGAAACAACACTTGGCACTTGCGGGGATCGAACGGGCTACCTCTTGGTCTCAAATCCGATGCTTTAACGCAGCAACACAACGCTCCACTTAAGTCTAATAAGACAAACTGGCTTGCTCAACATTACGATAACACACCCGTGAGACAGTGCATTTTTTCATATCTTGGATGAAAATTTCTGATATTTTTCTTTTTGTACTCCAAACATAAAGTATTGGGTGCTTGTTAGAACTGCCTTAATAAGGTGGGCCTAACAAGCACCCATAACCTATGTCTTGGAACAGAAATAAGAAAAATATTGTATGACCTGTATTAAAAGTTTCTCTGTATAAAGTGGGGTATAGAGGGGTGTTCGTTTCATGGACTTGTAAACGTGATGATTGGTTACACAGACCTGGCAGAATATTGAAATCACAACATTATAACATTGTTCAATGTAACATGTTTTTGGATAACATAATTGAAAGATCATTTCGGTATACAGGTATAATCAATAGATTTTGGGGTTCAATCTGAGGAACCGAATCCCAAAATCTATTGACTATACCCGTATACTGAATATTGCCATAATGGATATAACATAATAGCACTAGTTTTTTTTTACTAACACAGGTTTTGCCTTTGACCCCAATAATTGTTATGAATAGGTTGCGATGTACATTTGTAGGAGTAAGTGCAATAGTAATATCCAAGCCACATTGTACATCAGCAAACACTACTTTAACATCATGTGAACAAGTCCATGAAATGAACACCCCCTAAACCCAACTGTGTATAGAGGACACTGGGTTAACAGGTATACATTATTTTTTCTTATCCAGAACACAGGTTGGGGGTACGCGTTAGAGCCGCCTCAATGCGGCGGTTCTAACGAGCACCCACAAACTATGTTTTTTATAACATATCGGCCTCGATAGCACAGTGGTTAACACATTCGACGAATCCAGCCACCGGTATCGAGGTGAGTCTTTGGGCAAGACACGTAATGGCACTGCCCCACTCCATCCAGGTGTAAATGGGTAGCAGTGGTGTAAAAGCCACTGCCTCTCTCTGTGTCGCGCGCATGAAAATCTCCGGAATGAGTGGTAGAGAGTGATTCAATAAGCTTGAAGCTTTCATCGCAATCGAACTAAATTAAATTAGAACAAACTAAACAATGTTTGAAGTATAAATAAGAAAAAAAAATGTATCACATATTTTCACCAGAAAAGTAGCCATTTTGGATATGTGAAAAAATGCATTACACATGTAATGTTGGTTGGGTGGGTTTGTTTGACTTCATGTTTAACGTTCCCAGCAACACTGTGTACGGGAGATGTTTGGAGGTGTCGCTTCCAATTTCTAGGGACTTTTACCCGACATTGAGATGAAATGACATGTCAAGCTCTGCCACCCAGTGAAATATGGGTGTGTTTTCATAATGTAGGTGCTGATTAAACTTCACATTCACGTTGTTTGCAAATTACAAAAACATATTTTCTGATGACATGGCCCTTATGTCATGGTGATGTTGTAATGGTCTTTTCAGAGAAAAAGCAAGAGGAAGGCAGAGCTGCAATGGATGCTGACAGATTGTACCCTTATGACAACAGTAAGTACTGAAGGTCTGGCATATTATAAAACACATAGCACCACATGGAGCACACATCCACACTTACATGAGTGACTGAGTGTTTGAGTTTTACGTCCCAAAGACTCCTCCGAAAGTCCGGAGAAGCCAGGGATCGATCCTGCGATCCCTGGTTTACAAGGCTAGTAGCGTAACCACTACACCACGGAGGCTTCTACCCCCACTTACATGATAATATTGTTTTAGCTCACCTAAGCAGGTAAGCTATTGTGATCACTTTGTCCATCGTCCGTGTGTCCATCAACAATTTCTTCAAATGGCATCTAAATCACAATGCCGATTTAAAAATATCTTCACAAGGATGTCCACTGGCTGACCCTCTGCCAAAAATTGTAAAATGGCATGTTTTGCAAGCATCAATTTTGTGACATCTTTGACCCCAGACACCCTCAGATTTATATGTCTGCCCCTACAAAGGTATATTTTAGTGGGGAACCGCGCAAAAAAACAGGTCACTTTTTAGGGCAACTTATCCTAATGCAAACATAGTTATCCAGGGATGAGAAAGGCGGATTTAAGGTGGTATTTGGGCTTAACAATGGGGGATGGGTGGGTGGGGGTGCAGAAGACATGTAAATACACGTAACTGAGTGGGAAAGTGTTAACTGGATTCTTTTAAAAACGCTTAAATACCGTCTAAAATGCATTAATTACCTCTGAAATATCATTTCTTACAATAACATGATGAAAAAAAAACAAACAAAAAAAACATCAATTTCATCAGTTTCGATCTTCTTCATTAAGCATCATTACGCAAACACGCCTATACAAATACATTGCCACCGTTATCGCCGAAAAAATGAAAATTTTATGATGAAAAATTGTGATATTTTTCTTATTTCTGCTCCAAATATAGATGGTGGACACTCGTTAGAACCGCCTCATCGAGGCGGTTCTAACGAGTACACACAATCTATATTTTAGAGCAGAAATAAGAAAAATAAGGTATACCGCCGGATCCCCAGTTTTACTATATAAAAGTGGGGTTCAAGGGGGTCAAAATTATATAGGCGTGTTTTCGTGATGTTCCCACATGAGAACTTCTTGAATTTTGCTGATTCTCAGTGTTGAGCCTGACAGCAAATTCAAATAGCCATTATTCGAAGTCTGACTGTTGTTTTTCTTTTGCTCCAGCATTTCAGTGGTTTCTTGCTGTTGAGTCCTCACCGTGGTTTCATCTCTGTGGTTGTTTTTTTTTTGTGTTCACAGAGATGTTGCACTGATGAGTTAGGAGGCCTTCATGCGGACTGAGCAGATTATTTGTCTACATCGAGACAGAAGTTTGTTTGTTTGATTTGAGGTTTAACGTCCCCGTCAACACTGTAAAGGACATTTTGGAGACGTTGCTTCCAACTTTGTGGGACTTTTACCCGACATTCAGATGAAATGACATCTCAAGCCCTGTCGCCGAATGAAACCAAAAGGGTTTATTAGCATGGAGGGTCCGTCTCGCGACGCGGTTCCTGGACAGGCTTAGATCCTCTAAGCAGTTTTCCAGTACTAGTGTGCGGGCAGGATTCAGCTCTGCGTGGAAGCATCATGCAGCCCATATATTTCTTCAAGCCCCTATAGGCGGGGGCTTTCAAAGAAACGGTAGAAACCATACACATTCGGATGCTTACATCCTCTCGATAGCTTTTGTTTGTTTGATTTGAGGTTTAACGTCCCAGTCAACACTGTAAAGGTCATTTTGGAGATGTTGCTTCCAATTTTGTGGGACTCTTACCCGACATTGAGAAGAAATAACATCTCATACTCTGCCGCCCAATGAAACCAATAGGGTTTATTAGCATGGACGGTCCACCTCGCACCGCGGTTCCTGGAAGGCTAAGATCCTCTAAGCGGTTTACCAGTACTAGTGTGCGGGCCGGATTCAGCTCTGCATGGAAGCATCATGCAGCCCATATATTTCTTCAAGCCCCTATGGGCGGGGCTGTTCGCGACGGAATTAATGGCGAGGATTGGGCCACGTAAAATCGATTTAAACCCCCCGATGGATGAACTGTCCTTTTGGCTTTCCGTTGGTGGTGTATCCATTAGGGTCTAGTTTTTTCATGTTTGTGTTTCTTTCCCTTGGTGTCTCTGATGGGAGCTGTGGGTTAATTGTATCGATTCCTGAGCATTGCCTTCACTTCTTTTTTTCATGATGGATAGTCTGTTTTACACCAAATTCTGCATGAAAACGAGGGGGCATCTCAAATTTGGCAAAAAGTGTGAACACTCGTAATTTTTCTAGTTTTGTGTATGTTTCCTCTTCCTCTTTGTGTCGAGAGTGGGCTGGGCCTTGTGATTGTGGCGCTTCCTTGGTCTTTCTTATAAATTTTCACATGTATTTTGATCAAATCTTAATTTTCACACAGCTGTTAAGGGGTTTCATACTGGCGACTTTCACAGTTTTGTCAGCATCAATTTTGCCCCCTCGTTACAATGACAGGGATGAGAAATGCAGATTTTAGGTGGTTCTAGGGCTGTACAAAAAGGGGTGCTGACACATAAAAACACATAACTGAGTGGGAAAGGGTTAACTGGAATCTTGAAAAACACTTAATTTTTGTCTAGAATGCGGTGATTACATCTGAAATATCATATTTGACAAAAAAGCCGGCCTAGGTAGCTCAGTCTGATGCGCATCTGACTGGTGATCAGGAGGACGCGAGATCAATACCTGCAGGGGTCGGCAACATTCTTTCGTGGAGATTGGGAAATCATGAAATCTTTTCTGTGCTCATTCTCTCCCTACCCTTGATTCAAGAAGGATAGTTGTAAGTTTCTGGTGAAAGAATGTGCACTGTAACGGTTAACCGCTTACATATAAGGCTGCACAGGAAAAGTGTGGATAGGTAAACTGACCGGCTCAAAAATGACCTAAACTTTGTTGACTGGGCTGTTAAACTCCAATACAAACAGGCAAAAAAAAAAAAACAATTTTACGACTATCATAATAATACCATACCAAATGTTTGTCTTGACGATTAGATATTGGCAGTGGTGGTAATCAGGGAAAGTACCTCGAAATTGTGTTAAGGCACATATGTTCCCTTACCACATCCTGGACCTCTCGAGGTAGTGACATTATCAATGTGCTCATTTTGCCTTCTATATTCAAGAAAGGTAGTTGTCAGTTAGGAGCGAAGTATGTGCACTTAGCACTGGTTTTACTTACTGTTATTTCCGTAGCATAATTTTCCAGAAAAGTGAGATTGAAGTGAAATTTTATTGACTTTTATGCATATGATATAAACACAGTTGTAGGAGCTCCATATATATTTTTGACATATACAATTTCCAGAAACAGCGAGAACAATTGGATGATAAAAAAATCAATTGTAAATCCTTTCTGACTGTCTTCTGTCTAAGAATGAACTGCTCCATGATCAGGTGCAGTCTTAGCATGCATGCGACAAACACTGTCAAAGAGCTTGTAATGGGACATTGTTGACATTAAACTGCCACTTTATATACAGTAGAGCAATGCTTTTATGGCCTCTTGCAAAGTAGTTTAGGTCGTAGTACCAAAGCGTTAATCCAAAATCATTAATCCATAGACAAATGGCAAATATCAATGTTCAGATCAACAGACATGGACTCCAGAAGAGTGTAATCAGGCGTCCGTGGATAGTAAGCATTACTTGGTAAGCAAGCTTCGCCCATCATGCCACTCAACATGGGCTACTTTTAAATCATGGAGGGAGCAAACTGTTTCCAGCAGAGTTGCTACTATTTCGAAAAGGAACTAAAAAGCAGGAAAATGGTCATATGTTCCAACAGAACAAACTTGACCATGGACAAGTTAATTCATATTTGCACAAGGAGCAACGGATACTAGGTTTATACCTCCATTATACATTGTGGTTATGTTTTGACAGCATTGGTATTAGTATCAGTCCCCTGCCTTATTGGTTCTTTAGCTTAACTTTAATTGATCTTGGGCTTATGATGGGATCTCAGTTTGATCATTCAAGCAATAGCATAACATTTCCATATGCATGTATAAGGCAAGCAGATCTATATCTCTTATTGTATAGTCAGTAGTGCACCAGATTTACGTATTTATGGCATCAACTTGCTTTGATATGTGACAGAAAAAAGGCATTGAATAAAAATAAGTGAATTAAACGCTTTTCTATATATCAAAAATACGCATAGTAGTTATCACTAATAAGCAAACAAGAAGTATACTAACATTCATTGAAATATGTTTTTTAGCTCACCTGAGCACGAAGTGCTCAAGGTGAGCTATTGTGATCGCCTTTTGTCCGGCGTCCGTCGTGCGTCGTGCGTCGTGCGGTGTGCGTCGTGCGTCGTCAACAATTCACTTAAATGACATCTCCTCCTAAACCAGTGAATGGATTTCAAAATACTTTCATAGAAATGTTCCTTGGGTGACCCTCTACTAAAATTGCTAAAATGGTTCCGCTCCGCAGAACAAAATGGCCACCAGAGCTAAAAATAGAAAAACCTTTAAACGACATCTCCTCCTAGCCCTTTGGCCCGATTTCAAAATAATTTCACAGAAATGTTCCTTGGATGACCCTCTACCAAAATTGCTAAAATGGTTCCGCTCCGCTGAACAAAATGGCCGCCAGAGCTAAAAATAGAAAAACCTTTAAACGACATCTCCTCCTAGCCCTTTGGCCCGATTTCAAAATAATTTCACAGAAATGTTCCTTGGGTGACCCTCTACTAAAATTGCTAAAATGGTTCCGCTCCGCAGAACAAAATGGCCGCCAGAGCTAAAAATAGAAAAACCTTTAAACGACATCTCCTCCTAGCCCTTTGGCCCGATTTCAAAATAATTTCACAGAAATGTTCCTTGGATGACCCTCTACCAAAATTGCTAAAATGGTTCTGCTCCGCTGAACAAAATGGCCGCCAGAGCTAAAAATAGAAAAACCTTTAAACAACATCTCCTCCTAGCCCTTTGGCCCGATTTCAAAATAATTTCACAGAAATGTTCCTTGGATGACCCTATACCGAAATTGCTAAAATGGTTCCGCTCCGCTGAACAAAATGGCCGCCAGAGCTAAAAATAGAAAACCTTTAAACGACATCTCCTCCTAGCCCTTTGGCCCGATTTCAAAATAATTTCACTGAAATGTTTCTTGGATGACCCTCTACCGAAATTGCTAAAATGGTTCCGCTCCGCTGAACAAAATGGCCGCAAGAGCTAAAAATAGAAAAACCTTTAAACGACATCTCCTCCTAGCCCTTTGGTCCGATTTCAAAATAATTTCACTGAAATGTTCCTTGGATGACCCTCTACCAAAATTGCTAAAATGGTTCCCCTCTGCAGAACAAAATGGCCGCCAGAGCTAAAAATAGAAAAACCTTTAAACGACATCTCCTCCTAGCCCTTTGGCCCGATTTCAAAATAATTTCACAGAAATGTTCCTTGGATGACCCTCTACCAAAATTGCTAAAATGGTTCCGCTCCGCTGAACAAAATGGCCACCAGAGCTAAAAATAGAAAAACCTTTAAACGACATCTCCTCCTAGCCCTTTGGCCCGATTTCGAAATAATTTCACAGAAATGTTCCTTGGATGACCCTCTACCGAAATTGCTAAAATGGTTCCGCTCCGCTGAACAAAATGGCCGCCAGAGCTAAAAATAGAAAAACCTTTAAACGACATCCCCTCCTAGCCCTTTGGCCCGATTTCAAAATAATTTCACAGAAATGTTCCTTGGATGACCCTCTACCGAAATTGCTAAAATGGTTTCTCTCCGCTGAACAAAATGGCGTCAGAGCTAAAAATAGAAAAACCTTTAAACGACATCTCCTCCTAGCCCTTTGGCCCGATTTCAACATAATTTCACTGAAATGTTTCTTGGATGACCCTCTACCGAAATTGCTAAAATGGTTCCGCTCCGCTGAACAAAATGGCCGCAAGAGCTAAAAATAGAAAAACCTTTAAACGACATCTCCTCCTAGCCCTTTGGTCTGATTTCAAAATAATTTCACAGAAATGTTCCTTGGATGACCCTCTACCAAAATTGCTAAAATGGTTCCACTCCGCTGAAAAAAATGGCCGCCAGAGCTAGAAATAGAAAAACCTTTAAACGACATCTCCTCCTAGCCCTTTGGCCTGATTTCAAAATTATTTCACTGAAATGTTCCTTGGATGACCCTTTACAGAAATTGCTAAAATGGTTCCGCTCCGCTGAACAAACTGGCCACCAGAGCTAAAAATAGAAAAACCTTTAAACGACATCTCCTCCTAGCCCTTTGGCCCGATTTCAAAATAATTTCACTGAAATGTTTCTTGGATGACCCTCTACCAAAATTGATAAAATGGTTCTGCTCCGCTGAACAAAATGGCCACCAGAGCTAAAAATAGAAATACCTTTAAGCAACATCTCCTCCTAGCCCTTTGGCCCGATTTCATATTATAGCCTGGGCCAATAATGGCTCTCCCAGGGGCCCACTTGATACCCTATGGATCAGGTGAGCGATCCAGGGCCATCATGGCCCTCTTGTTGTTTTATCTAAAAGATCCTAAATGCACACTTTCAAAGCTGACCAAAGTGGATTTTCATTAAACTTCGGTCAAATATCCCCATCAGTGAGCTGATGTGCAGAACCTATGAATAAACCATGCCATGTCAAGGTCACAGGTGAAGGTCAGAAGGTTGAGCCTTGTTATCAAAGTGCAGCTGGGGATTTGTCTGTCATTCAGACGGCTTTCTGGTCTTGTGGGAACAACAGCGCTAGTGTGAAGAACTTAAGAGCTACATCGATCATGTCAAGTCTGGGAGCAACACCACTGATTTTTTCAAGAATAATTCAGACTTTACACTAAGTTTTCATTGAACAGGGTTAATGACAGTTATTTAGATCGCAATGTTATATGAGCCAGTTTTATCAGATTTAGCCTCAAATCCTTTGATACATATACTCATAGAAAATTGAAAATATGCTATAAAATCTGTGTCTGCTGTCAACTCACTGAGAAAACACAGATCCACGGACAACATTTCGCAGGTCACCCTATCCAAAGTATACACTATGCAATGGTTTTTTTTCTGCCTGTATGGATATTTAAAACATATATCCATGCAATAATATTGCCGGAATTCTGAGTGATTCACTCATTCTTTTTTAAAACATACAATAATGGCTGCGCACCTAACTTCGTTTACTGAAAATGTGACATTGCCACAACATCGATTAGTCCATGATATGGTGCGGGAACAATTTCACGTTATAACAATTTCGAGGTAGTGCCCCTGATTTCAACCTGTGATTGGGTCAAAAACTTGGTCACTAGGTCAAATTTCTTTGAAACCTTGTTCACCCTCTAGAGTCCACAAGTTTGCTTCAGTCTTCATGAAACTTTACCAAAATATTTGTTTTAATTATTATCGACAATGTAGGTCAAGTTCAAATATGAGTCATGTCACATCAAAAAGTAGGTCACTTGATCATTTTTTAACCTTGTTCACACTATAAAAAACCACAGTTTTGCTTCAGTATTCAAGAAATATTTGTCGGAATGATAACTTGGTATCGCAATGGGTCAAAAACTGTATCAGATATCTTTAAAAACATTGTTCACCATAAAGAAGCCTAAATTTTGCTTCCATCTTTATGGATTTATTTTTAGCTCACCTGAGCACGAAGTGCTCATGGTGAGCTATTGTGATCGGTCAATGTTTGTCGTCCGTCGTGCGTCGTGCATCGTGCGTCGTGCATCGTGCGTCGTGCGGCGTCAACAATTTGCTTTAAATGCTAACTCCTCCTAAACCCTTGAGCCAATTTCAATTAAACTTCATAAGAATATTGCTGAGGTGACCCTCTATAAAAATAGCTAAACTTGTTCCGCTCTGCTGATCAAGATGGCCGCCAGAGCTAAAAATAGAAAAAAATTTAAACGACAACTTCTCCTGTACCTTAAGGCCAATTTCATTCAAACTTTATAGGAATGTTGCTTAGGTGACCCTCTACCAAAATAGCTAAAACGGTTCTGCTCCGGTGAACAAAATGGCCGCCAGAGCTAAAAATAGAAAATTCTTTAACCGACAACTCCTCCTGTACCCTTTGGCCAAATTTATTCAAACTTCATAGGAATGTTGCTTAGGTGACCCTCTACTAAAATAGCTAAAACGGTATTGCTCTGATGAGCAAAATAGCCGCCATAGCTAAAAATAGAAAAACATCGTAAATTTGCTTCAAACACAAACTCCTCCTCAACCCTTGGGCCAATTTGATTCAAACTTCACAGGAATGTTGCCCAAATGACTCCCTACAAAAATAGCTAAATTGTTGTGCTCTGACAAACAAGATGGCCGCCAGAGCTAAAAATAGAAAAAAATCTTTAAACGACAATTCCTCCTGTACCCTTGGGCCAATTTTATTCAAACTTTATAGGAATGTTGCTGAGGTGACCATCTACCAAAATAGCTGAAAAGATTCTGCGATGATGAGCAAAATGGCTACCACAGCTAAAAATAGAAAAACATCGTAAATTTGCTTCAAACACGAACTCCTCCTTAACCCTTGGGCCAATTTGATTCAAACTTCACAGGAATGTTATGTAGGTGATTCCCTAAAGAAATAGCTAAAATCTTTCCGCTCTGACTAACAAGATGGCCGCCAGAGGTAAAAATAGAAAAAAATCTTCAAACGACTACTCTTCCTTTACCCTTGGGCCAATTTCATTCAAACTTCATAGGAATGGTGCTTAGAAGACCCACTACCAAAATGGCTAAAACGTTTTTGCTCTGATGAGCAAAATGGCCGCCATAGCTAAAAACAGAAAAACTTTGTAAATTTCAAAACGTGAACTCCTCCTCAACCCTTGGGCCAATTTGATTCAAACTTCACAGGAATGGTAGTTAGGTGACTCCCTACAAAAATAGCTAAAATCGTTCAATGCGGCGAACAAGATGGCCGCCAGAGCTAAAAATAGAAAAAATCTTCCAACAACAACTCCTCCTTACCCCTTAGGTCAATATGATTCAAACTTCACAGGACTATTATGTGGTTGACTCCCTACCAAAATAGCTAAAATTGTTCCGCTCTGACTAACAAGATGGCTTCCAGAGCTAAAAATAGAAAAATTCTTCAAACGACAATTCCTCCTTACCCCTTGGGCCAATTTGATTCAAACTTCACAGGAATATTATGTCGTTGACCCTTTACCATATTAGCTAAACTGATCCCACTCTGATGAACAAAATGGCCACCAGAGCTAAAAATAGAAAACATTGTAAATTTGCTTCAAACTTCACAGGAATGTTGCCCAGGTGACTCCCTACCAAAATAGTTAAAATCATTCCACTCCGATAAACAAGATGGCCACCAGGGCTAAAAATTGAAAAAATCTTCAAACGACAACTCCTCCTGTATCCTTGGGCCAATTGCATTCAAACTTCATAGGAATGTTGCTTAGATGACTCTCTACCAAAATAGCTAAAATGGTCTCTCTCCGATGAACAATATAGCCACCAGAGCTAAAAATAGAAAAACATGGTAAATTTGCTTCAAATGCGAACTCTTCCTAAACCCTTGGGTCAATTTGATTCAAACTTCAAAGGAATGATGCCTTGGTGACCCCCTACCAAAATAGCTAAGATCGTTCCACTCTGATCAACAAGATGGCCATCAGAGCTTAAAATAGAATGTACTAGAGACAGTGACATTCAGGTGAGCGAATCAGGGCCCTCTGGGCCCTCTTGTTTATATTATACCCCCCGCAAACGAAGTTTAAGGGGGTATACTGTTTTCACGTTGTCCGTCCGTCTGTCCGTAACACTTTGGTTTTTCCTGCATATCTTGCTTAATAGTTTACAGAATCTTATCATTTTTTGCATAAATGTTGATATTGATGAGATGCTGCTGCTACATGAAAATAAAGGTCCTGCGATCAGTACTGTTAAAGTTATTCCCCTTTGTAATTCTTGAAAACTTGTCCGTGACACTTTTGATTTTCCTGTATATCTTGCATAATATTTTCAATAACGTTTGTATTTATGCCCCCGCATCATGTGATGCCGGGGGCAATGTGATGCCGGGGGCATATAGTTTTTCGGTTCTTCGTACGTGCGTACGTGCGTACATGTGTACGTCCGTCTGTACGTGTGTGTGTACGTACGTACGTACGTACGTACGTACGTACGTGATCCTGTAACCTCAGGTTAAAGTTTTTGTAACAGGTAGAGCCTGAACTTTTAGAACTCATATTTTCCTAACCATTTGATTGAACTGGTTCATCTTTGGTATGATGATAGATATACGTCCAAAGTTTTATTAAGCAATACCCGCACCCATGCCTGTGACCTCAAGGTCAAGGTCACAGACTTAGAAATTTTCAGTGTTAAAGACTCAGGTTAAGGTTTTTGTAACAGGTAGACTTGAACATTTTAGAACTTAAATTTTCCAAACCATTTGATGGAATAGGTTCATATTTTGTATGATTATAGATATAGGTCCAAAGTTTCATTCAGCGATACCCCCACCCATGCCCATGGCCTCAAGGTCAAGGTCATGGACTTAGAAATTTTCCATGTTAAAGACTCCAGTTAAGGTATTTGTACCTGGTAGAACCTGAACTTTTATGATGGCTTTGGTTCATAGGATGATAGATATAGGTACAATGTTTCATTCAGCAATACCCATACCCATGCCTATGACCTCAAGGTCAAGGTCACAGACTTAGACAATTTTAATGTGAAAGATTTTAAAGAGCTCAAATTTTCCAAACTATATTATGGATTTGGCTTATATATGCTATGATGATAGATACAGGTCCAAATGTTAATTTGGCAATACCTCCACTCATGCCTATGGCTTCAAGGTCAAGGTCACAGGCTTAGAAATTTTTAATTAGATATTTTAAGAGTTGATATTTTCCAAATCGTGCGATGGATTCAGTTGATATTTGGTATGATGTTAGATACCTGTCCTTTTTATTCAGCGATACCCCCACCCATGCCCATGAGCTCAAGGTCAAGGTCACAGACTTTTACAAATTTTTAATTATCCCCTCGCACAACATAGCTCTAGCGTCTATATTTCTTCACTGATTTCAATATAACTTCACACAAATGTTCCTTATGACAATATCTCGAGCGAGTTTGACTTTCAAGGTCAATGTCACTGTGGCTATTTTTAGAAAAACTTTGTCATCGCTCTAGCGACTACATTTCTTCACTGATTTCAATATAACTTCACACAAATGTTCCTTATGACAATACCTCGAGGGAGGTCGACTTTCAAGGTCAAGGTCACTGTGGCTATTTTTAGAAAAACTTTGTCATTGCTCTAGAGCTTACATTTTTTCACCAATTTCAATATAACTTCTCACAAATGTTCCTGATGACAAGGTCACACACTTAGAAAATTTTGTTGCAACATGGATTTTCGGGATGAGGCGGGGCCCTTGGCGGGGGCATCTGTGTCGTCTGGACACATTTCTAGTTATTGTTCTGGATTAATGAAACTTATATCACACTTGGTGCCTGAGGTAAGGAATCTGTTGTAGTAAAATATTTATCAAGGGCACATAACTCTTGGATATTTGTCCCTAAGGTTTTCATTTAACATAGCCATTTTTGAGGTCTAATAATGTTAAAGTGTATAGGAAGTAGGTGCCTTGTTAGCGTAACTCCTCTTCCAGTTTATGGGTGATCATTTTGAAGCTTTGCAGGTGTTTTCATATAGGTCTGAAGATATGTATGTGTTTTTTTCTTACTCCTAAAATTATTTCTTCCTCTTTTTTCACTCTTTTTTAACTTAGCCATTTTTTAAGGTCTAATAATGTTAAAGTGTACAGGGAGTGGGTTCCTTGTTAGCGCAACTCCTCTCATAGTTTTAGGATGATCGTTTTGAAACTTTGCATGTGTTTTTATATAGGTCTGAAGATGTGCATGTGGTTTTTTCATACTCTTAAAATTATTTCTTTCACTTTTTTCATCTTTTCAACTTAGCTATTTTTTTAGGACTAATAATGTTAAAGTGTATAGGGAGTGGGTACCTTGTTAGCGTGAAGTTGAACAGATGCTTAAAACTCATCAAATAAATTTTGTGTTTCAATAATTTTGGGCCAAGTTGCCGGCTATGAGTTCAACTTCTTTTTAACATGTCTGCTCTTTTTTATTATTGACCATTGTCATGCGGGGGGTATCTAATAAGCAGTGCTTATTCACTTTTTTCATTTTTTCTTATTTCAGCAATGAACAGATGGAAAAGTCCTTGGGAATCTGAAAAGAAGTCTGTGGCAAAGTGAAGCATCATACAGTTGACAATAATGATGACAATTATAATGGCTATGGAGTGGGATTTATTTGTGATAATATATTTCTCCATAAAGACATGTATTTATGTGTTAACTCATTGGGGTCAATGTGATAAAACACATACACTATAACCTCTATTAAGCATCCACCTAGGGAAACCTGTAAAACTGACTGTTTAAAGGATGTGGCTGTTCAGCAGAGGGAAATGTCTTAGGATGATGTTTGACCTGATATAGACAGACAAAAATGGAAGACTGCTCAAAATGGATGTCATTTTTGATTCTTTTCATTTAATACATACATGTACTATTTAAAATGATATCACAGTGGTAATTTTAAGTGAAATAAACACACCAGAAAAATAGTTCCTATAATACTTCCATTTTTTGGCAGTTGAGTTAACTCTAGGAATTTCAGTTTTCGAAATGTGACTGCTGTTTGAGGAATTATTGTGGCTGTTGAAGAAAAGTGGCTGCTAAACAGAGGTGACAGTAACAGGAGTTACTCCGAAAAGTTTCTTGATGCTCAACTTTTATGGCGCTCATAAATTGCAGAGAAACTAGAGTTTTCCTGCTCATTTAAGCAGATAATGATTGCTATTAATTGTTCTGTTCATAAACTTTAACATTATACATGGGATACAGTGCATTGTTTGCATTCATGTCTCCAAAACTTTTTTGACAACAATTTGTGATATACATCTAACCTAGACTCCAGTAATATGTTGCTCGTGCTCAACGGGGCAGTTCTGAAAGTAACCACAGCCTAGTTTTGGAGCAGAGAGTATATACCCTTGCAAACTCCAGTTTTATCTGTATTTTGTATGTTTGATTTGAGGCTTAATATCCCCTTTCAACACTGTATAGGTCATTTTGGTGACGTTGGTTCCAGTTTTGTGAGACTTTTACCCAACATTGAGATGAAAAGAGATCTCAAGCCCTGCTGCCCAATGACACCAATCAGGTTTATATGCATGCCTGTTCTGACTCGTACAACTTTTTCTGAGCAGGCTTAGGACCTTTATTAGTGGTTTACGAGTACTTAAATGCGATCGGTTACAGCTCTGCATGGAAGCATTGTAATGCAGCCGAATCTATTTGTCCAAGCCCAGATGGGCGGGGGCAGTGTTTTCTCCATATAAATTAGGGGTCAACAGGGTTCTCATTTCACGGACCTGGTTACACTGAAATTGCCAGTCACACCAATATCAGACGTGCTTTTCATGTATTGTTTTCCCTTTTAGCTCACCATAGCCGAAGGCCCAAGGGAACTTATAGAATAGGCAGTTGTACGTCTTCTGGCATCTGATGTCAACACTTTCAATCATTCTCCTCTGAAGCCACTAGGCTGGCTGGGCCTAAATTTCATCTGTAGCATCCTTGGGCTTGGGGATTGAAAGTTTGTGTTTTTCGCTAGGACAGGGGAAAACAGCCTTTAGATTGTGATGACCTTGTCCTTATTTTCAAGGGCACAGGCCACCAAAAACTCAATTTTGACTTTCCGGCACCCTATCTCATGAACGAATCTTGGAAATTTTGTCAGACTTAGTCCAATAAATCATTGTAAGCTACCAAAATTCTGAATAGATTTTGGTGACCTTGACTATATTTTCAAGGGCACAGGCCCCAAAACCTTTTTTCTTATTCTGAACAAAGGTCGCAGGTGCTCGTTAGAACACAGATGCGGTACTAATGTGGACACACAGCCAATGTTTTGACAGCAGAGATAAGGACATTCTGAGAGTTCAAAATAGACAAAGATTAAAAAAAACCTTAAAAATAAGCTAATTTTTCATAGGAATCCACATATGTACTCAAAAGACCCTAGCATCTGCTAGTCTATAGATATGAGACAAAAAGTGTTTTACAGACTGACGGAATGATAAGTCCAAAGGTATGTTGCCCTCAACCTCAATTTGCCGAAGTTGGGAGCATAAAAAAGACATCAAATTCTTAAAACGTAAAACGTCTACAGCAATGCAGTTTCATGTGTCCTGTAAAGCGAGATCACTTAGATATAAGAATTGCATGACCTGAATTTATTCGATGAGACTGTTCCATAATCCAACCTTATCTGACTGTAGTAAATTCTTCAAGACCATTATTTATTAATTGATTATCCTGTAATACACCAGGTCAACCAATATTAACCAGAAGTAAAAATCATAAATCATGTTTTTAATTACGTCAATTAATAAAATTGTCATTAACCAGGTAATTTCGTATTCGCCCAGTTACAGGTCCTCGGTCAGCTGTATTGGCCTCGGCCTTCGGTAACAGGTCCTCGGTCAGCTGTAGGCCTCGGCCTTCGGCCTCGGGCCATTACAGCAGACCTCTGACCTGAAACACGGCCAATACAAAATAACTTGATTAATAACATTATATTATTGATGAACTGCTTTCTGTTTAACTGTTAATGTGCTGGCGCACCAGTAAAATTCGGGTGAAGCATTATTTAAAGTGTACACTCGCATACAGAAATCCACCTGCATACATGTATTTACAGACATGCTCCTAAATATGAGGGTGTACTCATCAAATGCGGATGGGCCGATAATTTGTAGGTCGGCGAAGTCTTAAGAAAATTCAGCTACAGCAAGGAAAATAAATAAATGAAAAATAAAAAAATAAATTGTTATCTTGGCTGACAGTCACTTCATCCTCTGGTGGTCTTTTATTTGCTCACCTGAGCCCAACTCCTTGGGAGCTAATGTGATCGCTCACCGCCCATCGTCGTCCGTCCATCCATTCATAATTCCTTCTAAATGATATCTCCTAAACCACTTAACAGATTTTGACCAAACTTGGCAGAATTGATCTTTGTGGGGTCATGCAGAACTCTGGTTACCATGGCAACGAAAAGGGGAAAATAAGAAAAAAAACTTAAAAAATCTTCTTGTCTGAAACCTGCAAGAGGCCAAAATCTTTGGTATGCAGCTTCATCTAGTGGAACTCCACTAAGATTGTTCAAATTATAGCCTGGGTCCTTTTGTCTGAAACCAGAGGGCCCAGGTGTTTGATATTTGGACCTCTACCAAATTTGTTCCAGTTATAGTCCTGGGTTTAAAATACCCACGCCTTGGGACCTACTGGTTTTACATAGGCTTATATCGGGAAAACCTTTGAAATTCTTCTTGTCTGAAACCAGAAGGCCCAGGTCTTTGATATTTGGTATGAAGCTTCATCTACTGGACCTCTTCCAAGTCTCTTCAAATTATATCCCTTGGACCAAAAAAGGCCCCGCAACAGCGCCCACAAGTTTTGCATAGACTTAAATGGGGAAAACCTTTAAAATTTATCTTCTTGTCTAAAACCAGAAGGCCCAGGTCTTTGATATTTGGTTCGAATCTTCATTTGGTTGACTTCTACCAAAATTGTGAAAAATATGGGCCTGTGTCCAAAAATGGCCCGCCCCGGGACCCCTAGTTTTACATAGGCTTATATAGGGAAAACCTTTAAAACTCTGCTTGTCTGAAACCAAAAGGCCAAGCTTCATTCTTCCTAGATTGTTCAAATTACAGTCCTGGGACCAAAACTAATCCCGCCCCAGGGCCCACTGGCTTTACATAGGAAAACCTTTGAGAATCTTTCTGTCTGAAATCAGAAAGCCTGGGTCTTTGATATTTGGTATGAAGCTTCATCTAATGAACCTATTCCAAGATTGTTCAAATTACAGCACTGCGGCCAAATATGGCCTCAGGGTGGGGCCCACTGAATTTATATTGACTTATAAAGGGAAAACCTTTAAAAATCTTCTTGTCTGAAACCAGAAGGCTCAGATGCTTGGTATTTGGTATGATGCTTCTGCTAGTGGACCCCTACCAAGATCGCTCAAATTACAGCCCTTTGGCCAAAGCCCCACTCCGGGGCCCACTGGTTTTACCTGGAAAAACGTTTGATCTCTTCTTGTCATCAGAAGGCCCAGGTCTTTAATATTTGGTATGAACTTCATCAAGTGGATCTTCACCATAATTGTTCAAATTATAGCTCGGGTTTTACATAGTTTTAAATAGACAGTTTTACATAGACATAGGACGGCCCCCACCCATAGGGGCTTGAAAAAATATATGGGCTGCATGATTCTTCCATGCAGAGCTGAATCCGGACCGCACTCTAGTACTGGTAAACCACTTAGAGGAGCTAAGCCTGTCCAGAAACCGCAGTGCGAGGCGGACCATCCATGCTAATAAACCCTATTGGTTTCATTGGGCGACAGGGCTTGAGATGTCATTTCATCTCAATGTTGGGTAAAAGTCCCACAAAATTGGAAGCAACGTCTCCAAAATGACCTTTACAGTGTTGACGTGGACGTTAAACCTCAAATCAAACAAACAATACATAGACATAGGTAAAACTTTAAAAAAAAAATTTGTCTGAAACCAGAAGCCCCAATCCTTTGATACTTGGTATTAAGGTTCATTTAGTAGAACAGGATCGTTCAAATTATAGACCTGGGGCCGAAAATTGGCACCCCCCTGGGACCCACATGCAAGTCCCTCAGCTCAGGTGAGCAAGCTAGGACCATCATGATCCTCTTGTTAAAGATGGCAATTTGCAGATAAAAACACTCAGTCACACGGACCAACATCAGTCACTTGAATGTAAAATGTCTACTTATAGAAAATTCGATGAACCCTTTTCCCCGCTGCATAAATTGATGTAGCCACACCCACTTCTTATTATCAACCAATCAAATAACTCGATATAATATACAGTAAAATTCAGCTATTAAGACCACCTAAAATTAACACTAATTCTGCTTTTAAAAGCTTATTTAATAGGCTGCAGTTATTGTTTCTTTGAGTTTTCACCATACATTGTCCTCTGATCAGAGACCAGCTTTGGAACTGTTCAAAAGTGGACTTAAAGACCACTTTTGAACAGTACCAAGGGTGGTCTTAATATAGGAATTTACTGTATTTATGCATGACAATCAGTGCAGATCATGTTCAGAAGCCATCTGAACTGGATCTACACTGTTTGCAAAGATAGGGATTGTCGTGAACAGCAGGATAGGGATTAAAAGAGTCAAATGTTTGCTCCATTTCAAGGACAAAGCACTGGCAGCATGGGTGGGTCGATTGTCTCTGACTGAAGGCTGGAAAAACGCCCTAGGCGAGTTTGTTTCACCCTTAAATTCCTATACTTTAAGCAAACTGTGCAGACCCTGATCAGACGCCACGTTCTGTGACGACTCACCTGGGTTTACACTGTTTGCCTGGCCCAACACATGATTCCCGTCCAGATGCTATTGATAACCATCATTTGCAACACTCTCTGTTCACAGCATTAAGAACAGCGCGGCCATTTGAAACAGTAACCGTTACCTGGATCTCCAACCAGTCAGTGTTAGTCACGTTGACTTCAGACTTGAAAAGCTACCGCGCTTTATAACTTTGAGTTGATTGATAAGCAATCGACCTAAAAAGTGTTTTATTTTATTCTTTGTTATGCGTCAAATTAATATTTTTGTCAGCGTTTGTGTCTGTTTCCACTGTCAGAACAGAACAGAACAGAACAAAATGCTTATTACAGTAAACATCTCAGGCCACTATCAAGGCAATGAGAAAATGCATACACTTACAAAGACATGTGATGTACACTTTCAAAACTTTTGACAATCCACATGTGGAGTACTGCAAATAGCAAATGTAATGTTAAATGGGCCTCCATGGCCTATCGGACAAGAGCGCTGACTCTTTAAATGTCATTGGGTTCGAGTCTAGCTCGGTTCACATTTGTGACGCCAAGTTCTGCAACGGGAGGTCATGTGTTTTTCTCTGGGTATTGGGGTTTTCGCCCACTCTGATTAACGATTGGCTCCAAATTAGTAAAATAATTTTACAAGGGCCGTAAAACCAAAAAAAAAAAAAAAAAAAAGAGAGAGAAAGAAAGAAAGAAAATGTATCATTGTAAGAAAGAGAGAGAGAGAGTGGGGAAGTACAAGAAATACCATCAGTATTCAGTAGTTAATTAAAGCATCAGAAATGTGCGAAATGCCTTAATTATGAAAGATATAGTAAAGCAATTAAGGCTCCGTTGTCTGTCGTCTGTCAACATTTTCAAACATCTCATCTGAATCCACTGGGCGGATTGAAGTCAAATTTCATGTGGATCATCCTTGGGATGGGGAATTTGTTCGCGGGGTTCACGTCACATGACCAAGATGGTCACCATGACCATATAGGGAAAAAAAAACCTTCAAAAATAGTCTTTTCCACAACCAACAGGCCGATTGCCATGGAACTTAGTATGTAGCATTGGGGACTCAGGCCCATCATATTTTGTTCAAATGATAAACCTCGGATGACCTTGATCTATTTTACGCCAAGGTCAAATTTGGTTAAAAAGATTTTTGTATGGAGGAAAGTCAAAATTGTGTTTTTCGAAAACTATTGCAGCCTGTGATCAGAAAATTGGTAGATGTTGGCAGCTAAATGAATGTATGAATCTACATGACATTCAAGGTCAATGTCATTCTTTGACCTTGGCCCAATCTCATTCAGATATGAAAATTGAAATTTATTTTCCTCAGAAACCCCGGGCAATTCGTAACCACATTTCATATAAGGCCTTTAGGAACAAGGGAATGGAAATTAATAAATCAAAGTACTGAAAGTACTGAGGAAAGTTGATCTATGAGGAATAATTATTATGATAACAATGCCAGTCGTAGATCAAGCATTTATCTAGACATTTTGTGAGGGTTAAAAAATTCGACGAAGAAAATAAAAACGATTCATCGATTGTTTTGAGTTTAACGACAGGTCAACCCTTGTGGATCATTTTGTCTTCTCCAAGAGAAAGGGGTGGGGGGTGGAGAGAGATAGAAGATATAGCAGATGAGATGAAAGTGGGGGACAGAGTAAATGGAAGTGTAGAAACTGAAGAAATATTAACCCTCACCATCTACCATTACCTGCTGCAAGGACATCAGGCTAAGCCCAAATGTAAGTCAGTATCAGCTGGACTCCCCAGTTATAGAAGATACACATCACCTGTGCCTCACCCAACTGCCCCCACGAAGAAAAAAAGGTAGAAAGAAAGAAAGCAAGATAAATTAGCTCAGTACATGCTGTGCTTGACCCATCTGC
Organism: Lucinisca nassula; assembly: GCA_963580285.1. Lineage (NCBI taxonomy): Eukaryota > Metazoa > Mollusca > Bivalvia > Lucinida > Lucinidae > Lucinisca > Lucinisca nassula. Next base: position 79,232,577 of record OY757015.1, on the reverse strand, counting down.
TAATAATCTTACAGACAAGTTCTCCTAGCGGGCACATTACGTCTTAGCAACTTCGCATCAACGTTGCGTTCATACGTTGTATAGTCGCTTGGAGCTATGTTCCTTCGGGCGTCGGGACATAAAAAGAAGAATAACTTGGACGAAAAAAGAAGATCATTTTTAAACCATTTGATTTAGACATTATAACCTTGATCAGACGCCGCGTTTAGTGAACTTCGACTACCCAAGGCGAATTAAAATGCGTTTATTCCAAATAAATACATTAACCCATAAATGCCAATTGTTTCAATACTGGGACATTCGGAAATAGTTAAAACAGATTAGAGGCCACAGAATGTAGCGTCTGATCGGTGTCTTCACTATTTGCTAAAAGTACGGAATTTGATGTGAAACTCACAGCTTACAACACATGTTTTGTAATTAGAGCTCTCGAAAGCAGGTGAATAACTGTTTTTAATGTCGGTCAGTTATGGGTTGTTTAGTCGGTCACTGATAATCACAGAGAAGCGAGCTAACCCTTTTAACCCTGTAGACCGGTGCAGACGCCGAGGTAAAAATACATTGTATCTATGCAAACCTTGTAGATCCTGATAAGACGGCACGTAGCTAGCAGGTCTCGCCAGAATGTACATGTACACTGTTTAATTGCCAGCATGTCAGTGAACTAATCCGAAATTCCTTTCTATAAGAATATATTTTAAGCGAGAAGAGTCCTGTTCAGAAACTCAGGGACGAAAGAGTAAAACATAAATATCATCGGAAAGCGCGTAGGAAAATGGCCCTAGAGTATTGTTTTCTGTTCAGAATATGTCTTTTTGTGCCAATTAATATTCAATCCGTATAAAGTCTTGAAAAATGAAATATTTCGAAAGACGTTCCATGCCTGCAAAATTAGTTTTCAAGAGTTCCTTTGGACTCTTATGCAGCGAACGAACAGCGGAAGTGGAGTAACGCGGTCCAGTACCGGAAGTAGAAATGTAATGACATAGAAACTTGATTTTATAAATCAACTTTCAAAAAAATGAGTTTGGTCACATGACCAGTATGGCCACCATGCCCATATAAGATAAAATCCCTTCAAAAATCTTCATTTGAACCAGAGGGCCGATTGTGATAAAACTTGGTATGAAGCATTGGAGACTCGGTCTTATCATAATTTGTTCAAATGATGACCCTCTGATGACCTTGTCCTATTTTACGCCAAGGTCAAATTTGGTCACATAGACTTTTGTATGGGATAAAGTCAAAACTGTGTATTTTTCACATTATAGTGCAGCCTGTGATCTGAAAATTGGTAGATGCAGTAAGCTAAATAGTTAATACATGGTGAGTGTCTTTAATAATAAAATATAAACGGTGAGCCTTAGACCATTTTATAGGGGCGAGCTTTAGCGAGCCCCTATAAAATTGTCGGGGCGAACCGATTATATTTTATTATTAAAGGCACTAACCATGTGTTTAGTTTATACCGCAATTCAAAACAATCAATGTGTTTTGCAATAATTTAGCAAATTTAAGCAAAAAATATAGCAGACAGTGTGGCATGTTAAACGACATTCAGTGCCATGGCGCGCACACGTAGTATAACGTGACGTCAACGAATGCAAAGTTTCTGACGTCACCGCGTCACAAAGACGTAGGAAACAACACGGTCGCTCGAATAAAAGTTTCTCTTCGCTTTACTCTCTGTATGAAAATCTGCAAATAAAAAGTTTATTTTAGCTTTAAAAAATATTTTCGAGGTTGAGACGCAACTGCAGTAGCAGGGCGCAGTTATTCCAACGGGCCATTCAAACCAGGAAAAGCCGAGAAGGTAAGAATTTAGCTGAAATTCTTGAAAATCTGTTAATATTGCAAAGATTTTAACTTGCAGATTCGATGTTTTCCCATGTATGAAAGGTTGCATGTTATTGTTTATACTTGTAAAATAGGGACCTGAAAAGTAGGTCTGATCTATAAACGGTCACTAAACGTATTATAGGTCAGTAGAAGGTATTATAGGTCACTACCGATTATAACGTGCAGTTATTCGACCCCTTTTTTAGGTATCTAGAATGCATGATTGCGGTATAAATGAGTATTAAAGGTCAACGTCATTCTTTGACCTTGGCCAATGTCATTCATATATGAAAATTAAAAACTTATTTTCATCAGAAACCCATTAGCCTTTTGTAACCAATTTTCATATTAAAAGCTTTTGGAAACAAGAAAATGAAAAATAATATGTGTTAGGTCACATGACCAATATGGCCGCCATGCCCATATAAGGTAAAAACCCTTCCTAAATCTTCTTCACCGGAATCAATGGGCCGATTTTTTGTAGGAATGGGGACTTGACCCAGTCATCGTTTGTTCAAACGTTGAACCATGGACGACCATGACCTATTTTATGCCAGGGTCAAATTTGATCGCATTGGCTTTCGTATGAGAAAAATTCAGAATATATTTTTTCAGAAACTGATGCAGACTGGGATTTGGTAATTAGCAGGTGCAGTTAGCCAAAGGAAAAGAATTAAAACTACATGGGTCTTCAATGTCAAGGTCGTTGTTTAACCTTGGCCAAAGGTCATTGAAATATGAAAATTAAAACTTATTTTCAACAGGAACAACTGTGCCATCTGTAAAAAAATTCATATGAAAGTCTTTAGTAACACGGAGCTGAAAATTAATTAATATGCGTTTGGTCACATGGCCAATATGGTCACCATGCCCATATAAGGTAAACAACCTTCAGAAAACTTTTATTCCAGAACAGTTGATTTTTCTGACGCTTGGTTTGTAGTATTTGGGACTCGACCCAATCATATTTTTATTTCAAATGATTGTCTCTGAAGGACCGCTCTGGGGTCGGTCTGAAAGCCCCAAGACACCACAAGACACCACAAGACACCCCAAGACACCGTTTTTATTACACATTTATTATCATTATACCCTAAAACATCTTTATTATTTCTCATTTATTATTTTTATACATATATTATGATATAATAGAAGCAATTTTCGCAAAAAGATTTGCTCTAAGCGGTTTATCATTACTCATGTGCGGTCAGTGTCAGCTCTGTGTGGAAGCACTGTGCAGCCCATCTATTTCTTCTATTATCATTATACCCTAAAACATCTTTATTATCCACAAAATGGATGGATAGGTTACTTGACATTATTTTTTTTTACTAATTGCGAAAAAAAAAAGTACAAAATGATAAAATGTGCCCTAAGATACAAGGTTTTGGTTTTTAACTTTGAAGCAAACCAACTATATGATAAATCACAAACTCAAAACTATACAACAAATAATACCATTTTATCTCTATAACTTTTCATTTTTTTTTTTTTTTTTTTTTTCATGTAATAAAAGTCGCAGATGGTATGACAATCAACAATAAAGACAGTAGATAAGTAAGTGTCTTGGGGTGTTTATTACATTGCCGAATTGCATTCGATGACAGCTACCAGAGTATATACAGTGCTTTATGTGACTGTTTTAGGACGTAAACAGCGTCCCAATTTTGTTTATTAAATAATTTTAAATACTTTTAGGTATTGAAAAGCCTTCTAAAACTCTTTAGGAAATAAATAAACAATAAATTTTGGTGTCTTGTGGTGTCTTGGGGTGTCTTGTGGTGTCTTGGGGCTTTCAGACTGACCGCTCTGAAGGACCGTGACCTATTTTAGGCCAAGGTCAAATTTGGTCGCATAGGCTTTTGTATGTATGGGAATAAGTCAAAATTGTATTTTTCGCAGAATTTGAAGATGAAGGTAGCTAAATGAGAATTAAACGTTTTTGTCATTACGTAAACACTCCTATACAAATACATTGTAAGTTTTACCACCGAAAAAAAAAACGAAAAAGGTCACAGCAGATATAAAAGCCCCCGCCCATAGGGGCTTGAAGAAATATATGGGCTGCATGATGCTTCCACGCAGAGCTGAATCCGGCCCGCACACTAGTACTGGTAAACCGCTTAGAGGATCTAAGCTTGTCATGGAACCGCGGTGCAAGGTGGACCGTCCATGCTAATAAACCCTATTGGTTTCATTGGGCGACAGGGCTTGAGATGTCATTTCATCTCAATGTCGGGTAAAAGTCCCACAAAATTGGAAGCAACGTCTCCAAAATGACCTTTACAGTGTTGACGGGGACGTCAAACCTCAAATCAAACAAACAAAAAAGCAGCAATACACGGTTTTATATAAAGTTATGTTACTCTAGTCACAAATTTTTTGAAGTTATGGCACTTTGTAAAATTCAAATTTCCAGCATGTTTCTTCATTTGTTTTTTGCCTCAGACTTTCAAAACCGTTATAGATATTTCAATAAAACTTGCTGTACTTGTTGACAGTGATGATAAGAACAGGCGAAACTAGGGGCAACGACTCTAACTTTAATAAATTTTGACTCGTGTCCCTTTATCCATACATCTGTCCATCCACGTGTTTCATGATTTTTCTTAATAACTTACCATAAGGTCGCAACAGCAATACACAGTTTTATATCAAGATGTGTTACTGTAGCCACAAAATTGTTAGAGTGATTGCACTTTGTAAAATTCAAATTTTCAGCATTTTTCATCTTTTTTCCCTCATAATTTCAAAACCGTTATGGATATTTCAATGAAACTTGCTGTACTGACTGGCAGTGACAATAAGCACATGCGAAGCAAGGGGCAACAACTCTAGCTTTAATAAATTTTGACTTATGTCCCTTTAACGACTTAAAAACTTCTACATCAGCTACAGTTCTAAACTGTGACAATGCAAACAATGTTTAAAATAACTACATCTAGCGTACAGACTGAGACTATTGACGGGGCAACCGTATTGTATGTCTAAACTGTTCACTTATTTGTACACTCCGCGCGCGCGCGCGCACGCACGCACGCACACACACATACACACACACACACACATCTTCAACTATGCTATCGCGAGGCCCTGATCACGAATGTGGTGGTTCTTGTTTACATTCATTACGAAAACACTCCTATACAAATACATTGTAAATTTTACCGCCGTAAAAATAAAAAATTTAAGATGAAAAATTGTGATATTTTTCTTATTTCTGCTCACATTATAGATTGTGGGTACTCGTTAGAACCGCCTCATCGAGGCGGTTCTAACGAGTACCCACAATCTATATTTTAGAGCAGAAATAAGAAAAATGATGTATACCCCTGGGAACCCCAGTTTTACTATATAAAATGGGGTTTAAGGGGTAAAATATGTATAGGTGTGTTTTTGTGATGCCGATTCACATGGTCGAGTCTGACTGAACTAGTGTTTAAGGTAACCGGGCGCTATAAGCACTTAGGGGCTACCCCATCATGCACATGGTCGGGAACCGAAGTGTCCATGATTCAACGATGCACAGCCTGTAGAAGCTGGTACATGTACTTTTACCGATTTCGCGTCAGCAGGAGTGGCAGGTGTTGACTTTGATCATAATTGCTGGTATCATATGTCCATATTAGATATATTATGTTTAATTGGACTACAACTAGCCATATTTACATGTTATTATCAAAATGATAGCAAAACATCGGTGTGTGCATCTTTTAATCATGATAGGTCGCTGGAAATAATAAGACTGGTTGTCGTTAATTAACGTTGTGTAAAAGTGCTCTGCCGTTTGCTGCCAGGTTAATTGGGATATCAGTGAAGAAAAAACGGTGGCTAAATTAGTCGGGATTACTTTCATGTTTACCGAAAGACCGCTGCTTGAACTCTAGTAAACGGTGATTTCAGCATCGCATGTTACGCCCCCCCCCCCCCCCCCCCGCCCATCGGGGGATGTAGAAATAGATGGATTGCATGATGCTTCCCCGCAGAGCTGAAACCGACCCGCACACGAGGACTGGTTAACCGCTTAGAGGATATAACCCTGCCCAGGCAAAGCGATGCGAGTCGGACCGTCCATGCTTATAAACCTTATTGGTTTCATTGGGCGGCAGGGCTTGAGATGTCTTTTCATCTCAATGTCGGATAAAAGTCCCACAAAATAATTGGAAGCAACGTCTCCAAAACGACCTTTACAGTGTTGACGGGGACGTTAAACCTCAAATCAAACAAAAAAGCATCGCATGTACCACGAAAGCATTGAGAAACTTTTGATGCGTCAGGCAAATTTTACATCTCATTACGAAACTACGCCTATAAAAATACATTGTAAATTTTACCGCCGAAAAAATGCAAATTTTAAGATGAAAGACTGTGACATTTTTTCTTATTTCTGCTCAAAACATAGATTGTGGGTACACGTTAGAACCGCCTCATTGAGGCGGTTCTAACGAATACCCACAATCTATATTATAGAACAGAAATAAGAAAAAACTAGAGCTGTCAGTGAAACTGACTAGGGCCCCGGCAGCGCTATCAGAAATTTGTGGACGGACAGACAGAGTGATTACTATAGGGCACCCACACTTTCAGTGCGGGGCCCTAATAAGGTTTACCTATATAAACCATAGTTTTACTATATAACAGTGGGGTTAAATGGGGTCCAAATTATATAGCTGTGTTTTCGTGGTGTGCTTGGTAGTCTGAATCAGCTGAAAATATAGCAGTTTTAATATACTGCTAATGGAAGGTTCACTTCATATTATGAGGTCTTATTTGTTTTGTTTGATTTGAGGTTTAACGTCCCCTTCAACACTGTAAAGGTCATTTTGGAGACGTTGCTTCCATTTTTGTGGTACTTTTACCCGACATTGAGATGACATGACATCTCAAGCCCTCTAAGCGGTTTACCAGTACTCGTGTGCGGTTCACTTTATGAGTGGGGTATATGTGGGGGGGGGGGGGCGTCTTCATTCCACGGACTTGTTCACGCTATGACATATAGTAGTTTTAATATACTGGTAATGGAAGTTTCACTTTATATTTTGAGGCCTTATTTTCTGAAGCTAGTTAATCTGGCCCAAACATTTTCTATAACCGACATACTTCATTTCTATTGTGTACTTCTTGTTTGCAAAGTACAGATAGAGGATCTTACACTCGTGGTCATTTCGTATGAAATTTCTGAAACGAGCCTTCGGCGAGTTTCATAAATTTCATATGAAATGATCACGAGTGTAAGATTCTGTTTATCATATGCCCCCTTTTAGTTAGATTTTATCGCCTTTGAATTTAACAGTTTTTCCACAAAACGCATTGTCGACATGGACGTCGTTATGATCTTACTTAATCTCACCAATGTGTTATTACACGTGTGGCCATACGAATTTTATTACACGATGTTATCCACTGCTTATCAACGACGTCATCTGATAATACGTTCTGGAGAAAGGTAATCCTTTGGAGGCGGTTCTAACGAGTACCAACAATATATTATTTTAGGACAGAAATAAGAAAAATAAGGTTTACCCCTGTATACCAGAGTTTTACTATATAAAAGTGGGGTTCAATGGGGTCAGAAAAATATAGGCGTGTTTTCGTGATGTTAAGGGACTGTGGCCAAGTTCTGCAATGGAAGGTCAGGTGGTTTTTCTCCGGGTACTCCGGTTTTCGCCCACCTCTGATTAACGATCGGCTCGATATGAGTGAAATAATCTTGAAAGGGCCGTAAAACCAAAACCAAAAAAAAAAAAAAAAAAAAGTTAAGGGAATGTTTGGTAACCATTTCTTTATTTATTGTTTTTGTTTCTTTTATTACTTTAGATTTAAGAAAATAAACTATTTATAAGTATTATCATTTCCTGCAAGTATTTGAGCTTAAAATATCTCTTAATGATATTTCTATGACATGTCATATGAGTTTTTAGAAATAAACTAATCAGTATTTGTTGCATATACATGTCACAGTAATCAAAGAACTTAAGATCCTCGATATCCAAATTTATGATATATTTGAAATGGACTCCAGCTATATATAATTAGGAAGATTCCATTTGATACAAAATGGGCTAAACTCCTTCTTGCACCCCGCCCATTGTGGCCAGGAGAAATGTGCTTCAAACCGACCGAGTTTGAGTAATGGTTAACCGCTTAGAAGAGGACACCAGACCGAGGAAAAGTGGTGCGAGTCGGGCCGTTCCAGGCAAAGTGGTGTGAGTCAGACCCTTCAATGCATATAAGCCTTTTGGTTTCACTGGGCGGCAGGGCTTGAGATGTTATTTCATCTCAACGTCGGGTAAAAGTCCCACGAAATCAGAAGCAACGTATCCAAACTGACATAAATAGTGTTGACGGGGTCATAAAACCCAAAACACATTCAAGCAAACAATACTCCTCCTTATTAACAATTCCGTATACTGAACACCCATGTAAACCCACTTTATATAGAGATAAGTTGGGTTTACTCTTCCCGTAAGGGGAATATGAACACCTGATAGATTTTTTCCGCCATTTTTCAAAGTGAGATAACTTTCGCTTTTCTATAAGCCCTCTCTCACTGAAAAAGGGGTCTACTCTTAAAGGAAAGAATTTGCTCCTCAGGAGCAAATTCTTTCCTTTAAGAGTTGACCCCTATCGACAAGGGAGACAAAAATAATTTGACAAGGGTTGCCTCCCCTAAAGGCGTTCCCATTTCCCTTTTATTTTTGCTTAAAAACATAGACTGTTTGTTCCTGTTAGATCCAAGCAGGCACATGACGTAATTGTGACGTCGCATCAACGTCGGTGCGACGTCATGACGTTTATGCAACGTCACATCAACGTCGGTACGACTTCGTGACGTGGCACCGACGTTGATTTGACGTTGCCAAAGCGGCGTGTGTCTGCTGGGCTTAACCGCCTCAGGCGGTACGAACAAGCATCCCCAATCTATATTAAGAACATAAAAAAAAATCAAACATTTACATGTGAAAACATCAGTAGACTGATATCAGATGTTTTGTTTTGTTTGATTTGAGGTTTCAAGTCCCCGTCGACGCTGTATAGGTCATTTTGGAGACGCTGCTTCCAATTTTATTGGACTTTTACCGGACATTGTGATGAAATGACATCTCAAGCCCTGTCGCCCAATGAAACCAATAGGGTTTATAAGCATGGGCGGACCGACTCGCACCGCTTTGCCTATAGGCAGGCTTAGATCCTCTAAACTGTTTACCAGTACTCGTGTGCGGTCGGTTTCAGCTCTGCGTGGAAGCATCGTGCAACCCATCTATTTCTTCAAGCCCCGATGGGCGGGGACCACATAAAAATATCAAACATTTTCATGTGAAAACGCTAGTAGTCTGATATCAGTTGTAGATGTTAGATTTCCCCATGACACAGTTGCAAAAACCCATGTCACATTTTATCTAATGCCGCCATGCAATGGCATATTTCATTTTTTGCGTACTCAAACATCTACTAGATGAGATTGCTGAAAAGAACTATCATTACGATACACGTCCGTGTGATATAGTGCATTTTTTTCATATCTCAAAAAGGTAATTTTATGATGAAAATGTGTGATATTTTTCTTTTTTCGCCATAGGTTTTGAGTGCTCGTTAGAACCGCCTCAATGAGGCGGTTCTAACGGGTACTCACAACCTATGTCTTGGAATAGAAATAAGGAAAATGATGTTAACCCCCGTCAACACCAGTTTTCTCTATATAAAGTGGGGTTTTGGGGGCTCTTCACTTCACGGACTTGTTCACGTGGGTACATTTATTATATGTACTACATGATACCACTATTAATAAAAGTTCACATCTCTTCAGACTTTTTAAGTATAGTTCCTGAGATATTTAATGACGGCCCCCGCCCATCGGGGCTGGAAGAACTATATGGGCTGCATAATGCTTCCGCGCAGAGCTGAAACCAACCGAACTTGAGTACTGGTAAACAGCTTAGGTCTAAGCCTGCCCAGGACACGTGATGCGAGTCGAACTGCTCCTTAAACCCTAGCGGTTTCTATGGGCGGTAGGGCTTGAGATGTCATTTCATCTCAGGGTCTGGTAACAGTCCCACAAAATTGGAAACAACGTCTCCAAAATGACCTTTACAGTGTTGATCCCCTAAGTTAATAATGTTGACGGGGACGTAAAACCTCAACAACAACAACAACAAAAAAAAAAAAAAAAAAAAAAACGAAATGCGCCATTTTAGCACACGGGTGTTTTCGATATTGTTTCCTGGAGTTTAGTGTAGGCCTACCACGCCAAGGAAATTTGATCGGCTAAGTAAGTCTCCTAAACATTGAGAAAGCCAAAAAGAAAAGCCAACGCCAAGGTTGATGAAAATCTCGTCGCACCACACGTGACCCGTTTTTGCTCTTCTTCATCCGCTGCTGTATCATACCCATCAAACCTCCAGTTCCCGCATTTTGGGAAATTCTTTGGTGTTCTAGGCATCTGTGTTGAGTTCCCAACTTGAAGGATGAGCCCCATGCCTATGTCCACGTGAAACTCTATGTGGCAGTGGAAGAACCAAAATCCTGCAAGACATTGGTTGTCAGACATGAGATAAGACTGATGAGGAAATCCATGGTTTTAGCCTTGGAAAGAAATTCTGTTCTTACCCTTGTGTTCTTACCCAGGCAAATAACATAAGTATAGTGCGCAAAAAATAAAACTTTAAATAAAGTAAAATGAAAATTTGCGGTGGCGTTTGTGCAAGAAAATGAATATAATGTGTTGTTCTGCTATAGATGGGCGTTTGCAACCCTCGGGATGGCCGTGCTGAGCGGAACCTCAGTGGAGGTCGAGGTTCCGCTCAGCGCGGTCATCCCGAGGTTTGGAAACGCCCATCCTTCAAAAGAACACCACATTCTATTCATTTTCTTGCACAACGCCACCGGTCGAGGTTCCGCTCAGCACGGTCATCCCGAGGGTTGCAAACGCCCATCTATAACAGAAGACCATATTAGATTCATATATTCTTTCATGACAAGTTTCTCCGTAGAAAAGAAGCATCCGTGGTGTAGTGGATATACAACTGGCCTTGTAAACTAGGGATCGCAGGATCCTTCAATACAAACAAACAAAATAGTAATTTCAGATTATAAAACGAAAATGCGAAGGGCTCTGTTCAAATTCACTAAACGCCCAAGACATTGCACATATAGTCTAAACATGGAAAATTACATTTCCATCTATCTGCTATCAAGAGGTCGGCCCCCGCCCATCGGTGCTTGAAGAAATATATGGGCTGCATGATGTTTCCACGCAGAGCTGAATCCGGCCCGCACACGAGTACTGGTACACCGCTTAGAGGATCTAAGCCTGCCCAGGAAAAGCGGTGCGTGTCGGACCGTCCATGCTTATAAACCCTAATGGTTTCATTGGGCGACAGGGCTTGAGATGATATTTCATCTCAATGTCGGGTAAAAGTCCCACAGAATTGGAAGCAACGTCTCCAAAATGACCTTTACAGGTTTAACGGGGACGTTTAACCCCAAATCAAACAAAACAAAACAAGAGGTCGGCCCCCGCCCATCGGGGCTTGAAGACATATATGGGCTGCATGATGCTTCCACGCAGAGCTGAAACCGATCCGCACACGAGTACTGGTAAACCGCTTAGGGGATCTAAGCATGCCCAGGCAAAGCGGTGCGAGTCGGCCCGTTCATGCCTATAAACCCTATCGGTTCATTGGGCTGCAGGGCTTGAGATATCATTTTATCTCAATTTCGGGTAAAAGTCCCACAAAAATGGAAGCAGCGTCTCCAAAATGACCTTTACAGTGTTGACGGGAACGTTAAACTTCAAAGCAAACAAACCAAAGCTATCGAGAGGATGTAAGCATCCGAGAAGTATACAGAGTGGGGAATTCGGCCGAAAGTGTACCTTTGCAATACATAAGTATATAGAAAGTAGATAGGAGCAGCAACAGGGAGGGTCCGAATTGTTAGTATATAAGTAAAGCCCGAAAGTGTACCTCTGCCATTCTCTATCTTCCCCACAGGAATCCAAGGAACTAGTAGTTTATACAATGTAGGTTCTGGGACACCAAGCATACACACAGATAGGGGGGACACCAAGCATGCACACACAGATAGAGAGGGACACCCCTCGTGCACACACAGGTAGGGAGGTACACCCAGCATGCGCAGACAGGTAGGGACACCCCGCATGCACACAGATAGGGAGGGACACCCAAAATACACACAGATAGGGAGGAACACCCAGCACGCACGCACCAGATAGGGACAGGGTAGGGACACCCTACTAGAGAAGTGGGGACGCAAAGCATTGCAATGCCTGGGAAAACACAACTATCCGCGGAAGCCATTCGGCACATCGCTTCGGGCGAGATTGGGATACGGGCAGCGAAGTCGAGATATGGGATAGGCGAACGACGGGTTCTCCGTATTCGGCAAGGCTTGGAGAACGAGGAAACCAAGGACGAGGTAGAGCAAGCGCGAGCCGAAGCCAAGGACGAGGCAGAGCAAGCACGAGCCGAAGCCAACCGAGTGAAACAGACACGAATAGAATTCTAGAGCTAGAAGTCGACTACGACGACCTCGCAGAACTACAGCACACAACAATGTGCAAGCTTGCAAAGTACAAAGCACAGGATGACAAGAACACTTCGACCATTGCACGGCAGGCCCGCGGAGAAAGGGCGGAATTGCGGCGAGAGGAGCTGGAGAAGGAGAACGCCAAGCTGCGCAACATCGCACTGGGGAATATGGGACTGCAGGAAACTTGCAAAGAAAGACAGCGGCGGAGGGAAGCGGAGGCCGAGAAAGCAAAACTGCGAGAAGACCTTGCGGAAGCCCGGAAATAAAGAGGGAGGAGTAGCTGGAGGTCTAGAACGCAAAACTGCGAGAAGACCTTGCGCGCGCGGCCCTCCTGCAGGGAAGGACAAAGCATTGGAAGAAGGGGAAGAAGGCATAGTGCCGGAAAAGTAGCAGCAGACGCACGTCGAGGTCGAAGACACCCTGCTACGAAAGTGTACCTCTGCTCCCTAGAGGCACGGCTTCCAGACACACCAAAGTGTACTTCCAATTAGAGAAATAGAGGTACAGGGCATACACAGAAGCATGCCTAGAGCCCAGCTGTCGCAAGAGGCCTACGCCGAAATTCGATCTCGCAGGCTATCTGTCCGGGAAGCGAATAAAAAATACCACATCTCCCAAGCCAGGTATGCAAGAATTCGGGGCGATACAGAGGAACATACTCCTGAACGAACCCAGGACCAACCAGATAGGGCAACTTGGGAATCTTCCGAAGCGCCGCACCACAATTGTTTCTATCCGTGAAGGACAAAGAAATTTTGGAGCTCTCGGGGCACACGTTCTACGAAAGATACCAAATCCCCCGGCAATTTCTCGAGATATATATTCTCGTTGCCAGGGAGTTTGTAGAAAGTGGTATAGTAGTAGACATCGTCTACATCTACCCCCAAGCCAATTCCGACCTTCTGCAGGAAAATTGCGATTCGTTGTTGCGGAGTCGGAGCCGGCAGAAAGACATACAGGCAAATGTATCGACCTCCTTGCTACTATGTCCGACAGCGGCGTTCCACTACTCCTCTTGGATGGCTCCACTTGCAAATGCGGGGCCATAGACCACTGCGTTGCTAGCGAGGAATGCGTTCTTTGGAAAAACAGGGATCTTCCCACCGGACCCCCACCAATGCTACCATCGCTAGAAATTCCAGAAGAGATCGAACTCGCGGACGTTGTTTGCAACATCGAGAACTTGCACGACGACGACTGTCTAGGTTGGATTCTTCGATATACACGCCTTGTCGGAGCTATGGCGGCAGCCTGCCCATGCAAACGCGATACATGTACGTGGCGGAGGCTTGCGGGAGACGATCTCTGCAAAAAGCTTGGACTAGAGCCTCCGCGGACCCCGCTTGGAAGAACACCCCAAATCCACCACCAAGATTTGCCAAACACAAGCATGCCCAGAGGAAGATTGGAGTTGGACACCACCCCACCCTTCGCCGCGTGGATAAAAGCCGGCGATCTTTCGGAGGGGACCTACCTTTGCAAAAACTTCTCGGTAGGCCGAAACAAAAAGAAGAATAGACTACTTCTTCTCTTGTCGGATCCCAGCGAAGAACAACCCTCCACCACCACTCCAGTGTACGGGTATCGCATCCAAGAAACGACGCGACTCCTGGGTGGAATGGAAAGCCTTCGAATGCTCGACCAACCATTTCTTTGCAAACTAGGCAAAATCTGCGAATCGCCCATTTCGAAGAAAATGGACGATCGCGAAGTGTCCTTTGTGCTCCCAAGCTGGAAAGAGACGTCCGTAGAAGACCTCCTCCGCTACGCCGAAACAACCCCAAAACTAGCAAAAATACGAGACTACTGGCTCCCACCCCACCAGAACCATAGAATACGATATGTAGTCGTGTTTGTGTTCCTTTGGAGCAGTTGCTCGGCGTGGCAGAGGAGAAGACTGCATTTGGCAGCGAATATAGGTACACCAGCAACGCGCAAAGCGAAAAGAATTCCGCAATAGCCTCCCGAGCAGGGCGACTAGTGTGGAACGCTTTTCCGCAGGCCTCTATTCCATATAGAAAGAATCGCTGGCACATCGGGGGAAGCAGTAGGCGTATCGATGGAAACGGTCGAGGTATCGGAGGGGACAGGACGGATGTCGAGGATTGGGGAACATCTCTTCCAGATTGCTGGTAGTGAAGATCCTATCTTCCATGCAGACCAGCAGGATCTTAGCCTCCGAACGGATAGGTGGATCGTGCTGGGGTTTCGGGAGCAGCACCTGGATACACGAAAGCCTAGGGTCGTGCTGTCGAACGATTCCCCCAGCTCCAGGCTTCGAATTGTGGGCACCAGCTCCCGCCAGTTCCAGCTGTTCGAAGGTACTCGAAGATACTTGGTGGGGTCTTCGACTATTCCATGTAGAAGGGATCCCCGACCGGCGGTGGCTTCTGTGCTAGTTTCTCCGGAGGACGGAAACAACGGCCGGCGGGTTGGTGTTCGGCGGCTTCTTCGCGTGTGGCGGAGCCATTGGCGTACAATGGTTCCAGGTCTTTGCGACCACCGCCCAGACGACCGCCGCGGAAATAGAGATGTATACCCATCATCGGGCCGTATCCACCATTTGCTCTATTTTCTCGAGGACCGTCCGGGTATCTTGTCGGGCCTCCTCTGTTTTTTCCTCTGTCTTTTCTAGGAAGGAATCGAGAACTTCGTCTTCTTCTTTGTCTGCGTTTTCGGCCAATTGGGCCAGCACCTCCTCCAGCAGTCTCGTAGATTGCTGTGCTTGGGACGAGAATTTTGCCAAGCAGTTGCTTCCGAAACTGCCTTGTTTTGTTTCCAGAGTGCTTTCTTTTGTTTCCTCGTTTGCCTAGCTGCTTTCTTGTTTTGTTTCCGGACTGCTTGTTCCCTCGTTTGCTATACAAGTACTTGCCAACTACTTGGCAACTGCTTGGCAAAATTCTCGGAATGTTTCCGGTTTGTTCGCGTCCCGATTTGGAAATATATCTATTGCGTTGGATACAAAATGCGAAAATCGAATCTTTCGCTCGACGATATCGAAGATATTCGCAAATCCAAAGGTATACTATCGGGCGCCGAAGTTCGCCGAAAATACAAAATAGGGCAAAATAGACAAGACAAAATATGGGGACAGGGTGCGCACGCTATAGAACGTGTGTCTCGCGACGATCCTGCACTAGATATATCGGAGCCAGCAGAAGGCATCTTGCCCTACAAAGGAGTTGCTTCCGTTGGCTCCGCCAAAGAACAACAGCACACCCCGCGCCCGACTGTCGTAGACTTCTACAAAAGGCTGGAGGGACTCGAGTCCCAAGCACAGCAATCTACGAGATTGCTGGAGGAGGTGCTGGCCCAGTTGGCCGACAACGCAGACAAAGAGGAAGACGAAGTTCTCGATGCCTTCCTAGAAGAGACAAAGGAAAAAAACATAGGCGGACCGACAAGATACCCGGACGGTCCTCGAGAAAACAGAGCAAATGGTGGATACGGCCCGAGGATGGGTATACATCTCCATTACCGCGGCGGACGTCTGGGCGGTGGTCGCAAAGACCTGGAACCATTGTACGCCCATGGACCCGCCACACGCGAAGAAGCCGCCGAACACCAACCCGCCGGCCGTTGTTTCCGTTCCTCCGGAGAAACTAGCACAGAAGCCACCGCCGGTCGGGGATTCCTTCTACATGGAATAGTCGAAGACCCCCTCCCCCCAAGTATCTTCGAGTACCTTCGAACAGCTGGAGCTGGCGGGAGCTGGTGCCCACAAAGTCGAAGCCTCGATCTGGGGGAATCGTTCGACAGCACGACCCTAGGCTTTCGTTTATCCAGTTGCTGCTCCCGACACCCCAGCACGATCCACCTATCCGGTCGGAAGCTAGAGATCCTGCTGGTCTGCATGGAAGATAGGATCTCCACTACCAGCAATCTGGAAGAGATGTTCCCCAATCCTCGACATCCGACCTCTCCCCTCCGATACCTCGACCGTTTCCATCGATACGCCTACTGCTTCCCCTGATATGCCAGCGATTCTTTCTATATGGAATAGAGGCCTGCGGAAAAGAGTTCCACACTAGTCGCCCTGCTCGGGAGGCTATTGCGGAATTCTTTTCGCTCTCCGCGTTGCTGGTGTACCTATATTCGCTGCCAAATGCAGTCTTCTCCTCTGCCACGCAGAGCAACTGTTCCAAAGGAACACAAACACGACTACATATCGTATTCTATGGTTCTGGTGAGGTGGGAGCCAGTAGTCTCGTATTTTTCTAGTTTTGGGGTTGTTTCTGCGTACCGGAGGAGGTCTTCTACGGACATCTCTTTCCAGTTTGGGAGCACAAAGGACACTTCTCGATCGTCCATTTTCTTCGAAATGGGCGATTCGCAGATTTTGCCTAGTTTGCAAAGAAATGGTTGGTCGAGCATTCGAAGTCTTTCCATTCCACCCAGGAGTCGCGTCGTTTCTTGGATGCGATACCCGTACACTGGAGTGGTGGTGGAGGGTTGTTCTCCGTTGGGATCCGACAAGAGACGAAGTAGTCTTTTCTTCTTTTTGTTTCGGCCTACCGAGAAGTTTTTGCAAAGGTAGGTCCCCTCCGAAAGATCGCCGGCTTTTCTACAGGTGGCGAAGGGTGGGGTGGTGTCCAATTCCTATCTTCATTGGGCATGCTTGTCTTTGGCAAATCTTGGTGGTGGATTTGGGGTGTTCTTCCAAGCGGGGTCCGCGGAGGCTCTAGTCCAAGCTCTTTGCATAGATCGTCTCCTGCAAGCCTCCGCCACGTACATGTATCGCGTTTGCATTGGCAGGCCGCCGCCATAGCTCCGACAAGGCGTGTATATCGAAGAATCCAACCTAGACAGTCGTCGTCGTGCAAGTTCTCGATGTTGCAAACAACGTCCGCGAGTTCGATCTCTTCTGGAATTTCTAGCGATGGCAGCATTGGTGGGGGTCCGGTAGGAAGATCCCTGTTTTTCAAAAGAACGCATTCCTCGCTAGCAACGCAGTGGTCTATGGCCCCGCATTTGCAAGTGGAGCCATCCAAGAGGAGAAGTGGTACGCCGCTGTCGGACATAGTAGCAAGGCAGTCGATACATTTGCCTGTATGTCTTTCTGCTGGCTCCGACTCCGCAACAACGAATCGCATTTTTCCTGCAGAAGGTCGGGGTTGCTTTGGGGGGATAGATGTAGACGATGTTTACTACTATACCACTTTCTACAAGCTCCCTGGCAACGAGAATATATATCTCGAGAAATTGCCGGGGGATTTGGTATCTTTCGTAGAACGTGTGCCCCGAGAGCTCCAAAATTTCTTTGTCCTTCTCGGATAGAAACAATCGTGGTGCGGCGCTTCGGAGAGATTCCCAAGTTGCCCTATCTGGTTGGTCCTGGGTTCGTGCAGGAGTATGTTCCTCTGTATAGCCCCGAATTCTTGCATACCTGGCATGGGAGATGTGGTATTTTTTCTTCGCTCCTCGGACAGATAGCCTGCCAGATCGGATTTCGGCGTAGGCCTCTCGCGACAGCTGGGCTCTAGGCATGCTTTTGTGTATGCCCTGTACCTCTATTTCTCTAATTGGAAGTACACTTTGGTGTATCTGGAAGCCAAGCCTCTAGGGGGCAGAGGTACACTTTCTTAGCAGGGTGTCTTCAACCTCGACGTGCGTCTGCTGCGACTTTTCCGGCACTATGCCCTCTGCCCTCTTCCCCTTCTTCCTGTGCTTTGTCCTTTCCCGCAGGAGGGCCGCGCGCGCAAGGTCTTCTCGCAGTTTTGCGTTCTCGACTTCCTGCTGCTCCTCCCTCTTTCTTTCCGGGCTTCCGCAAGGTCTTCTCGCAGTTTTGCTTTCTCGGCCTCCGCTTCCCTCCGCCGCTGTCTTTCTTTGCAAGCTTCCTTTAGTCCCACCACATTAATTCCCCAGTGCGATGTTGCGCAGCTTGGCGTTCTCCTTCTCCAGCTCTTCTCGCCGCCATTCCGCCCCTTCTCCGCGGGCCTGCCGTGCAATGGTCGAGGTGTCCTTGTCCTCCTGTGCTTTGTACTTTGCAAGCTTGCACATTGTTGTGTGCTGTAGTTCTGCGAGGTCGTCGTAGTCGGCTTCTAGCTCTAGAATTCTATTTGTGTCTGTTTCTCTCGGTTGGCTTCGGCTCGTGCTTGATCTGCCTTGTCCTTGGCTTCGGCTCGCGCTTGCTCTGCCTCGTCCTTGGTTTCCTCGTTCTCCAAGCCATGCCGAATACGGAAAACCCGTCGTTCGCCTATCCCATATCTCGACTTCGCTGCCCGTATCCCAATCTCGCCCGAAGCGATGTGCCCAATGGCTTCCGCGGACAGTTGTGTTTTCCCAGGCATTGCAGTGCTTTGCGTCCCCACTTCTCTAGCAGGGTGACCCTCTCTGTCTCTATCTGGTGCGTGCGTGCTGGGTGTCCCTCCCTATCTGTATGTATTTTGGGTGTCCCTCCCTATCTGTGTGCATGCGGGGTGTCCCTACCTGTCTGCGCAAGCTGGGTGTACCTCCCTACCTGTGTGTGCATGTGGGGTGTCCCTCCCTATCTGTGTGTGCATGCTTGGTGTCCACCCTATCTGTGTGTATGCTTGGTGTCCCAGAACCTACATTGTATATACTACTAGTTCCTTGGATTCCTGTGGGGAAGATAGAGAATGGCAGAGGTACACTTTCGGGCTTTACCTATATACTAATAATTCGGTCCCTCACTGCTGCTGCTCCTATCCACTTTCTATATACTTATGTAGAAGCCTCCGTGGTGCAGTGGTTACGCTACTCGCCTTGTAAACCAGGGATCGCAGGATCGATCCCGGGCTTCTCCAGACTTTCGGATGAGTCTTTAAACCGAGGTCCCGTCTCCGTATGACCTTAGCTGTTGGTGGGACGTAAAACTAAAACTCACTCACTCACTATATACTTATGTATTGCAAAGGTACACTTTCGGCCGAAATTCCCCACTCTGTATACTACTATCCGAATGTGTATGGTTTCTACCGTTTCTTTGATGTTATTAAGAAATCAAACTTCCTTCTTTCAGCATTCATACAATTCATTATAAACGGATCGTAACTTTGATTTTATCTTCCGTGTTTAAACATTTGAATTAACACATGCGAAAAGAGTCCTTAGAAATTTTATACCCTTCAACCGCGCATGCGCATCCTAGGCATGACCCTCTCAAGGTCTCTGCTACATGTCTGCGTGCAGAAAATATTCTGGCGAGACTTATATAATAACTAATCTTTTCTCACGAGCTGGCCCCTTGTTGAAGTTTTTTTAATCAATACACCTAGATTTTACAATATTAGAAGTATGTAATTTAAGATGTGTTCTCAAACTAGGTTACAATGTGTGAGTGATAAGATGAAATCTGTGTACAGGTATTTTCATTTGTCGTATGTATTTTTGCGTTTTCTTTTAAGTTTATAAATACTCAAAGTTTAAACTATAACTACTCAAAGATTAAACTTCCAAAAGAAAACACACCTTTTCAAATCTACTACCCATCACAAAATCGTTAGGAACACTCACCCGTTTGGGATAATGTTTTCTTTCATGTCTGTACGTGAACATTGTCATTTTCTGATAAACATATGGGCCCCGTCAAGCGATTTTGGTACTTATCGCCAATGCAAGCAGCGAAGGTTCAGGCGAGCCTGCGCATCCGCGCAGTCTCGCCAGAACCTTCGCTGCTCGCTCATACAAGCAGTGAATCAAGAGGAACCTTTAGACAGAAAGCCATATCCCTGGCCCCTCTGAATGGCTGGCCATGCGCAGTTAAAATTTGTCATGACGGAATGCTCGAAGATACACATTCGCTTGGCGGGGCTCATATGATCTTTTTTTTACGTCTGCCTCAGACATACATTATTGGTGCTCATTAGGACCGTCTCACTGAAGCAGGGGAGGCGGTTCAAGCGAGTACTCACGGTCTATGATTTGGTGCAGAAAGAAAAAATTCATGTACATTTTTAAATCCTTTTTTTTTTTTTTTTTTTTTTTGTTCTATTATATATATGTGGGGTCAACATATACATGTTAATGTGTCGGTAATATCCTTGTTCAAATCAAACCAAATCAAATCGTCTTTATTTTTTCTCAGAATACATACAGTATTAATGAGAATTGTCAAAGTACAAATACAAATACCGCGTGGCGGAGCATGTAAGTAAAGCAAGGATTTATCTTCCAAGAAGACGGTTTATAGTATAATCAATCTGTTTGTACAGACTGAAGTCTTGGTACAGGATAAAGGCTTAGAAGTTGATCCCAAATATTACATATATCAAAGCACTGAGAGCACTTTGGTCAATTGTCTTTGTGTGTAGTCAGACAAAAATGGTCATGAACTTAGATGGTCTTAGACTGGTCTTAGACTGTTTCGGTTGACCCTTAGATTTCTGTACTGGCTTCTGATTTCGGTTTAAACTCATTGCCAATGTCCCGGCATATGCGCCGACTCAGTGTTTTACAATAAGTTTTCTTTTATTTGTACACAGCACCCTGACTTCAAAACGACACATACAGTCGAACTTCAATGGCTCGAACACGTTTGGAACCTCGAAAATCTGTTCGAGACCGGGGTAGTTCGAGCCACTGAGGTTACTGTTAGGAGGCCATTGAACAAGAAACTTTTACACATCTTTTCGGTGTTCTATAATGAATATGTATGCTGTGTGTACTCATTAGAATCGCCTTATCGAGGCGATTCTAATAAGTACACACAGCATACATTTGCAAGATAAAAGACTAAAATCTCCTTTATTATACCCCACTATTTCTTACGTAGAGGATTTCGCTAGGGGCTCAAGAACAGGTTCGACTCATCCATGGTAAACGAGCCATCGGTGTTCTGCTGTATAGCCCCTGTAAATACCGTTACGTGAACATGGATTTCTCAAATCAGTTGTGACTGACAAACAATCGACCTCATACATACTCACGTAATGTTGGAATTTACAAGGTTACATGTATAGAAGGTTGCTTATTTCGTCTCGAATTCAGAATGCCTGCTTATAACAGAGTTGCCAAATCAAGATTTTGATTTCATCTTGTGTAAATAAAAAATATAAAAAAGGGGGGGGGGGTGATTTTTTAGCAAGTACTGTCATCGGGGCTTGAAGAAATAAATGGAGTGCATGATGCGTCCACGCAGAGCTGAAACCGACCCGCACACGAGTACTGGTGAACCGCTTAGAGGATCAAAGCCTGCCCAGGCAAAGTGGTTCGAGTTGGACCGCCCATGCTTGTATAAACCCTATTGGTTTCATTGGGCGAAAGGGCTTGAGATGTCAGTTCATCTCAACGACGGGTAATAGTCCCACAACATTGGAAGCAGCGTCTCCAAAATAACCTTAACAGTGTTGACGAGGACGATAAACCTCGAATCAAACAAACAAACACACAAAGCAAGTACTGTGGATGCTAGCCAAGTCATGAAAATACCTGTTTTATGTCATTTGCGAACTGAAAAAGGTTGGTTGGTTGGTTGATTTGAGGTCCCCGTCAACACTGTAATGGTCATTTTGGAGACGTTGCTTCCAATTTTGTGGGACTTTTACCCGACATTGATATGAAATGACATCTCAAGCCCTGTCGCCCAATAAAACCAATAGGGTTTATTAGCATGGACGGTCCGCCTCGCACCGCGGTTCCTGGACAGGCTTAGATCCTCTAAGCGGATCACCAGTACTAGTGTGCGGGCCGGATTCAGCTCTGCTTGGAAGCATCATGCAGCACATATATTTCTTCAAGCCCCTATGGGCGGGGCCGCATAGTACAACAGTATCTATATCTAGCATTCAAAAACACGCCCGTGAAAAGAACACCCCCGTACACCCCTCTTTATATACAGAAAACTGAGGTTTACAGGGTTATTTTTCTTATTTCTGCTCCCAGCAATAGGCTGTGGGTACTCGTTAGAACCGCCACATTAAGGCGGTTCTAACGAGCACCTACAACCTATGTTATGAGTTAAAATAAGAAAAATATCGCAAATTCTCTTCAGAAAAGTAGCCATTTTGGGGATAAGAAAGAATGCACTATGTCACAAGGGGGTTTCAAATGCTAGTCTGTGTACTATAAATATGTCCAGGCTGGTTTGTGTTTTGCCTGGTTGCATGCAAACCCCCATCACAGATTTTCCTGTGACGAGGTTGCATAACTTTTGATTTAAGAAATAGATCAGCTCCAACTGTGATTTGTTGAGTACTAAATCACAGTTTGGAGGTCAGTTGTAAAGTAGATCAAATCACGAGCGCGTAGCGCGCGTGATTTGTCAACTTACAACTGACCGACAAACTGTGATTTATTACTCCATAAATCACAAACTAGAGCTGATCTATTTCGATTCTAACAGGCTGAAAATCAACAATAATGTTGTTGTTTCCTTCAAATTCCCACAACCTTTCGCCATTGTTGAAAGAAACCCCGCAAAACAATATTGACTGAAACACATGCATTTATATCCTTTTCTAACGTTTTCGATGCGATAAAATGACGTTACACAGTCCAACGTGAAGGAAATCGACTAGTGACGACATAAAATTGCAGTTTTTAATGACATCACTCGTCACGCTCTCCCTTGCCGTGATTTGCCTTGGTAGTGTTATTTTCCATTGCCTATATAGGCGCGCTGTGTTAGAATGTCACACAAAGCAGTTAACATTACCAAAACACGCCTATACAAATACATTGTAAACTCTACCGCCGAAAAAAAACGAAAATATTACGATGAAAAATTGTGATGTTTGTCTTATTCCTGCTCAAAATATAGATTGTGGGTACTCGTTAGAACCGCCTCATTGGGACGGTTCCAACGAGTACCCACAATGAGGCGCTTCTAACGAGTACTAACAATCTATATTTTAGAGCAGAAACAAGAAAAAAGGTTTACCCTTCAAAACCCCCAGTTTTACTATATAAAGGTGGGGTACAAGGAAAAAAAATTATGTAGGCATGTTGTCGTGATAGCCACACAAAGCAGTTAACATACCGAGACAATCTGCAATACCCATGCAATATATTTTTGGCACACGATTAATTACTTATTCTTCTTATTATTAAATATTACATGCATAACAGAGAAATATTATGACATAAACCTTGTATTTAAGAAATATTTCCTCTTAGCCGGGGAAATAAATCTCTTTCGTTGGAATTACTTTTTGTACAAGATACCGCTTGTGCAGTGAAATCGTAATATTCAAAAGTCACTTCGAAATTATTCATGACGTCATCGCAATGGCGTCTGACGTTCAGAATGCGTGGCATTTGAGTCAGATGCAATTTTGAAATAAAGAAAACTTGGACATGACCATTGAGTAGGAAGTACGTTTTGCTTTCTTTAATCTCACATTTTAGTTCGTTTATCACTCAAACACTCTGTTTCTTCTACTTTTATTCAAAACTGTAGACAGCGCTTTCAAAATGGCGCCCATCCAGTTTTTCTTCCAGCCAGCTTCTGTAACACTTCGCTGATTGTTCAAACCGTTAACATGAGCTGTAAACAGTCATCTTTACCGAAATTTTGATCCAATATTGAAGTTACAAACTGTCCTATAAGTCTATGGAAGTGTATGTACATTGCATGCAGATTATTAATTTCTCCTATTTCAAATATTGGATTTATAAACCTCGGGAGGTAAAACAATCCTAGATAAAGAAACGAGTTTTATAAATCAGGGCAATGAATAAACACTATGTACGTTTTTTCCCTGAAATGGGCTCTTATAAATACGCGCATTTTACCTGCAATAAATCACAGAGCGGAATAACGTGACGCGAATAGCCGTCGTGTTATGGCGTCACTTATAGATTCTTTGACGTTTGTGTGTGAAACGTCATTTTCTCGCACCGAAAACGTTACAAAACGACTTAAATTATAGTCAATAATTTTGGCGGGATTTCTATTAACGATGGCAAAATGTTGGGAGAACTTGAAGAAACAACAACATTTCTCAATTCTCAGTGTGGTAGAATCGGTCAGTTCTAAGACAAATCGCTCGCGCTACGAGCTTGTGATTTGATCTGCGTCACAATTGATCTCCAATCTGTGATTTAGTGCTCAATAATTCACTGATTGAGATGATTTACATGTACAGTAGAACTTCGATGGCTCGAACACCGATGGCTCGTTTACCAAGGATGTGTCGAACCCATTCTTGAGCCCCTAGCGAAATCCTCTACATAAGAAATAGTGGGGAATAATTAAGGAGATTTTAGTCTTTTATCTTGCAAATGTATGCTGTGTGTACTCATTAGAATCGCCTCGATGAGGCGATTCTAATGAGTACACACAGCATGCATTTTCATTATAGAACACCGAAAAGATGTCTAAAAATATCTCGTTATGCCCCCTGACAGTAACCTTAGTGGCTCGAACTCCCTCTGTCTCGAACAGATTTTCGAGGTCCCAAAGGTGTTCGAGCCATTGAAGTTCGACTGTATTTCTTAAATTTATACATTTCGACTGTCTCTTACAGTTTCAGTAATGAAAACACTTGATATGGTTTGGGCGGAGTATTTTTCGGAGTGAAAGCTTTGTCATAGTGGGAATATCTTCGGCCTGAGAAATATTTGACAATGCAAGCATTTGTACCTGTTGAACAATTAAGCCAGAGACGAACCGAGCCTCAGCCTAGCACAATGAAGATCACCTATAACAACACGTGCCAAATGTGTTGTTCAGAAACAACGAATCTCAGACAATTGCCTTGCCAACATGCGTTCTGCAAGAAATGTCTTAAAACGTATATTGACACGCACGAAGAGTTTCTGACAACTTTCTATTGCCCAGTATGCCGAAGAAGTGTTAAAATTCCTGAAGGAATACCCAAGGAGAAGCTTATGCAAACGTTTAAAACAGCAAGCAAGAGCGTTTTTTATGACACCGACGGGGATACCATGTTAAGAGCTGTTTCGTTCAATGACGCGCTGTCTATTAAGGACACTAGTGATGTAATAAAAAGAAATACTCGAGGAATCTCGAGGAAGGGTCCAGCTACAAGAAGAACTGCGTTGCGCATAACCGGTAGCCTTCTGGGACAGATACAGGGATTTACGATTAGAGCGCAAGATGATATGTCTGCGTGCATGTGTTGGGGTGTTGACTGTTTTCCAAACGGCGATATAGTGATGGCGGACTGGAACAATAGCTGTGTGAAACTGCATAGCAGGGATGGAATATTTATGAGTAAATTAAAGGTATCGTAAAACTCACACCGACGGTCGCATATACTTAACCCTTATCTTGCTGAATATTCATTTAAGCCACACCCATTTCTGTCTATCATCCAATCAAATTACATGATGTAATTTATTGCTACAAATTCATAAACTGAATGCCAAACAGTGTAGATCCTGATCAGATGGCTTCTTCAGAAGCCATCTGATCTGGATCTACACAGTTTGCAAAGATAGGGGTTGTCGGGAACAGCAAGATAAGGGTTAACAGCCACATCTTTTCGGCACCCATAACCATTCCCCATAAGTATTTCACTGAACACTAATCTCTGCTCGGCAGCCACCTCTTTTCTCCGGCCAGCATTCACTCTGCTTAATTTGATGCCACTCTTTTAACCAGATAGGCCGTTACCAAATAACCGTAAATTTGAAGTAAAGTAGGGGTGATTCTATTATAGGGTGGCTATTATTATTTTTTAACTATATTGTGATATCAGAATTATATAAAATGATATTCACACATTGCTAGGTAAAACTAGAAAAGCCGGCCTCGGTAGCTCAGTCGGATGCTCGTCTGACTGATGATCAGGAGGACGCGGGTTCGATACCTGCCGAGGTCGGCAACATTCTTTCGTGGAGACTGATCATGAAATCTTTCCTACTGTCATTCTTTCCCTTCTGCTGATTCAAAACGGGCAGCTGTCAGTTTCTGGCGAAAGAATGTGCACTGTACTGTTAAACCGCTTACGGAATGACCTAAAATAATGTTGACTGGGCAGTTAAACTCCAAAACAAACAAACAAACAAACGAATTCTGGTCAAAACGTAGATTGTGGGCACCCGTCAGAACCGCCTCACCAAGGCGGTTCTAACGAGTACCCACAATCTCTGTTTTCTGAGCAGAAGAACAAAAACAAATAGATGGAGTGGTGTCTAATACATGTAGAATTTATACAAAAATCCTGTAGATGACATACTTGAATATTTACATTTCCAAAGTAAAACCTACTGTAAACCTGTAGAAATCAATTTAGTTCATACTTCCATGAACGCATCGAGTCACGTAATTTTCATTGGCGTCAAGTGACGTCAGTCTAAACCATGGTTCTCTACGATCTGATTGGGCTTTGGCGACGTCGACGCTGTTCCGCTCTTTGTAGAAAGACAGCGTGTAAATGTTTTTCAGCTTTAAAGGTTTGCCCTATAAACATTTTGTCGCCCAGTGATGAGGAGCAAAGATTGTAAATACATGTTTAAGAAATAAACTTAATTTTTCTGCTGTTCATGAAACTATGAACGACAGCGGGTCGCCAGCAAAGTTTACATTAACCCCTTCGGGGTTCAGTTACTTTGCGGGCGACCCACTGCGATCATACTTTCAAAGGGGATCAGTTACTTTGCATGCGACCCACTGCGTTCATACTTGCATGAACAACAGAAAAATAAAATTAAAAAAAAAAAAATATTGAATACGCTGACTCAGGCGACGTCATATGACCATAAACTGACCTCAAAATATTCCATCGTTCTTTCCAAGGCAGAGCTTGTTTTGCTGTGTGCAATTGCTTTCTTATTTCGATTTTAGAACTAAAACCAGACTTTTTCGTCAAATAATGGAAGGAAAATTAAGTAAATATAAACATTAAAGGTACTTTATTTAATTTAATTGAAGTCTGAACAACATTTTGTCACGAGCTCGTGACCCGATATTATTCGTGCTTCAACAAACGTTAAAAATTGCCTTCATTTCTTTATTCATGATACACCCATGTTCTCTTTGAGCCGGTTCTAAAGGAGTATCCATAACGTGTCTTGGAGCAAACATTTGTATACCCATGCAATCACGAAAACACGCCTTTATAATTTTGACCCCCTTGAACTCCACTCTAAAACTGGGGTTTGCTGGGGTAAACCTTATTTTTCTTATTTCTGCTCCAAATATAGATTGTGGGTACTTGTTAGAACGAGTACCCACAATCTATATTTTAGATCAGAAATAGGAAAAATATCACATTTTTTCATCTTAAAATCTTCGTTTTTCGGCAATTAAGTTTACAACGCATTTCTTTATTCATGGTACGCCCATGTTCTCATGGGGTGTGCAGGGGTAAACCTGATTTTTCTTATTTCTGCTCAAATTATAGATGGTGGGTACTCGTTAGAACGAAAACCCACAATCCATATTTTAGAGCAGAAATAAGAACGATATCACAATTTTTCATCTTAAAATCTTCGTTTTTTCCGCAATAAAGATTACAATGCATTTGTATAGGCATGTTTTCGTAATGCAAACCAACGTTTTTCCAGTACAAATTTGTCTTACATGGGTATTCACTGCTAAGGGGCTTGTTAACATAAAGTACTTTATAAAATCTACACCTGTGGACACAAAACCGTTCACATTTTGATTGGCTTCATTTCATTTTGATTTGCAGCATCATTCAGTATATCCTAACAGCCTGTCAGTCAACAGCTACCCAGGAATAAATTCTAAAAACAAAGTGGTGTACATTTCATTGGAAACTCGCCCCACTGTCCAATCAAAATATATCTCAAGCGTCAATCAGGCCTAAACATGGAAAAAAGTGCTTGCTAAAATGGGATCACTTGATCCAGTTTTAGAATTCTTTAATGAATGACATTTGCTTGTCAAACTGTATTGTTTGTTTGATTTGATGTTTAACGTCCCCGTTAACACTGTACAGTTCATTTTGGAGACGTTGCTTCCAATTTTGTGGGACTTTTACCCGACATTGAGATGAAATGACATCTCAAGCCCTGTCACCCAATGAAACCAATAAGGTTTATTAGCATGGACGATCCGCCTCGCACCGCGGTTCCTGGACAGGCTTAGATCCTCTAAGCGGTTTACCAGTACTAGTGTGCGGGCCGGATTCAGCTCTGCGTGGCAGCATCATGCAGCCCATATATTTTTTCAAGCCCCTATTGGCGGGCGCCTCGCTTGTCAAACTAACTCGATATAAAATGAATCATTGAAAGGCACTTCATAAGAGTGTGAACAGTTTTGTGTCCGCATGTGCATTATATGAAAGTAACCAAAAGAGACGGCCCTGATTTTCGCACATGTCATCTCGGTGCTTAACCCTTATCCTGCTGCATAATTAATTTTGCCACACCCATTTCTGACTATCAACCAATCAACTTACTTGATATATTAAATTCATTTAGATTTACAAACTGAATTTTTTTTTTGGTTTGGTTTTGGTTTAACGGCCCTTTCAAGATTATTTCACTCATATCGAGCCGATCGTTAATCAGAGGTGGGCGAAAACCGGAGTACCCGGAGAAAAACCACCTGACCTTCCGTTGCGGAACTTGGCGTCTCACATGTGACTCGAGCGAGGCTCGAACCACAGCGGCGAGAGACCTAATGCTCAAGAGTCAGCGCTCTTAGCCACTAGGCCACGAAGGCCCGTTTTTGCAAACTGAATGGCAAACAGTGTAAATCCTGACCAGATGGCTTCTGATCAGGATCTACACTGTTTGCAACAGTAGGAGATGTCGTGTACAGCAGAATAAGTGGTTTGTTTGTTTGTTTTGTTTGAATTGATGTTTAACGTCCCCGTCAACACTATTTAGGTAATTTTGGAGATGTTGCTTGCAGTTTTGTGTGACTTTTACTCGATATTGAGGTGAAATGACATCTCAAGCCCTGCCGCCAAAAGAAACCAGAAGGCTTAAATGCATTGGACGATCGGACTTACACCGTTTTGCCTGGGCAGGCTTAGTCCTTCTAAGCGGTTTACCGGTAATCGTGTTTGGTCAGATTCAGCTCTGCGTGGAAGCATCATGCAGCCCAATCTATTTCTCCAAGCCCCGGTGGGCGGGGCGAGCAGAATACGTGGTAACTATGCATTGCGACACAAGTCCTGGGAGTTTTGAGAGTAAGGAAGAAACAGACTGGGAGTTTTCACAGTAAGTTAGAAACAGATTTTTTCGGCAAGTCGAATAAAGTCAAAACAGCTCGTAGTGTGACCATGGCCAGAAAAGTGGACTGCATGTATTTCATGGGGCAGGTGGTCATAAGAGTACAGGAAGTAATGTTATGTGCCAAAATGTCCATCATAGTCTCATGTTTAACAAACCATCGGGATAAACTTGGTCACCTTGGTGCGAACCAAGAAATTCAAGATGGCGTCCAAGATGGTTGCCGTGTATATAATTTGCTTTATTATCTTGCAATATTTATATTCTCAGTGCATTTAGGAAACCCATATATGTAACTAAAAGGGGTTCACTTAAACTTTGATTGTGACATTTCAATGAACGTTAAAATATTTACATTCATTTCTTTTATCATATGACGTCGCGTCTGGGAATGTAATAACGCGATGTAATAAATTCGAAAATCCCCTAGTGAATTAAATATGCAAATTAGTTATATGCGCCCGTAACGTTACATGAACATGTACGACGTTTTTGACGCCGCCGCGTTTACTTATGGCGGAATATTGACATTTTTCTGAAACAATCGTGAATAAAATGCGCTAATTTAAATGTCATATGACAAATAGAATCTTTCATTCGTGCTCATGTAATATTGAATGAATTAAACTTGTTGAGGAAAAGGCATAAAATGCTCGGCAAGCCTCGCAGTTTATCCCTTTTTCTCTACTCGTTTAATAAACAAAATAATACATGAACACTCGTGCAAGATCCTCTCTAAATGACACCTCTCAGCAACCAAATAACCAAAGTCAAGTTTAAAAAAGAAAATACATTTAAACATGCGTTTCAGTAGATGGTTTGTTTGACTTGAAGTTTTACGTCCTCATCAACACTATATATCATTCCGCGGACATCATTTCCATTTTTGAGTGACTTTTACCGGGCATTGAAATGAAATGACTTCTCAAGCCCTGCTGCCTAATGAAACCAAAATGATTTATATGCATGCACGGTTCGACTCGCAACACTTTGCCTGCTGGGCAGGCTAATTCCGTCTAAGCGGTTTACCAGTACACATATGCGATCGGTATCAGCCCATGCAGCCCAGTCTATTTCCCCAAGCCCCGATTGGCGGGGGTGTAATTGTCATTTTCAAGGTCAAGAATGAAAATTAAGTGATCAATCCATATGTATATGCTATTTTCCGGAAGTGAAGCCCCCAATACCTCAACTCTGCCTTGCAGCTTTTTAGCTTGCCTGGACAAAGTTGCATTACCCCCTGCGTCAGCTGGATTCAAGCGTCGGAACCGCCGTTTGCTCATATTTTCTAAACCATACGATGGATTTAGTTCATGTTTGGTATGATGATAGGTACAGGTCCAACGTTTTATCAGCAATACCCCCACCCATCCCATGACCTCATGGTCAAGGCCATGAACTTGCAACTCCTGCAAAAGTATTTTTGTCTCCCATGTCAATAGGGGTCAACTCTTAAAGGAAAGAATTTGCTCCAGAGGAGCAAATTCTTTCCTTTAAGAGTTGACCCCTTTTTCAGTGGAACAGGGCTTATAGAAAAGCGAACAGGAAGTCCCGAAAGTTGTCTCCCTTTGAAAAATGGCGGAAAAATATGCCAGGTGTTCCCATTCCCCTTAAGACCACCTAAACTTAAGACAAATTCTTCTTTGAAAAGCTTATTTTGAAGGGTGCACTTTACATACTTGGTTTTCTTCTCACAGTATCCTCTGGTTAGGGACCACCTTTGGGACGGTTCAAAAGTGGTCTTTAAGACCACTTTTGAACAGTCCCAAAGGTGGTCTTAATATAGGCATTTTACTGTAAGTTCCAAATGAAAACCATTCTGGGCGTAATGATCAAACAACATTACATAATGAAAGATAACATTCTTTGCATGAAAATGTTAGCCCTGTGTTTTTGCAGATTGACCATAAGCCACTTGGAATTTGTGTTCTAGATGACAGTGCCATTCTAGTATCTCTTGGAAGCCGTCAGAAATTGGTATACCTTCTCAAAGTTCGACACGGTGAACTTTATCCTGACAGAATATTCCCACTAAAGGGATACCTATACGACATTACAAAATACAAAGACAGATGTCTTGGCATTTACCAAATAGACGACAATGTTATAGAACTTGCAAGGGTGACTAAAGACGGTAAAACAACCTTAAAGTGCGTAGACAAAGGCAATATGCCAGTTCTGTCACACAGTGGGGTATGTTTTAAAGCCAAACCTACGCCGAGAATTTATTTTACGAGCGGTGATCAGCTTGTGTGTTTAGATACGAGTAAGTAAACAATGTATTATTTGTTATTCATCGTACGATTTAAGGGGCATGCTTTCACTGTTCAAACAGCCAATATACGGCTGAAACACCTTCAGGGGAGGCAACTCCTGCAAAAGTATTTTTGTCTCCCATGTCAATAGGAGTCGACTCTTAAAGGAAAGAATTTGCTCCTGAGGAGCAAATTCTTTCCTTTAAGATTAGACCCCTTTTTCAGTTGGACAGGGCTTATAGAAAAGCGAACAGGAAGTCTCGAAAGTTGTCTCCCTTTGCAAAATGGCGGAAAAATCTGCCAAGAGTTCCCATTCCCCTTAAGTATCAATCCAGCGAAGACTCGCATCACGTTAGCATGTTTGTGTAATGAACAAAACTGTAAACCATACTTTGCGAAGAGAAAATCGGGGTTTAAAAGGGCATATTTTTTTCTTTATTCTTGCGAAAATTTTATAATACTTTTAACTTCGTTTGACTACGTTTTTGCGAGGAATACTCTACGTAACTAGAAATGCCGCGTATTTTTTGAAAATGGGTCACGTGTGTAGATATAGACAGAGAAATTTTATTTTACGTCGAATATTGTCAACAGCACAACATAAGCCCTGTAGGGCTTTTCATTCGACAAAGAGCAAGTTAAAATATATCACAGCATGCATATATATACATATAATTACTTACACATTAAGAGATTGTATCACAGAAATTTAGCATAAGAATATTTGTGAATATTTTAACTTCTAGTGTGTAAGAAGTTGGAGACAATGGTAATAATGAACATAAAACAGTTGTAGATAGTCATACACACTAAAAAAAGTATATCCAGCACTTGAAATTTAAAATTTTGGAAATGAAAAAAAAAAATGCTAAAATCTCATTCTCATTAGTATCATCCGAAGGTGTGAGTCGACAAGCTGTATGATTGCTGGGTACGCCACCTTGGTCGCTGCCAACGCATCACCCTCGAAGGAACTCAAATTACTATATTTTATCATGTTGCCATAAAAAGTGGTGCATAATACGTTTTCACAACGTTAAATTACGTGTATTGCCGTTCAAAAACGAAGTAAATACTGGCCTTCAGCACGTGACAGTGGAACTGTGGCTTAATGACGTTTTCGGACGGGTATTTTCGACCATGTAATTTTCCATCCCGGACACTAAAATGTTCCCAAATGTATATTTTTCAGATGGCAGTAAAATATATGAGAAATCATATACTTTCAAGGAAGGAGATTCTACGAAGAACTATTCGATTGGAGCCCTTTGTTTGGATTCTAGTGACGGTTTATTTATAGCATCTGACTATTGTGTTTTACACGTGGACAAGAACGGTGATCTCATAAACGTTATGCCCACTAAGATTGATCCGTTCGCCATAACGGCGCAGCATGACGGAGTGACGCTCGTTATAGTGGGGAGAAATAAAACAGCAGAGACGTATAGAGTCCAGTATGGAATACAAAATTAATCCATATTATTGAGCCAGCGCATGACAAAATTTAGAAAAAGGATTGAGCGACCATTCGCACAGTCTGATCAGAGTCTTCGCTGATCGCATGTACCTACTATATACTAATATCTATTATGCAAAAAGTTTCTTTTTATTTGAATTGGGATTTAACGTCCCCGGCAACACTATTCGGGTCATTGTGGAGACGTTGCTACCAATTTTGTGGGACTTTTACCCGACATTGAGATGAAATGACATCTCAAACCCTGCCACCCAGTGAAACCAGAAGGTTTATATGCATTGGACGAATCTATGCAAAGAGTCATAAGCAAAAGGTCTTGTCATAGTGGATGGGATGCGCAGGTTGATTTGAGTCTCTGCTGGTCACGTCGGTCTTATTGTAGGTTTTGTCCTGCGCCGGCTCATATGGGAATGGAAACTTTCACTAATAAGCTTCGAGTGGTCCATTTCCAATTATAGGAGTGTCAGGTTTGTTTTGTTTGAGGTTAGTTTTGCAAAAATTATGTATGTACTTTAAACAAACGCAAACACTGTAGACCCAGATCCGACGCCGCGTACTGTGGCGTCTGATCAGTGCATCTACACTGTTTGACAATCTCCCAAAAATGCGAGGCAGTATGAGTTATGCACGTCCATGATATTTTAGGGCAGAACCAGATATAACATAGGGGTTGTCTGGTTTACACATGAGGCACTGTTTTCTTTCATTTTATTATTATTGTTTTCAACAAGAGGCACAGTTTTGTCTAGTTAATTGACTTCAACTGAAAAATACTTAAGTTGAAAGAAAGCTTATCTGAAGATGTGCTTATATTTCGCATACTACCACAACAACCCATGCGGTAAAATGGTGCATTTGGAAAGCTTTTATGCAAGATTCTTCAGATGGAAATTTTTTATTTTTGTCGTTTCTTTTCTTTTTCAAACATGATTGTCTGGCGGATGTGCATTAGTTCACATTTGTGTGAAGCCCTTCACGTGGTGTCTGTATAGCACGACAGGGCCGGGGCGAGGATTGTGGCCACGTGGTGTCGATTTGAGCCACCCCACCCCCAATCCACAACACACACACAACCCTCACCCCCACCTAAGAAAAATTGTTCTTATTGGCGTTCCAATACGTTTCTTCTGTTGTAGATTATTATCCAGGAAATGCATCTACATGTATACATTTATTTAGCATAGACATTTGTCATTTTGTTGGGGGAAAACCGCCCCTTTGGCTTTTTAACCCTTTGCAGACGGGAAACTCCTGAAGGGGTACCTTGGCAAACAGTTCAGTTCCAGATCAGACACCGCAGAAAGCAGCGTTTGGTCACCGAATCTTCCGTCAAAAATAGAATAAAAACTAAAACAAACAGGCCTCAAACCCCTTATATGACAAATGGACGTGTGCAACATATAGCAATGGAAGAGTCCACTGGTATACAATGGGTTAATAATGGTTCCCTTTCCGTTGCTTTACGTTTTGGCCTCTTCCCTGCAGTTGTCCCCAGTCCTGATCATTGCCTTCACTTCTACAGTCAAACTTCACATTACGAAAACACGCCTATTAAATTATTTTGAAAAATTTTACAAGCAAAACAATGCAATATTTTCCGATAAAAATTCCGATGTTTTGAATATTTCTACTCTAAACATAGATTGTCGGTACTCGTTAGAACCGCCTCCCCTCCGCGAGGCAGCTCTAACGAATACCCGCAATCTATGTTTCTGCGCAAAAATTAAAAAAAATGTATACCCCTGCAAACCCAAGTTTTACTATATAAAAGTCGGGTTTAAGAGGGTTAAATGTATATAGGTTTGTTTCGTGATGAATATTTCGAACACCCTTGGGACCATCGAAATTTGTTCGAAACATACTGGGGGTTGCTTTTATGTAAATCCATGAGGCATAATTGGGATCACTTAAGGAAATCTGTCCTATCTTCTGCCGGCCTCGGTAGGTCAGTCTGATGCGTGACTGACTGGTGGTCAGGAGGACTCTGATTCGATACCTGCCGGGGTCGGCAACATTCTTTCGTGGCGACTGTTCGTGAAATCCTTTCTACGGCCATTCTCTCCCTTCCGCTGATTCAAGAAGGGCAGTTGTCCGTTTCTGGCGAAAGAATGTGCACTGTACTGGTTAACAGCTTACGTTTGTTTGATTTGAGGTTTAACGTCACCGTCAACACTGTAAAGGTCATTTTGGAGACGTTGCTTCCAATTCTGTGGGACTTTTACCTGACATTCAGATGAAAAGCCCTGTCGCCCAATGAAACCAATAGGGTTTATTAGCATGGACGGGCCGCCTCGCACCGCGGTTCCTGGACAGGCTTACCAGTTTACCAGTACAAGTGTGCGGGCCGGATTCAGCTCTGCGTGGAAGCATCATGCAGCCCATATATTTCTTCAAGCCCCTATGGGCGGGGGCCAAACGTATAAGCCTGCCCAGGAAAAGAGTTGATAGGTTAACTGACCGGCTCAAAAATGACCTAAATAGTGTTGACTGGGCCGTTAAACTCCAATACAAACAAACAAACTGGCCAATCTTCTATGGAAAGGTATGTTGTGTGTACTCATTAGAATCGCCTCATTGAGGCGATTCTAATGAGTACACACATCATACCTTTTATTGTAAAAAAAATCAGCAAAACCTCGAAAAAAAAATCAAAAATATATGGATATCTGCAGTTAATGGGACTCTAGAACCAGGTTGAATTAGCCATGGTAAACGAGCCATCTGTGTTCGAGATGTCGAAGTTTATAGCGCCACATCTAGTCGGTTCTATCGAATACCCGTTAATCTACTTCTACATGTAGTACACATTTAAGAAAATGTTCACCCTTGTTGACCCATATATTGCTATATCAAGTGGGCTGTACAAGGCGTTTATCACAGTAAAACGGGTTTGCTTACGCTATAGAATGCTGATACGGGCCTCCGTGGCCTAGTGGATAAGAGCGCTGACTCTTAGTCATTAGGTCTCTCACCGCCGTAGGTTCGAGCCTCGCTCGGGTCACGTGTGAGACGCCAAGTTCTGCAACGGAAGGTCAGGTGGTTTTTCTCCGGGTACTCCCGTTTTCGCCCACCTCTGATAAACGATCGGCTCGATATGAGTGAAATAATCTTGAAAGGGCCGTAAAACCCAAACCCCGAAAAAAAAAATAAAAAAAATAAAATGCTGATACATGTAACTATTGAAATTTATTTGACTCACATTGAGCATACATTAAAACATAAAGCTGCAACAGCCGGGTCCATGTTTTCAAACAACCGTGGAGTGGTCAAAATGTTAAATGTTCTACCAAGTACAATACTAAATGTAGTGGTGTGTTTTGCGGGAAAAAAGGGAGACGCATTTTCAGCGAAAAAACAGGTTTTGTTTGTTTGTTTGTTTGGGGTTTCACGTCCCAGTCAACATTTTATAGGTCATGTCAGGCGATTAGTGAATAAGTACTCACATTTTTTAGACTATTAGTGAAAAGGCTATATCTAATGACCATTTATGCGGTTCTAACGAGTAGACATAACCTATGAGCATGAGCTACCCCAATCTCTATTAAACATTACAAAAATACACCTATAAAAATAAGCTGTAAACGTTTCCGCCGGAAAAATGAACATTTAAAGATAAAAATGTGATATTTCTCTTATTTCTGCTCAAAATATGGACTGTGGGTACCCGTTAGGACCGCCTGATCGAGGCGGTTCTAACGTGTACCCGCAATCTATATTTTGGCGGTTCTAACGTGTACCCGCAATCTATATTTTAGATGGATTGTGGATACTCGTTAGAACCGCCTCATCGAGGCGGTTCTAACTAGTACATGTACCCACAATCTATATTTTAGAGCAGTAATAAGAAAAATAAGGTTTACCCCTGTAAACACCAGTTTTACTAGTTAAAGGTTGGGTTCAGGTGGGTCAAAATTATATAGGCGTGTTTTCGGGATGGAGCAAAAATAAGGAAATAATGTATACACTGTAAACCCACTTTTATTTTTTTTTATTTTTTATTACAGGGTCTTTGTTTTACGGGCTTGTTAACGCTATGAAAATGTATCTTTAGATACGGACAGACAGTATCATATACCATAGATATGTAATTTCATCGCTACGGAAACCTTTATCATAGACTCAAGGTTCATCTGTATCAGATAAGTAAAACGATATGCTGTAGATCATCACATTACAGCAGTAACAGCGGGATAAAACGTCCATATGATATATAATGTCATGGAAATAAAATAGAAATTGTCTGATAAAATCTTGTCAAAGCCTACCCCAGACATCAAAGGGAAAGATGGACAGACACATCTGCCAAATTAGCAATTCATCACGAAAACACACCTATATAAGTTTGACCCCCTTAAACCCCACTTTTATATAGTAAAACTGGGGTTTACAGGGGTAAACCTTATTTTTCTTAGTTCTGCTCTAAAATATAGATTGTGGATGCTCATTTTAAAATATAGATTGGGGGTACTCGTTAGAACCGCCTCGATGAGGCGGTTCCAATGAGTATCCACAATCTATATTTTGAGCAGAACTAAGAAAAAATATCCGAACTTTTATATAGTAAAACTTGGGTTAACAGGGGTAAACCTTACTTTTCTTATTTCTGCTCTAAAATATAGATTGTGATAATCGTTCTAAAATATAGATTGTGGGTACCCGTTAGAACCGCCTCGATGATGCGGTAAACCTTACTTTTCTTATTTCTGCTCTCAAATATAGATTGTGGGTAATCGTTCAAAAATACAGATAGTGGGTACTCGTTCTAAAATACAGATTGAGGGTACCCGTTAGAACCACCTCGATGATGCGGTTCTAACGAGTACCTACAATCTATATTTTGAGCAGAAATAAGAAAAATATAACAATTTTTCATCTTAAATTTTTTGTTTTTTTTCGGCGATAAAGTTTACAATGTATTTGTATAGGCTTGTTTACGTAATGTGAATGCAGCTGTGTTATCTTTACTGAATTAAATGATCTGGACAGACAGTAGACATGAAATGAAAACATTTAACAATTGTAAAGCACCGAACATAAAACGAAAGAACCGCAAAGAAAGTACCGCCTTGTTTGCTTGTTTGTATTGAAGTTTAACGGCCCAGTCAACACTATTTTAGGTCATTTTTAGCCGATCAGTTTACCTTTCCACTTTTCCTTTTTACAGGAACATGTTGATAAATAGGTTTTAATAGGTCAGTTTAAATTTCCACTATTCTTTTTTTTTTTTTTTTTTTTTTTTTTTTGTTTCTTATTTCTGCTCAAAAGATGATATCCCTGGGGCGTCAACCACACCACTGAGACCACCAGTTGAACACCGGTATAAAATCAGAAAAAAATTTCCCTCATGCTTCTACGTAAGTGGTTAACCAGTACAGTGCACATTCTTTCGCCAGAAACTGACAACTGCCTTTCTTGAATCAGCGGAAGGGAGATAATGACCGTAGAAAAAAATTCATTACCAATCACCGCGAAAGAATGTTGCCGAGCCCGGCAGGTATCGAACCCGCCTCCTCCTGATGACCAGTCAGACGTGCATCCGACTGAGCTACCGAGGCCGGCAAAAGTATCGTCTTATATGCAAACCAGTTTTACGGGACCGCTACTTTTACCCTCATCTTCCGCCGCGGTTTGCAGAATTAAATTGGCTATTCGGCTTGCATGGAGGTCTCCTAGCTCATCAAGGTGTCACCATGGACAACAATAAAAACAACGAAAAGACAGTGATGAAACAATGATGGGGACTCGACATTTACATCGCGACTCTGGACATAATGATAACTTACCCATGCGACAAAGTGCATTTTCTTATCTTAAAAAATGGCTACTTTTCTTTGAAAGTCCGTGATATTTTTCTTATAAATGCTCAAAACATAGATTATATTCTCATTGAGGCGGTTCTAACGAGTACCCACAACCTATGTCTTGGAGTAGAAATAAAAAAAAATAACGTTTACATTAACCTCCGTAAACCCCAATTTTCTCTATTTAAAGTATGGTTCAGGGGGTCTTCATTTCACAGACTTAACCTGATGATATACCGTCGATGTTATTTAGTGGAAAACTTCATGCCATAAAATAATACGACCACACACACAGGGTTACCGGCGCGTGACGTCAAGACGCCGTCCGTGACAATCCTGTGTGCTCTGCTGAAATTCTCGGCACCCGCCTATTGGGGCTTGAAGAAATACATGTAGATTGGCTGCACGATGCTTCCACGCAGAGCTGAAACCGACCACACACGAGCACTGGTAAACCGCTTAAAGGATCTAAGCATGCCTAGGCTAAACAGTCGGACCATCCATGCTTATAAACCGTGTTAGTTACATTTGGCGGCAGGGTTTGATGCGTTATTTCATCTCAATGTCGGGTAAAGTCCAAGAAAATGACATAGACAGTGTTGACGGGGACGTTAAACCTCAAATCTATCAAAATATCTGCTAAATTTCTTCTTGCAATAAAACCGTATTGAAAACCATTTAAAGATAAAGAAAATGTTACACTCGTTGTCATGCATATGTAATTTGTGAAACTCGCTGGCCCCCGCCCAGATTGGGTTGCATGATGCTTCCACGCAGAGCTGAAACCGATCGCACATGAGTACTGGTAAACCGCTTAGAAGATCTAAAATTGCACAGGCAAAGTGGTACGAGTCGCACCGTCCATGCATATACACCCTATCGGTTTCATTGGTCAGCAGGGATTGAGATGCCATGTAAAATTCCCGGGTAAAAGTCCCGCGAAATTGGAAGCAATGTCTCCAAAACGACCTAAATAATATTAACGGAGACGTTAAACCTCAAATCAAATAAACATGTTATGAAACTCGCCGAAGTCTCGATTTATAAAATTTATATGAAATGACCAGTCGTATAAGATCCCCTGCGTCTCACCTGGATTGGTTGCGTGTATTCTGAGAATACTATATCCACCATCCGGTACAGTCACTGTGTCTTTTATTACTGCATCTGAGAGTTTTCTGTGTAGATGACCCTCTGAATCTAGCCTCATAACTTCTTCAACTGACGTTGATTCATTTAGCTATAAAAATTGAAAACAATTATACAGAATCCGTTTCTCCACGTATTCCAAATTTAGATATTTACACTTTTAGTGCACACATATTATATATAGTTATACAAGCTAAATGTTGAAACAATGGTATTTGTTCAAAAGTGGATGCCATGTGGACATTGGGGTTCATTGTAGAAGCCAGAGATGAAACCATTTCCCCACGTATTCCAAATTTGAGATATTGGCCCTTTTAGCGGAAAAAAATAGATCAATTTTCTAAAATTGGCGAGAACGAACATTAGAATAACTGTCTAAACTTGACGAGAAGGGCCATTGGATCAGTAGTCTAAAACTTTGCGATGTTAAATTAGATTGATTGCCTAAGCTTGCCGAGAAGGAACATTAGATCAATTGTCTCTAACTTGGTGTGAAGGACCGCTAGACCAATTGTCTTAAATTTGGCCAGAGGGGATTTTAGATCAAATTTGACAAGCTACAGATGTTTTGATGCTGATGTCTTTGGACTAGGTCATTGCAACGTTAATTTTCAGTTTACTTCAGTCAAATTTTGTGATTTATAGTTGTGATTTATAATTTGCACAAGAAGACACACATCTATAAATTTGAACGTTCGCTATGCCGCATACATAAGTATGTACCAAACGGTCATTCTATCACAGCGAATCAGCCATATCTTGCTATCGACAGGCAGTTATAAAATATGTTCTTTTCATTCTTCGGCCCTTTTAAAACTAGAACTGTCACTTCTATATCCCCGATTTAGCGCATTTACTGAAACGGAGATGTAGACCTTGATGATACGTACTTCGTCATATAGCTATTACCAAGACAAAATTCTAAAGAAAAACTAGAAACAGTGACTTTGCCCTTGACCTATCCATATCAAATTTATGCCACGCACATATAGACCTCGTTAAGAATGCATATGCAACATGTGAGCTCATTCGATGAAGAAATGAGGGAGTAGTTCGCATATCTCCTCGCATATCAAGATGGTTCTATTTTTAAAAACAACGACTTGACCTTGACCTGACGCGTATAAAAATATGTCATGCACATCTCCATCTCATTATGTTCAAAATTTTAACTCGATCAGTGAAAACAATGTGGAAGTTATTCGCATCACAAGATTATTCCATTTTAGCAACCTTGACCCATATGAAATTTATGTCACGCACATCTACACCTTATTGTTAATGTATATGTAAAATTTGGACTCAACTGATGAAGAAATGTGAAAGTAGTTCGCATCACAAAAGTGTTGTCATGAATTT
Organism: Lucinisca nassula; assembly: GCA_963580285.1. Classification (NCBI taxonomy): domain Eukaryota; kingdom Metazoa; phylum Mollusca; class Bivalvia; order Lucinida; family Lucinidae; genus Lucinisca; species Lucinisca nassula. The sequence goes on along the minus strand of OY757015.1, from coordinate 79,191,070 downwards.
CTATTCTAGTTTTAGCAAGATTGACATTGACTTGATGCATATGAAGTTTATGCCAACAACACCTACACCGCATTGTGAATGCATATGCAAAATTCAAAGTCAATCGGTGAAGAAATGTCCCTCATGGATTTTTTTCTATATTTAACAACAGTGACCTTGACCTTGACACATATGAAATTTATTTCATGCTCAGCTGCACCCCATTGTGAATGCATATGCAAAATTTGAAGTGAATCGGTGGAGAAATGTGGAAGTACATGTGTAGTTCACATCACAAGATTGTCGTCATGAATTTCTATTTTATTTTAGCAACAGTGACCTTGACTTGACACATATGAAATATAGGTCACGCAAACCTACACCATATTCTGAATGCATATGCAAACCTTGGCAGTCAGTCGGTGAAGAAATGGGAAAGTAGTTCGCATAACAAGATCGTTGTTATGAATTTCTAGTCTGTTTTAGCAACAGCGACCTTGATCTTGAATTGACGCATATGAAATTAATGTCACGCACATCTACATTATATTGTAAATGCAAATGCAAAATTTGAAGTCAATCGGTGAAGAAATGTGGAAGAAGTTCGCATTGCAAGAAACAATGGGCCACGGATGGACAGACGGATGGATACACACTGTCAGACGCGTACGGTCTATTCTGTTTTTAGCAACAATGACATTTACCTGACGCATATGAAATTTATGCCACGCACATCTACACCATAATGTAAATGTACGATATGCAAATGAAGTCAATCGTAGAAGAATTGTGGAAGAAGTTCGCTTAACAAAAAAAAGTTGTCACGGACGGATACACAGACCAACCAACCAACCGAACGACCAACTGACCAATCAACCAACCAACCAATCGAACGACCAACCGACCAACAAACCAACCAACCAACCAACCAACCAACAGACTGACTCCTTTCCACCCATTTCAAACTTCGTTTGCGGGGGTATAATTTTCTCACTTATTTCCATTACGAAAACATGCCTATACAAGTACAGTGTAACCTTTATCGCCGAAAAAAAGAGAAAAATTTAAGAGGAAAAAATGTGATATTTTTCTTATTTCTGCTCAAAATATAGATTGTTGGTACTCGTTAGAACCGCCTCCTCGATGCGGTTCTAACGTGAACCCACAATCTATATTTTAGAGCAGAAATAAAAAAATAAGGTTTACGCCTGCAAACCCCAGTTTTGCTATATAAAAGTGGGGTTCAAAGGGGTCAAAATTATATAGGCATGTTTTCGTGATGGAGCTGATCGTTAATCAGAGGTTGTACCCGGTAAAACCACCTGACCTCCAGTTGCAAAACTCGGCACCTCACATGTGACCCGAGTGAGACTCGAACTCACACCGGTGAGAGACCTAATTAATAAAATATGTTCTCACCCGGTCCATTCCTATAACGTGGAAACCGTATCCATGTAGATGAAATGGGTGATTCGCATTAAAAGTTACACCCTCGTCTATAAGGATAAACTCCACCACGTCTCCGAGTTCTACTTGAAGTCGGAAAGTACACTCACAAAACTCTTCACTACAGTTTCTTGAACCGATGGTTAGGTGGTTGCAGAATATCTCCTGAAATTAGAAATGGCAATCATTGAGAAAGCGCGCCTATTCTAATATATTGAAAATTTTACCACCAAAAATGAAAAATTTCAGATATAAATGCTGATATTTTCCATATTTCTGCTCTAAACAAAGATTGTGGGAAGTCATTAGAACCGCCTCGGCGAGGCGGTTCTAACGAATACCTACAATCTATGTGTTGAGCAGAAATAAGAAAAATAATCTATACCGCCGTAAACTCAAGTTTTACTATGAAAGTGGGGTTTAAGATGGTCATACCATTTGCGTGTTTTCGTGATGTTTTATACAGTTATACAGTATACATAGCCTTAAACAGGAATGTAAACAGTCCTATATTAGAAATAAAAGAAAATGAACGCAGAGGGAGAGAGAGAGAGAGAGAGAGAGAGAGAGAGAGAGAGAGAGAGAGACCATTCTTCACTCAAATATATTCCCTATCCACGCCCTAATCATCCCCTTAGACATAAACCACCACAAACCGGCCCCGATAGCTCAGTTGGTAGAGTGTCCGCTCCGGGGAACGGGAGGTCACGGGTTCGATCCCGGGCCGCGACATACCAAAGTCGTTAAAAATGGTACTAGCTGCTCCTCGCTTGGCACTCAGATTTACGGGGTAGAGCTAGGACTGGTCGACCCAGTGTCAGGATAATGTGACTGGGTGTGGTATCATGTAATGTGTCTGGGACATGATACTTTAGTGAGGCAGCACTATAAAAGTGAGCATTGAGCTCCCTGTTGCAACCAGACACCGTCGTGATATGACTGAAAAATTGTTGAAAGAGACGTTAAACCCGAATTCACACACACAAAATAAACCACCACAAAATCAAGAACATTCGCCAGTCCTGCAGTCGCTTCATTCAATGCCCTCAGATCTATAACAAACAAACTTCATAAAAAAAAAATACCTGCAAGTTTGTCACGTTATTAGCTCACCTCATGCTCATGGTGAGCTATTGTGGTCGGACAATGTCCGTCGTGCGTCGTCCGTCGTCAACGATTGCTTTAAAAGACACCCATCCTATACCCTTAGCCAATATCATTCAAACTTCATAGGAATGTTGCGTAGGTGACCCTCTACCAAAATAGCTAAAATCGGTCTGCTCCGATGAACAAAATGGCCACCAGAGCTAAAAATAGAAAAAACCTTTAAACGACTGCATCTCCATAACCCCTACGCCAATTTCATTCAAACTTCACAGAAATGATGCTTAAATGATCCTCTACCGAAATAGCTAAACTCATTCTGTACCGATGAACACGATGGCCGCCAGAGCTAAAAATAGAAAAAAAAATCGTACATTTGCTTCAAATGCGAACTCCTCTTAAACCCTTTGGCCAACTTAATTCTTACTCCACAGGAATGTTGCCTAGGTGAACCTCTACCAAAAAAGCTAAAATCGTTCCGCTCTGACAAACAAGATGGCCGGCAGAGCTAAAAATAGAAAAATCTAAAATCGACAACTCCTCCTGTACCCTTGGGCCAATTTCATTCAAACTTTATAGAAATGTTGCTTAGGTGACCCTCTACAAAAAAAGCTAAAACGGTTCTGCTCTGATGAATAAAATGGCAGCCATAGCTAAAAATAGAAGAAAAAACATCGTAAATTTGCCTCAAACGCGAACTCCTCCTAAACCCTTGGGCCAATTTGATTCACACTTCACTGGACTGTTACATAGGTGACTCCCTACCAAAATAGTTAAAAGCGTTCCGCTCTGACGCACAAGATGGCCGCCAAAGCTATAAATAGCAAAAACACTTCAAACGACAACTGCTTGTGTACCCTTGGGCCAATTTCATTTCAAACTTTATCGGAATTTTGCTTAGATGACTAAAATACTAAAATCGCTAAAACGATCCCCCCCTACGATGAAAAAAATGGCCACCAGAGCTAAAAATAGAAAATCGTTAATTTGCTTACCAAAATAGCTAAAATCATTCCGTTCTGATGAACAATATGGCTGTCAGAGTTAAAAATAGAAAAATATTGTATTTTCTTCAAATGCGAACTCTTCCTAAATCTTTGGGTCAATTTGATTCAAACTTCACAGGAATGTTGCCTATGAGACACCCTACCAAATTAGCTAAGATCGCTCCGCTCTGACGAACAAGATGGCGACCAGAGCTAAAAATAGAATGTACTAGAGACAGTAGCATTCAGTTGAGCGAATCACATACATGTACATATGTACATACGCACGGACACACATTATAATTTGGAAGAAAAATGTAAAATATGTTTTATGAAGCAGTCACAAGACAATTCAAGTCGTCACTCTACTTTAAGGAACAATATGGGGACAGTTCAGTTTTGCAATGCAACTAAAAAACAAACTTTGATGTTCGATGGAAAGGAAAAGAACGACGGCATGCTACGCAGATGATTTGGTTGACCCCAACAGGCTTTTGCCGAAACCGTCCAAAATCCGGATTGCCCTCGTCCCGCACCGTTGCTCGGCTTCTGAAACGTCCAAAAAAAAAAACACGTTCAACTCATATATTTTGGGGGTTAATAGACATATTAAAGCTCCCATTTTAGCTCCCCAGAGCCAAAGGCTCCGAGAGAGTTAATAGGATTGTAGGCCTCCGTCGTCCGTCCGTTCGCCGTTAAATGTCTTATTCTCTGAAACCACTAAGCCAATTTCAATTTAATTCAATATGAAGCCTCCCAACAATGGCAGAAAAAAGTCTGCACGAACGGTCTGTGTCACGTGACCAAGATGGCCACCATGTCCAAACAAAGTAAAAAAAATCTTCTCCAGAACCACTGGGCCGATTTCTTTAAACTTGCTATGTAGCATCTGGCTACTAAGTACTGCCAAGTTTGCAAAAAAAATGATGACCTAGGTTGACCTTACGCCAAGGTCAAATTTGGTTCCGAAGTTAGGCTTTTCAATGGTAAAAGATAAAACAATGTATTTTTCGAAATCTGTCGTGGTGCATGACATGAGAACAGGTTCAAAATGAATGTCAGTGACTGCTTTATGCAAAGTTATTCGGGGACCTTGGCACAAGGTCACTTGGATTGCAGGTCCAGTGACATTTCAAAATAAATTTTCTCTGAATCCACTTGGCCAGTTTCATTTAGAATTTATATGCAACCTCAGGAAAATAAGGGAATCGAAATCTTTTCGAATTGCTCAAGTCATATGATCAAGACCGCCACCATGCAAAACCTTAAAAAAATCTTCTTCTCCAGTACCACTGGGCCGATTTAGCTAATAACGTCATGTCATTAAAATCATATGACAAGAGGTGTAATAAACACATGTTACTTGCGCGTAACGTCATGGCGCAATCCGTGACAACACTACTCATTCTAATGAAATTCTTTTGATCTTCTCTGGCAATAAAATTGTTATTGGTAAACATAATCTTACACGCGTGGTAATTTCATATGAAAGTTATAAAACTCGCCGAAGGTCGTTTCATTAATGTCATACAAAATGACCACTCGTGTAAGATCCCCAATATAATCCACGTCATGGAACACCTGTTTTTGTGAACTGCCAACATCAAAGATACAGGTCAGTCTGCGCATCTGCACAGCCTTGTTTTCGATACTGGGATAGCACAATACTTTTAGTTTCTATATCTGAAAGTTCAAGAATTTATGTAGTCAATTTATCATATGAGCCCCGCCAAGCGAATTTGTGTCTTCGAACATTCCGTCATGACAAATTTTACCTGCGCATGCCCAGCCATTCAGAGGGGCCAGGGATGTGGCTTTTTGTCTGAAGGTTCCTCTTGATTCACCGCTTGTATGAGCGAGCAACGAAGGTTCTGGCGAGACTTCGCTGCTCGCATAGGCGATGAGTACCAAAATCGCTTGACGGGGCCCATATGACGTCGCGTCTGAGAGTGTAATAACGGCATTTATCATATGACGTCGTTGATAAGGAATGGATAAGGTCATGTATTAAAAATCGTATGACCATACGTGTAATAACACTTTGGCGGGGATAAGTAACGTCATGCTGACGTCCATGTCAACCATGCTTTTTAAAGATAAAATTGTCAACTTTAAAGGCGATAAAGTCCAATTTAAAGTGGTCATATGATAAACAGAATCTTACACTCGTAATCATTTCATATAAAATGTATGAAACTCGACTAAGGCTCGTTTCATAAATTTCATATGAATAACCACTCGTGTAAGATCCTCTATGTTATAAATTCCGTAATCCACTAGTGGAGTAAATATGCAAATTAGTCTGTCAAGGGACGTAACCAGTTCCAAGAACGATAAGCGAGGTTAATATTTTATAGCTGCGGCCAAACATTGGAGTTAATTGGTGATTTATGGGGAAATACGACGATTGCAACCAAAAAAAATTACCTGACATTGTTTTATACACATTTAAGTAAACGATGACAGTTTCATATGGCGACTTTCAGATTTCATGATAATTGACCTTTAACGTTACACGTACGACGCCCTTAACGACTCAAAGTCGCTGATAAAAATGCATAAAATGCTCGGCGAAGCCTCGCATTTTGTGCCTTTTCCTCTACTCGTTTAATAAATTATCAATACATGTAAGAACCTCTATGTAGATGATCAGGGCTCCCTGTAGACAGAGTTTCTTGCGGCGTAGCTTATGATGCATAACATTGACGTTGTACCTAATGACCGTAAAATATATTAAGAAGCGATTTCGATGCAACTTTTCTAAAGAAAATGCAAAAAAGGTAGGTATGAAAAACTGACAGCTATATAACAATAGATACAGAGTGGGTTTAACCTGTTATAGCGATATTTACCTCGTCCAAGTCCTCAAGCTGTGATAATGGTGGCGAATGTGGAAATGTATTAGATATATGGTTGATCTGTGGCATGTAGAGGTGGTCCGGTTTCTTTACAGCTGAAATTGGGTAGAAAGACCTGTCGTGAAAGTGAAAATTGTCTATCTTGTTGAAGTCCATGGCCAGGTAGAACTTTTTATCTGGGGTCTCTTGGAGAGCTGGAGAGGTAGTATTTCCTCTAACATTGCTGGCTGTAAGGTCAGATACCGGGAGCAGATCGCTCGTTCCTCTTCTATTCCATGGATTCAATTTCTTCCAAAATAAGAAAAGAAATATTGTAAAACAAGAGGCCCATGCCAGAGCTCGGGGAGCACTGCCCAAGGCAACCATGTATTTTAATTAACCATGGAAGCACTGCGCCCCAAAGACGCCACAAATAAAATTTGAACCCAATCGGCCTGGTTGCTTCAGAGGTATGATGTCTCTTGAATGTGTTGGTGCAAGACAACAAATGACAAATGACAACCATCTGTGGCAACCAATTAGCTTAAAATCATATGGCAGATAGAAAATTGTTTAAGGAACATTTCTATGAATTTTTTTAAAATATCTTGAAAGGTGTAAAAGTCATTTTTCAATTTTGCCCATTATAAGTCTATAGAGTTTTTGGAAATATTCACCATATTTGCCTTTACAGGGTTTGTGTTTTTTGTTATGAAATTCGGCTCATAAGTTTGGTTGCTATGGCAACTTCCATTGACTTTTTCTTTTCATTTTGGTTTCCATGACAACCAATAAAAATGAGCAATAGGCCTAAAATCATATGGCAGATGGAAAGTTGCTTAAGGAACATTTCTATGAAAGTTGTGTCAAAATATCTGCAAAAGTTTGACAGTTAATGCCATTTTTCAATTCTCCCCATAGTAAGTATATGGAAAATCTAGGCTGCCATAGCAACCAAACTAAGGAGCCGAATTTCATTAAAAAAAAAAATCACACACACAACCTGTAAATGCAATTATGGTGAATATTTCCATGAACTCTCAGCCTCGTAGAGCATATGGTTTCTGTTAAGAGTTTCCATTGACTTGTAATGGATAAAATGGAAAAATGGCATTTACTGCCACGCCTTTGCAGATATTTTGACAAAACTTCGATAGAAATGTTCCTTATGTTATCTACTGTCTGCCAAATGAGTTTAGGCCTATTGTTCATTTTTACTGTTTGCCATTGAAGGCGTCGCAGTAAATGCTACCAAACCAATGAGCCGAATTTCATAAAAAAAATACACAAACTTTCGATCCCCCGGCCCAAGAATTTGGGCCCAATTGGCCCAGTGGCTTCAGAGGCGATGCCGTTTGAAAGTGTTGACGCCAAACGACATCAGACGACGTCAAACGACGACGACGACGACGGACAACTGCCTATCCTACAAGCTCCCCCTGAACAGTCGGCTATGTCGAGCTATAAAGGACCGTTAGGCATATATGGGTTAAAGTGATAAGGTAAATTTATATTGGTGTGCGCTAGGCATATATGGATTGAAGTGATAATGTCAATATATATTGAGGTGCGCGTTTCTGTTTGTTTTGGAGGTAAATAACTCGGTCAAAATCGAAGTGAAAGCAATGATTGGGACTCAATAAATATACCTCACAACTCCTATCCATGAGACCACAGGGAAAGAGACACTAAGACCATGATGGAACTGTCACAAACGGATAGCAAAAAAGACAGTTGGTTTCCCATAAAATGGCCAAACGGCTATCCAAAATAAAAAAGATTATAGCAAAATATACATGCAAGGACGAACAATAATAAACCACAACGAAATAACCGCCTTGGAACGGCCAGCAAAAAGTTTACACTGGTGGGTGGGGGTGAGTGTGTGTGTGTGTGTGTGGGGGGGGAGGCTTAAATGATTTTCATAACCACAATCCTCCAATTGGTTTGGTTCTGTGGTGGTTTAGACAAAAAAATTAAACCAGTCCGCATCAAGGATGTCTAATCCATCAGTGCAACATCTCAAATAACATAAAAATCAAACGAATACAGAGATAGTCCGGGATTTGAGACCAGATTTCGAAAGATTTAATGCACCCAAAAGTCTCACGCTTTGTTTGCGCTGTTTAATTGAGATAGAAGCCTAACCTATACGGCATGTGGTTATTTAGCAAATCTGGTGGGGAAAAGGGGTTGTAAATTCTATGAGTTTACACCCACCCCCATGCGAATGGTATAGTTAGAATAAGTTTAGTTATGGGTAGCTTGCGCTTACAACTGAATGTTGATTTATTGCATCAGCCTAAATATTTGCCAATACTCGAAGACACGAAAATTCATGATATGACGTAACTACATCCGGTGTTACACTAAATTTTGACCATTGGAGTTTTATCCCCACAAATTTGGTAAATTTTACACTCTTTTCGCGCTAAATGATTTTTAGTATTTTCTGAAACAATTTCTTTTTCGTCAGTATGCAGGACAGTTATTTTTGCACGTACATGTGAAACTTGATGACTCTGTGTCAATCTGGGCATGAAAAAGAGACTCAGATACCTATGGACCCTTTTGCCGCTTTTTCCTGTTGTGTCACAGATCATGATAAAAATCCATATTAAAACATACATAAAATAAATTATTTTACTGGCTGGTCATAGATATATCATAACAGGGACCAAAAGATATATTTTTGAAAAGTTACTGATGACTATTTCCTTCCGGTTTTTATTTACATCACCAAGCATATTTGTCAGCGGTTGATATATCAATTAAAAATCAAAAATGAGTTGACTTGAATCAATCGACATTTAATGAATACATTATATATTTCAAGATTCATTTTCCAAACTTTCCGGTTTGTGTTGAATGCTCCAAGACTAACATCGACATTATTATATTTTAAACACGTAAATGTTACTGGCCACTACAAGGTCTCTTGAAATCTTACCTTATTTTCTGGTAAGTCGCACGACTAAAAATAAATAGTACCCGAGATTTAATGTAATGTCAAACCACCCCTTAAACAGTCTTCCTTCTTCCCTTTTCCCAGAGTAGTGCTATAACCTGTGAATGTGCATCTTAAGATGTCACCTGCACTTACTTTCTACTTTTTCGTTTGGCAACCTACCTTCGATAACCTTGTCCCTCTATTGACCATTACATGTAGATCTTAATTATTCTGTGTCTCTTGTCACACGCTGATTAATCTGTTCTTCATCTCCTTTTTTACTACTTCCTTTTACTGATTTTTGTCCAATATATTGATTGTTTTGTGTTTAAAGGCACGTCAACCCTTGTTGGTCATTTTGTGTCCTCTCCCAGAGAAAGGGAGAAAGACGATAAAAGAGATGGTAGAGCAGATGAAAATGAGGGACAGAGGAGAAAGAGGAAAATAAATGGAAGTTAAAAAAACAGAAGAAATAACTGTATCCCCCTCTACCTTACGTGCTGCAAGAACAGCAGGCCTTGTCCAGCTGTAAGCCGATATCAGTTGAACTCCCTGTTGACGCAAGGTTCACGTCACCTTTGCATCACCTGATCACCCCAAATGTTCCATACAGTCTTCTATTTCAAGCCATCAGGCGTTATCATGATTTGATAAACAGAGTGGAGGCAATGATCAGGAATCTATACAAAATATCTCGCACATCCCATTTAAAACACCACAATGAAAACGTCACCAATGGAAAGCCAGAAGGAGAGTTATCTCCCAACATGGCCAAACGGCTATCCAAAATAGAAAGGCATTAGCAATACACAAATCTTAAAGACTAACGATACGAAAAAAAAAACACAACAAAAGGACTGCCTTTGAACGGGGCCAGTAAGAATTCTTACGGGGGTTGTGGGGTTGTGTGGACACTGTAATTGACTTAAGGTGGCCATAATCCTCGTCCTTGGCTGCCTTGGTTAAAACCAATAAGTTGTTCAATCTGCATTATGGATTTCTAGCTCATCAGTGCAACATCTCCGAGAACATAAAATCAAACGAATAAGGAGATGAAACAACGATGAGGACTCGACAGCATAGAATAGCTAGAATGCTGCAGCAAAGGAAACCCAACAGTTATGCTCCGGTTAGCCCTACCAGAATCAGAGCATCAGCCACCTACCTTTAGGCTTTCTGGCGGAAATGCGCTCGTATATATGAAAGTAACTAGGCGGCCGGGTTTATTTACTTGAGGTTGAAACGTAATATGTCAGATATTTTGAACAGGGACGATGTTTGACATAATAAATGTTACGATTCCTACGTAAATCAAGCTTCTGCTGTACACCTTTTCCAAGAAGGGTGAGAACATCGGGTTCAACACAGACTCTCGACTGACCTTTTCTGCATCTTCATGTTACTCTGTGACCTCAATTTGCGCAAGTTTGCCAAACGATCGACCTAAACCAATGGCATTCAATCAGCAAATAAGCTGGAGTATATCAAATCTGCAGTTGGAGAATTAGATGTTGATATTTAAAAAATAATGTAGTAAAGTACTGTATCTATGTCTGCAGCAAATAAATGGGGAAAACCAAAACAATAAACCTCTAAAACATTTATAAAGTCGTTCCACCAAATACATGTACTATATAATGTTTCTTTACAGTAAAATTTCGCAGACCTTTAGTCAAAAGGAGGCTGGATTGTTCAGAGGCGTAAACTCATTAAAATACGACATTTCATAATTGAAGGAAAGACGTTACGCCTTTCCTTCAATTATGAAATACTGGACAAAAATCTGCCAACCTTTTGAATAACGGCGCTGTTATCTTCACTGAACATTGTCGTCTTTCAGAGGTACTGCTGTCCAGTGTGCATGGTAACGTCATACCAAACTACCACTGGTCAACAATTAATGGTTTATGAAGGCTGGAAAATGCAGCGAAGCAATAGAAAATAACCAAACAAGCGCAATCAGTAAAGCACAAAACCGTGGCTGCTGTATCATGACAATGCCAATTAAATATGGTTGACGCTTGCCATCAGGCATACGCGACTTTTTATAACTGCCCTGAACACAAAATTATAAACAAGCAACCTTGGCCCCCGCCCGTAGGGGCTTGAAGAAATATATGGGCTGCATGATGCTTCAACGCAGAGCTGAATCCGGCCCGCACACTAGTACTGGTAAACCGCTTACAGGATCTAAGCCTGTCCAGGAACCGCGGTGCGAGGCGGACCGTCCATGCTAATAAACCCTAATGGCTTCATTGGGCGACAGGGCTTGAGCTGTCATTTCATCTCAATGTCGGGTAAAAGTCCCACAAAATTGGAAGCAACGTCTCCAAAATGACCTTTACAGTGTTGACGGGGACGTTAAAGCTCAAATCAACCAACCAACCAACCAAATAAACAAGCAACCTACGGGAAACTACGCTCACCAGAGCTCAAGTGGGCATAAATCGCCCCAACCTTTGGTGGCCATTTATTTTAACAGACCATAATGGTTTAGTAGCGGCCAATCCCAGGACCATTGCTGCCAAATCATTTTTAAAATTAACCATTGTTTTTCTTTTGCTGCCGTCGCATACATTATGGTCAACTTTGAACATTTTAGCAGGGCTAGAGTCCAAAATACTGCATACCAAGGTCTTGTATTTCCTGAGATGCAGAATTCAAAATCCCTTTTGGCCATATATTGGTGTGATAATCACAGAGATCCCTCTAAAAGCTTATATTGCTCTACACTGATGCAGTATATGTTATTTGGTATCAGTTAGCATAGTAGTTTCTGTTTCTGTTTCTGTTTCTGTTGATGAGATTCTGCCTTTATAGGTACACCGTCCTTGATAGACGTAGTACTGAATATCATAAAAGTCTTGTAAAATAGTATAAAAGTTTTGTAAAACGCGTGTTACAAGTTAAAAGCAAGCTACCACCATTGTCAAGTTCATATATAAGATATATATATATATATATATATATATATATATATATATATATATATATATATATATATATATATATATATATATATATATATATACAGTTACTTTACAGCCACAGATAAAAGTGTCTCTGTCTCAGATTAAAAGGTAACTGGTTCTCATGTGTGTCGCTGTGATCTTGTTCTACGTTTTTTTATAGAAAGTTCAAGCTCTTTATATCGTATTGCATGTAGTGTATATAATAGTCGTCTACTATGGTAACTGAGTCTATGAACATGATCTTCAAGAGTGTGATAGTCACTATCTGCACAGTCTGTTAACACTATACTGCCGTCTACAACCAACTGCAGCTTGGTATATCTCGATAAGAATGGATATTCACGATACATCTGGCTTAGTACATCGTTGATGTCTTGTAGTATAGGCTTTCTGTATTTGTCGAGGTATGAACAGTCGAGGAGAAAGTGCTTCATGGTTTCGTCGTCATTACCACATAGTAGACATGTTGGATTAACATTGTTCTGGTTGAATTTGGCTCTATTCGTTTGGAGAATATAGGTTCCAGTTATGACTTTACATTTAATTGGGATTCTATTGATATCTCTGTTGCTATGTTGATATGGGGTAATCGCCGGATGGCACCTTCCTACAGTACAGTAGTTTAGAAAAAATTAGAAATATGTAATCTTATGGCCCCAGGATCATTTAGCTAGTTGCAAATATCAACTCTGATCAACAAAGCTGCAACAGAACCAGAAAATCCTGTCTTTTCTATACAAAATCCTAAGCGACCGAATGTGACCTTGACGTAAGAAAGGTCAAGGTCAACCAAATGTCATCATTTGAACAGATTTGATAGGGCCTGGGTCCCCAATATTGCATACCAAGTTTCAAGGTCATCGGTCTATTGGTTCCTGAGAAGGCGATTTTCAAAGGTTTTTACCATATGGGCATGGTGGAAATTTTGGTCATGTGACCCAGACATTCAGAATATATGTTTGTAATTCCATCCCATGGCAGCTTCATGTATAATTTGGTTCCAATTTGCCTCGTAGTTTCTGAGGAGATGTCGTTTTGAATTGTTTGGATGCTTAAATGAGAAAAGAGCGTAGGAATATTTATCTCCCCTTTTTATGTCTTTTTCCCAACTCTTTTGATTTTCTAACTCCATTTTCAAGATGCTGAGAGACCTCTCAATAAATTAATATGTTGGTTAAGTGTGTGAAAATAAGGTGCATTAAACTCCTTAAATACGGGTGCTACGAATTTCAAATCCCCGACTAAGATAAACGAAAGTCGAAGACTCGACAGCACGAAATACCAAAAATGCTGGCGCAAAAGAAAACCAACATTTGGACTCCAGTGGGCTGCTGATAGTTACCATAACAGGCAAGACGGATTACCAAGCGATTTCACCAGTTATTGAAACAGCGGAAGGGAGAGAATGACAGTAGAATTTACGTTTGTTTGCGTTGAGGTTTTACATCCCCAGTATAATTTCGTTTTGATGATCATTTCTTACGACATGAAAGCCGTAACAAAGGAAAAAAAGCAAAGCATATCCCCGCCTATGGTGGGATCCGAACCCGGGCCGCTCGAGTGAGAGTCCAGTGCTCTAACCGCTGAGCCAAAGAGTCGACTCCTTGACGCTGTAGTCAGGGAGTGGTTATAAACCTACAAGCTATGCATATAATCTACCAAGGGGAGTAATGCTGTTCGTAACACAATCTAAACGGAAATATGTTGCCGGACCCAGCAGGAATCGAACCCTGATTCCATTATCACCAGTAACACGCGCACCAGACTGTGTATGTCAATGGCATTACGAAAACACGCCTATATAATTCTCACCTCCTTGAACCCAAATTGTGTATGGTAAAACTGGGGTTTACAGGGTTAAGCCTTATTTTTTCTTATCTCTGCTAGACCAGAAATAAGAAAAATGTCACAATTTTTCTTCTCAAAAGTTTAATTTTTTTTCGGCAGTGACATTTTCTATGTGTTTGTATAGGCCTGGTTTCGTAATGATCTACCTTTCCTGGTCTGTCAGCATCAATGTAGGTGATATCTCCTGGAGGGTCTTCGTCTGTAGCTCCCACATAGCGAAGGATAGCAACCTGGATGAATATTATAAACATGCGATGACTGTTCATCTAAGAGGCCTAAAATGACTGTTCATCTAAGATGCCTAAAATGACTGTTCATCTCAGTAGCCTAAAATAACTGTTCATCTAAGAGGCCTAAAAATAACTTTTCATCTATGAGGCCTAAAATAACTGTTCATCTAAGAGGCCTAAAAATAACTGTTCATCTAAGAGGCCTAAAAATGACTGTTCATCTAAGAGGCCTAAAAATGATTGTTCATCTTAGAGTCCTAAAAAGAATGGCAATCGAACTCAACTTTTCTTGGCTTAATCGATGACTTGAACACCCGTATAATGTTTTTCGTTACCCCTACTGCATAAAAGAATGATAATAGCATATCATGCGCCGGGCAAACTAAGAACATCTTTTGCAAAAGTAAAGCAGTTTCAAAAGCTACTCGCATTTTCTTCAGCAAACAATGCTAGACTATATGTCATATTTAATGATCAACTTCTTAACGATATGTTGTCTGACGATATCGTTAGTTTCATTACACAAACACGCCTATACAAATACATTGCCACTTTTATCGCCGTAAAATGAAAATTTTATGATGAAAAATTGTGATATTTTTCTTTTTTCTGCTCAAAATATAGATTGTGGGCACTAGTTAGAACCGCCTCATCGAGGCGGTTCTAACGAGTACCCACAATCTATATTTTAGAGCAGAAATAAGAAAAATATGGTATACCCCCGGAAGCCCCAGTTTTACTATATAAAGGTGGGGTTCAAGGGGTCAAAATTATATAGGCGTGTTTTCGTGATGTGAACAATTGACCCCTGTTGTTTTATGTATTGTGTGCATAATCATGTACGTCTTCAGTTTTTTTTTTCATTTCTCATTACGTGAACAAGTTCGTCAAATGAGTACCCCATAAACCCCACTTTATATAAAGAAAATTGACGTTTACGGGAATATTGATTATTTTTCTTATTTCTGCTCATAGACATAGGCTGTTGATAAATTTTAGAAACGCCTCAATGAGGCAGTTCTAATGAGCACCGACAATCTATGTTTGCAGTATAAATAAGAAAAATATCATGGAATTTTATCAGAAATGCAGCCATTTTGGAGATGTGAAAATGCACTATTACGCACGGCTGTTTCGTTTGCTTGAGAAGAATGTGTTTTATGTCCCTTGCGTTTTCTTAGTAACCGTTTCAATGTATATGGCATTTAAGAAATGAATGTTTTTTTAAAACGTTCATTAAAGTATGGATAAATTAAGGTCACGAGCAAGGGGTTCACTTATACTTTGCTCGTGACCCGATGTTATTTAAACTGGGGTTCACTTATACTTAGGTCGTGACCAGATGTTATTTAAACTGGGGTTCACTTATACTTAGCTCTTGACCCGATGTTATTTAAACTGGGGTTCACTTATACTTAGCTCGTGACTCGATGTTATTTATATTGGGGTTCATTATACTTTGCTCGTGACCCGGTGTTATTCAAACTTCAATGAACGTTAAAATACCTTTATTAATAATATTTACATTTTTCCATCCTTTATTTGACTAAAAGTTTTGGTTTGAGGAATAAACATGAAAAAAAAAGAGAAAAAACTGCAGGCAGATTTTGTTTTATTAACAGCGGACGAGCCTATTTGACATCATAACGTCACCATCGTCAAACCATATTGGCGAGAACCATTGTTTATTATTCACGCCACGGAATGATCATGTGACGTCTCGGTTGTCAATGTGTTCACTGAGGTATGAACAACATTGTGTCCCAGTAGTTATTAAAAGGGGTTTTCTGAAATGCACTAAGAGTGTAAATATTGCGAAATGGCACCAACACCATTCAGGTATAACGTGTGTCTTGTGTACCAGCACTATGTTAACAAGTCCTAGTGAGTGAGTTTAGTTTTACGTCCCACCAACAGCTAAGGTCATACGGAGACGGGGCCTCGGTTTTAAAGACTCATCCGAAAGTCTGGAGAAGCCCGGGATCGATCCTGCGATCCCTGGTTTACAAGGCGAGTAGCATAACCACTGCGCCACAGAGGCTTCTATTTAACAAGTCCGAATAATGAAAATCCCTCTAAAACCCACTTTATATAGATAAAACTAGGGTTTACAGGGGTAAACATTATTTTTCTTATTTCTGCTCTAAAACATAGGTCGTGGTAACTCGTCAGAACCGTCTCAATAAGGCATTTCTATCGAGCCCCAACGGCAACCTCAGTATGTTTGGTGCGTAAATAAGAAAAGTTGTACAATTTTTTCATCAGAAAAGTAAAAAATGCGCTCTGTCACACGGGTGTGTTATCGTAATGTGCCGCGTTATCTAAAATACTATATACAGTCGAACGTCAATGGCTCGAACACCTTTAGGACCTCGAAAATCTGTTCGAGATAGGGGTATTTCGAGCCACTGAGGTTACTGTCAGGAGGCATAACGAGATACTTTTAGATATCTTTTCGGTGTTCTATAATGAAAATGTACGCTGTGTGTACTCATTAGAATCGCCTCATCGAGGCGATTCTTATGAGTACACACAGCATACATTTGCAAGATAAAAGACTAAAATCTCCTTAATTATTCCCATTTTTTTTCTTATGTAGAGGATGTCCCTAGGGGCTCAAGAATTGGTTCAACTCAGCAATGGTACACGAGCCATCGAAGTTTGACTGTACCTGTTTCGCTTGTTTAACCCCACAGTCTGCCAGTCCCCGAACCCGGACCCAGTAGTTTCCCACCGGCATAGAAGCATTGAGTACAAAATCATATCTCTCTCCAGCAAATATATTGAAGGATTCCACGTCCACCCTGTCGAAAGGATGTCCATCTGATGCTATCATATACAGTGTATGGTTGTCTATAGACATCTGTAATATTGAAATATTCACATCAAATGTCCAACAAACTGTAGTGATAGAGGATCTTAAATGAGTGTTTGTGTATTATTGAAGTTATTAAACGAGTTGAGGAAAAGGCATAACATGCGAGGTTTTGCCGAGCATTTCATGACATTTCCTCAGCTCGTTTAATAAATTCAATAATACATGAGCAAGAATGCAAGATTCTATTTACCATATAACATTTGAAACGCATTTTATTCACGATTATTTATAAAAAATGTCAATATTCCGGCATTAGTAAACCCGACTTCATTAATGACGTCGTACATGTAACGTTACGGGACGTATCTAACTAATTTGCACATTTAATCGACTTGTGGATTACCGAATTTATTACATGGCGTTATTTCCTTCTCAGACGCGATATCATGTGATCAATATTTTCATCAAATGGCGTCGTTATTATTCAGTTTTCAAACACAGCGCGCCTATATAGGCAATGAAAAATAACTGTTTTATTCTACAACAAATCACGACAAGGAAGAGCATGAAGAATGACGTCATTAGAAACTGCCAATTAATGACATCACTAGTCTATTTCCTTGACGTTAGACGGTGTAACGTCGAATTCTCGCATCAAAAACGTTAGGAAAGGATATAAATGCACGTGTTTCAGTCGATAATTTTAGCGGGATTTCTTCTAACAACGGCGAAAAGTTGTGAGCTTTTGAAGGAAACAACAGCATTATTGCCGATTTTCAGCCTGTTAGAATCGAAAATAGATCAGCTCTAGTTTGTGAGTTGTTGAGTAATAAATCACAGTTTGTCGGTCAGTTTAAGTAGACAAACCTCGCGCGCTACGCGTTCGTGATCTGATCTACTTTACAACTGACCTCCAAACTGTGATTTATTACTCAACAAATCACAGCTAGAGCTGATCTATTTCTTATTTCTAATGCACTTGCGTATGTAACGCGACGTTTGATTGGATAACGTCAAAATTTGCGACCGTATATCCTGCGATATACTGTCGGAAACCCGACGTCATTATGTGACGTTGAATTTCATAGGGTAGTATTTTGTTTTACGCAGCTCGTAGCGCTCGCCACTTTGAGCAAAATAGTACAATTTTTAACAAGACAACTGAATAAGTGCATTCGAATCGGGATAACTGTATTGAAAATTGTCATTTGTGAAGGTAAATCGTCGATTTAAAACGAAATTTCCGACCGTAAAACCGCCGATTTACCTCCCCAAAAGACAATTTAGAATACAGTTATCCCCTTAGTGTTACGTCATTTCATATGTTTCCATATGCAGCATGCAGCACATACCAAAGCCACGAAATGTTACTGAGCCGTTCGTAACAACGTTATGTTCTTTGAATACTAAGCTATTTATCAATTTTCAAAGGAGACTATGCAAGCCAAAAATAATCTCACGTCCGTGGGTAATTTATATGCAAAAAAAATGAATTTCATCACGAAAACATGCCTCTATAAAGTTGACCCCCTTAAAACCCACTTTGTCTTTGATGGGTGGAGTAAGTTATCGATTCCTGATCTTTGTTTTACATCTACTTTGCAGGGTTATACATTATTTTTCTTATTTCTGCTCAAAAACATACATTGTGGGTTTTCGTAATGTAAATCACTACTCCTGTCAAATCCTCAAAACGAGGGGCAAGTCAATAAGTAACCAGCCGCCCGTCTCATTTCCAATTGACAGAGACAACCAGGATTTTCATACCTTGATTCAATACATGTTTAGTTTATACTAATTTATTTTAGTTCGATTGCGATGAACGCTTCAAGCTTAATGATTCTCTCTCGAACACTCATTCCGGATGTTTTCACGTGCGCGCGTGAGAGGCAGTGACTTTTACACCACTGCTACCCATTTACACCTAGGTGGAGTGGGGCAGTGTCATTACGTGTCTTGCCCAAGGACACACCTCGATACCAGTGGCCGGATTCGAACGCACAACCTCTCGATCATAAGTCAAACACGTTAACCACTACGCTATCGAGGCGGACAATACATGTTTGAGGCATGACATGTACTTTGTTACACATTTCTAGCAATGTATGTTTGAGGCATGAGGGTAAAATTGCACCCTTATCGTGTTATTCACGCATAAGATATTGAACGTAAAACATGGCTAGCGATGCAAAAGTTGAGTACCGTGCTGTACTTCGGTACTTGTGTTTGAAAGGGAAAACAGGTCCAGAAAATACATTGCGAATTGACCAATATTTATGGGTCTTCCGCACTATCGTATGCACAAGTTCAATTCTGGGTTGGTGGATTCAAACGCGGTAGAATGTCTTTAGAAGACGAAGCTAGGTCTGGACACCCATCAAATGCCACCGGTGAAGAAATGTGTAACAAAGTACGGGGTCTGGTGTACTCTTACAGGCGCATTAAGGTGGAAGAAATAGCGAATGCATTACACATTTGGCATGGTAGCGTTTCAACTATTTTACATGATCGCTTGGGTATGCGCAAGCTAACAGCCCGTCGGGTCCCAAAATCCCTCAGCGACGAGCAAATGGCAACCAGATCATAAGTATGCAGAGCATTGCTGAAGCAGTTTAGGTCAAAGTCTGGGGACTGTAGACGAGTCCTGGGTCCATAATTATGAGTCAGAGAATAAAACCCAAATTCGCCAGTGGGTAGGGCCGGGGTTCCCGATGCAAAAGAAGTTCAAAACGCAACCCTCTGCTGGCAAGATACTGGCAACTGTATTTTGGGACGCATAGGCCGTTATTATGTTGGACTATCTAGCAAAGAAAAGTACACTAACATGTGCGTATCATGCAAATTCGCTAGACCAATGAGAACTGCGATCCTCGAAAAACGCATAGGTAAACTCTACAAAGGGATTCTGCTCCAACAAGACAATGCAAGAGTCAACACTTGAAAAAAATGCAACGGGTGTGCCACGGCGAATATCGCATCCGGCCTGTTCCCGGACTTAGTGACTACTTCCTATTCCCAAACTTGAAAAAAAGGATTTCCGTGGATGTCATTTCGGGTCCAACGAAGAAGTCGTGGCGACAGTTGAGGAGAGTGTCGTAGCCAAGGACCCTGACTTCAACAGTTCTGGGCTGATGGCACTGGAACAGCGTTGGTCCAAGTATCTCATTCTAGAAGTCATCGATCTCACCCAAAAATAAGTTAGGCTGTTTTTAATGACTCACCCTCGTATTTTGAGAGAATGCACAACCATTTATATGCATGTGAGTTCATCGAAAGCGGCGGCACGAAGATAACAACAACAGCAATGACGATAATTACATCTTAAATAACACGACGAAAGACCATTTCATTAATAACGTACCTGAATGGGACAGTTTAATATACCATTACTGATAGTTCGGAAACGGTACCTCTTCCCTGGCGTCACTGAAAATATTTCTACGGGAGTGTAAGATGTGGTGTTGTCAGTGTTGTCGAAGAAATCCTGTAGAACACCTTTCCCTGCGGATACAACATCCAAACAACTAAAAATCGTTCTATTTAACCCAAATACGACAATGGAATCTCCCATCTTATTAGTTTGAAGTATTCCATTTCTAATTATAGGGGTTCCAGGTTTGTCTTTTTAGTGTAAGTTTTGCAAACATGTATATACTTTCAGCAAACAATGTAGACCCAGGTCAGATGCCGCAGGAAGGACCATATCCCGTGAATATCAAATATCACTTCACCTTCTTGCATCACAAGCTTGGTATAAATTTCTGAAATTCTCAGATTATCGCCTTCAATTAAAATATATTCATTTTCGATTTACCCTACATTGAGATGAAATGACATCTCAGGCCCTGTCGCCCAATGAAATCAAAAGGCTTATATGCGTTGGACGCTCTGACACGGTTTGATGTCACAACTGTCAGTTTTAAAACCTTAACAGATCGCCATTTTGAATATAGAGCATTTAACAGTTCACAGAATGCTTTCAAGATATTTTGAAGAATGGCAGACTGTCTTTGATGGCATGTGTGTCAAAGATGTAGTTTTTCGGCGCGGTGCGGTTTTCAGTGTTTCGTTAGTCACAGCGAACGGCAGCAAGGTTACCAGCTTACCTTAAATGTGTTTGCGAGCGGATACTTGCTGGATTAATTTTTAGTTCATCAAGCACTTGATGGGTAATTTGCTTGTTGGGTATACCCAACAGTAAATCGATCTAAACAAGGTAGGATAGGGTGCCTAGATTTATTTGGTGACTACCCAACAATACCTCTTGTCCATAAAATGTCCAAATATCTATGCTTTATTTCACTACTATTCATTTTGTAACCCAAATGAAGTTCACTTGCACTTTCTTCACAATAACTTGCAAATTCGAACAAACTTGACACAACTATAATTAGTACATTGATATTGTAATCGAGGGATACAGATTTGAATGAGTCATTTGACTTTTTTTCTGAATCCCTTGGTATGATACTTGTATTCTTTGTCAACATTATATGTGTAAAAGATGTATGTATTATACAAAGAAATAAAGTTTAAACCAAAATGTCCAAACTGTCCACGATTTTATTGGGTCTGTCCATATATTTTATTGAGTCTTTCCATATATATTGTTGGGTTGTCCAAACTTTTGTTGGGTTGTCCAAAATAGTTTTGTTGGTTAATTTTTGGTGCAACTATTATTCTTGGACACTTCTGTTTGGTTTCTATTTTGCTGGACATTTCTCCTGCTGGGTTATGTTTGATTGTCTTTACCCAATTAAGTTGGACAATGTACCCAACAAAAGTACCCGATTAAACCATGGACAGTGTACCACATTTGAAGTCAGTTGTGGGTACGAGCGCCCTTGCCTTTCTGCGAAATTTGCACTAAAAATGACTGCACATTTTAAATGGTAAACTACTTATTTTAATGTTTTGAGCGTTGCTTGAGTGAATACTTTTGAATGGTTTGCTAGTTTAATTCTCTAACCCTGTATGTGACCTTTTGCACACTTCGAACCACCAGTTTTATTGCCTGAAATTAGTTGGACAGAAGAAATAGAAGTGAAGGCAGTGATCAGGAATCGATACAATTAATCGACAGCTCCAATCAGAGACACTAAAGGGAAAGAAACACAAACATGAAACAACAAGACCCTAATTGAAAGAGCAATAGCTGAAAGCCAAAAGGACAGTTACTTTCCCACAAACTGGCCAGTTGGCTATCCAAAACAAAATAACATTACGAAAACACGCCTATACAAACACATTATAAACTTTACCGCCGAAAAAAGGAAAATTGTAATCTGAAAAAGTGTGATATTTTTCTTATATCTGCTCAAAGTATATACTGTAGGTAGACGTTAGTAACGCATCATTGAGGCGCTTCTAACGAGTACCAACAATCTAGTATATTTAAGAACAGAAATAAAAAAAGTTTACCCCTGTAAGCCCCAGTTTTACTACATAAACGTTTGGGTTCAAGGGGGTCAGAATTGTATAGGCATGTTTTCGTGATGTATAAGCGACACACACACACTCAAAGACAAGCCATAACAAAGATAAACCGCGACAAGAGACATAGAAAGCCTACGAGCAGGTCAGTTGCTCAACTGGCAGCCTTCACTTCTATTTCTCATATCTATTAGACACTCACTGTCTGTTAATTATTCAACTGAAGATGTCATAGCCATGACACCCTTTATTCATATAAATAATTAACCATTAGAACAACAATTGTTGGGCTTCATTATCATCCTGATGCTAACCCGGCTACACATATTAGAAGTCAATCTTATTTTAGTGGCAGACAGCCAGTCAATCAATAATCGACTCCATGTGAAGCAATCTATTATCTATCTATCTATCTATCTATCTACTGATACTGCGTCGGTCACATTTGACCATTACCGCAGGTGTATATTACATACACTCCAGGTTTTGCAGGATGAAAGCCTACACAGTAATCATGTAATCACGGTAGGGATCTTTAACCTGCACAGGGGATGGTTCTCCCTGCACAGGGGGCCTCCAGTTAACGTCCCGATCCGAAGGACGGTGCACTTTATGACATTCATCCCTGCAAATGATGCCAATGGAGCGTGTTCGGACACCGAAATTTTATCGCCGCTGCCGGGGATCCAACCCGGGACCTCTAGCATCAGAGGCAAGTGCACTAACCACTGAGCTATCACGCTCCACGGACGCGGACGGTTGTTCAAATTGAAAAATCAATCTGATTTGAGCACAGTTTACTCCAAATATGTTCTATAAAGGGTTATCCTTTGGAAGCAAGGCATACACCAAAAAAAAAAATGGAAAATATGGAGTGTACATGTTTTATTGGCCAGACTACCTAGTTTAGGCCAATTAGGTATTATCGGTGACCCTCAAATATTTTCAAAATTCAACAATGGAATCAATGATCCCAAAGGACAAGAAAATATAAACTACACTATGATGTACCTACTTCCTCACGCACACCCCTGATCAGCCATTAAGTGAATGTTATTTCGCCACAAATGTGCCAAAAATAGCTAAATCTGGGAGGGAGCATTTTTGTGTCATTTTATCCTTACATTTGTGTCGCCAAAAGGGAGACATTCAACATTTTTCATTTGATAAAATATAGTCCCAAATGGCTGAGACAGATTGCATACAGAATACTAGCAGTGGTCTTGGATGACGTCCTACTGTCACTACACGCTGTTTCATTGCATGTACACTTCGCAAGGAGATGTTGTGGTATAACCAGAGTTGGGTTGTCATGGGATAATCAGAAAGGGAAATCGTGTCTTAAAAAGTCATGACACTTTGCTAAATGCTTTAGTAGCAAAAGTCACCCTTAAGATAGTCTGTGGACGTAGACAAATATTGTTAACATCAGGCTCCAGCACTTTGGGACAGAGGATTTGACAGAGGATCAAAAACTAGCTGCGCATTCAATTGGTCATGCAGGCTTAATTTATTTCAGTGGAAGAAAAAGGTAGTTATAACAAAACAACAGATGTTCTGCAATTACACCTGCAAGCACCAAAATATGACTGCCAAATTTTTATGGTCACCCACCCAAAGTAATGGCCATGTTGCTTACTGCGGCACCGCATGTTGGCCAGGTATGTTTGTTTGTTTGAATTGGAATTTAACGGCCTAGTCAACACTAATTAGATCATTTTTGAGCCGGTCAGTTTATCTATCCACACTTCTCCTGGGCAGCCTTATACGTAAGCGGTTAACCAGTAAAGTACACATTCTTTCGCAAAAAAAACTGACAACTGCCCTTCTTGAATCAGCGAAAGGGAGAGAATGACCGTAGAAAAGATTTCATGATCAATCGCCACGAAAGAATACTGTCGACCCCGGCAGGAATCGAACCCGCGTCCTCCTGACCACCAGTCAGATGCGCATCCGACTGAGCTATCGAGGTCGGCTTGGTCAGGTATGATAACCCCTGATAAAGATTTCTATTTAAGTCCTCAGTTCAATCCTCTGGAGCGGTATTCATTATGAAAACACGCCTATACAAATACATTGCCACCTTTATCGCCGAAAAAATGAAAAATTTATAATGAAAAACTGTGATATTTTTCTTATTTCTGCTCTAAAATATAGATTGTGGGCACTCGTTAGAACCGCCTCATAGAGGCGGTTCTAACGAGTACCCACAATCTATATTTTAGAGAAGAAATAAGAAAACCGCCTCATAGAGGCGGTTCTAACGAGTACCCACAATCTATATTTTAGAGCAGAAATAAGAAAAATAAGGTATACCCCCAGAAACACAAGTTTTACTATATAAAAGTGGGGTTTAAGGGGTCAAAATTATACAGGCGTGTTTTCGTGATGAAACTTCTTTTGTACTGTAGTGCATAGGCTGGACTATTACGAAATTTATTTGCCCAGTTTTTTTGGTGCGATTTGTGAATTTATCAGCGATTTTTCACTTTTAAGGCGTATGAAACACCCATCCAAGAATATCTCTTTACCGCGACAATATCTTCATTATTACGGAAATTTAATCCGTTGTGGAAGATTGCAGTAGCAATTTTTATTTTTTTGTGACTTTTTATATAATTAGAGAGGAAAAAGAAAAATACAAAATTAGCATTTAAGTTAATAAATGCTTTTGGATATTTTTTCTTTGCTAGCTCCCCGCCCAACAAACGTGTCTGAACAGAATTGATGTCACAGACATTGTCCTCCATCAAATCAGAAATACCTCGGGCACTCAACAGTTTACTTGAAGAAATTCTGCTGAGCTATGAGTCGTTCAATAAGTGCGCGTTGTGCATTTTTTGCGGCTTTAAAGTTATTCTCTGTAATCAGTTTGTGAAAAGTTTGCTTCGGCGAGGTTATTTATCTTGTATTAGTCATTCTTCTTCGTTCCGTCTTGATGATATTCATCTTCATGCGGAATATTATCAAATTTTCCCAGCGGTTTACAAGTAATACCTCCGTAATCTTTTTGTTTTTAATTTTGTCTCGGCGAGGCTATTTACATAGCTATCTGACATTAGAAATCTTATAAGCTAATAAGAAACAAGAACAACATTGAAAACAATTATGGTGACAAAACAGTCTCTTTATATCCGCATGGACCCAATTTATAGGTCCAGTGTATATTGAGTCTGCGATATCAGGTTTAGTCGATGCCTTCTGTAAGGGTTTATTATGCCCTGGAAAAAAAGAAATTCACCAAAGTAATGAAAAACATCGAGTGTACAAATATACTGGTTTCAACATACAGAAGAACTTCGATGGCTCGAACACCGATGGCTCGTTTACCATGGCTGAGTCGAACCCATTCTTAAGCCCCTAGCGAAATCCTCTGCATAAGAAATAGTGGGGATAATTAAGGATATTTTAGTCGTTTATATTGCAAATGTATGATGTGTGTACTCATTAGAATCGCCTCGATGAGGCGATTCTAATGAGTACACACAGCATACATATTCATTATAGAACACCGAAAAGATGTTTAAAAGTATCTCGTGATGTCTCCTGACAGTAACCGTCAGTGGCTCGAACTACCCGGGCCCTGTCTCGAATAGATTTTCGAGGTCTCAAAGGTGTTTGAGCCATTGAAGTTCGACTGTATTAGGCCTCATGGTTGACCTTACAATATATTCGAGCCCTAAGCGATCATCCATGGTTTTTTCATCCGTAACATTTGCAGGATACCAAAGAAGCTATGTGAATATCTTCCGAGGGACCAGAAAAATGTTATTGCAATGACATAACCATGCATGATCGTCATTCTGGCATTTCCTACGATAAATTGGGACGAAAGCGTCCCACATCGCCATATCACCTTTTCAGATGCGACCGTAAAACTAACATCATGGCGGATAGTTCAGAACGTTGTTAACGATAACGTCTGTTCCGCATTGACGTTCTGACATCATCATAAAATGCTACGTACATGGCGACAAGCCGCTCTAACGTAACGTAAACAAAGCAAAGTCATTTTTATTAATATCCAAAGTTCAAAACTCAGCTTCAAAACACCACGTGAATTTCATTATTTCAACATGGACTTGGTGTTTGAACCCTGTTTCTGGCTCAGAATAGCTTCAAACAGCTATGTTCATAGGATTTTATGCAAGCATATATTCTTTATAAGCCTGATTAACACTAAGAACTAATTGCAAAATGTGCCTCAAGCTAGCCAAAGATCACAGACAATCGCCCCATCAGCACTCTCAGTGCTTTGATTTTAGGAGCTGATGCATTTCTTTCTTTTCTTCGGAGAGGCTCGATCACACGAAAACAGGCAGAAATGCAGAAATGGGAAAAGATGTGTTCCTTTGAAAATATTTTGGAAGATTCCAACAGCCACAGGAAACCTAGATCCATAGCCACGTGGCAAACATTCTTATTTTAAAAACAGAAGTTAAGGCAATGACAAGGAATCGTTATAATTAACCAACAGCTCCCACTAGAGACACCAAAGGGAAAGAAACACAAACATGAAACAACCAGACCCTAATGGAAACATCAATAGCGGAAAGTAAAAATGAGAGTTACTTTCCCACAAACTAGCCAATTGGCTATCCAAAGCAAAATAATAAAAGCGATACAAACACTCAAAGACAAACCATAACAAAAATAAACCGCGACAGAAGAACCACATTGGAACGGTCAGTGAAACGAATTTACGTGGACACAATCCTCGCCCTTACTTCCGTCGCGATTTAGACAAATAACTTGTTCAGTCCACGTGCATCAGTGCAACATCTCTGTGAGCACAAAAATCAAACAACCACGGAGATGAAACAAAGGTGAGAACTCGACAGCAAGAAACCACGGAAATGCTGGAGCAAACGAAAACCAAGAGTTAGACTCCTTTGTCTAGTCCCTGAACTTTCCTGTTGATCAAACGCGTGCATAATGATGTCTTTTATATACCATCGCCGATATTCACTTTACAAAAATAATGCAGTAAATCTACAATAAAAATGTAGTTTGGTTCCAAAAAGTATCACTCAAGTGTGATTTGTTAGACATTGTATTATGACAGTTGCAAATCACTTCTTTCTTTCATATAATTATTATTCTTATTTCTACTTCAAGACAGAGGTTGTGTGTTGTTGTTAGAACCGCCTCAAATGGGGGGGGGGGGGTTCTAAGGAGCACCAACAACATGTGTTTGCAATATAAACAATAAATATATCACGGCCTTTCATCAGATGTGTAGCCATTTCGGAGATGTGAAAAAATGTCGAGTGATGCCAAACAGAAAACCTTACCATTTATTAACATAGACCTCGGCTTGTTGTCTCCTCCTGCGTGATGATGGTGAGCAAACCTGTTGATACTCAGTTCCACCAACCAATCATGAACTAACATTGTGTGTTCCGGTAGGTCCTCTTCGTACAGACCGAGATGCGCCTCGTTTTCTGGAGCTTGGCGAACTACTAGCGCACCAAATATACCATCTGACCTCTGTAAGCCTGAATGCGCATGCCAAAAGTGTGTTCCTCCATTATTAGCTCGGAACCTGTGATATTTTAAAATGCAGTTAAGTAAGTCGCATTGTGAGATTATCCAAACGAATTATTGAGCCCGCGCATGAATAAAGTAGGGATAGTTAAATATTATTTGTTTATATCTGCTTAGAAACATTGATTGTTGGTACTAGGTGGAACCGCCTTACTAAGGCAGTTATAACAAGCACCAACAATCTATATTTGAAGCAGAAGGAAAATAAAATGCACAGTTTTTCATAAGAAAAATGGAGCATTTGTTACTTGTGAAATACTAGACGTGTTTCCTATGTTTGTTCCAGCACAAAGATCAAGTTTTAAATACTCTTATTAGAACCTTAACGCAGTTATAACGAACATGCAAAATCTATACTTGAAGTTAAGGAGGGTGGGGAGTAATTCTTTTCTCTTTAGATTTTTTTTATTTGCTTATATTTTGTAGCTTGAAATCTCTGCACTCGTTTGCCGGTATTAAAATATAGGCACACCAGGGTTTTTTTCGAGCTTTTTAGCCTTAAAGATGGGTACTGTTTTCGAATTTATCGAATGTTTCATTAATTACCCCAGGCATTGACAAATTGTCGATAACAATTGTTTAAAACAATATTTCCAAGTTTGGTTAAAAAAAAACACAATGCAGGATAATGTCATGTTTGCGTGCATATGTGTGAAAGACAAACTCTTTCACAGATTTTTGTCGAAACACCTATTTACAAATGTCCTTTTCTGCATGTTTTGCTGTTTTGAGATGCAATTTTCGCTATATTTGAAAAAAGAATGCATTTTTCGTCTTTAGATTTTTCTTATTTTCACATATATTGTGTAATAATATAAGATACACGAAATAGGCGTGAAATTTGACCATGTCACCAGGCATCTGAGAGAAATATTGCAGAAAAAATTACCCCCCCCCCCCCAATAAAAATGGCTAAAAAAACATTAAGATATTGTTTAAATGACAAGAACAAGGATTATACCTTTATTATTGCACATACTTTTGCTTCCTTAATGTGATATGAATCAAAGTATTTCATTAGAACTGAAACACAATTTCAAAGTTTTATGGTGTGAAATTTGACCATGTCACCAGGCATCTGAGAGAAATATTGCAGAAAAAATTACCCCACCCCCCAATAAAAATGGCTAAAAAAGCATTAAGATATTGTTTAAATGACAAGAACAAGGATTATACCTTTATTATTGCACATACTTTTGCTTCCTTAATGTGATATGAATCAAAGTATTTCATTAGAATTGAAACACAATTTCATTTATAAGTTTTATGGTGTGAAAAATGGATTTTTCTGGCCAAAAAATGCATGTTCTGATATAGCCGTATTGTCGTTTTGTTCATGTTTAAAAGATATGAAGTCATTAACATTGTCGCAGACGTTCAAACAATGTCAGATCTATGTTATTAATATACCTGGGAAACATTATTATACATTTTAGCTTTCTTTTTTTGACAATTTATTACCCCACCCCCTAATTAAATGGGTTGAAATTGATAAAAAAAAATACAATAAGCTGATGCAAAAGAATATAAAAATTTCCTTTTTCCCATTTAAGTTCCTGCCAACGTTATAGGGAAAGTAGAAACACTTCTAATTATTTTTTTTCTATAAGTTTGAAAAGTTTTTTTTTTTTTTTTTCATGCCATATTGACCGGAAACGCTATTTAATTATCTATTGCCTGTTTATGCAAACTGTGAAAGGGAGGTGAGATAAGTTATCCTTTTACTTTCCGAAACTGGATAGAAGTGATGGCAATGACCTGGAATCGATCCAACTACCCAACACCTCCGATCAGACACACCAAAGGGAAAGAACCACGAACATGAATAACTAGACCGTAAGGGAAACATCACTAGCGGAAAGCCAAAATGGCAGTTGCATTCCCACATAGTTGCTTTCGTGGACCTTGAGAAGGCATTTGGTTGAGTGTCTCGGAAAGTCATCTGGGAGGCACAGAGAAAATTTGAAGTGGAGGAGTGGAATGTTCGAATGGTCCAGTGGGTGTATGCTAATTCGCGGAGCCGTATGCGTTTTTGTGTTGGTTCCATTGAAGAATTCGAATTGAAGGTCGGTGTTCCTCAAGGCTCTTTTCTTAGCCTAATGCATTTCATCATTGTGCTTTATGTCTTGTCATGCGAGTTCTGTTCGGGGGGGGGGGGGGGGGGCTTTGTAATCATAGCTGAATCACTTCAGTGTGCTACACCACTTCAAAGGCGTCGCCCAAAAACTTCTCATATATATAGTCTATACAATGCGTGATAGCCCCGAACTGGCCTTGAAGAAAACGATTGTGCTGCATGATACTAACCCAATCACTCATGAGTACGAGTAGACCGCCCTGCCTAGGTAAAGTGTTGCAAGACGGACGGTCTTTATAAACATATAGATTGGTTTCACTGGCTGTCAGGTTTCATCTCAATGTCGGGTAAAAAGACCCACAAATTGGGAAGTAACCTCTCTAAAATGACCAATATTATGTTGACGTTAAAATGACATCTCAAGCCCTGCCGCTCAACGAAACCAATAGGGTTTATATGCATGGACGGTCCGACTCGGACCCATTTTCCTGGGCAGGTTTAGACCCTATAAGCGGTTTACTAGTTCTCACGTGCGGTCGGTTTCAGCTCTGCGCGAAAGCATAATGCAGCCCGATTGGCTGGAGCCGGTACATTGACAAAATTCTGTTATGATGGTGGATATGTGGGCATACACACAACCTAAACCATCATCTTTATATTCAAAATGATCAAAGGGATTTTTTCTTGTACACCCTTTTGCTTATGCGTGATTATTGTTTGTTTGATTTAAGGTTTAACGTCCCCCTCAACACTGTAAAGGTCATTTTGGAGACCTCGCTTCCAATTTTGTGGGACATTTACCCGACCTTAAGATGAAATGTCAACTAAAACCCCGCCGCCAATTGAACCAATAGAGTTTATTAACATGGACAGGCCGACTCGCACCGCTTTGCCTGGGCAGGCTTAGATCAGTTTCAGTTTACCAGTAGGCCTACACCTGTTGAGTGCAAGATCCTAATTATGGGTGCTGGCACAGGCTATTTGTTCACTGAGATGGCTTAACAGTAATTGAACCTGAGACTGCGACTGACAGTGAAAAGAATATTGTACGCTGCCAGGCATTACAGTCTGCACTTTTAGTTACCAAATATGGCAGTGTTTTCTTTCCATATATATGACGTCACGCAAATTGAAGTTAACGTCACTATTGATTCATTGTTTTGTTTGTGTTGACAAAGTATGGCCGTGGAATATGTGAACTGATAGACTCCTCGAGGCTTTATTTTTGACACCAATGGAAAAATTAAGTAAACATCGTGCGTTAAAGAGAGTTCAGATTTGCCATGGACAGCTGATGGGCTGCAATCGGAGGAAACAAACCAGTAGCTAGAAAAATACAGGGTTAGTCTGTTTATCCCTCTATTTTCCTGTGCTTCCAGCCATGCGGACTAGACCGGAAAGTAGTCTATGAAGTCGCAAAATAATTTATAACAAAATGCACATTGCAATGGTTATTAAATGTTACAAAAACCTCAGAAAACACTTTCAAAACTAAATAGAAACAAAAACCATTTTGAGGTAAAAATTCGAACCTGATTACGGCAGAGTCAATTATGCGCGACCCTCCTTAAAATAAAGCACAATGATTTTACGTGAAATGTCATGACAGCATTTTCTTGCACAGCAGATACGAATACCCTGCACGTACGCAGGTATAGAAATTCTTTTCTTGCACACCAGACAAGGAAATCCGTGATTTTACCCTGGGATAGAAATTTATGTTCTGACCCTGGTGTTCCGACCCAAAATCGAATATAATCGCGTGTTTGATAAATGCACTGGTAGAATACGACCTCGTATGTGCCGTCGATAAGGTTCACGTCACAACACGTTACGTGACGTCACTAAACATTCCTGTAGTGTCATCACAATATGGCGGAAATTGGTAACCGAAGTGACTGCTTGCGAAGAAATGGAAATTATGCAAGAAAAAGAATCCAATATGGGTGTGAGGGGTGGATGGAAAAATCCGTCCCTCGGGATCACTGTCCGGCATAACTTGGCAAGCCTCGTAATGCCGCACAGTGTCCGTCGGGACGGATTTTTCCATCCACCCCTCACACCCATATAAGATTCTTATATTCTTGCACAGCAGATACGAATACCCTGCACGTCACAGGTATAGAAATTCTTATCTCATCATGTTCATCGTACCCTTCTTATCCCACCCTGTTGTGCATTATTTCCAAGGTGTACTGATATAGAGGATCTTACATGACTGCTCATGTATTATTGAATCTATTAAATGAGTTGAGGAAAAGGGATAAAATGCGAGGTTTTGCCGAGCAGTTTATCCCTTTTCCTCAACGAGTTTAATAAATTTAATAACACATGGGCACGAATGTTAGATTATATTTATCATATGACATTTAAAACACATTTTAGTCACGATTCTTTACAAAAAATGTTAATTTTCCGCAATTAATAAACGCGACGTCGTTAATGACACCGTATATGTAACGTTACGGGACGTATCTTGCTAATTTGAATATTTAATCCACTAGTGGATTATCGAAAATATTACATGGCGTTATTCCACTCTCAAACGCGACGTCATGTGATAAAGACAAATATGCAACTGAATCATTTTAATCACTTAAAATACATGTACACTACTGTTTGCAATGCTGATCCTTTTACTTTATATTCATTATGCACCATTTACATAACGCTACACTAAACTTGCCCGGGTGTGGGGTTCCTATTCAAGAAAAAAAATCCTTTATTTGTATGGATTCGATATAGTCGTTTCCGACCCTCGGGATGCCCGGACGGATTAGAACCTCGGTTAAGATTCGGTCAGATCGGGCATCCCTCGGTTGGAAACCAAAGTCATGACAGGTCGTGACAACTATTACTTGTATTGAAACGACGAATATGCTGGTATGGGACACTGTGTTATCATCGCCACGCCATCCATGTGCTGGTAACCGTTCTGATAGATTCCATGCCAGTGTATGCTGGTTCCCTCGGCACCAGTGAGGTAATTGTGGACATTGACTATGATTGTGTCGCCCTCGCATACCTACAAATGAAAAGACAATACCGTTCAACAATATACAGTGGTGTTTGATACCAGGACACTGTTGTTTGAAGCCTTGCTCGCTTACCAAGCTCGTTAATGGTCAGAGAACGTTTATTGTTCTAGCAAGTACATGTCGTGACTGTTAACGTTACTGGGCCCCCGCCCATAGGGGGTTGGAGAAATAGATTGGGCTGCATGGTACTTCCACGTAGAGCTAAAACCGTCCGCACACGAGTACTGGTAAACTGCTTAGAAGCTGTAAGCCTGCTCAGGCAAGCGGTGCGAGTCGGACCGTCGATGCCTATAAATCTTCTTGGTTTCACTGGGCCGCAGGGCTTTTCGGTTCGCCCCAGTGCCGGGTAAAAGTCCCATAAATTTGGAAGCAACGTCTACCTAATCCTGCTGAACACAATAAACCCCACCTTTGCAAACATTGTAGATCCAGATTAGATTGTTTCTCTGATCAGGATTTTCACTGCTTTCATTCAGTTTGTGAATTTCAACGGATTCATTATATCATGCAATTTGATTTCTTGATAGCCAGAAATGGGCGTGGCAAATTAATTTATTCAGCGCGACGAGGGTTAAAATGAGTAGCGTTTTCCGCATATGATATTTTGTAAAACTGACTGGTTAAATTTACTAAGTACAGTAAAGTTCCTTTATTAAGACCACCTTTGGAACTGTTCAAAAGTGGTCTTAAAGACCACTTTTGAGCAGTTCCAAAGGTGGTATCCAACGGGAGTATACACTAGATGTTGCAAATGCAAAGAAAATGTGTCCGAAACCTTCTAAATATGCTCTTAAAATCATAACTTGTCTTAATTTTAGGTGGTCTTAATATCATTCACTCGTATCAACTAACGACTCAGTTATCTTTTACCAAATGGATCTAATTAAATGAGCATGCGTTCAGTTTTTTGAACCATTCGAGATTTAAAAATCTAAAACGAGTGTAAACCTAACAAATATAACAACAGTTTCAGTAACTTGAATTTAAGGTAATTGCGTGATATTGATAGGTATTTGACCAAAGTGTTTTAGGCTGACGAAGAGTGATAGCTCAGGGCTCAGTGTACTTGCCTGTGATGCTAGAACCCCCACTCCTTCCACCCCCACCCCTTCGATCCCCGGCAGCGGTGATAAAATTTCGATGTCCGAACACGCTTCACTGGCATCATTTGCAGGAAAAAATCATAAAGTGCACCGTCATTCGGATTGGGACGTCAAGTGGAGCACCCCCCCCCCCCCACCGGCCCCCGAGATGCATCTGCAGGTTAACCCAACTTTCATCCTGCAAATCTGGAAATATATACCGTCTGTGTCTCCTCCTGGAGTTAAAGTGTAAAGGTAGAAAGAAAGAACCAAATTTATTCATGATCTCTTACATGTATAGCTGGTCCAGGAAGCATCCTGTTCACCACAAGTAAGCCTCTGGGGACACCGTCTGCCGGAATACAGTGGGGTCTGAAGCAGTCAGTCTTGTTCAACGGGCAGTCATAGCATGCTTTTGTAAGGGTGAAGTAGTATTCTAGATGAAAGTCGTAGACACATTCCATTGGATGGATATTCTCGCATTGTCGGATGCATGGGTGGTCTGTATAAGTGTGAAGAACTGTAAAAGAAAACTGACTGTCATAAATATAACGTTTACATTCATATCACCATCATTTAAATAGGGTGTTCATGTTTATGTCAAATTGAAAATCTCCTTTATTAGGCAGGTTTATTAAGACGACATTGGGTTATTTTGATACATACACTCCGGCCTATATGACGGCTGAAATATGAAAGTACGAGGTCCTCGTATAGAAGACAATGCAATCAATCTTGGCAGTTTCAAAGGTATTTGCACTTATTTTCTTATTTATACAAGTGCAATGTAAAATATAGAATGCTGTTGCTCGATAGAAACGTCTCACCGAGGCGATTCTAACGAACACCAACAACTTTGTATTTACGCCATTGTGTATCTTATCCAGGCTAAAGTGTTGTATGCACCGTTACGTGTACATGTA
Organism: Lucinisca nassula; assembly: GCA_963580285.1. Classification (NCBI taxonomy): domain Eukaryota; kingdom Metazoa; phylum Mollusca; class Bivalvia; order Lucinida; family Lucinidae; genus Lucinisca; species Lucinisca nassula. Next base: position 79,155,800 of record OY757015.1, on the reverse strand, counting down.
CAGCATTTTGTAATTTATCTATGCAAAGAGGGCGCTCAGAATGTTTAACATTACGCAAACACGCATATACAAATACATTGTCATCTTTATCGCCGAAAAAAATGAAAATTTTATGATGAAAAATTGTGATATTTTTCTTATTTCTGCTCAAAATATAGATTGTGGGGACTCGTTAGAACCGCCTCATCGAGGCGGTTCTAAAGAGTACCCACAATCTATATTTTAGAGCAGAAATAAGAAAAATAAGGTATACCCCCGGAAACCCCAGTTTTACTATATAAAAGTGGGGTTGAAGAGAGTCAAAATTATATAGGCGTGTTTTCGTGATGAAACCATGTGATATTATTACTTTGGTGCTTCATGTGCAACCATTGTTTGTTTGTTTAATTTGATGTTTAACGTCCCCGTCAACACTGTAAAGGTCATTTTGGAGACGTTGCTTCCAATTTTGTGGGACTTTTACCCGACACTGAGATGAAATGACATCTCAAGCCCTGTCGCCCAATGAAATCAATAGGGTTTATTATCATTGACGGTCCGCCTCGCACCGCGGTTCCTGGACAGGCTTAGATCCTCAAAGCGGTTTACCAGTACTAGTGTGCGGGCCGGATTCAGCTCTGCGTGGAAGCATCATGCGGCCCGTATATTTCTTCAAGCCCCTATTGGGCGGGGGCTGTGTGCAACCATTGAATTTGTGTGCACGTTTTTGCGGTTCTTACCAGCAGGCACAAAATCTGTTATCTATATTTTAAGTACATGTAAGTAAGAAAGAAAGTAAGTTAAGACTGTATTTTATAAGGGTAACTCTGGTAGACTTGCCAATCTTCCCTGAGGCCCTCAAACAAACATGTACATTTATCGCGATTATCGGGAATTTCCGATAATAGATAAAATGAACGACAGATTTGTGAAATAAAGACGGGTTTGTTTGTTTGTGTAAGGTTTTCCTTCCCCGATAACATTTGTTTGATCATTTTGGAGACATTGCTTCCGATTGTGTGGGACTTTTACCCGACATCGAGATGAAATAACATCTCAAGCGCAACCAATAGGGTTTAAGGAAGGGTCTGTCTCGCATCACTTTGTTTACCAGTACTCAAGGTCGGTCGGTGAATCACCATGCGGCCCGATCTATTTCTCCTAGCCTCGACGGGCGGGGGAGCAAAGACTGGTGGTACCCAGGTGCACATCGATTAATGATGAATATGTGAAAAGAAAATGAAGAAAGTACCTCTTTCAGCGTTTGTGAGAAACACCATTATGATGCAGCTCACAATAACTGTATGCTTCACCATCATTTACTGTCTTCCCGAGTGCCCTGTTCTGTCTTCCAGAGTGCCCTGTAACAACAAGCATATAAAATAAACTTAAAAAATGAAGACTACAGGATGTAAATGACAGAAGGGTCCTTAGTGGCCTCCGATGTATGTTTTGTTTTCAAATGCGCATGCGCAACTAACTTGTATGTCTAGACGCATGATGATGTAACATCTCTTATATATGTCGGCAAACAGTAACGGTTTGCGTATATATACTTTAAGTTCCTTTATCGGTCGATTGTTTATCAATCGTTGGGTCGATTGGTTATCAGTCGACACAAATATAATAGCCACACAGGCTTCCGACCTGCTGTTGTCTACGTGACAATCACTGACCATGTCAAAAGTCAGATAGCGGTTATTTATAGCAGAATTAGTCTTCTCCCTGTGACATCAGAGCCCTGTGTAAAGTGTAAAATCTCGACTGGGCTCCTGTACTGGGTCGTTGGCAAGCAGTGTGGCGCCGATCAGATGCCGCATCCGATCACGGTCTACGCGGTTTGCTTAAAATGATTGAATTTAAGGGTTAAACGAAACAGTTATGTCTCAGATCCGGACGTTTTTCCCAGCCTACACTCAGAGACAATCGACCCACCAGTGCTGTCAGTGTTTTTATTATCATGAGCTACACAATAAGTCATGTACCTTATTTGCTACTCGTGAATACTCGGATCAAAATATTAGCATGGTCAGTGTTACATGTAACGGATGTTCTACTATAAAATCTACCATGCAGCCATCCAATAATGTTAACAAGTCCCTGAAACGAACATCCCATCTTACCCCACTTAATATAGAGAAAAACTAGGGGTTACAGCGTATGTCTGCTCCAACTTATAGGTTGTGGGTATTCGTTAGAATCGCCTCAATGAGGCGGTTCTAAAGAGCACCAACAACCTATGTTATTGGGTTGATTTTGAAAAATATCAAATTTCCATCGGAAAAGTAGCCAAATCGGAGATATGAAAGAATGCACTGTATCACACGGGTGTATTATCGTAATGCTTTCGGCCCTGGTGACTAATACAGTAACATATATGACCTAATTAGTGTTGACTGGGCCGTTTAATTTCATAACAAACAGACAAAACATGAAGAAAATTTGGGAAAATTGCCTTCTAAAATTGCACTAGGCGAAGACACATTACCGATATCCCTGCTAGAATGCGATTTGACATCACGTGAACAAGTGCGTGAAATAAAGACCCCCTAAACCCCACTTTATATAGAGCACACTGGGGTTTACGTGGCCTAGTGGTTAAGAGCACTGACTCTTGACATAAGTTGTGGGTAGTCGTTAGAACTGCCTCACTGAGGCGGTTCTAACGAGCACCCTCAACCTATGTTTTGAGCATTTATAAGAAAAATATCACCAATTTTCATCAGAAAAGTAGCCATTTTGGAGATGTGAAAAATGCACTATGTTGCACAGGTAAGTTATCATAATGACATGACTTACGTAAATGGATTATCTTTTTATCTCAAACAAGTGGCTTTAAAATGCAAAAAGACAGTGGATGATACTACTTAGTGTTTATAAGGAAGTAAATTTATGAATTTTTGTCAAACGTGGTACAACAAATATGATTGCAACCCAGCAAATATTTGATTAGATTTCGGTGACCTTGACTTCACAGGCTCTCTAAAACGGCTAAATTTGCGCCAGCATAGTTTGTACCATATCTCCTGAAATAATTCGTAAATTCTCTAGAGATTGGTTCAAAATTTCTTTACCACCTACAACAGATTTGAATGGATATTGGGGACCTTGACCTTATTTCCTAGGTCACAGCTCCCATACACTGCCACATACATTTGGGCCACAATTAGCTCGCCTGCAGCCTGTCTCACGATTATTTTTTTTTACATTTATATATAAACAAAACATGTCATATACCAAATTGTTCGTCAGCATCCGTAGTATCTGAAACTGCCGGCATAAATTGGCATAAATGATGGCGAGCTGAGAAATCCAAGATGGCGTCCAAGATGACCGCCATAGCTGTAAATTCCAGTTTATCGTAAAATATGAATATAAATAACACAAATTATCTTACAAACTTATTTTTATTTATTTTTTTCTGGTGTAGAAAGAAGATTTGTGCTAGAATATTGATCAACATTTTAGGTTTGACTTGAAAGCTGGTGAAATAAAAGACATTTCGTCGTTTTTGTGTCTAGTTTTATAGGTGGTACATAAAGGCAATGCTGATGTTTCAAAATTTTAAACAGTTTTTATTTATCTATTGTTTTATTTTAACTAAGACACTATTCTAAAATACGTTTAACACAATTCCCAAGTACATTTATGTTTTGTTATGACTTTTTTACCAACACTTTAGCCCCAGGATTACCCCCACCCACTCAGTTTATCAGTACAACTCATTCACAAAAATGCTCACACTCAAGGGATTTGCAGGCGAAGATTTCATTTTAGACAACCAAGTAGAAGAGGGCATTAACAATAATGCTCAGTACTGTTTTCAGAATATATTATATCATCAACCATTAGAAAACACCACCTCTTTATAACACTGTTTTTCGGGATCCAAGCATTAACATCTTAATTAAGCAGTGATACATCCAAACAAAAATGGTGAAATAGTGTTTATCAAAATGACCTGAAAATGATTTTTATTGTCATTTTTGCTGTTTAATTGGCAAGGTTTTGGGGATTATAAAGTGTTATATCCAAAGCTGTGTTATAAAGACGTGTTATAAAGAGGATATGCTGTACAATAAGGTTATGGTTTGTTAGATTTGAGGTTCAACGTCCCCATCAAAACTGTGTCGGTCATTTTGCATTTTGGAGACGTTGCTTCCAATTTTTTGTGGGACTTTCCCCGACATTGAGATGAAATGACATCTCAAGCCCTGCCACACTTTTAAACCAAAAGGGTTTATATGCAAGGACGGTCCAGCTCGACTTTTCCTGGGCACGCTTAGAATTTCTAAGCGGTTCACTCTGTATACCCTAGGTCTACTGGGCTAGGCAAATTTATCTTAGATTTTATAGCTCCCCATCAAATCGGTAGCTGATATGCACACCTGTGCACTATTGATGACCAATGTGATTGTCTGTACAGCAAACCTACAAAAGAAATTGCTGCTGCCTTAACTAACCCTGAGACATTTGACTCAGTCCCAAGGTTTGAAATCTCTTGAAGCTGGAAGGCTGATTTAGGCAGAACATGAATTTCCTTCTTTTGCCTGTACTATGTAAAGAAGAGCAGGTATCACAACCCATAAGGCAATACAGACAGCATAATTGCCCTTTCATCTGGATCTTGCTTCCTGTAAACAGTATAAACTGGAATACGGTACCCTTTCTGTCTGTCATCATCATAAAGCAGGTTAAAGTGATGCACAAGTAGAAACAAAACATCGGTATCAGATAAAGAGCCCTTAACCCCTTACGTTGATTTTCCGCAAGGAATGGAATCAAATATTAGTTCGGAATCCGGCATTCAGTAATCTGTTACGTACGTTACAATTTATCAGCACGGTAGGGAAAACAGAAACCATAGCTATAAAATCTTGCTAAAGTGATTTATAATTTCAGATGAAATATTTCTGAAGTATTTAATCATTTTGTGCTGATACACTAATTTTGCATTTATCGTAATTATGAATGTAGTGTATATAACTAAACTGATGTTATGGGAATGTTTTTTGTTTTCTTTTACACGCCAGGGCAGTTAATGTCTATACCACCGGCATTCAAATCCATACCCCCAACAATACAGTATTTTACCGCCATCACGATAAAAAGTCCGTGAAACGAATACCCCTCTAAACCCCATTTTATATAGAGAAACGTGGGGTTTACGGGGGTATACATTATCTGCCTTATTGCTCAAAAACATAGGTTGTGGTTACTCGTTAGAATGAGGCGGTTCTAACGAGCCCAACAATCTATATTCAAATCAGAAATAAGAAATATTTTGTCATTTTTACCTAAAATTCATCATTTCTGACAACATGTTGGACGCCATTATTTCACACGGACATGTTTTCTTAATGATTTGTAATTGAATAATATTTTTACGGACATATTGGACGCCACCTTGAATATTCAAAAATGCTCAAGGATGTAAGATAGGCATTCATCAGAATCTTCAAAAGCGATAGCCAGTAAAGAAAACAACTTTGTACTCTTTTGCCAGGTACAGATCATCAGGAGAATACGCCGATATAATTTTGACCCCCTTGAGCCCCACTTTTATATAGTAAAACTTGTGCTTACAGGGGTAGACCTTATTTTTCTTATTTCTGCTCTAAAATATAGATTCTGGGTACTCTTAAGAACCGCCTCGACGAAGCGGTTCTAACGAGTACCCACAATCAGTATTTTGAGCAGAAATAAGAAAACTATCACAATTTTTCATCTTAAAATTTTCATTTTAGGAGCGATAATGGTTACGATGTATTTGTATAGGTGTGTTTTCGTAATGGAAATCAGCTAATGTTCTGCCGGACTAACCGCTATAACATATTCCGGTATGTCATTGACAAAAAAAAGAGAAACATCAGGTTTATTTTTATCAGTAGCAGATCGTAAAATTCAATTTACATTACGATACCACACCCGTGCGACATAGTGCATATTTTTCACATCACCAAAATGGCTACTTTCTTATGAAAATCCGTGATATTTTGCTTATTAATGCACTGAGGCGGTTCTAACGAGTACCCACAACCTATGTCTTGGAGCAATTTTCTCTATATGTTTGTTTGATTTGTGGTTTAACGTCCCCGTCAACACTGTAAAGGTCATTTTGGAGACGTTGCTTCCAATTTTGTGGGACTTTTGCCCGACATTGAGGTGAAAGGACATCTCAAGCTCTGCCGCCCAATGCAACCAATAGGGGTTATAAGCATGGACGGGCCGACTCGCACCGCTTTTCCTGTGTAGGCTTAGATCCTCTGAGCGGTTTACGAGTAATCGTGTGCGTGTCGGATTCAGCAGTCTGCGTGGAAGCATCATGCAGCCCATATATTTCTTCAAGCCCCTATGGGCGGGGGCCGAGCTTTCTCTATATAATGTGGAGTTCAGAGGGGTGTTCATTTCACGGACTTGGTCACGTGATGGTACTGACAAAGATTGCATCCCACGATTACATCGATGATCTTCATGAACATTTATCTTTGAAGTTCGCTTAATCTTGAAAACGCCATGCAAATGGTTGATAAAGGTCGGCGAACTTTAGGTATTTACGAATCAAAAAACAACTTCAAGTGGTTTGACATTGTCATTAACACGTAACGATGCCCTTGGTCCGTTCTTGGGGATAAATGCAAACACCGAAGAACCGAAAAAGAAACGCAACTGTTTCGATCTGAAATGTTTACATGTAAACACAAGTTGACGGAAGATTTATTTGGCAGTTCAGTTTCGTATTTTTCGTTTCATTCTTTTCAAAACTTTTTAGGCAGGACATATTTGGTTAAATTAAACGCTACAGTGGGTTAATTGTTATTTTCAACGTTTTCCCGGGCCGAACATTAAATGCACATGATTGGTATATTGTATTCATGGCTTCAAAAGTCCGGTAAATTTTTTCCATGTAACAAAGATCAATCAATGACAGCGGTCCAAATGTTTCTACGCAGGACGTCTCAGGCTGCCATCGCCAACATCACGTGACCAAATTCGTGAAATGAACACCCCCTTAACCCCACTTTATATAGAGAAAACTGTGGTCTACAGGGGTATCGTTATTTTTCTTATTTCTGGTCCCAGGCATAGGTTGTGGGTACTCGTTAGAACCGCCTCATTGAGGCGGTTCTAATGAGCACCCGCAACCTATGTTTACGGTTTATTTAAGAAAAATATTACCGATTTTCATCAGAAAAGTAACCATTCTGGAGATGAGAAAAACGCACTATGTCGCACGGGCGTGTTATCGTAATGAATGTCTATTGCAAAGCGAGTAATGCCCCTTTTCCACGCAGAACACGATTCCCACGAATCGCCACGAATTGATGAATTTTAGGATTCGTGAAATTTTGTTAATTTGTAAATGTTCTGGTGCCGTACGTGACGCTCACCGACACAGGTATGACATTGTTAAGAATATTCCTGGAATTCAACTGGGTTCGAGTGGAATCGCTCGAATATTGTCAAAAATTCACCACGATTTACAAGATTATATTGGGCATTACAGAACGTTCGGAATCAGTTACGAATCAGTTAAGAATACGCCGAATGCATGTACGAAAACGGTACGAATAATATGCATATGTGATTATTTTTGACAATTCATCACAAAAACACGCCTATATAATTTTGACCCCGTTAAACCCCACTTTTATGTAGTAAAACTGGGGTTTCCGGGGGTATACTTTAGTTTTCTTATTTCTGCTCCAAAATATAATAAATTGTGGGTACTCGTTAGAACCGCCTCGATGAGGCGATTCTAACGAGTGCCCACAATCTATATTTTGAGCAGAAATAAGAAAAATATCACAATTTTTCCTCATAAAACTTTCATTTTTTCGGCGAAAAAGGTGACAATGTATTTGTATAGGCGTGTTTGGGTAATGCGTAGGATTTTCCTTCACAATTGTTCTTACTTGCTTCGTAACGGCTTCGCCATGTATTCGTGGCAGATTCGTAGCCGATTCGTGGTCAAGACACAATTCACGAATGACCGAATGAGCTTTTGTTTGTTTGATATGAGGTTTAATGTCCCCGTCAACACTGTAAAGGTCATTTTGGAGACGTTGCTTCCAATTTTGTGGGACTTTTACCCGATATTGAGATGAAATGACATCTCAAGCCCTGTCGCCCAATGAAACCATTAGGGTTTATAAGCATGGACCGTCCGACTCGTGCGCACCGCTTTGCCTGGGAAGGCTTAGATCCTCTAAGCGGTTTACCAGTGTTCGTGTGCGGGTCGGATTCAGCTCTGCGTGGAAGCATCATGCAGCCCATATATTTCGTCAAGCCCCGATGGGCGGGGCCCCCCGAATGAGCTAAGAATACCTACGAATGCCCCCGAATCGATTACGGTTCAGCTGCGATGCCTAAGAATGCACTACGAATTTACGAATTTGTTACAAATTAACTACGACTTTTTTAATCGGGAGTTCATGGCCAAAATAAATTTTGAACAACTCAAAACTTTTGCCACGAATTCCCGATTGCTCAAGAATTGCAAGGACTAACTACGAATATATACGAGTCCCGATGATCATGATAACAAGTCCGTGAAATGAACACCCCACTAAACCCCACCCCTCTAAACCCCAGTTCATACAGAGAAAACTAGGGTTTACAGAGGTATATATTATTGTGCTCATTTCTGCTCCCAGACATGGGTCGTGGGTACACGTTAGAACCGCCTCAATGAGGCGGTTCTAACGAGCACCCACAACCTATGTTTCGAGTATAAATAAGAAAAATATCGCCAATTTTCATCAGAAAATAAGCCATTTTGGAGATATGAAAGAATGCATTTTGTCACGCGGGTGTGTTTTGTGTAATGGTTCGTACTGCAGTTAAGAACTTCACAAACTGATTTCGATTCAGCTATACGAATCCTAAAATTTATAAATTCGTGGCCATTCGTGGGATTCATGGACTGTGTGGAATAGGGGCATAAATCGGCGATAACTCGTTTGTGCCAGCATCATAAGGGTCATTCAAACATAATTTATGTTTAAAATGTGCACATTTGAGAGTCAAACATTTGCAATGACCAATGTATTATTTGTGTGATATTAACAATATCTTGGCCCTGCCCGTTGGGGCTTGAATAAATAGATGGGCTGTATGATGCTTCCATATAGAGCTGCAACCGACCGCACACGAGTACTGGTATACCGCTTAGTTGATCTAAGCCAGCCCAGGCAATGCGGTGCGAGTCGGCCAGTCCATGCGTATAAATCCTTTTGGTTTCATTGGGCGACAGGGCTTGAGATGTCATTTTTAACTCAGTGTCAGGTAAAAGTCCCACAAAATTGGAAGCAACGTCTCCAGAAATGACATAAACAGCGTTGACGGGGATGTTAAATCTCAATCAAACAGACAAAACAATATCTAGATCGAAGGCACATGATCTATAATGCCTATATGAAGGGTTTGCTGATTGAAACCACATATTTACATTTTTGACTCTCTGCACACTAATTAGACTTTGTCAGTTCTTCAACAATTCAAAAAGCAATTATATTTTCTGATTCATTTTCTGTGCTTACGGCTTTAAACCATTCATCATCTAAAAATCCTCAAATACAAAAATTAATCGAAAAACATCATGACATTTCTAAAACACAACAAATCTTGTTTTGTTGGCTTCCGACATTGGCATTGCCGGCAATGAGTATGCTGACAAGAAAGCAAAGGAATCGCCCAATCTTGATCTGTCTATTTTCAAGATTCCTTTTAATAATTTTAACCCATTTGTCAACAGATAAATCTTGTCGGAATGGCAAGGCGAATGGGACCGTGCAATAAATAACAAACTCCATGCCATTAAACATGGCGTCGGAACAAAATGCTCTCCTCCACAGTTTTCCAGGAAATAGGATGTAGTATTTACGCGACTGCGCATTGATCATACTAGAGTTACTCTTTCTTACATTTTAAATGGCGATGATCGGCCTACTTGTGTAGGCTGTGATCAGCCTGTCACTGTTCAACATATCGTAACTGACTGTGTTGACTTTTCACCGTCACGTGGCTTGTGTTTCAGGGCTGGCACTTTGCAACAATTGTTTCAAGATGTACCTGTTGATAATATTATTTGAAATTGGACTTTTTCATAAGATTTATCTGTTTCAGATTGTTTACATTATCTTAAAGTTTCTGACTTTTTACTTTTAATATCCTCATGGTTCTTCCTACCGTTTGATCATTAACCGCTTGACGCTTATGGCCCACAAACAGGGTTGACGCGTCGGTAAACATGAAATCATCATTATCATCATCATCATCATCATCATCATCATCATCTTCATCATCATATGCACATCAATGCATTGTACTACGTCCCTTCAGTTGGCCACTACGTTGGTTGCACGGGATTTATCCATATATAGATATCGTGTCAAATTGGCTGGACATTTGTTTACTTTTAGGAAGTGTGAGTGACAGAACTGGACTTAGTTTTTTTTCGAAAGCTGCTAAAATAAAGGATCCTCTACGAGTGGTCATTTCATAAATATCATATGCAATGACCATAAGTGTAAGATTCTGTTTCTGTTTATAATGTAACGATTTTAACTGTTGGTTTTCTTTTGCTCCAGCATTTCAGTGGTTTCTTGCTGTCGAGTCCTCACCGTTGTCTCATCTCTGTGGTTCTATGATAATTTGTGTTCACGGAGATATTGCACTGATGAGTTAGGAGGCCTTCATGCGGACTGAACAAATTATTTGTCTAAATCGCGACGGAAGTAAGGGCGAGGATTGTGGCCACGTAAAATCGATTTAAGCCCCCCAGTGGAAATCTTTTCAGTGACCGTTCCAAGGCGGTTCTTCTGTGGCGGTTTATTTATGTTGTTGTTTGTTACTTACTGTGTGTATCACTTGTGTCTTTTTATTTTGGATGGCCATTTTGTGGGAAAGTAACTGTCCTTATGGCCTTCCTTTGTTTAGGTTTCCAATATGGTCTGGTCGCTTCATGTTTGTGTTTCTTTCCCTTTGGTGTCTTTGATAGGTGCAGTAAGTTAATTGTATCGATTCCTGATCTTTGTTTTACTTATACTTTAAATGGGATTTCATTGCGTAAGAACTTCAACAGAAATCATAGGGTTGTAACGGACGGCGTCATGACGTCACGCGTCAGCAACTGTGTGTTCTTGGACGTGTGGTCATATGGCGTTAGCCACTAAATAACAGCGACGTTTCATTACGAAAAAAAACCCATACAAATACATTGCAACCCTTATCGGCGAAAAAATAAAAATCTTAGGATGAAAAATTTTGATATTTTTCTTATTTCTACTCAAAATATAGATTATGGATACTCGTAATAACCGCCTCATCGAGGCGGTTCTAACGAGTACACACAATCTATATTGTAGAGCAGAATTATTTCTACTAAAAATATTGATTATCGATACTCGTTAGAACTGCCTCATCGAGGCGGTTCTAACGAGTACACACAATCTATATTTTAGAGCAGAAATAAGAAAAATAAGGTCTATCCCTGTAAACCCCATTTTACTATATACAAGTGTGGTTAGAGGAGGGCGAAATTATACAGGCGGGTTTTCGTGATGTTATGATAAATAAAGCAATGCCACTTTTATAGAACTCCTTTTCTTGGCTGTTCAGAAAGTCCTCCACTGCATATATGACGTCATCATTGGACCTGAAAAAGCGGTCTTCAGTTTTGGAAATAGATGAAAGTTTGATGGAGCAGGTGAATAAGACGGATGCTCAGTCAATTTAAAGCCACAATCGTGAATGGCAGCCATAACTATGACATACTTGTGAATAGGAGTATTGTCCTGATGGAGCTTTTCGCGGCACTTAATTTTAATATTTTCCCGTAACTGCGTTAGAAGTGAAGCATAGTATGTGTCATTGATTGTTTGTCCCTTTTGGAGAAAATCTGTTAGCAGACTGCCATCTGCATCCCAAACAACCGAGGTCATAACATTCCCAGATGATGGAACAGTCTTTGCCTTCTTTGCTGGATGTGAGCCAGGGTGTTTCTATTGTTACGATTGTTGTTTGGCCTCTTGGACCCATGTTTCATCCATAGTGACAAATCTCTGAGGAAAGTTGGCAGGATCTTCCTCACAAAAGGTTAAGATTAGCACGTGATAATGTGCGCCTGATCAACTGTCAGAAGTCTTTGTAGCGATCTGGCCGAAGGCTTCGTCATTGCAAGATCCTCTGTCAGAATGCAATGTACTCTTCCCTGTGCAATGTCAAGTCTGCTGGATATATATCTTTCTGTGACTCATATGTCAGTCATAACAATATCATGGACTTTATTGACCATTTCTGTATGGGGTTGCAACATTGACAGGCCTTCCAGGACGGGGGTCATCCTCAAGGCTCTGTCTGCCGCGCTTAAATTCCGCCACCCACCTTTTCATTGTAGCATATGAAGGGGCATATTTCCATAGTGTTGCTGCTATAGCATTATGGATATCCTTATGTTATACCTTTTTTATCCACTGCTCTTTCACCGATTTTGTCCATTTTGCAAAAGCTGCTTTTTTGTTTACTTTAGGGTACTACATGTACCATTTCGATATAAACTGACCAAATGAGGCCAGTTCTTGGGCCCTATACAGTCAAAAAATAGTAGTACGTAAAAAAGAACATTACTGTCTACCTCCTTCAGTACGGGGCTCACAACATATCAATCAGTCCTCGAATCATATTTCAAGCCTAGATTTTCCACATCGGTGCCAGATAGCTGCATGCAAAATAATTTTTCGTTAGTCGTAACAATATCATGGACTTTATTGACCATTTCTGGGGTTAGAATTTTGACTGGTAAGCAATAAATAAATAAATAAATAAATAGATTTGCATCGCAATGAACGCCATGCATATAGGTCACGCCATTAGAAACTCCGCCATCATCACGTGAATAAGTCCGTGAAATGAAGACCCCACTAAACCCAACTTTACACAGAGAAAACGGGTTTACGGGGGTATACATCATTTTTCTTATTTCGGCTCCAAGACCAAGACATACATGTAGGTCGTGATTTACATAGAGAAGACTGGGGTTTATAGGTGTATGCATTATTTTTTTCATTTCTGCTCTTAGACATAGGTTGTGGGTACTCGTTAGAACCGCCTCAATGAGGTTGTTCTAACGAGCACCCACAACCTATGTTTAGGGTTAAAATAAGAAAAACAACACAAGTTTTCATCAGAAATATTACCGTGTTGTAGAAATGAAAAAATGCTCTACGTCACACGGATGTGTTATGGGGATCATTCTTAACCCTTTTAATACCAACTGGAAACCCGCCTCTGCCCATCGGGGCTTGGAGAAATAGATTGGGCTGCACGATGCTTCCACGCAGAGCTGATTCCGACCGCACATGTATACTGGTAATCCGCTTAGAATGTCTAAGCCTGCCCAGGAAAATTGCTGCGAGTCGGCCCGTTTATGCTTATAAACCCTATTGGTTTCATTGGGCGGCAGGAATTGAGATGTCATTTCCTCTCAATGTCGGAAAAAGTCCCACAAAATTGGAAGCAACGTCTCCAAAATGACCTTTACAGTGTTGACGGGGACGTTAAACCTCAAATCAAACAAACAAATATATATAGCAGCAGTCCATTTCAACATTTAGGGGTGTCAGGTTGTGTTTTCTTCAAAATTCATCTGAAAAATGGCGGAACGTTTTGCAATCAGTGTAGGCCCTGCATTCAGGGTACCCGTTTTGATGTTTCCGGTACCAAATGGGTTAAGGGAAAGAATTTACTACCCGATTGCCTAGTACATTGTACTTTTACTTTTTTTTATTTTATTTTTATTTTTATTTTTTATTTATTTATTTATCTTTTTATTTATTAATTGGTACATGTACATGTATGCTACTGATAAATGAGTAAAAACTTACTCTTTTTAGTACGCTTAGTTCCAACGGATACAATGACTTCCAAGCAATATAGTAACCATCATTTGAACCTTAAATGGCCATTTGAACTATGAACAAACGTATATGATGAAGATTTTTGTATAAAAAAGGGTATAAATGACAATAAAATGTCCTGATCGTTGATCATATCTGTGATTTTGTCACCTTGTATTTCCACAGGTTGAGTGCCTCCCCGATTACATGGACAGATATGAATACCTCCAGACGAACCCAATACAGATCATGCCGATATAGAAATGGAAAGGTGCACAGAATATATTTAAGTTAAATAAAGAAAAGACGCGACCTGTTTGGACCTTATCGTTTGTTTGTTTGTTTGTTTGTTTGTTTGATGTATAACGTCCCCGTCAAAACTATTTAGGTCATTTTGGAGACGTTGCTTCCAATTTTGTGGGACTTGTACCCGACATTGAGATGAAATGACATCTCAAGCCCTGTCGCCCAATGAAACCAATCGGGTTTATACGCATGGACGGTCCGACTCAGACCGCTTTGCCTGGGCAGGCTTTGATCCTCTAAACGGTTTACCAGTACTCATGTGCAGGTCGGTTTCAGTTCTGCGTGGAAGCATCATGCAGCCCATCTATTTCTTCAAGCCCCGATGTGCGTGGGCCCTTGGACCTTATCGTATTCACGTTACAGTATCATTAAGAAAAAAATGTCCATGTGAAATAATAGCATCCAACATGGTGTCAGAAATGACAAATATAAGGTATAAATTGTAACATCTTTCTTATTTCTGCTTTCAGCATAGATTGTGGGTGCTCGTGAGAACCGCCTCAACGATGCGGTTCTAACGAATACCCACAATCTATGATTTTAAGCGAACATGAGGCAGATAATTCCCACCGTAAGCCCCATTTTCCTCATACAAAGTGGGGTTTAGAGGTTTTTGTTTGTTTCACGGATTTGTTATCGTGATATACAAGGTCATCTTTTGTCCCATTAGGATAACGCACCCGTGCGGCATATAGAGGATCTTACATGAGTGTTCATGTATTATTTAATTTATTAAACTCGTTGAGGAAAAGGGATTTTATCCCTTTTCCTCAACGAGTTTAATAAATTCAATAATATCCCTTTTCCTCAACGAGTTTAATAAATTCAATAATACATGAGCACGAATGCAAGATTCTATTTATCATATGATATTTAAAACGCATTTTATTCACGCATTTTATTGTTTACGAAAATATCAATATTCAGCCATTAGTAAACGCTTTGCTTTGCCGAGCATTTTATCCCTTTTCCTCAACGAGTTTAATAAATTCAATAATACATGAGCACGAATGCAAGATTTTTTTTTATCATATGACATTTAAAACGCATTTTATTCACGATTGTTTACGAAAATATCAATATTCCGCCATAAGTAAACGCGACTTCGTTAAGGACCTCTTTCATGTAACGTTACGGGACGTATCTAGCTAATTTGCATATTTAATCCACTAGTGGATTATCGAAAATATTACATGGCGTTATTACACTCTCAGACGCGACGTCATACGATAAAGTGCATTTTTCACTTCTCCAAAATAGCTACTTTTCCTGATGAAAATCCTTGATATTTTTCTTATTTATACGGAAAACGGGCCTCCATGACCTAGTGGATAAGAGCGCTGTCTCTTATTCATTAGGTCCCTCACGGCTGTGGTTCGAGCCTCGCTGGAGTCACATGTGAGACGCCAAGTTATGCAACGGAAGGACAGGTGGTTTTTCTCCGGGTACTCCGGTTTTCGCCCACCTCTGATTAACGATCGGCTCGATATGAGTGAAATAATCTTGAAAGGGCCATACAACTATAATAAAAAAAATATACTGCAAACATAGGTTGTGGGTGCTCGTTAGAACCGCATCATTGAGGCGGTTCTAACGAGTTCCCACAACCTATGTCTAGGAGCAAAAATCAGAAAAAAAAAATAATTTTTACCAACGTAAACCTTATTTTTTTTCTGATTTTTGCTCCTAGACAGTAAACCCTGCCCCAGCCCATCGGAGCTTGAAGAAATAGATGGGCTTCATGATACTTCCACGCAGAGCTGAAACCGACCCGCACACGAGTACTGGTAAATCGCTTAGAGGATCTAAGTCTGCCCAGGTAAAGCAGTGCGAGTATCGCACCGTCCATGCTTATAAAACCTAATGCTTTCATTGGGCGGCAGGGCTTGAGATGTCATTTCATCTCAATGTCGGGTAAAAGTCCCACAAAATTGGAAGCAACGTCTCCAAAATGAACTTGACAGTGTTGACGGGGACGTTAAACTTCAAGTCAAACAAAACAAATTACCACCGTAAATCCTAGTTTTCTCTGTATAAAGTGGGGTTTAAGGGGTGTTCATTTCACGGACGTGTTCACGTGATGGCACGTGATTACATGTATGTTAAGTAGCCAACCGATGGAATCTCTAAAACTGACTACTTAAAGGAGGTAGCTGTTTTGAAGAGGGAAATGTTTGAGTTGATACATGGCCTGATATAGACAGATGAAAATGTTGTAAAAATTAAGACAGCTCAATATAGGATACATGAAAAGGAATATAAATGATGGAGAGGTGTACGGAACCCGGGAAGGGACATTATTTTTTTTTATTTTATAAGTTGTGCGCCCAAGATAATATCTTGTGCGGACAAGATATTATCTTGTGCTGACCACATATTATCTGGTGCGGACAAGATAGTATCTTGTCCGCACAATATAATATCTTGTCCGCACAAGATATTATCTTGTGCGGACAACATATTATCTTGTGCAGACAATATATTATCTTCTCCGCACAAGATATTAAGTTGTGCGAACAAGATATTATCTTGTCCGCACAAGATAATGTCTTGTCTGCACAACATAGATCTTGTGCGCACAAGATATTATCTTGTCCGCACAAGATATTATCTTGTCCGCACAAGATAATATCTTGTCCGCACAAGATAATAGATTGTCCGCACAACTTCCCAAGATTTAAGTTGAGCAAACAAGATATGTTGTGCGAACAAGATAATATCTTGTGCGCACAAGATATTATGTTGTGCGAACAAGATCATATCTTGTCCGCACAAGATAATATGTTGTCCGAACAAGACAATATCTTGTCCGCTCAAGATATTATCTTGTTCGCACAACATAATAAAAATAAAAAATCATGTCCCTTCCCGGGTTCCGTAGAGATGTCATCATTTTTTGTTCGTTTGATAACATATTATTTCAAGATGTTTTGAGTGATTTGTTTAATTTGAGAATTAGTGTTCCCGTCAACACTGACCATGTATATGTCATATTGGAGACGTTGCTTCCATTTTGTGGGATTTTTATCCGACACAGAGATGAATTAACAGCTCAAGCCCTGTCGTCCAATGAAATCAATAGGGTTTATAAGCATGAGCGGTTTGACTCGACCCGCTTTACCTGGGCAGGCTTAGATGCAGCCTGTCTATTTCTTCAAGCCCCGATGGGCGGGACTGATTTTTGCCGGAGTGAAATAAACACACCAGAAAAAGAATTGTTCCTATCTTTATTCCAATTTTGGGCTATTGTGTTAGGTTTGCCTGTTTCATAGAGATAATATATTTAGTAATGTGGCTGTTGGCTGGAGGTGAAAAGTGGCTGCTAGGCAGAGGTTAAATATATAGCTCAAAGCTTTGGGAGGAATGATTGTGGCTGCTAAAGAGATGTGGTTGCTAAAGGGCGTTGACCGTCAGTGGTAGTTTTACTCTACTTGTTTCCCTCTGAGAAATATCGCTCTTAGAGCCATAAAAAATAATTCAATACGAAAACATGCTGACTTAATTACATTGTAAATTTTACCACCGAAAAAGTGAAAAATTTAACATGAAAAATTGTGATATTTTTCTTATTTCTGTTTAAAATATAGATTCTGGGTACACGTTAGAACCGCCACATCGAGGCGGTTCTAACAATTACCCACACTCTATATTTTAGAGCAGAAATAAGAAAAAATTACTATATAAAAGTGGGAGTCAGAATTATATCGTCAGAATTTGCTGTCGGATTCGTAAGTTATGCAAGAACAACGATGTTATACCAAAATTACCATGCACGCTATCCTGTACGTGTATATATCCTGCTTAAACAGAGAAAGTGGCGTTTGAATTTATATATATAGAGGATAACTGTGTTGCAAATTGTAATTTTGGGAGGTAAATTAGGAAATAGCTTCACAATTGTCATTTGGGAGGTAAATCGGCGGTTTTACGGTCGGAACTCGCTTTATACGGCGACGGATAAAACGGAATTTCCGACCGTAAAAACGACGATTTACCTCCCCAACTGACAATTTTGAATACCGTTATCCCCATTCTTATGCACTTATTCAGTTGTTATGTTGAAAATTGTACTATGTTGCTCAAAGCGGCAAACACTGTGAGCTACGTAAAACCAAATGTTACCCAATGAAAAACGACGTTCTTGCATAAAAACCTATGCTCATGGCTGTTTGAAGCCATTGTCAAATGGACCGAAAGCCGTGTTCAAACAGCAAAAACCATGTTCAAATCATGAAATCCGCATGCTGTTTGAACATGGATTTTAAGCTTTTTATATCACAAGACGGGCCTTGCTTTGTTGACGTTACGTTGAGCGACATAACGTTATCGCCCTGAACGTAGCGTTTTAGGGTTCTATGATGACGTCACTGCATGACAACGTCATTGTAAACATCATTCTGAACTAGCCGCCATTTTGGTTTGCCTGTCGCATTTGAAGAGTTTATATGGAATTTATATGGAGCTTTTGGGCGTTTTCGTCAAAATTTGCTGTCGGATTCGTAAGTTATGCAAGAACAACGATCATCCATGGCTATTTCATTGCATTAACATTTGCCGGATCCCTCGGAAGATATTTGAACATTCGGCCTAGCGGCCTCATGTTTAAACAGCTTCCTCGGGATCCGGTAATTGTTAATGCAATGAAATAACCATGGATGATCACTATATTACATCATGACGTCGGGTTTCCGACAGTATATCGCAGGATATACGGTCGCAAATTTTTGACGTTATCCAGTCAAACGTTGCGTTCCAACGCAAATCCATTAGAATCGGCGGTTTTACGGTAGGAAATTTCTAACGAGTACCACAGCATCACGAAACTACGCCTATATAATTTTGACCCGCTTGAACCACACTTTTATATAGTAAAACTGGGGTTTACAGGGGTAAACCTTATTTTTCTTATTTCTGTATTTTGAGCAAAATAAGAAAAATATAAACAAAATCAACTTAAAAAATTTGTTTCTTCGGCGATAACGTGTATAGTGTATTTGTATAGTCGTGTTTTCGTAACGCAAGACATTAAGACATTTTACACATAGTCATGTTTTCCCAATAACGACACATGCTGTTCGTATCATTGTACATGTACATGTAAATAATCATCTCCAAATGGACCATATTTTGCTGTCGCACATTTGTATCTGTTTAGATCGGACCATTTCTATTTATTTATCAAAAATCATATCTTTAAAATATAACGCTAAACGCCTCCGTTGGATCGCTTTGCATGAAAAAAAATATGCATATGTTTAACCATCTGTGAAGTTGTAAATGAGATTAATAATGATGGATAACGAAAGATATTTGGCCAAAAGGTCATAGTCTGCTGGTGACAAGATTTTTCATAGGATAAGTTTATTGTACCTTGGTTGCACCTTCCATATGAGGTTTATGCTTTAAGGGTCGTTCAATGAATTAAAAAGGAAACACATATACTCGTATATCAACACGAAAAAACAACTATATAATTTTGACCCCCTTAAACCCTACTTTATATAGTAAAAACAAGAGCACCGCTGCTGGTGCCAACGCTCGGTTGCAGTTTCTTTTAGAAAACAAAAATTCTAACTGGAAAAAGGGGCATAACTGTGCCAAAAATATTTTGAGGGTTACCTCTCCTATTGGTATGAGTTCCCTATTTCATAATGAACAACTAGTCCGAGTTTCAAGTAAATATGTTCAGTGATGACAGAGATATTACAAAATGTCCAAGGTTGTGTACGACGACGCAGACGACGCTAGAGCTATGACAATACCGCGTCGTTTTCTTCGAAAACAGCCGAGCTAACTAGAAAAACACGTCATTTTCCTGAAAGGTGATGCTAATTTTCTGTGTTATACTAAAAATAGGTTGTGTGTGCTCGTTAGAACCGCCTCATTGTTGCGGTTCTAACGAGTACCCATAACTTATGTATTGGGATTCAAAATAAAAAAAATAATATGAAATAAAGGCACTGCCTTTTGAGCAAACACACTCAAATATCGTGGAGCGTGATAGCTCAGTGGTTAGTGCACTTGCCTCTGATGCTAGAGGCCCCTCGTTCGATCACCGGAGGCGGTGATTAGTTCGGTGTCCGAACACGCTCCATTTGCAGGGATGAATGCCAAAATGTTCACCTTCCTTCGGATCGGGACGTTAAGTGGAGGCCCCCTGTGCAGGAAGAGTCATATCCTGTGCAGGTTATTGTGTAGGCTTTCAATCCTGCAACCTGGAGTGTATGTAATGTACACCTGCGAGTAATGGTCAAATGTGAACGATCGCAGTATAAGTAGAAAGAAAGAAATTACACCCCTTTAGTAGCAAATGGTGGTGAAGGACATCAAACACCGATAGTGCTAGTGTCGGTAGCTAAGTGGTTATTGCACTTGCCTCAGATGCTAGAGGCCCCCAGTTCGACCCCCCACCCCCTAACAGCGACATTAAAGGTTGGTATTTGTTCCATTGGCATCATTTATAGGGATAAATACCACAATGTGCACTGTCCTTCTGATCGGGATGTTAATTGGAGGCCCCTTGTTGTGCAGAGAGAACCATCCCCTATCATTACCGTAATATCATGATTATAGCGAAGGCGTTCGTTCTGCAAATCCCGAGTGTATGTACATTTGCGAGCAATTGTCGAATGTGGTATATCGCAAAAATAGTAGATAGATACATAGATAATCATGGAATATAGTTCTTGGTAAACCGCCTGTATATTTCATGTGGGCATACTTTACATTTCTTATATCTCATA
This sequence comes from Lucinisca nassula, assembly GCA_963580285.1. Taxonomy (NCBI): domain Eukaryota; kingdom Metazoa; phylum Mollusca; class Bivalvia; order Lucinida; family Lucinidae; genus Lucinisca; species Lucinisca nassula. The sequence continues at coordinate 79,134,874 of OY757015.1, read as the reverse complement.
CTAAGCAAAATAAGGTGAGTCATTGACACCGTTTTGCTATGGTATTTGCACTGTTTTGGCAATATTTTCTATGTATTCCCCTACTGAGGCCATTGCATCTTGTTTGGCAGACCAAAATAACGGATTACGAAAGAGGCAGTCGTGTGAAAGCCAGTTGCATCTGTCCAAAGTCTAAGACCTTGCAGCAGAAACAGATGAAAGCCAACAGATAGACACCATCGCTCCTGACTTTAGCAAGGTGTTAGACAAAGTTCCACATGAATTGCTTGAACACTGTCAAGCTCAGGGGCTAACCAGACCTGGTCAAAGGCAAGTTTTCCTCGATTGCCCCAGCTGTATCCAATGTTCCTCAAGGTGGCATGCCCAGACCTTTGTTGTTCTGCCCATACATAAATGACCTATCACAGAAAGTCAGTACCATTTTGATGTAACTGTAAAAAGGCAAAAAGCAGCCTGGTGTTCCTTTGGAAGGTAGATAACCAGCTGGTCTGAAGATGTTAAAACATGATGGTAGAGACCATGATTAGACTTATCCTGGATTATCCCACGTCACTATTGGAGCCACATATTTATCCAGAAGGTGCAACGGCGAGCAACTCGGTTTGTCAGTGGTGACTACCACACAACCAGCATTACCTCCCGAGTGATGCAACACCTTGGCAGGCAAACTTACCAGCATTGTCATCAAGATGCTGGGCATGTTCTATCTCTGGGCCAAGAGGATATTCATGATTGCAATTTCTCCGACCCGCAAGCAGCGAACAGTAGAGGATACCCCCTGGGTATATGGTACGACATCTTCTGTCAGCCCCCCTCCCACCTTCATCGCCATGGGAATCAGACTTAAGGACCAACTTCCAATGAGTATTGTCACATCAGGGATTCTTGAGGGCTTCAAGAGGGATCGCGCAAGTCTTCCCTAAACAACGTAAAACTTTTTTTTTTTTTTCAAAGTTTTAATGTCTTCTTTTGTGAGACAAAGGTTACGTGTATCTTGCATCACTGGGGAGTTCAACTGATATTGACTAAGAGGCAAGGGCTGAGCTGTCCTTACCGCAGGTAGGGGTAGAGGCGTGTGTGTTGTGTGAGGGGGTGGGGGGCGTTGTTATTTCTTCGGTTTCTGTACTTTTTTTTTCATTTCCCCCCTTTCTCTCGTATTCCTTCCACTCTTATCCTCTACTACCTCTTCTATCTCTTTTTGTCCCTTTCTCTGGGAGATGACACAAAATTAACGCGTCGTTAAATCCAAAACAATTGTTTGATATTCACCTCCGCCTTGCACATAGTCTTAGTATGACAACGCTCCGGTGTTGGTCCTGTGTGCACTTCATGGGAAGAATTAAAATTAGATAGGGTGACTCAACGTTAGTTTGCAGCATGGACACTTTAAAATATCCTGAAGCACTAGCGAATTGCTATGGGATTTGGGGGCTCATCATCACTTTGTAAATCTTGGGAAGTTAGAAATTCAACAGGTTGCCAGATAGCTCATTGTGTCTCCTAATATTCCCAGGGCTTTGATTTATTACTCCTGAGTAATAGTTTGTGAAAAGTTTTAATTACTTGGTCAGACGAGAAGCGCTTTCCACCTTACCGAGAAGCTCCGTTAAATGCTTCGGTAAATGCTCCGGTAACTCGATGTTCCAAGCGCGGTGCTTGGTTTTACCGGCTAAACTTTTCGGCTCAGTACGGTACGTTTCAGTTCAATTAAACCTGTGACGAAGTTTCGAACCTTCCCCGCGATCAAACTTCAGCGTTGATGGAACGGTCTTCAAAAAGAGCTTTTTAAAATTATTTCGACGCTTTTTTGTGTTTCTGTTGTAATGGGACTTGACTCCTTTTGGTTTTGAGAAGCAATTTTTGGATGTGAATACAATTCTCATGAACTCTGTAAAGATGGCGGATTATCGCGAGAAATTGAACGAGATTCCAGGCGAGATTTGGGTGCCTAAGTATGTTGTTCCAGCCTCTCTACAGTAAAGCAAACACTTCGTGTGTTTGCTATAATGTATAGCCCTTTTAAACCCAGTTTCCTCTATATAAAGTTGGGTTTAAGGGGTGTTTATTACATCGACCTGTTCACGTGCTGGCATCACGTGAACAAGTCCGTGAAATGATAACACTCCCTAAACCTCACTTTATATAGAGAAAACTGGGGTTTACGGGGGTAAACATTATTTTTTTTTATTTCTGTTCCAAGACATAGGTTGTGGGTACTCGTTAGAACCGCCTCATTGAGGCGGTTCTAACGAGCACCCACAACCTATGTTTTGAGCATTTGTAAGAAAAATATCACGGATTTTCATCAGATTAGTAGCCATATTGGAGATGTGAAGAATGCACCATGTCGCACGGGTGTGTTATCGTAATGGTACATTCCATAGCCAGGCAACATTTATTATTTTTCCAGGCAACATGCTATGACTTTAAATTATTCTTTGAGCCCCGTACACATGTTCATCAGGTACAATAAATGTAAAATATGTTCTACAAAAAGCGTATCGTTTGAAAGTAAGCCTACCATCACGAAAACACGCCTATACAAATGCATAGTAAACTTGACCACCGAAAAAAAAAACGGAATTTTTAAGATGAAAAAAAAAGGTGATATTTTACTTATTTCTGATCAGAATGTATTTGTTGGTACTCGTTAGAACCGCCCACAGGTCATCGAGGCGGTTCTAACGAGTACCCACAATCTATGTTTTGGGGCGGAAATAAGAAAAAATAGGGTTTACCCCTGTAAAACCCAGTTTTACTGTATAAAAGTGGAGTTCAAGCGGGTCAAAATTATATAGGCTTGTTTTCGTGAGGAGAACTGGAAATTGTGGAATACACAACTCTTTCTGGGTACGATTAGCTAGTTTCGGTCAATTAGGCCTCATCAGTTACCCTCAAATACTTCCGAATTTTCACGGTAGAGTCAAAACCCAACATCATATAGAGAAAAGTGGAGCGTACACGGGTTTTCAAAACATAGAATGTGGATGCCTCAACGAAGTGGTCCAAAACGACAACCCAGAAACTACGTTCGCAACATTTATAAGAAAAAGATTACAATCACCTGCAAATGTTATTATTGAGATAACAAAAGACATTTAACTACAAGGGTGTAATATTGTAACCAACTGCCGGTGTACTAAAAACCCTAGAAAAACAAGATGTGTTTGTGAAACACGAACATGTCCCCGGACATGGTCATTTTTTCAAAGTTGGTCACAGTTCAAGGTCAAGCTCACATGTCAAGATTTTTTAGTTTGAGTTGGAAGCCCTTGACACAAGGAGCTTACATGCCAAATATGAAGGCTCTATCTTTAACGGTTAAAAAGTTATGAACAATTTTATGTTTTCTTTTAAGTAGGTCAAAGGGCAAAGTCATTGTCAAAACAATTTGCATGAATGTAAAGCTCTTGTCACAAGGAACCTACATGCCAAATATGAAGGCTGTATCTCAAACTGTTCAAAACATATGACCAATGTTAACTTTTTCTTTTATGTAGGGCAAAGGTCAAGGTCACAGGTCAAATGTTTTTGTGTGAATGAAAACTCTTGTTACAAGGAACCTACATGCAAAATATGAAGGCTCTATCTCAAACGGTTCAAAAGTTATGACCAAAGTGTTATTTGTTTATTATAAGTAGATCAAAGGTCCCAGATCATTTTTTGCGCGAATGTAAGCTTTTGTCACAAGGAACATACATGTCAAATATGAAGGCTGTATCTCAAGCAGTTCAAAAGTTATGACCAATGTTATTTTTATCATTTAAGTAGGTCAAAGGTCAAGGTCACAGGTCAGATTTTTTTGCAAGAATGTGAAACACTTGTCACAAGGAACCTTCATGCCAAAAATGAATGTTCTATCTCAAACGGTTCAAAAGTTATGACCAACGTTAAAGTTGTCCACGTACAAACAAACGAACCAACCAACAAACAAACAGACAGGGCAAAAAAAAAAATCAATATGTCCCCGCTATCGCTACCGGGAACATAATAAAAACTGCATCACATCGCTCCATGCTATAAGGCGGTATCACCTCCCGGCCAGAAATTTTGCAGATCAAAATTTAATATTTTTTCTGAAATGACGATAATACACCCGAACGTTAAAATGACCTCTTTCTTATCTCTAGAACTAGAGCTATCACTAAAGGTGATGAATACCCCCACAAAAACTGCCTTGATAGTCAACAGCGGCATTTTGCAATTTTTTTACTTGAAAGGGGCCATAACTATGTCGAAAATTGACGAATTGTAGTAGAAATCGAACTTGACCTGTATTTTATAATGTTACATCAGTGTACCAAAAAATATAAAAATCGGTGAATCGGTGACGATAACTCATATCGTCTGGAAACCAAGTCAACAGACCGACCGACCGACCGACCGACAGACCGACAAGCTCACTCCTATATACCCCCCCCCCCCAAATTTCATTTGTGGGGGTATAACTAACATTTTACAGTTGAAAATGTTTGCTTTTTTTCTTATTGCAAGTTCAAATATAGATTGTGAGTGCTCGTTGGAATTGCCTCAATAAGGCGGTTATAATGAATACTCACACTCTATGTTTCAGTAAAAATAAGGAAAATAATGAATGCCCCGACAAACCCTAGTTTCCTTTATAGAAAATGGAGTTTAGAGGGATCTTCACTTTATGAAGTTTGCTCAATTTGTATTATGATGTGTACTTAGATTTACATATAGATTAAGGGTACTCCTTTGAACCGCCATACCATCACAAAAACACGCCTATATAATATTTTAAACCCCAATTTTATATAGTAAAACTAGGGTTTGCAGGGGTATACATTATTATCCTTATTCTCGCTCTAAAACATAGGCTGTGGGTACTCGTTAGAACCGCCTCGGCGAGGCGGTTCTATCGAGTGCCCACCAGCTATGTTTGGAGCAGAAATAAGAAACAAATCGCTATCTTTCATCAGAAAATTTTCATTTTTTGGAGGTAAAATTGTCAATATGTTTAGATATGTGACTGTGTAATGTGTTTTCGTAATGCTCAGGCGGTACTAATACAAAAAAATCTTATGTTAAGAGCAAAGTATGAAACTTACTGTATACACGGGGTATCTAAGCCAAACCATTGGGTTTATAAAATATTTGTGTTCACATATAAACCATATGTAAAGCAGTGTTTACATGGGCATTCTTAATATAGAGGTGTTACATGTAGTATGATGACTTATATAAGTCTTTAGAAAAATAAAAAGTTTAAAGAGGTACTTATTTGCCTGTACATGTATGGTTTCATTTATTATGTTCAAAATTATAAATAATGGGAAACCAGATTGACCCGCCTTAACACAAATACAAACCAGTGTCTTTGGCCAGAAATAAGAATAATAGTGTCGACCCCAGTAAATTCCCGTTTTCTCTATATAAAGCGAGGTTTAGAGGGGCGTTCGTTTCATGGACTTGTTTACGTGATGACTCGGCACGAGTGTGCCACTATATTTCATGCATACAAAGATCATCACCAAAGCACGCCTATTATAATTTTGACTCCCTTGAACCCCTCTTCTATATAGTAAAACTGAGGTTTAGAGGGTCAAACCTTATTTTTCTTATTTCTGCTCTAATATTGATTGTGGGTCCTCTTTAGAAGCGTCTCGATGAGACGGTTCTAATGAGTACCCATAATCAATAAAGAAAAAAATCAAAATTTTTCACCTTAAAAAGTCTGTGTGTTTTTTTTTTGTTTTTTTTTTGGGGGGGGGGGGGGGCGGGTTTGTCGGGGGGGGGGGGTGGCGGTAAAATTTACAATGCATTTGTATAGGCGTGTTTTCGTAATGATGTTTCATGCATACAAAGGTCTTACTATACTAGTTACTTGACAATTATTTACAATGAGAAAAAAAAAATTGGAGATCCGTTATCTACGGAACCCGGGAAGGGACATGATTTTTTATTTTTATTATGTTGTGCGAACAAGATAATATCTTGAGCGGACAAGATATTATCTTGTTCGGACAACATATTATCTTGTGCGGACAAGATATTATCTTGTTTGCACAAGATATTATCTTGTGCGAACAAGATAATATCTTGTCCGCATAAGATAATATCTTGTCCGCACAACATATTATCTTGTTTGCACAACATAGATCTTGGGAAGTTGTGCGAACAAGATATTATCTTGTGCGGACAAGATATTATCTTGTTCGGACAACATATTATCTTGTGCGCACAAGATATTATCTTGTGCGGACAAGATAATATCTTGTGCGGACAAGATAATAAGTTGTGCGAACAAGATAATATCTTGTCTGCACAAGATCTATCTTGTGCAGACAAGATATTATCTTGTCCGCACAAGATAATATCTTGTTCGCACAACTTAATATCTTGTGCGGACAAGATAATATCTTGTCTGCACAAGATAATATGTTGTCCGCACAAGATAATATCTTGTGCGCACAAGATAATATGTTGTCCGAACAAGATAATATCTTGTCCGCACAAGATATTATCTTGTGCGCACAACTTATAAAATAAAAAAAAATCATGTCCCTTCCCGGGTTCCGTAGTTATCTGAGAGTGGATACATCTCAAATTTGTATCCATTATTTCTCGTATTAATCATTTAAGCACTGACAGTACTGGTGGGCCCATTGTCTCTGAGTGCACGCTGGAAAAATGGTTCTGTACGGGGACTTAGACTGTTTTGCTTTACCCTTAAATTCCTGAAGTGTTGTAGTGTTATCAAATAGTGAAGACCCTAACAAGACGTCGCGCTCTGCGGCCTCTGATCTGGTTCTTCGCTGTTTGCCACGATCTACGGCGCCTGACCTGGGTCTAAACTGTTTGCCACGATCCACGGCGTCTGATCAGGGTCTACACTGTTTGCCAAACCCAAAGAATGATTCCAGTCCAGATTCTACAGGTTATCATTTAAGACAACACTCTGACCGAAAAGCCATACATGTAAGATTAGCGCTGTTATTTTCTGTAAATAAACATTACCTGGATTTACTACAAATTAGTGATAGTTACAAACAATCAACCGACCAAAACATTATATTGTATCCGTTACTGAAACACACCCATATGCTACATGTGTGATGGCGTTTTTCACAAGATTTTTCACATTTTTTTTATATGTTTTCTCTTATCTCTTTTACAAACAGAAATTAAGTTTTCTCGTTAGAAAAAATTTACTGAGACGGTTCTAACGAGTACCCAGTTGCAATGATTTTGAGGAAAAAGTGAGAATAATGTATACTTTTATAAAGCCCACTTCTCCTATTATAATATGTGGTTTCCAAATACATGAAGATTTGTTAATGTAATGTAAAATGTTTAATAAGCGAACATCGAGGTGAAAGAACGGTTTGCTTCTTGAACAGTCATCATTTCCTTCAAGGATTTTGAGGATGCTCTAATGATACCCAGTCACGATGATAAGGAATACACAGTATTGCAATTGTGACGTTATGACTTTTTCTATATGAATGACATTTGTTCTAAAAAAATGTCATATTTTTCGGTTGATTGTTTGTCAATCGACCAAAAGTTACTACATACAAGCACAGAAGCTCTTCAGTGCTAATGTCCACGTGACTATCACTGATTTGCAGGAAATCAATGTAACGGTTATTTATAGAAACAGCCTGCACGTTTTGTCGTTGTGACATTAGGGTGCTGTGTTGTTAAAAGAATAATTATTGTAAATCATTAAATCGGACCATGTGCTGGGAAAATTGCAAAGATTCAGATTAGATGCCACAAAATTTGGTGTCTGATCAGGGTCTTCACTGTTTGCATATAAGTGTTAAACACAACAGCCTAACCATTTTTCAGCCTACACTCGATCCAATCGACACACCAATACTGTCAGCCCTGTGATTTTTTATTTCTACTTCAAACATAATGATGCACACTAGAACTTCATCAATGAGGCATACGAGTACCCATAATCAATTATTTGAACAGGAATAAAATGGGCCCCGTCAAGCGATTTTGGTACTTATCGCCTATGCGAGCAGCGAAGGTTCAGGCGAGCCTGCGCATCCGCGCAGTCTCGCCAGAACCTTCGCTGCTCGCTTATACAAGCAGTGAATCAAGCGGAACCTTCAGGCAGAAAACCATATCCCTGGCCCCTCTGAATGGCTGGGCATGCGCAGTTAAAATTTGTCATGACGGAATGCTCGAAGACACAAATTCGCTTTGCGGGGCTCAAATAATGTATGCCCTCGTAAATATGTTCTATAAAAGGGTTATCCTTTGGAAGCAAGGAATGCACCACAGATCTAGAAAATATGAAGTGTGCATGTTTTCTGGGCCAGACTAGCTAGTATACCCTCGTAAGCCTATATAATGAGGGGTTTCGAAGGGTGATAACACATTGACTTGATAACATGATAGACCTCGTGAGCCTCCATCACGTGAACAAGAATGTGAAATGAACCCACTTTATAAAGAGAAAACTTGGGTTTACGGGGGTGTACGTTTTTTCTAATTTATTCTCCAAGACATAGGTTGTAGGAACTCGTTAGAACCGCCTCAATGGGGTGGTTTTAACGAGCACCCACAACCTATGTTTGCAGAATAAATAAGAAAAACATCACACTTTTTATCAGCAAATGGCCATTTTGTCGGTATAAAAGTATGCACTATATCACACGGATGTGTTATCGTGATGAGCAAGAATGACTGCCCATGTCATAAATACCCTGGGAAAAACCACATTCCTTAAAACTGCATGGGAGTTTCAAATACACCGGTTTTACATAAGGCATCATAGTGCATTCTTTCAAATCCACAAAACGGCCTCTGGAGAAAATTTGTGATAACTGTCTTATTTAAACTCCAAACATGATTCATCGGTACCCGTTAGAACCTCCCCATTGTGGCGGTTCTAACGAGTATCCACAATCTATGTCTTGGAACGGAAAAAGGTAAATAATGACCCCCTCTACCCCCAGTGTTTTCTTTTTAAAGTGGGGTCAAAGCAACAGATGAAGTATTTTATGATAATTGAAGGATAGTTTTTGTCAATTCTCCATAAAAACCTATGTTGTGTGAATCCATGAATACACACAGCAAAGGTTTATATGGGGAAATAAGGAAACCTATCCTTCAATTATCACAAACTACTCACCTTATCCGTTGTTATGGAAATTTAGAGAATCATTCTTTACATGGTCTTGTAAACCTGGTGCATTATTTGTCCATAAACGCGAACAAGCCCGCGAAAGGAACACCCCCTAAACCCCATTTTATCTAGATAAAACTGGGGTTTACGGGGTTAAACATTATTTGGCTTATTTCTGCTCCAAGACATAGGTTATGGGTACTCTTCAGAACCGTTTCGTTGGGTCGGTGCTATCGAGCACCCCCCAAAACCTATGTTTGGTGTATATACGAGAAAAATAAGTAAACTATTACAAAATTTCATCAGAAAAATAACCTTTTTCGGGATATGAAAGAATGCACTATGTCACACGAGTGTATTGTCGTAATGTAAGGCGGTCCTAACGAGCACCCACAGCCTATGATTGCAGTTTAAATAAGAAAAAAACACGGGTTTTCATCATAAAAGTAGCCATTTTAGAGATGTGAAAAATGCACTATATCGCACGGGTACGTTATCATAATTTTAATATGTACATAGGCAATGCCTATAGGCGAGCTCGCAATTCACTGAGCTATGAAGAAACAAATTTGCAGTCACAGTACAACAGGGTGATATATAGCTATCTACAGCTGCTGTACACAAACACGCATGCATATGAAGATCCTTACCGAGGAGGATCCTCACAGAGATGATTTTCTAATAAGTAAACACAACATGTATTCTCAAGATAAAAATACCCTAAAACCTCTGTCTGAGCTTGAAGAAAGAGATTGGGCTGCATGATATTCCATGCACGACTGAAACCCAACGCACATGAGCAACAGTAATCCTCTTTATGATTGTAAGTCTGCCCAGGAGAAATGTGGGAATCAGATAGTCCAGGCACCTAACTGGTTGCATTGGGCAGCAAGGCTTGAGATGTCATTTCATCTCAATGATGGGTAAAAGTCCCACAAAATTGGAAAGCAGTGTCTGTAAAATGACTAAAATGTATACAGTGTTGATAGGGACGTTAAATCTCAAATCAAACAAACAAAAATGTCATTCCATTGGCTTCTATGCTAGGGTGGGATACAAAATTGACAAGGTTGAAGGTACCTCACAGAGGGCTATTATATAAAGTGACTACTATGGGATAAGTGAATCCACACATAGGTGGATAAGCTCATGGCTCTCTGGGTGCTCACAACAAGTTGTACTTGATGGCCAAGCACCTGATCAGTCCCTGTTTTATCTGGAGTCCCCCAAGGTTCAGTCCTTGGGACCAGTCTTCTTGGTTTTCATCAATGATCTGACTGTTAATATCAGGACATCAGTCAGTTTGTTTGCTGATGATGTGTCCTGTATATATATTCTCCGTCTAACTGTCTTATTTTACAAGATGACCTGGATCAACTTGCATAGTGGGAGGCCGGTCTGCAGATGAAGTTCAATGTGGCGGGGGCATTTTTGGCCCCATGGCCATAATTTGAACAATCTTAGTAGAGGTCCAATAGATGAAGCTACACACCAAATTTCAAGGACCTGGGCCTTGTGGTTTCAGAGGAGAAGATTTTTTTAGATTTTTCCTACATAAGTCAATGTAAAACCAAGGGGCACCAGAGCTATAATTTGAACAATCTTGATAGAGGTCCACAAGACGAAGCTTCATAACAAATATCAAACACCTGAGTGAGTGAGTGTTTGGGTTTTACGTCCCACCAACAGCGAAGGTCATACGGAGACAGGACCTCGGTTTAAAGACTCATCCTAAAGTCTGGAGAAGCCCGGGATTGATCCTGCGATCCCTGGTTTACAAGGCGAGTAGCGTAACCACTACACCACAGAGGCTTCTGATCAAACACCTGAGCCTTCTGGTTTCAGACAAGAAGATTTTTAAAGCTTTTTCCTATGTAAGACTATGTTAAACCAATGGGCCCCGAGGCAGGGGCATTTTTGGCCCCAGGGCTATAATTTGAACAATCTTGGCAGAGGTCCACTAGACTGAAGCTACACACCATCTATCGAAGGCCTGGTTTCAGAATAAGTTTTCATTAAAAAAAAATCTGTTGTTGGCTCCCGTGACCTTGATGTGCAGGCTGGAACCATTTGAACAACTCTGAAAGGGAACCTCCTATGAATCATTCCTATGAAGTTTGGTCATAATCCGATCAGTGGTTAAGGAGATGTCTTTTGAAGAAATTGTTTACGCAAGGATGGACGTACGGCGGACGAAAAGTGATCCCAACAGCTCACCTCATCATTACATGACAGGTGAGCTAATAAAAACGAAAAAAATAGGCCTGACCCCCTTATATGACAAATGGACTTGTCCAATATATGGCAGTGGAAGAGTGTAATAGCATACAATGGGTTAATGTCCCCATCAACAATGTAAGCTTTCACTCCTATGAATTATTATTGTATGTATATATGTATTGCATGTCACAGAAATTGTGAAATAAATATGTATATTAAATTTTTACCAAGTAAATACAGGATTTTCTATGAAAAAGAAAAACGATATTATATCACAAAGAGAAATAGTTCCCACTGAGCAGCCCCCGCCCATAGGGGCTTGAAGAAATATATGGGCTGCATGATGCTTCCACGCAGAGCTGAACCCGACCTGCACACTAGTACTGGTAAACCGCTGAGAGGATCTAAGCCTGTCCAGGAACCGCAGTGCGAGGCGGACCGTCCATGCTCATAAACCCTATTGGTTTCATTGGGCGACAGGGCTTGAGATGTCATTTCATCTCAATGTCGGGTAAAAGTCCCACAAAATTGGAAGCAACGTCTCCAAAATGACCTTTACAGTGTTGACGGGGACGTTAAACCTCAAATCAAACAAACAAAGTTCCCACTGAGAAATATTACCCTGCCGGAACTTATTTTCTCACCTGAAAATCCTGTCTTGTGCCCCACAGAGTATCCCTGTACACCATAGTGCTAAAAATAAATTCCTAACCTAATTTTAGAACTGAATGATTAGACTTAATCTAAGGCAAAATTCACAATGGAGAAACAGTTCATTGGAGATACTAGTATTAAAATTGTCTTATCTGTCTCTAAAAGTATCAAGAGGGCCATGATGGCCCGATCCATAGGGTAACAAGTGAGCCCCTGGGAGAGCCATTACTGGCCCCGGGCTATAATTTCAATTATCTTGGTAGTGGTCTAAAAAGTGAAGCTTCATACCAAATATCAAAGACTGGAGCAGTCTGGTTTCAGACAAGAAGATTAAAATTTTAAAGGTTTTTCCTCTTCTTCAGTTTAAAGTACAGGGCCCACTCTGTGGCATTGATGTACTTGGATATACATGTATATATATCTATATAAATCTTGGAGTCCCTGGGGGCGGGCCATTTTTGACCCCAGGGCTTTAATTTGAACAATCTTGCTAGAAATCCGTAACACAAAGCTTCATGTCAATTATCCAAGACCTTGGCCTTCTGCATTTGACTTGACTTCTATTTCCTAGGGCTATAATTTGAACAATTTTGATAGAGGTCCACTGGATGAAGCTTCACACCAAATATAAAAGATCTGGGCCTTGCGGTTTCAGAGTAGAAGACCTTGTTTTTAATTTCCCTATATAAGTCAATGTTAAACCAAAGGGCCCACAGGCGGAGGCATTTTTTGCCCAATGGCTATGATTTGAACAATCTTGGTAGAGGTTCAGTAGATGTAGCTTCATGCCAAATAGCAATGACCTGGGCCTTGTGGTTTCAGTGAAGTAGATTTTAAATATTTTAACTACCGGTAAAGGGCCCGGGTAGGCAATTTTTTGGCCCTAGGGCTATTACTTGAACAGTCTTGATAGAGGTCCACTAGATGAAGCTTCACGCCAAATACCAAAGACCTGGTCCTTGCAGTTTCGGAGAAAATTTCCCTGTATAAGCCTCTGTAAAACCAGGCCCCCGGACGGGGGCATTTTTGGCCCCATGACTTTAATTTGAAGAATCTTGGTAGAGGTTCACTATATGAAGATTCATACCAAATATCAAAGGCCCAGGCCTTGTGGTTTCAGAGAAGATTTTTCAAGTTTTCAGTGAAAAAATCTATTTTCGGCTCCTGTGACCTAGATGTGCAATGGACTGGAACCATTTGAACAACTTTGAAAGGGGTCCAGCTAAGGATCATTCCTGTGAAGTTTGGTCAAAATCTGATCAGTGTTTTAGGAGGAGATGTCGTTGGAAGAATTCTTTACAGAAGCACGCATGGATGACAGGTGAGCTAAAAGGAATGTTGTAGGTACTTGTTGCACCAGTCACAACATAGCATTTCACAGGTATCCATAACATCTTTTTTCAAATAATCAAAAATATTATCCCCATTTTCCCATCTTTTCTCTTTATCTGAATTGCAAATACTTTCTGGCAACAAGAATGAGTTCAGATCCCATGGGCAGTAAATTTGTCTGTTAAAAAGGCTGACACGATTAATCGTATAATCGATGGATAAATTCCGCAAAAATGATAATCATTTCTGACTTGCTTTTAATTGATTACTTGATAGGTACAATTTAATTACTACCCGAAGTTATGCCTAAAACAGCTGGATGAGTGGCAAACAGTGCAGACCCTGATGATATGCTGCATTATGCGGCATCTCATCTTGGTCTACACTGTTAGCTCAGGCCTGTCTGTTCAAATATACATATGGTAAAGACCAACATATGGTAAGAGTCATGGTTAGACAGAAAGCCAGACAGGTAAAATAATGACAAAAACCTTAGCGATTACTAATCGATTATCGACCACAGTGACAGGACTGATAATCCATCATCCTTTCAGCTCCGATTAGCCAACCCTATCTGTTAACCAAGTCATCTGCATCTACCATCCATGTGCTGGGCTCTACAGGGTTGTACGAACATCTGTCTCAATCTTGTTGTCCATGAACAGATCCAAATCAAATTAGCTGCCTTAAGGGTACACAAGAGCATGTCAAAGAAACACTTCTTTAACTGACAATGTTTACAAAGACATGCAACCAGTGTCTTTCATGGATGTGTCCTGATCTATCGCCATTGGTCCCAAGTCAGGCTCTAACTGCTCTCTTCTTCATCCAGATAATGAGTCTGCTCTACGAAAGGCTATCAATCGAATTTGCCATCCATTATACTCTCAACTCCGATTAGCCAACCCTATCTGTTAACCAAGTCATCTACCATCCATGTGCTGGGCTCTACAGGGTCGTACGAACATCTGCATCAATCTGGTTGTCCATGAACAGATCCAAATCAAATTAGCTGCCTTAATGGTACACAAGAGCATGTCAAAGAAACACTTCTTTAACTGACAATGTTTACAAAGACATGCAACCAGTGTCTTTCATGGATGTGTCCTGATCTATCGCCGTTGGTCCCAAGTCAGGCTCTAACTGCTCTCTTCTTCATCCAGATAATGAGTCTGCTGTACGAAAGGCTATCAATCGAATTTGCCATCCATTATACTCAAATGCATCAAGCATGCATTGCAGCCCATCTATTTCTTCAAGCCCTGATGTGGGGGGGGGGGGGCACAATTTTCAACAATATGTGTACATATGATTTTTCGGTATTGATGCTTTTGGAGAAATTCACATTAACAGCTACACTTTAAAAGAACCCTGAATTAATCAATACCTTCAGAACAGACTGGCTTCCCATACAAACGTGAGAGAAACAATGAAATGCGAAAGTCACAAGATAAACGATCAGCAGAAATGGATAGAAAAAAAAATGAATTAACTCTGTTTGCCTATGGAGCATGGTAGCTCAGTGGTTAGTGCACTTGCCTATCATGCTTATGCTAGGCCCCCAGTTCAATTCCATGCAGCGGTAAGAAAATTGTGGTGTCTGAACTGCTACACTGTCATCATGAATGCCACAAGGTGTACTGTCCTTCGGATCAGGACGTTAACCGGAGGCCCCCTGTACAGGGAGAACCATCCCTGTGCAAGTAAAAGAAAAAAATATCTATCTCTATTTTCTGCCAACCCCTCTCTAGAGTGTTACAGGCAGATTGCATGATTACTATGTAGGCTTTTATTCTGCAAACCTGGACTGTATTTGTTTGATTTGAGGTTTAACCTCCTCCTCAACACTGAAAAGGTAATTTTGGAGATGTTAACTTGCTTCTAATTTTGTGGGACTTTTACCCGATATTGAGATGAAATGACATCTCAAGCTCTGCCTCCCAATTTATAAGCATGGAAGGACGGTAGAGTATGGTAGCTCAGTGGTTAGTGCACTTGCCTCTGATGCTAGAGGTCCCGGGTTCGATCCCCGGCTGCGGCGATAGATTTTCGGTGCCCGAACACGCTCCATTGGCATCATTTGCAGGGATGAATGTCATAAAGTGCACCGTCCTTCGGATCGGGACGTTAACTGGAGGCCCCCTGTGCAGGGAGAACCATCCCCTGTGCAGGTTAAAGATCCCTGCCGTAATTACATGATTACTGTGTAGGCTTTCATCCTGCAAAACCTGGAGTGTATGTAATATACACCTGCGGTAATGGTCAAATGTGACCGACGCAGTATCAGAAGATAGATAGATAGATAGTGGCGGTAAAATTTCGATGTCCAAACCCGCTCCATTCACGGCATTGGCATCATTTGCAGGGATGAATGTCAAAATGTACACCGTCCTTTAGATCTGGACGTTAACTAGAGGCCCCCTGTGCAAGGAGAACCATCCCCTGTGCAGGTTAAAGATCCCTACCGTAATTATATGATTACTGTGCAGGCTGTCATCATGCAAACCTGGAGTGTATGTAATGTACACCTGCGGTAATGGTCAAATGTGACCGACACAGTATCAGTAGATAGATAGATAGGATGGGTCCGACTTGCACCGCTTTGCGTTGGCAGGCCTAGTTCCTCTAAGGGGTTAACCAGTTCTCATGGTCGGATACAGCTCTGTGTGGAAGCATCATGCTATTTCTTCAAGCCCCGATGGGCGGGGGCCGTCCTGGAGTACATGTAATGTACACCTGCAGGTTGTAGCTGTCAGGATTTCTTTTGTTAGTGTCAGTCCTGCGTCGGAATCTTTTGGATTGAGGGGAGTAGAGCAGGTTTTTACCAAAATTTCTCCTTTTTGGCCTTAGTTCTGAAAAGTTACTTTCCTGTGAAACATGCATGATTTGATTTGATAGTTCCAATTCCTTTTCTGGTACCAATAGGTTATTGTCAACATTAGAATGCTGTTCCATGTTGTGTATCAACTGGAAATGGTTGTTTTCTAACAACAAGTTGATGGTTTGCACATGTGAGCCTTGATTACCAAAAATTGTTACTGTGTATTCTGTACCACACCTAAACCAAACTTTGATTCTGCACTGGAAAACCAAAGCTGCGGCCTCAATTTCCGAGCTACATGCCCAACCATTGAGTTTAATCATAGAACCCCAGTATTTATATCTTGTCATCAAAGGACCATGAAACAAAACAACTTTCTCATGCCAGTTTTGCCAATTGTTGAAAATAGTTTGACAAACTATACTTCTGTATTCTCGTGTCATTGAAATATTACCATTAATTGCCACTGACAGACAATGGAAGAAACAGTTGCCATCACCAGGCACATTTTCAACGAAACATTCAATGTTTCCCAATGTAATCATCTGCAGAGCAGAAGAAATGTGGCCTTGGACTTGTTGGGACGCCATGATGTAAGCCGGGTATACAAGATGTTATTTATTCATAAAACAACATCAACAGAGGCTGACCTCCGATAAGAAATCAATGAATACACTTTAATGTGAATTAAAGTCCCATCAAATTAGAAGCGACATCTCAAAAATAACCTATACAGATTTGACGGAGACGCTAGACCTCAAAGTAAGAATGAAAGTCCCATGAAATTGGAAGCTACATGTAAAAAAAATGACCTATACAGAGTTGACGGGGATGCTAAACCTCAAAGCAAGAATTAAAGTCCCATCAAATTGGAAGCTACATCTCAAGAATGACCTGTACAGAGTTGACTTGGATGCTAAACCTCAAAGCAATCTAACCTACCAAATGGTCACTTAATGGTGCTGAATACAAGTTAAAACAACAACAGTGAATGCACCTAGAGACAGCGACTTAGTCATGAGGACAAAGACTGATAAACAACAACAGCAAGTTGAAATGTTGATGGCATATTGAGCAATTCACCATATTTGCATTATTTGCTGGCTCCCAGCTTGCACATTGTCAATATTGGAAAAATAGGTAACCAGACCCCCCTGACCTTTTAAGGTCAGGGGGGTCTGGTTACCTGTTTTTCCAACACTGATAACCTTCAGACTAGGAACCAGCAGATAATGCAAATAAGGTGAATACACAGAGATACACATTATTCATATGAAAGTAACCTAGAAAATGTTGTTGTTGCTATTGAAAATAAATGCTTTGAATGAAGTATGCCGCGATTACTGACAATGTTGCTATGGTGAATACGAAACATGATGTAACGGTGACATATTTCTTTTTTTTATTGTGTGTGTAATACCTGCTAGTTTGTGAATAACCAGAAAAGCAGATTTGGTTCGCTCAGTTCAGCAGTTGCTTTGCTCGACAGAAACAGACGACACAGTTTGTTTATATTGACTTCCAAATTTGGAAGTGATCGACTGGTTTAATAGTAATAATACTTGATTTGTGGTCTACCTGATTGAGTGTAATGCCTGCGACTATTGGTTTCATGACCGTTTCACTGTGAATAAAAAGCACACAGAATCCCTTTAATTCAGAGTAAAGCGTACCAAATGTTAGAAAAAAAAACGAAAATGTGTGAAAATATGAGCTTGTGAAGTTGAGTAAAGCCTACAAGTCCAACATACCTGTGGATGTTTAGATTCGAGACGAAGTCCGCCATTTTTTTTTTTGCCAAACGCGCACGAAACTTGAATACCAAACCAAAAATCGTACTTCCGGCACAAAAAAAATTCGTTCAACACTATGCAACAACAGAATAGAACAGAATAGATTATATTCGTATACGTTACCATTGAGCTTGCTCTCGCAGGCCTTCGGCCTGCGCCGCATGGGGCTTCGCCCCATGCGGAGCTCGCTCGCTATTACAGGTATCAGGATAGATTGTGATACTCGTCAATGCCGCCTCATTGCGTAGGTTCTTGGTTTAAACAATATTTATTTCAATAAAGGTGGAACGTTTAAATGACATAAATAAAAATTTCATGACAGGATTTGAAAAGAAGCCATAGGCTTATGTGAATCATCTCCTGTAAATGACTATGAGCTAGTGTGAATGACATATCACATGTAAACATGCATAAATGAAAAATAAATGATTAAACATGGTCGAAGGGAAACCGTTTGAGTGTGAAAACAACTGCAATATAATAATAATAATAATAATATCAATAATAATAATAATAATAATATCATCAATCACTGTAATAATAACAATAATAAATGAAGAATATGGGTTTAAATGCAATGGTTGTACTTGTAGTAGTAACAAGGAAAGTCATAGTAATCATCTACAAAGTACATCTACCGATAGTAGATACGATAGTAGTAGTATTAGTAGTAGTAGTAGTAGTAGTAGTAGTAGTAGTTAATAAATAGTAACACATGTAAGTGTAGTAGAGAGAGAGAGAGAGAGAGAGAGAGAGAGAGAGAGAGAGAGAGAAGCAATGTGTTCACGTCACGTTGTACCAAGGGGTGCAGCATTAACAGCTCCTGTCAACCAGGTGTCGTGTGATTGTATGATATTTAAAACAGTAAATTGATAATGAACTGAGTGTGATGTTGTTAAAATGCTAATCGTTTAGTTTTTTATATATATTTGTGCACTTCAGAGAAAATAAAGGAATTGTCATCCGTAGAAAGACGAGCGTCATCGCCACTTAATAGCAGTTGGGTTGTGTCTGGAAAGTGAAGTAGCTGATTTTGAATGGCAGTTAACATTTTTCGCGAATCACATTGTATCTAGAGCAGTGCAAAAGAAAGTGCGTATTGCTTTCTATTTCTCCACAGATACAATTTGGAGACGGCACCAGACTTCGACTGAACCGATGTTGGTTAAAGGAACTGCATTCAGTTCGAACGCGAGTATGAAGAATTTGCGAGAGTCTCTCCCCACCAAAGAAGTAGTCTGGGGTTGTTGGTGTGTTCTGTGTTAATAGGCGTTTGCGAGAAGCTATCGTAGTAGCTGACTTAGTCGATGCGGCAGGTTATTCCGTGCATTAATTGTTGAGGGCAGAAAGGAGTTTGCATATGAGACAGTTTTTGCATTGATTGATACGTAATGTTCTGAGTTACGGAGAGGATAGTTGGACATGTCGCCTACGCGAGGCGGGGGCAAATCTGTAAGATAAAGAGGTGCATAGCCGCTCACCATCTTGAAGAATAGAAAGAGTTTATGTAGGCTTCTTCGTTCGGATAGTTTAAACCATCCCATTCATTATACAATATGTTGAGCTCCACCAGTTTTGTTGTACCAGAAACAATTCTGCCGGCTTCGAGCTGTTTTTTCTCAAGAAAATAGCTCTGCTGCTGTGTGCAGTTATCCCATACAGTGTCTGCATATTCAAGAATGGGGCGGATGAATGTGAAGTAAATCTTTTGGAGTGATTTTCTGTCTAGTGTAAATTTTATCTTTCGCAAAAGATTCATACGCGACCAAGCCTTCAATATAGTCTATGTGGGCTTGCCAATCCAAACGCTGAGAGAAATATAGACCAAGATGTTTGTGGGTTGCTTCCTCTTGTATAGGTTCATCGTTTAAATAAAGAGTTGGGTGATTAACTCTATTGGTTTTGCGAGTTGCAAGAAAAGCTTCAGTTTTAGTAGCAATGAAATTTACCAACCCTGATTCAGCCTATTTGCCGATTCGATTAATATCCACTTTAAGAATTTGAGCTGCTGCATCAGGAAAATCAACTATTATGTAAAGACTTATATCATCGGCAAATAATCGGATGTTTGAGTTAATTTCATTTACAATGTCGTTTATATATAAAATGAAAAGCATTGGTCCAAGATTGGACCCTTGAGGGACTCCTGCATTAATTCTGAGCCATTCTGACATCCCCCCCCCCTGGCAAGGCAACCCGTTGAGATCTATTGGACAAGTAACTTTCAAACGACGACAGAATTCGCCCGGTTATACCATAATGTTTGAGCTTTGCCAGAAGCCCTTTGTGACAGACCCTGTCGAAGGCTTTACTTATGTCACAGAAAACATCGCGAACTTCTTTGCCTTCAGCCAGGGCCTGGCCAAAGGTGTTGTAGACATCAACAAGCTGATTAACAGTTGAGTCGTCTGGGATGAACCCAGACTGAAAAGGTGTAATTACATGGTTTTGAAGTAAAAAATTATGAATATGTTTGTGAACAACTTTTTCGAGAGTCTTGCCAAGGGTACTAAGGAGAGAAATTGGTCGGTAATTTTTAACCAAAGTTTAATCGTCTTTCTTGTGAAAAGGAGAGAGGTTTGCTCTTTTCCATATATCAGGAACGGAAGAAAGCACGAGAGAAGAATTGAATAAGTGGACCAAGGGTTCAGCAATAGCTTCCGCTACATCTTAAAGGGCTCTGTTGCTAATTTGGTTCTTAATGCATGCCCCAAAAGAACATTCGAAAAAGGAAATCACGAATTTACAAAGAAATTCTGCACATGGAGAGTGGCACGACAACCCCGATCTTTACAAACAGTGTAGATCTAGATCAAATGGGAAAGAGGTCATCTGACCAGGATCTACACTGTTCGTCATTCAGTTTGCGGATTTGAACGAATATATTAGATCAAGCTTTTTGAGTGAGTGAGTGAGTTTTAGTTTTACGTCCCACCAACAGCTAAGGTCATACGGAGACGGGCCAAGCTTTTTGACTGGTTGAAATGTAAATTGGATTGGCTAAATTGATCTATGGTGCGGGACAAGGATTTACATCATGATAGCAAGTCCGTGAAACGAAGACCCTCACCCCCCTTGAAACCCACTTTATATAGAGAAAAGTAGGGTTGATTGGGGTAAACATTATCTGCCTTATTTTTTCTCAAACATCATAGATAATGGGTACTCGTTAGAACCGCCTCATTGAGGCGGTTCTAACGAGCACCAACAATCTATGTTGAAAGCAGAAATAATAAAGATGTTATCATTTTTACCAAATATTTATCATTTTCTGATACCATGTTGGAAGCCATAATTTCTTACGGACATGTTTTCCTTATGATTATTCTCCAGTATAAGTATCAAGTCCATAGTTGAAAATAATGGCAGAGTAAGGAGGATATTCCCTATTTCTTCATAAACAACTGTGTTGTGCTGTGGGTACTTAACACATTTTTGTACCAAATTGAATCTTCCTCCTTATATAAACCAGAAGTCCATTTCAAAGTTAAGGGGTGTCAGGTTGTGTTTTCTTCAAAATCTATTTGGAAAATGGCTGGACCTTTTGCAGACTGTGTAGGCCCTGATCAGACGCCGCGTTCTGCGGCGTCTGATCTTGCGGCGTCAGATCTGGGCCTGCACGGTTTGCCAGGGTACCCGTTTTGGGGTTTCTGGTACAAGATGGGTTAAAGTATCCGTAGGTTTTCAAAGAGGCTAAAGAAAAAAATATTCTTAAATTCAAACACAGCACGCCTATGTAATCGAAAAGATCTGTGATTTGTTCTGCAACAAATAACTGGGCGGAGGAGCTTGACGCGTGACGCGGAATCCGCCGTTTTTATGATGTCACTCGAAGATTCAATTACTGTTATTTTCTAGCATCAGAACGTTACAAAACGACATGAATGTGTGTGATATTGTCAAAAATGTTGGCGGGATTTTCTTCCAATTTCGGCGAATGGTATGGATACTTTGAAAGAAACAACAAAGTCACATTGTCAATTTTTAGTGTATTAGAATGACAAAGATTAGCTCTGTTGAGTTATAAATAACAGTTTGTGGGTCAGTTATAAACAAAACAATCAATCGCGCAACGCGTTCGTGATTAGATTTACTTTATAACTGATCCCCAAGCTGTGATTTATGACTCAACAATTCACTTCTAGTGCTGAGTATATATTTCTTAATCATATATTCTACTCCCATCGAAACTGGAGCTATGCTTGTTCGAGTAAGTTGTTTTGATTTCACTCGCATTTTGTGTACATTGTGTAAAATATTAATCTCATCAATCAGACGCGGCACTTTCCATTTGATCCCTACCACCTTCACCCTTTTTGACATGTTCATACCCAGCAGCCACTCTACGCTTTTCGCATTAGCTTCTACAATCTTGTATAGATTACTACATGTACAAGGGCGAGAAATAACAACTTTGTCCAGATGGCTCGATGCAAACTTTGCCAGCAGCACAAGGTTTCTTGCAGATTTTGCTGTCGTAGTTTCGCCAGCATCAAGTCATTGTCCAGAACAGCAATGATTTATGAGGAAATTCTAGCCAAAATAACCCAACAAAAACGTTGTTAATGTTGCTAATGCTATAGCCAATACATTCAGCACTTTCCGCCATTTTGAATTCATTTTTAATGACGTCATTTTTCTTCTAACTTCCGCCTTTTCTTCAGGTGTTAGGTATTTCTTCGGTTGATCTGTTGTTCCACACAACCAGTTCCGGAAATTTCTTTTGCACTTTCCAGCTATCGCTGAAATAATGAAAGCACTGTGAGTACTGGTGGGTCGATTGTCTTTGAGTCTGTGGTGGGAAAATGGTCCGGAACTGAGACTCATACTGTTTCGTTTACCGCTTAAGGCAAAGAGAGTGGACCCAGATCAGACGCCGCATTCTGCATCGTCTGATCTGGATCTTACTGTATGCAATGCCCCAGTACAAATGCCCAGTCAAACCCTTTATACACAGCACTCTGACGTCACAGGGAAAACAAAAGCCGTTATATAAATAATCGTTTCCTTAGTTTTGCACGTGGTCAGCGATAGTCACGTGGACAATAGCAGGCGGAAGCTTCTGTAGTTTAACAGAAACTTTTTGTCGATGAATAAATAATTGATTCAAGAGCTTTTTCCCCAATACATTACGCTAAAACGCTATGCATTACGAAAATACGCCTATACAAATACAGTGTTACCTTTTTCGCAGAAAAAAAGGAAATTTTAAGATGAAAAAATTGTGATATTTTTCTTATTTCTGCTTAAATATAGATTGTGGTACTCGTTAGAACCGCCTCATCGAGGCGGTTCTAACAAGTACCCACAATCTATATTTTAGAGCAGAAATATGAAAAATAAGGTTTACCCCTGTAAACCCCAGTTTTACCATATAAAAAGTGGCGTTCAAGGGGGTCAAAATTATATAGGCATGTTTCCGTGATAGGTGGCATGTCTTTCATATCTGTAGCGCTAACAATGTACAAATGTTTGATGTTTACCTTATTTTTGTTCAAAAGGAGGTTGAAAGTACTCATATAAACTGCATCAATGAAGCGGTTCTAGCGAGTTCCCGTTTTCTATGTTTAAGCAAACAACAAAAACAAATAATATTTACCCTTTTTAACCATACATTTTCATATGTAAAGTGATTTTTAAAGGACATTCAGTGAACGGACTTGTTTTCATGATGTAAAAGGGAACAAATACAATATTCTTGAATGAGGTGGTTCTAACCATTTCCAAAATTCTCTGTTTTCATCAGGTAAACCATTCAGTGTATTAATCACACCACTAAACAGTAGTAGAGGCAATGATCTGGAATCGATACAATTAACCCACAGCTGCATTCAGAGACACCAAAGGGAAAGAAACACAAACATGAAACAACAGACCCTAATGGTAACATCAGCAGCGGAAAGGCAAACGGACAGTCACAAAATGGCCAATAGGCTATCAAAAATAAAATAATATAAGCGACACAAACACCCAAAGACAAACCATTACAAAATAAAACGCGACAGAAGAACTGCCTTGGAACGGTCAGCGAAAACGAGTTCCACTAAAGCGAAAAGTGGGGGTATTCGGAGTATTCATTAATTTTGTTCAAAAAGATAGATTGTGGCTAGTCGTTGAAGCGGTTCTAATGAGCACCGATAGTATAATGGTTTTCAAGATAAACCACTTTTGGGACTTCAAAGCAGGAATCTCCCCATAAATGAAAGAATTTGCCCCTCAGGAAAATCGTTTTCCTCAATATTTTGACAACTTATCTGCGTGTTAAAACACTTTTGTCATATCTATAAATGAAAAATGTCGAGATTTTTGTTATGGTTTGTATTTTTGTGATATTTACGCTGCAAACTGAGATTTGAGTGGTGGTTAGAACCGCCACAATGAGGTGGTTCTAACCAGTTCCAAACATATATGTTTTCATCAGGTAGACAATTCCGTGTTTTAATCACACCTCTAAATAAGTTCTGAATACTTAGATCCTTTGGAAGCAAACTAAAAAGTGAACAAATTAGGCTAATAGGGTATTCATTATTTTTTGTTCAAAACGATAGATTGTGGTTACTTGTTGAGGCGGTTCTAATAAGCACCAGTAATCTATATTTAGACTAGAAATAAGAAAAATATCGAATAATTTCATCAGAAAAATGCTCGTTCTAGATATAAGAAAGGCGCCATTTAGATGCACGGGTGTTATTTTAATGTATCATTAATGCTCTTTAGATCTGCCACAATAAGTCTATGTTTTTGAGCAAGAATAAAGGACCTCGTATACCCCATTTATTCCATAATGCATGAGAGATTGAATTGTTTTTGAAAGCATTACCTGGTAAAATTGTCACCCTAAGGAATATGAATATCAACCGAGGCGCAGCCGAGGTTGATATAAATATTCCGAAGGGTTACATTTTTCACCATCACCCTCTCAGGAATGTCATATTTTTTTATTATACCAAATAACGGTTATACTGATAACTGATTTTAAACAATTAATAAGGTAATGAACGTTTTAACTCTTAATACAAAGTGAGAAAAATAAATGCATGCATTGGTCTACAGCTATCAGGTAAATTTCTTATTTCTCCCTTAACACATATTTTGCAGTACTCATTAAAAGCGCCTCTGTGATTCGCTTCTAATGAGTACCCACAATATATGTTTTCAAAGAGAAATAAGAACAATATCAATACTTTTGTATGGAAGATAGCAACTTTTATAGAGGTACGTTCATGACAAGAAAGTAAAATTGAAACCTCAACGCCAATGAGATCATGACAGCCTGTGTTTGCTTGCATGCTGAAATGGGTCCCACATTGTCATCCATACAGGGTAGCACACACGCGACCCTTGACATCATCCATGACATTCCAAATCATCGGATAACGTCGATTTTCTACAATGGCGACGTTTGCTGGTGAAACAGCAGTTCAGAATATCAAACATTTATCTCAATGAAAACCTAAGTTTTAGTGTGCGTTTTCTTAATTAAAGCAAAAGAAACACTTTGGTTCTAAAATTTTTCAACTTTGTTACAATTTTTGGTTTGGCCGCTTTTTCTCCAGCTTCCCTGAGCTGTTCACTCATTCAGGTTATCCGAAAACCATTTAAAAAGGCTAAGACAACCATATGACATAACGCTTCAAAGAGGACGGCTACCATGTCGTTGGCGGGCATTGGTCAGTGCAAAATACGGTAACTGACGTTAATCTCACCGCAGCTTGTCGGAAAACAATTACAATTGGTTCAGAAGAACGAAATGTTGCCAAATGTTCTTACTTTCGCTTTGAAGTTGCGGTTCTTCTACTGACATTTGATGAGGATCTGTTTGTTCCGGTTCTTCATCTTCATCATCTGTAAGCTCTGGTTCAAGGACATCATGTCGCGTCCACCAAGTGACACGAAACAACTGCAAAAAAATTCGTGGCCGTAAAGATACAATGTAACACCCGTTCGAGGAGGTTCTTAAGCAAGAAGGAAGGAAATTCTAAACAGTGAAATTCCAATATTAGTCGTAACCTTCACCAGACTGAAATTTTAAATAATGCTACACCTCGATTTTCAGTCATTTGCGTTGTATGATTATAGATAAACCATGGGATGAAATTCAAACTGGAAAACAATACCTATCTTGCTGGTCTGGATCATTACTATTCGTACAATATGATACATCTGGATCCAGCATGGTGAGGGTTAAGTATAGCTAAACTTAATACAATTCGTCTTTTAAAAGATAATAAACTGTTTCAATTAAGCCATCTTAACTGCTACATGCTAAACTGCTAAATCAGGGCTATCGGTTTTATAAACTCCGCAAAGAGTTTTCCTTTTAATAGACGTGATTTCGAAATAGTTTCAATGTTCAATGTTGGATTCAATTCTCTTATACAACAAGGTCTGTCCCTCATTTTTATTATTGAATTGGTATATAAATTAAAAGTGATAATTATTTTTGAAACATCGTTTACGATATAAAACGATTGGGTACAACATAAATGGAATGCGACTGACTTCATGCATCGTGGTAACCCCAATCACGGATGAAAACTCTGTTTCCCTCTTTAAATGCACACCAGCTGATCGGGCCTCATACCCTATGTCTATAAGCCCTGGCCTAAGACTTTTTAGTTAGTCGGTCGCTGCCTGATGCTCTGTCTCTGGTCTCTGTTGGTTTTCTATTCTTCAACATTTCAGTTTTTTCTTGCAGTCGAGTCCTCATTGTTGATTTATCATTTCGTTTGTTTTATTTGTCTGTACTCTAAGATGCTGAGTTGATGAGTTAAACATCTCTTTACCATGTTTATGCTGTTTAAACATATAACATTTTGTACACCACGGCAGAGCTAAGGGCGAGGGTTTTGGCCATTCAAAATCGATTTAAACCACCAAATAGAATTTTACTGACCATTCCAAGGTAGTGCTTCTGTGTTGTGGTTTATTTTGTCAATGGTTGTCTTTGCATGAGTGAATGGTAGATATTTTATTTAAGATAACCTTACTACGAGGGAAAGTCAATATGTAAACAGCCTATCCCATTTCCAGTTGACCGACACAACCGCGTCATTCAGGCATAAGATATTGAACGTGAGACATGGCTAGCGATGCAAAAGCAAGCTTTTCGTCAAAAATTGAGTACCGTGCTGTAATTCGGTACTTGTATTTCAAAGGGAAAACAGGTCAGGAAATACATTGCGACCAATGTGTATGGGTCTTCTGCACAATCGTTTGCACAAGCGAAATTCTGGGTTGGGGAATTCAAACGCGATAGAACGTCTGGACTCCCATCGGACGCCAACGATGAATTAATATATAACAAAGTACGCGATCTGTTGTACTTTTATAGTAGAATAACGGTGGAAGAAGTAGAGAATGCATTAAACATTTCACATGGTAGCGTTTCAACAATTTTACAAGATAGCTTGGGTCCCAAAACCCCTTAGCGACGAGCAAATGATAACCAGAGTATCAGTATGCAGCGCATTGTTGGAGCGGTTTAAGTCAAAGGAAGATGTTTTTTTTTTATTTTCACGTCTGGTGACTGTAGATGAGACCAACGTCTATTATTATGAGCCAGAGAATACAACTCAAAGTCGCCAGTGGGTAGGGCCGGGGTTTTCGATGCCGAATAAGTTCGAAACGCAACCCTTTGCTGGAAAGGTGATGGCAGCTGTTTTTAGGGACGCAAAGGCGTTATTATGTTCGACTTTCTAACAAAGTAAAGTACAATGGCAGTTGCGAATAATACAAATTTGCTCGACCAACCCGAGAACTGCGATCTGTGAAAATCTCCTAGGTTTACTCTCCAAAGGTATTCTGCTCAAGAGTCCACACTTGCCAAATTGCAATGGATACTGTTGGGCGGGATGGGTACGAGCTAATTCCGCACCCCGCCTATTCTTCGGACTTAGCTCCTTGTGACTATTTCCTATTCCTTAACTTGAAGTAGGATATCCGTGGACGCCATTTCCGGTGCAAAGAAGAAGTCGTGGCGGCAGCTGAGGAGTGGGTTGTAGACAAGGATCATGGCTTCTTCAGATCTTGGCTGACCGTTGGTCCAAGTGTATCATTCATCGAAAAAGATGAGATCGATCTTACCCAGAAATAAGTCAGGCTGTTTTTTCATTGACCCACCCTCGTATGACCACGTTTTGGGAAACAAACGATCCTTTTGGTTTTCTACTTGTTATGTTTCAATTATAATGCCGTTGTTTTATATGAGTCCGTCCTTCACTTTGGTGTCTTAGATGGAGTAAGTAACTGTATCGATTCCTACAATTGCCTAAATGGTATGTTTCAAGTGTAATACCGTCTTTCATCGACACCGGAAATAGAATCCCGGTGAATCGATACAAAGCGAAAGTAGACATGGAGCACGGTGAGTGTAGCCTTTATTCCTGATCTATTTTCAGCAAGTGCAGGGTAAATTGATTTCCTTGAAATAACAGAGAGATTTTTGCAACATTTTATGGGTTTTTCGAAGCTGTATATTTCGATTTAAAGTCAAGAACACAAGTTTATGGATGCTTGGTACTGAGTGAAGACCAGCATTTTCGAAAATCGGTTTCAGATTTTATAATTTCTTGATTTATTTCCGCTTAACCTTTCTTTTACCTGTTTCCGTTTATAATGGGTAGTAAATGAAAACTTTCTCTGGTCATGGTTTTTTCATGCAGTAAGCGTATTTATTAAAAACTAAAAATCAATGTGTACGGCGTTTAGTTGTTTCAACCCGATAGCTGTACGGAATATAGTCAAAAAAGTGTACGGCGAATAGGAATGGCTACTCTTTTATTCAGAATCAGAAATGTTACTGGTGACACGTCAAATGACATTCATACACCAGGACCTGTGATGGGAAGTTAGTCCCTAGCTCTCACCCTGCTAGCATTCTACATAAATCTACAGTGGGCCGTTAGCGGCCCGTCAGCTACCCTGACGGGCCGCTAACGGCCCGCTGTAAATTTATGTAGAATGCTTACTGGGCATTGAAGAGGTAATTTTAGATACACAATCCTCAGCATATTCAGCTGCTGAAATAATCGAATTGGGAAGGGCATTCCAATCTCTAATAGTTCGGGGGAAGTATGATTCTTTATAAATGTCAGTTTTGCAGTAAGGGTCTGAAACTCCAATGAATGATGATTTCTACAGTGCCTAGCTTTGGGAACAAGGTCATCTGTTGGGATGCTGGCAGCACCTCTTAGACCTTTGTATAGACGTATGAGCCTACTGTTTTCTCTTTTTCTTGAGAACCTCCCATCTTAATTTTCCTAGTAGTCCATTCATGCTCCCATGCTTTCAAAGCAGTAATTGCTTGTTACAAATCTAGCAGCTCTATGCTGAACGTTTTCAATTGCTTCATTAAGGACCACTCCGCTAGGGTTCCAGATACAACTACCATATTCCAAGATTGGGGGAACAAGAACTTTATAAGCTACCTCTTTTACATCATGAGGACACTGAAGAAGATTTCGCCCCAGGAAACCAAGCGTTCTAATTGCCTTAGTACACATGTTGCTGATATGTGTATTCAATCTCAAATTGTGTATGAGTCTCACACTAAGGTATTTAATGGAATCCACGTTTTCGAGGACTGTTCCCTCTGAGGTGTAAGAAGCCTCAATTTTATTTATTCTCTTTCTAGTTATATGCATAATATTGCATTTAACGGGCTGAAATCCCATGTCCCATTTTCGGGCCCGATCTATCTATATCATTCTGAAGTTTCAGTGAATCATCTGAATCTCTAATTTCCTGGTAGCAAACACAATCGTCTGCGAACAGTCTTATTGCTAAGTCAGTGTCAGTGGAAACACCATTGATGTACAGGGAGAATAACAGTGGACCAAGAACAGTCCCTTGTGGGACTCCAGATAAAACTGGTGCCCACTCTGAAGATTCACCATTAACAACAACGCGGTTTTTCTGTAGCAAAGAAAGGAATCTATCCATATGAGAGTATTTCCCCCAATGCGATAACCAAATAACTTAGATTTAAGTAGTTCATGTGGTGTGGTGTCAAAAGCTTTCTCGAAGTCGAGAATAAATGTGTCTACCTGACCCCCTTTGTCCAAGATTTTTACCCAATCATTAATAGTTGTTCTCAACTGAGTTTCACAACTATGCCTTTTCCTTAATACATGTTATCTTTCTGACAATAGTTTATGTTCATCAAAGGGGGCCATGATGTTTGAGCAGACTATATGTTCAATCAATTTACACAGAACACAAGTCAGAGACATAGGGTGATAGTTATGATTAAGAGCCCTATCTCCTTTTTTGAAGAGTAGGCAAATTTTCGCTAAGTGCCATTCTTTGGGGATTTCACCCGTATCAAAGACTGTTAAAACAGGTGGACAATAACTGGATCTAACTCTTTTGCTGGTTCCTTCAGGAATCTAGGATGTAGCCCACCAGGTCCTAAAGCTTTTGTTGGATTTAAGCCTTTAAGTAACTTGATCGCTCCTGCCGATGACACAACAATAGTATCCATTAATGGGGCCGATCTTTTTATCAATGGAACCTCCGTGAACTCAGTTTAAATTAACGCATCATGGATTTGACCAACTAGTTCCCCTGCCCTTTCAGAGTCTATTTCAGCAACCTATCTCCCTCCTCTTTCATTAAGGGATGCGATACATTGTCTGTCTTTCTTCTGACTTTTGATATATCTGTAGAAAATAGTGGTGGAGGCAATGCTCAGGAATCGATACAATCAACCCACAGCTCCCATCAAAGACACCAAAGGGAAAGAACCACAATCATGAAACAACAGACCCCAACGGAAGCACCAACAGCGGAAAGCCAAAAGGACAGCCCCCACCCTACAAAACGGCCAACAGGCCATCCACAATAAAATAATGTAAGCGACAAAAAACACCCAAATTCAAACCATAACAAAAATAAACCGCGAAAGAAGAACCTCTTGGATTTGCCTTTACATCACCTACTGAGTGCTGATTTTTTTTTATATATATCAGTCTTGATCTCACGTCTCAAGTTTTCAAATTTTGTCCGGAGTTACCACTTCCCGTCTATTTTGCCTGTGCACGAATCTTATTTCTTCTGCGAAAGAGGAAGAGCATTTATTTTATTCTTTATTGCTAAACGCCAATGATAGACAACTTCATTTTCCCCAGCTTTTAAGGGTATATATGCTTTCCCCGGCCAACGGATCATGGAAAAATCTATCTATCTATCTATGTATCTATCTCTCTATCTATCTATCTATCTATCTCTCTCTCTCTCTCTCTCTCTCTCTCTCTCTCTCTCTCTCTCTCTCTCTCTCTCTCTCTCTCTATCTATCTATCTATCTACTGCGATTGGCGGCCTCGGGAGCTCAGTCGGATGTGCGTCTGACTGGTGATCAGGAGAACGTGGATTCGATACGTGTCGGGGTCGGCAACACTCTGTCGTGGAGATTGATCATGGAATCTTTTCTACGGTCACTCTCTCCCTCATTGTCACCCTTCCGCTGATTAAAGAAGAGTAACCGCTTACATATATTCATTACACATACTCCAGAGTTGCAGGACTAAAGCCTACACAGTAATTATGCACCTTTTGCTATGTCATCCTCAATGAGAAACTCATCTGGCACCTCTGTTTGCACCTTTGATTTGGCTTGCAACCTTCCGAGATTGAAAAGCTTCCCATCAAAACGATACCTAATCGGTATACCATTGTCATCCTCCTGGAAAACATCTTTGTGCATGGAAGCGAACATCATGCTGAACAGTGGTCGGGCTATCACACAACCTTGCTCCATTTGTCACAGGAATTGGATCTGAGTGATTGCATTACATGATTAGTTTAAACAATGGTTTATTAGTGATCGTAAATAGTTAACTAATAAACTAATGTTTAAACGCATCATGTAATTACGCAAAGATCTCTAACTTGCACAGGGGAGGATTCTCCCTGCACGGGGGTAGAGGGCTCCAGTTAACGTCTCGATCCGATAGACGGTGCATTTTGGGGCATTTATCCCGGCAAATGATACCAGTGTAGCACGTTTGGACACCGTAACTTTATTACCGCTGCAACTAATCGAACCGCAGAACCTAGAGAAAGTAATGCGAGTGGGACTGGCCATGCATCTTTATTCTGTTGAAGTTATATGGCGAAAAGTTTTTAGATGTCATTTCATCTCAAAATGTTGACATTTTAAGTCTCGTAATGTAGTGTAATCACTCGTAAGTCATGGCCAAAAGTTCCCGTAAGGATTTTAAGTGCATAAACGCCATCTACCCCTTACGAGTCTTCCACGTCTGTATAGTTGAACAGGCGTGATTTCATAATGCGCACTTCTTTTTAACCCACAATAACGCCTCTGTGGCAAAATATGGTCTTAAAACTATACATACACGTATAGTCATTAGTTCCTAACTAACATTACTATATTGTGATGGGTTCTTGCTAATATGACGAGAGAATGGGTGAAAATTGTTGAAGTGTGTTTATAAAATTCTGATGTCACTGGATAAAGATGCTGTGACAGGCAGGTGAATCTATTGATTTAGCTCCAGTTCTTGCAGACCATTGTTTACATTTCGAAGCAGCATGTTCGACAAAATATAACACCCGACTTTGACAGGACATACATGCAGAGCAGAACAGTCCTCGTGGATGTGAGAGAAGCATCGGAAGGCCGGTAGGTATACTTTTAAAATGTTATCAGCTATAAACATGGAACTATTCGCCGTATACTTTCGTTTACGCTAATTTGCAACAAGCCGTACACCACACTACTATTCGCCGTACAACAGGTAATTTACGTTTAGGCAAATATTTGTGCTGAAACTACAATTTGAGGCG
Source organism: Lucinisca nassula (assembly GCA_963580285.1). Lineage (NCBI taxonomy): Eukaryota > Metazoa > Mollusca > Bivalvia > Lucinida > Lucinidae > Lucinisca > Lucinisca nassula. The sequence goes on along the minus strand of OY757015.1, from coordinate 79,102,134 downwards.
AATTTCTTATGCAAATTATTTTTTCCAGCAGTGTTCTTTCTGATTAAGTGAAAAAAACTTCAGTAGAAAGGCATAAACATTAAACAAAACAACAACGAACTTGCCAAATCCATTTTGTTTACGGTACCAGCTGTCGAATATTCGGCCTGAAATTGCACACTTGTGCGTTTTATAAGAAAGCACTTCTCATGGCAGCAGCAAATTATGTCCACTACCGATATTTGATAACAGTAATATTAACCTAAAGCTTACAAGCAGTAAAATAATCCATTTTCAAGAGGCACTCCTTCACCTGCAGCTATTACTTTCGATTCACCGGGATTCTATTTCCGGTGTCGATGATAGACGGTGGGGATGCCGTTCGTCCATCATTCACTTTGGTGTCTTGGACCGTGGCGGAGTGTGTAACTGTATTGATTCCTATAATTGCCTACTTGTCATTATGAAAACACGCCTATACAAATACATTGTAAATTTTACCGACGTAAAAATGAAAAATTTAAATGAAAAATTGTGATATTTTTTCTTATTTCTGCTCAAAATACAGATTGGTGGTACTCGTTAGAACAGCCTCATAGAGGCGATTCTAACGGTTACCTACAATCTATAGTTTTGACCCGATAAGGCTGTTGCCAACAACAATACTGTTACCAACTTACGAGTACCAACAATCTATATTTTAGACCAGAAATAAGAAAAATAAGGTTTACCTATGTAAGCCCAAGTTTTTCTATATGAAAGTGGGGTTCAAGGGGGTCAAACTTATATAGGCACGTTTGCGTGATGGATATTTTAATTATAAAGCCGTTTTTATACGCGTCCATCATTCACTATGGTGTTTTGGACGGAATGTGTAACTGTATCGATTTCTATTATTGCCTACTTGTACATAATGTTTCAATTATAATGCCGTTGTTTCATGTGCGTCCATCATTCACTTTGGTGTCTCGGACGGACCGTGTAGCTGCAGTGATTCCTACCATTGCCTTCTTGTAATATTTTAATTGTAATACCGTTTTATGCGCGTCAATCATTCAATTTGGTGTCTTGGACGGAATGAGTAATTGTATTGATTCCTGTCATATCGACCCCTGCCATTGCCTTCCTTTCAACTTCGTGCTGTCTACATTCAGTGCTCTCTTGTAAGACACCAAGTTAGGTATTGTTCAAAAGTGATCTTCAAGACCTTTTTTGAATAGTTCACAATATAGTCTGCATATAGGGGTAGTACTGAATATCCTTGAAACCGCACTTTTCCATTACTACTTGTGATTTTCAGGGGTGTTTTTATCACGAAATTGTAAATTAATTAAGGAACCACGCATGCAATAAATCATCATCTTTCGTGGCTCCAGGTATGACAATAGCGATTCTGGTCTTGTTATACACTTTAACTAGACAATGGATGTCGTAGCGATGAAATCGCGCGCTTTGCAGAAAGGTGAATGCATACTCCTTATTCGAAATGTTCTTTACATGCGGTGGCGTATTCCAGAGAGTTTGTAGTAGTAATATTTCCAGAGTTATAGTTTTATTGACATCGAAGAACTTAGAAACATATTGGAGCGATATAGAGACGAAGTTTCAGGTTTTTTTTAGCTCAACTTGGAAAAGGATTTTTTACATGTACTATAATTGTACTTTGTCAGGAAACCTTCATCCGGTAGGATGTTAATAAATAATCCTAAATGATTGGATTTTAAACATAAGCTTAAAAATGACTTTGCCAGACTTTTTCATATTTAAAAATGTAAAAGTCAGAGTCAGATTCCTCCCACGTATCATGTAGAAAAGTGGGCTGTACAAAGGTAGATGTTTTAGTGTTATTTTTTATTCATTTGTATGTATTTTGCTGGAGTGTCTATTCAGTTTTCAAAGAAATGACCTTCTGAAAGGGTCTATACTCAAAGAAAAGAGATTGTTTTTCCTTTGAGTGAAGACTCATATTGATAAGGGAATTAATATATTTTAAAAAATCTGACTTTCTTGCATTTATACAAATACACCATTAGCTATTAGATCTATAACTTGCGTTCTGCGGCGTCTGGTCAGCTACTTCACTTCCCAATCAAAGCCAGTGACTCATGAAAAAGCCTCATTCAAATAATTTGAAATTTAAGATGCATGTTCTTTTTCGTTTTTGGTTTTGGTTTCACGGCCTTTCAAGATCAAGTTATCTCACTTATATCTACGCGATTGTTAATCAGAGGTGGACGAAAAACGGAGTACCCAGAGAATAACCACATGACTCTCCGTTGCAGAACTTTGCGTCTCACATGCAACTGGAGCCAGGCTCGAACCATAGCGGCGAGAGACCTAAAGATTAAGATTCAGCGCTCTTATCCACTAGGACACAGAGGCCCGTAAATACGCGGTCTTTAAACTCAGTACAGAAACATGTGCTAGCAAGTGGTAAAATTACCTGTTTGTCCTCTCTTTGTTTAGTGAATAGACTGATCACAACCATGGCTATTGTGCTGATGCCCGCAAGGATGATTGCAAAATGAAGAAAATCAACCTTTGAGACTATTTCAAATCGAGTATCTTCTTCACCACTGCCACAATATGGGGCACGTCTAGCAAAATCAAGTCCCATCCTGATCATACCTACCACTAATCCCACCATAAGACCCCAAAATGCACCCTGAAATAAACAAAGCTGCATATGACACCCCAACCTCGTTAAATCATGGTTCGTTATTCCATGACTTTGGATATAAATCGATTGAAAGATGATGCACAGTTTGTATAGAAAGATGACCATAATTTCTCCAAATACTCTATACCTATTTATGCTCTCGGAATACAAGATTCGGGGGCGGGGGGGGGGGGGGGGCATATAGTTTTTGGTTTGTCTGTCCGTCTGTTTCTTTGTTTGCTTGTTTGGTTTGTTTTCTTTCTTTGTCTGTTTGTTTGTCTGTCCGCAAAAACCTTAACATCGGGCATTACTTGTGAATGACAACTGACAGGACTTTCATATTTCACATGTGTATTCCTTGTCACAAGTCCTTTCCAGTGGTAAAATAATTTTTACCTTGTGACCTTGACCTTTTGTCTTACTTTAAAAAACTTTAATATTGGCCATAACATTCGATTGGTAAGCGATAGGGCTTTCATATTTCACATATGCATTCATTGTTACAAGACCATTTCAGTGGTACAATAATTTTTTACCTTGTGGCCTCGACCTTGACATTTGACCTACTTTTTAAAAAAATTTGAACATTGGCCATAACTTAATATTGATAAGTGATAGGGCTTTCATATTTCACATATGCATTCCCTGTCACAAGACCTTTCCAACGGTACCATAATTTTTGACCTTGTGATCTTGACCTTGACGTTTGACCTACTTTTCCAAAACGTTAACATTGTCCATAACTTTTGATTGGTAAGTGATAGGGCTTTCATATTTCATATGTACATTCTATGTCACAAGACCTTACCGACAACCCCATAATTATTGACCTTGTTAATTTGACCTTGACGTTGAACTTACTGTTTAAAAAAAACAACTTAACATTGGCTTTAACTTTTGATTGGTTAGTGATAGGGCGCTCATATTTCACTTATACATTCCATGTCATAAGACCTTTCCAATGGTATCATAATTATTGACCTTGTGACCTTGACCTTGATGTTTGACCTACTTTTTAAAAACTTTAACATTGGCCATAACTTTCGATTGGAAAGTGACTGGGCTTTCATATTTCACATGAGCATTCCATGCCAAAGATCTTTTCAGTCGTACTATATTTTTTTATCTTGTGACCTTGATCTACTTTTATAAGACTTGAACATTGGCCATACCTTTTGATTGTTTAGTGATAGGGCTTGCCTATTTCACATGCGCTGTCCGGGGACATCAGTGTTTCACAAACACATCTTGTTTGTTTGGTCGTTCAACTAGCATGTGTTTTTGCCTTGGGCCCAACATAAGAATTATAAAGCGTTAACAGTTGCGTGAAATCAATGAAGCAACATTGCTTAAACTAAAAAAAGTGTTTGGAAGTCTCCCCGCGAGACCAAATACAGCAGATCAACACTGGCTGAAGATGCAATACGTAATTACGTTTTAGTTGTCTGATAGCATGGGTGTAAAGGTTAATCTGAACCTTTCCTGAGCTAAATACAGACGTCCGCAACAAAATTCAGTTTGTTGTGACAGAGTTATGAATATTAAATTAGATGTAATCTACGTCTGCTGGTAAACTAGTGAGAAAAGTTAAAAGTTCTTAGTGGTGGGTTGCTTCAACGCATGGGTTGAAGAAAGTGAAACTCTTGCCATTATGGAAATGCAGATTTTGCTCCCAAACGATAACCTTTTCATAGACCATATAAAACGTCACTACAGCTGGGGTTCAGGGACTGTATGGTCACCATAAAACGACTCCGTGCCCTTCATAATAGTGTATATTATGTTTTCGAGTCCATTAGAATAAGGATGCCAACACTGATCTTGAAAACAACATATTTGAATGTCATTGATGTTGCTTAAAGTATTGGCTGAAACTAGCTTCTCTGGCCCAGAACCTTTTTACAGAAAGATAGTTTGATTTTGAGATTGTAAATTTTCCTTTTTTGATGGTGATGTTCCTCGTGCGCCATCCTATGGCGTTTATATTTCGCAATTGATTCGATTTGCTAGAGTGTGTAGTCATGTAACTGACTTCAACACTCGTAATAAATTATTAACGGCTAAACTCCTTAATCAGGGTTATCGGTACCATAAACTACGCAAAGCCTTTTCAAAATTTTATAGACGCCATTCTGATTTAATTTCAAAATTCAATATTGGACTTAAATCTCTTCTGCAACAAGGTCTATCGGAACCCGAATTTTATGGTGACTTAGTATATAAATTCAGAAAAATATTCAGCCGCAATGACTTCAGCACCCAATTTCGTAAAATCAATCTTCGATATAAAAAGATTGGGTACAACATGGATATTATACGACAGACTGCATGCATGGTAGTTAACCCAATCACGGTTGGCAACTTTGCTTCCCTCTTTAATTGCACGCCGGTGGGTCAGGCCTCAGATTCTATGACGGCTCCAACGTAAAGGCTTATTGAGAATTAGAGAGATAATGTTGGTTGGTGCCTGATGCTCTGTCTCTGGTCGGGCTCATCGGAGTCTAACTGTTGGTTTTCTTTTGCTCCAGCATTTCAGTGGTTTCTTGCTGTCGAATCCTCACCGTTGTCTCACCTCTGTGGTTCTTTGATTTTTGTGTTCACGGAGATGTTGCACTGATGAGTTAGGAGGCCTTCATGCGGACTGAACAAATTATTTGTCTAAATCGCGACGGAAGTAAGGGCGAGGATTGTGGCCACGTAAAATCGATTTAAGCCACCCCCCCCCCTCCAGTGGAAATCTTCCACTGACCGTTCCAAGGCGGCTCTTCTGTGGCGATTTATTTATGTTGTTGTTTGTTACTTACTGTGTGTATCACTTTTGTCTTTTAATTTTGGATGGCCGTGTGGCCGTTTTGTGGGAAAGTAACTGTCCTTATGGCCTTTAGGTTTCCATTATGGGCTGGTCGCTTAATGTTTGTATTTCTTTCCCTTTGGTGTCTTTTATGGGCGGAGTAAGTTAATTGTATCAATTCTTGATCTTTGTTTTACTTCTACTTTGTAGTTCATTGGCGTATGCCTTGCTTCCAAAAGATAAACTTCTCATAGATCATTCCGAACTTATTTGTTTATTGTGTGTCTTTTTAACTGTTACCTGTTCTGTTGTTCGCTTCCAGAAAAGCCCGAGAAGGAAGAGCATACACCATGGTACAACAAGATATGACTTGACAGCTTGCAGATAGAACCAGAGAATCCCACCCTGGGACTGTTGTAGTATAGGCAGCCACAAAATACTCACACCTAATTTACATAGAGGATCTTGCATGAGTGTTCATGTTTTATTGAATTTATTAAACGAGTTGAAGAAAAGGGATAAATACGAGGATTTGCCGGGCATTTTATCCCTTTTCCTCAACGATGAAACTTACAAACCATAGCTTGCATCTTGTTAATGCAAGATTCTGTTTCTCATATGACATTTAAAACGTATTTTATTCACGATTATTTAAAAAAAGTCAATATTCCGCCGTTAGTAAACGCGACGTCGATACAGACGTCGTACATGTAACGTTACGGGGTGTATCTAACTAATTTGCATATTTAATCCACAATGTATTACATGACGTTATGCACATTACAGATATGATAAAAAACGCTTATTGAAAATAAACACATTAGGATATAATACAAGTGTTTCATAGCTCATTCCTTCATACCTCAAAAATCGATGTTTTTCTGATGATGTTTTGTGATATTTTTCTTATATCTGCTTCTAATTATAACATAGGTTATAGGTATTTGTGAGAACCACCATAAACTGGCGGTTTTAACGAGCACCCATAAACTATGTTGTTTTGTTGTTGTTTTTTAAACAAAAATAACTAGAGCTGTCAGTGAAACTGACTAGGGCCCCGGCAGCGCTATCAGAGGAGTAGGAAAATTTGTGGACGGACAGACGGACAGACGGACAGACAGACAGACGGACGGACAGAGTGATTACTATAGGGCACCCACACTTTCAGTGCGGGGCCCTAATAAGAACAACGTATAACCCTGTAAAACAACAGTTTTCTGTCAATAAATTTGGGTTAACAGTGGTGTTCATTGTACGGACATGTTGTAGTGATACACGTAAAAAGGTAGCTTATCTATAGAGCCAAAAAGCATACTTCTCAATTTTATATATTTAAAATACTGAAAACGTTATTACAAAGTACTGACAGCACTCATTGGTCGATAAGCCCTGAGTTTTGCCTGAAATGTAGTCCTTCACTGTTACTTGGGATCTTGCATTGACCTTCTAAATTCTTGTACTTTCAGTAAAGATGATAGATCCCGTTAGTTTCAGAGTGTTGTGGCATCTGAACTATGTTTATACCGTTTGTCAATGTACCGTTTTTGAACCTAGGGCATATAAACCATCTTAATGAGACGGCTTTAACGAGCACAACAACCTATGTTTGGCTTTTAAATAAGAAAAATATCACAAATTTGACATGCAGTTTGTGAATTTAATGAATACATTATATTAAGTTATTTCATTACACGTTAATAAAATATTAAATACTAAAATATATACTTTCGGTTTTGTGTATGAAATTGATCTACATGCAGAAATTAGTATCGGTGATGTAATGATAGAGATGTTACTGAGAAACACGGGATTTAAATGTACATCAAACGTTTTATACTATGGCGACCACAGAAAGTTTCTGAACAATGATAAGTTGAACTGGATCGTGAATGAAAAGTATTTCAAAAGAGGTATGAGAACTGTGCTACAGCAACCATGACGACTTACATTTAAGACGTCTGAAGAATGAACATCCTCTTCAACGGGTAAATAGGTATTAAAAGGGTGGAATTTGGGCACCCATGATCTATATTTGTGTACATTAATAAAAAAATAACAGAAAACACAGTTTTATTTATTGATACATTTGAGGAAAGGGTACGTATATGATAGCGAACAGCAAAAGTTTAGGCATGCTTGTGTCTATGCATTTATGATAACACGCGTGTGACATAATGTATTATTGCATGCCTACAAAACGGCCATTCTTCTGAGGAAAATTTGTGACATGTTTCTTATTTAAAAGCCAAGCATAGGTTGTTGTTGCTCGTTAGAGCCGCCTCATTAAGAGATCTATGTTTTTATGCAAAGATAGGGAAAATATTAACTCTTAAATCCCACTTTTCGCTATATAAAGTGGGTTTTAGAGGGGTGTTTATTACACGTATTTGATAACTTGATGCGCAACTTTCCAAGAACAGTTGCTGCTTACAGACATACAGTGGATAACGTAGGGTAGCTCCATAACGATAACACACCCGTACGATACAGTACATTTTTTCACATCTTCAAAATGGCTGCTTTTCTGATGAAAATCGGTGAAATTTTTCTTATGTATACCGCAAACATATGTGATGGGCGCTCGTTAGAACCGCCTCATTGAGGCGGTTCTAACGAGTACCCACAACCATTGTCTTGGAGCAGAAATAAGAAAAATAATGTAACCCCGTTAACCCAAGTTATCTCTATATAAAGTGGGGTTTAGTTAATGTGATGTTTGCAACAATCCATGAATCTATTCATAAAAGTTAGCGGCAAAGGTTCTGCCTAACCTTGCCTGATGGGTAATTGTATCCTCAGCTAGCTATTTTTACCGTCCGTATTTATTCCTTACTCAACTTCATGAAAAGTAGCAAACATTACGGTATTAGATAATTTTATGTTTTTCAGTATTCAGTTTGGTAAAATTGAATGATATGCAGTTATTAGTATTCTAATCTGACAATGCAGTACCAAAACAAGTAAACACTATTGCGCTTCTGTTTTCCACGTGCGACAAAGCACAACTATTTTTAAGGTTGTCTTTGTCAACCATTTGCCTACAGAACACGACATTCTCTAACTTTCCAAATAGTGTTGGTCGATCCAGATCAGATAGTTTCTGATCAGGATCAACCCAGTCTGTCATGCAGTTTGTGAATCTAATAAACGCATTATATTAAGTTAATTGATTTGTTGAGGTCATATATGGGTGTTGCTATATTTATAAATGAAACTGGATAACGGCTAACACGGGAACGGAAACCTTAATTCAAATTGTGTATGCAAGAAGGGCTAGTTACGGCCAGTACGCCTCATTAGCGATCCTCCTATCAATCGTCAAGCCTCGACAGCGCAGTGGTTAACGTGTTCGACTCATGATCGAGAGGTTGTGCGTTCGAATCCGGTACCCGGTTTCGAGGTTTGTCCTTGGACAAGACACGTAATGACAATGCCTCACTCATGGGTAGCAGCGGTGTAATAGTCACTGCCTCTCTCGCGCACGCGTGAAAACATCCGGAATGAGTGTTCGAGAGCGATTAAATAAGCTTGAAGCTTCCATCGCAATCGAACTAAAATAAATTAGAATAAACTAAACTAAATGTCAAGCTCTGAAATAAGCTAATGAACCCTAAGGTACATGTAATGACTTACCAAAGGCCTGACTTACCAATAAGGACGACGATAGTAACACGTCCGACAACCATAAGTTCAAACTCACTGGCTTTCTTACGGAACTGTCTCCATATATCAAGAGTAACAATGGAACTGGCGCTGTTAAATATAGAAGTCAGCGAGCTCATCAGAGCTGCCAGCAGTGCGGCTAACATCAAGCCACGGACACCTAAAAACAAACAGAAGGCATTACGAAAACACGCCTATACAAATACATTGTAAATTTATCGCGGAAAAAAAAAATTGAGAATAAATACTGTGATATTTTTCATATTTCTGCTCAAAATATAGATTGTGGGTACTCGCTAGAACTGCCTCATGCAGGCGGTTTTAACGAATACCCACAATGTATATTTTAGTGCAGAAAGAAGAAAATTAAAGGTTACCCCTCTAAACCTCATTGTTAGTATATACAAGTGGGTTTAAAGGCATTTATTCTGGTAACAGTAGGACACATCGTATTGTCTCTGTGATATACTCTCTGCAGCAGATCAAAGGTGGCCCCTTATAGGGTGATAAGTAGCATTTGTTGATTCCCCTGCCTGAGGCACATAAAGGGAAAATCAATAAGGTACACTCTAGTCAACAGTAAGTAAACTATTGACTCTTCCCCAAGGAGGCCCCTTACCTGTTGAAGACAGAATACTTCTCTTCGGGCAGCACTGAGGGCTATATAATATTATGTAATGAAATGATAGTCCTCAATAATCAAGAATAAATGCCATTAGGGGGGTCAAAATTATATAGGTGTGTTTTCGTGATGCAATCTTCACTTCATCTTCAAGTAGTTATATCATTCTAACATGTCTTGTCAAACGCACTGATTATATGGCTCATGTTTGAGTGCCAAAATGATTCAAACAAACAACTGGCATAGATACGGACAATATACTATCCTTACATAAATGTGTAAATTGTATTCAAACATATATACAGAAATTTCTTTCTTGCTTAGCAAGTTTTAGTTTTAAGTTTCACCAACAGATAAGGTCATACGGAGACGGGACCTCGGTTTAAAGACTCACCCGAAAGTCTACTCTTTCTTGCTTAAACATGTATGTTCTATAAGAGAAGTATCCATTTGAAGTCAGGAATATACGACAGAGCTGAATGTATTGGGCGTACACGTTTCTCTGCACCGGGCTAGCTAGTTTTGCCAAATACGTCTCACCAAATACGTCTCATCAGAAACCCCCATATATTTTTGAAAATCCATACTAGTCTATCAGTCATATTAAGCGACTAGAATAAAAAAAATAACATAATTGCACGCGGATTTCCTGTTGACAGCTGAACAGTGCCTTTTGTGCTATAACGTCGCCATAGTCCAATCATATTGAAGATATTCATTGTTTATTTCGGCGTCGCGTGAGTCAATGTGTACAACATTGCTTCTCAGAAGTTAACAGTATGATGCAATGAGAATGTGAAATAATTACGAAAACACGCCTATATAATTTTGACCCACCTGAATCGTACTTGTATACAGTAAACCTGGGGTTTACAGGGGTAAACCTTATTTTTCTTATTTCTGCTCTAAAATATAAATTGTGGGTACTCGTTAGAACCGCATCGATGAGGCGGTTCTAACGCGTACCCACAATCTATAGTTTTAGCAGAAATAAGAAAACTATCACAATTTTTCAGCTTAGTTCTGCTCTAAAACTTGGATTGTGGGTACCTTATGTTTTGAGCAGAAATAAGACAAAATATCGCAATTTTCCATCATATTTTTTTCGGCGGTAAAATTTACACTGCATTTGTATAGGCGTGTTTTCGTAATGAAATATCGTACTTACCAGCTGGCAGGAGTCGTAGCACCAACAACGGATATGCGAGATTACTACATCCAGCCTTGTTGTCACAGAACTTCTCGCACTTGCCAGGGTCAGCACAAGCTATCTCCTCTGAAAAAATTATCAAGCATATAATTTGTAACTGAGGTAATGGCCAAGTTTGACCGACTCAGTATATGAAGATAGATAGATAGATACAGTAGAACTTCGATGGCTCGAACACCGATGGCTCGTTTACCATGTCTGAGTCGAACCCGTTTTTGAGTCCCCAGAGAATTCTACTACATAAGAAGTAGTGTGGGATAATTAAGGAGATTTTCGAATTTTAACTTGCAAATGAATGTTGTGTGTACTCCTTAGAATCGCCTCGATGAGGCGATTCTAATGAGTACACACAGCATTCATTTTATTATAGAACACCAAAAGATGTACCAAAATTAACCCCGTCATGCCTCCTGGCAGTAACTCTCAGTGGCTCGAACTACCCCTGTCTCGAACAGATTTTCGTGGTCCCAAAGGTGTTCGAGCCATTGAAGTTCGACTGTATAACGCGAGATAAACATCATAAGTCGCCTTCATGCGGACTGAACAAATTATTTGTCCAAACCACGACAAAACCACTAGCAACGATAATCGATTTAAGCCCCACCCATGCCCCTGTGATAGAAGAATGCAAGCACAGATGAACTAATGAACCCATTATGCTAATTGTCTCTTACATGATACAACATATCATATTTGCGCACTCTGCAAACAATTTAGAGTTCTAGCTTTTATGGTTCTACAGAAATATTTGACGAAAAATAATGGTCTATGGAGGGATGGACAGAGTGACTGACCGATGGATAGACAGATGGAAGGAAAGATGTAAACCAGTATACTCTCACGTTTTCGAAGCTGGGGTATATCAAGTGCCGTGATAATCATGTCTCTAACATAGAATTTGTTAAATCGTGAAATGAACACGCCCGTTAACCATACCTTATATAGAAAAAATGGTGGTTACAGGGGTATACATTTTTCTTATCTAGATTGTGGGTACTCGTTAGAACCGCCTCGATGAGGTGGTTCCAATAAGCAACCACAACCTATGTTTTGAATAAAAATAAAAAAAAAAATCCGAAAAAGCTTCATCGACAAAATGCTTATACTGGCGATATGACAGCACAAGGGTGTGGTACCGTAATGTCTGAACACATGGCACAAAACTTACCTGGGTATTTTATCCGGCTGATCATTCCAGGGATAATAAACAGAAGAAATCCAAACAATTTAAGGAATGCTCCCAAGAGGGAACCAGCTTTCACGTGACCCATATTTTTGGCAGATAGACATCGCTGGACAATAATCTGAAAACGAAAAAAAAACATATGGTCAGAAAATAGAAATGAGATGATCAGGAAATGCTGCGAGCACAGAATATATGCTGCCAAATGCACTACGCGAAAGTTTAAAGCGACTATAAATACACACACACACGTACGCAGGAGCACGCAAAATTTCTGTAGAGTTTGTAACTATTATTAGGCACTGCCTTTTGAATAAAGACACTCAATTACATCCCTTAGATAGTGGTGTAGAACATCAAAAATACCGATAGTGCCAGCCTGGTAGCTCAGTGCTCTGCTGCTAGAGGCCATTAGTTCGATTCCGAAAGAAAGAAAGAAAGAAAGTTTGGTGTCCGAACATGTTAAAATGGCATCATCTGTAGGGATGAATGCCACAAAGTGCACCGTCCTTCGGATCGGGACGTTAACTGGAACTCATTGTGCCCGGAGCCTCATCCCCTATGCAGGTTCAAGATCCTTACCGAAAAATAATGATTACCCGGGTAGGCGTTCGTCCTGCAAATCTCGAGTGTATATACACTTGCGAGTAATTAGCAAATGTGACCTTTCGCAGTAATAGTAGACGCTAACAAGTCATTGGTACACTGCCTGTGCACAGGTACAGATGGTATTCATGCAATCGTGCTTTACATTTCTTATATCTACTACTAAGCCAAACAAGGGTAGTCATATACATCATTCTCCTATGTTATTTCGACTATTTCGGCAGTATTTCCTATGTGTTCTCCAAATGAGGTCATTCGCATGTTGTTTGTCAGCTGAAAAGAACGGATTTCAAAAGAAGCAGTCGTGTGAAAGACAGCTTACGCTGACCAAAGTCCAAACCTTGCAGCAGAATAGATCAAGGCCAACAGATAGACACCAGTGCTATTTACTAAAGCAAGGTGTTTGAAAAAATGTTCAACATGACAAAGCACTGCCAAGTCAAAAAGCAACCTCTTACAGTGGATCAAGAAAGAGCTAACTAGACCTGGTCAAAAGCAAGTTTTCCACGATTGCCCCAGCAGTATCCGGTGTCCCTCAAGGTGGCATGCTCGGACCTATGTTGTTCTGGTCATACATAAATGGCCTGCCACAGAAAGTCAAGTCTGTAGCTCGTCTCTTTGCTATTGACAGCCCTTTATATGACAATATTTCAAACAATATCCATAGTGGAATACAAACTGGAAAAAGTCTTTTCAACTCAACCAAATGTGCGGCAATGAGGATGATTTAACGGAGAAACCTAGTTGGAGGTTTGGAGCAGCTTACGTGTTCAAGATAAATGGCCATTAACTGTCAGTCTTAAAGACTTAAAAGTTCCTGGGCATCCTTTATTTCAGAAACATGTCATGGGAACCTCATTTCTATGCAACTGTTAAAAGGCAAACAGCAGCCCAGAAACATAACTAGTTAGTCTGAAGATGCTGAAGCATGATGATAGAGACCATGATTAGACTTATCCGGGATCATGCCAGGTCAGTATGGGGCGCCAAAATAGTATCCGGCAGTCGGAGACGGGGCAACAGCGAGCAGCTCGTTTTGTCAGAGGTCCGGTCGGCGATCGAAACAGGGCCGTCGGATAGATTAAGCAAACACTCAACCACGTCGCTCTAAAAAGTAGAAGTAAAACAAAGATCAGGAATTGATACAATTAACTTACTCCACCCACAAAAGACACCAAAGGGAAAGAAATACAAACACTAAGCGACCAGACCATAATGGAAACCTAAACAAAGGAAGGCCATAAGGACAGCCACTCCCCCACAAAACGGCCATACGGCCATCCAAAACCCAAAACACAAGCGACACACACAGCAAGCAACAAACAACAACATAAATAAATCGCCACAGAAGAGCCGCCTTGGAACGGTCAGTGGAAGATTTCCACTGGGGGGGCTTAAATCGATTTTACGTGGCCACAATCCTCGCCCTTACTTCCGTCGCGATTTAGACAAATAATTTGTTCAGTCCGCATGAAGGCCTCCTAACTCATCAGTGCAACATCTCCGAGAACACAAAAATCAAAGAACCACAGAGGTGAGACAACGGTGAGGACTCGACAGCAAGAAACCACTGAAATGCTGGAGCAAAAGAAAACCAACAGTTAGACTCCGATGAGCCCGACCAGAGACAGAGCATCAGGCACCAACCGACATTATCTCTCTAATTTTCAATAAGCCTTTACGTTGGAGCCGTCATAGAATCTGAGGCCTGACCCACCGGCGTGCAATTAAAGAGGGAAGCAAAGTTGCCAACCGTGATTGGGTTAACTACCATGCATGCAGTCTGTCGTATAATATCCATGTTGTACCCAATTTTATTATATCGAAGAATGATTTTACGAAATTGGGTGCTGAAGTCATTGCGGTTATATATTTTTCTGAATTTATATGCTAAGTCACCATAAAATTCGGGTTCCGATAGACCTTGTTGCAGAAGAGATTTAAGTCCAATATTGAATTTTGAAATTAAATCAGAATGGCGTCTATAAAATTTTGAAAAGGCTTTGCCGCAAGGCAGTACAAGTGTGTATATACCTATACCTTATGACAGTCTCCCCCTCCACAAGAGATTGGTCTTCGAATTTCTAGTAGTCAGTGAATCACGATAAATGATACTCAAGAAGTTCTTATGCACAAGTGGGTTGTCCTACGGTGGGCGCTAAATGTAAAAGATGAATCCTTTGACTAACACTCTACCACGTCGCTGTAAATCCCAGTTTTACTATATAAAAGTGGGGATCAAATGGGGTCAAAATTACAAAGGCGTGTTTTCGTGATGAGTTTGAATCACCTACCTGATCTTGGCACCATGTAAACAACCCTAGGGTGGTTAACCCAAACACTGCGCCAGGCCAGGGTATATCGCCAGTTGTTGGGTCCCTAAAAATGTGTGACCAGTCGTCTCTGGTCAAACCACATTCATAAAACGTCTGGTTAGCGAGGCTATAATTTGCTGCTGATAATGGATATTGCGTCATCAAGCCATTCCACCCACCAACATCTGCAAACGCTAAAAAGAAAATCATCCTAGTAAGAGGAATGACACAATTTCCGCCATTTTTGCAAAGTACACCATTACGAAAACACGCCTATTCAAATGCATTGTAAACTTTACAGCCGACAAAATGATAATATTAAGATGAACAAATGTGATATTTTCCTTATTTCTGCTCAAACCATAAATTGTGGTACTCGTTAGAACCGCCTCATCGAGGCAGTTCTAACGGGTACCCACAATCTATATTTTAGAGCAGAAATAAGAAATATGGTTTATCCCTGTAAACTCTAGTTTTACTATATAAAACTGGGGTTAAAGGGGGTCAAAAAGTATATAGGCGTGTTTTCGTGATGTAACATCCAGGACTTTCTGTTAACTTCCATTTAGACTGAGCTACTCTGACAACGGTGTCTTATTTCGGTGGTTGGGACGAATACAAAATATCTATGTTTGTGAAAAAGTGTATCACTGAATTAACCAGTGTGTTAAGGGACATGATTACTCTGACGTTTTTAGCCTGAAGTGGAGGAGATAGTGCTTATGACCATATATACTTCCTGTGCTTGTAACATAAGAACTTCGAAAAGAACCAGAACTTTTTATTTCCGAGTCTGCTCAGACCTTTCCCATCTGACCGGCTTACGTCGTATTGGAAAGGTTGTATCAATGCCAGGGCAACATTATATTACATCGACATTTATGCAAGGCTATTTAAACGCCATGCGCATAGTTGGTTTCATTGTATATGCACATGTAGAACAGAAAAGAAGCCAATGATCAGGATACAAGACATCATGACCTACTTTGTACTTACACATTGATGTCACAACAATGGCACCACAAATGAGAACCACAGTCTGCAAGGTGTCTGTGTAGATTACCGATGCCAGGCCGCCTGAAAAATAACAATATAGCATCAAGAAAACACGCCTATATAATTCTGACCACCTTTAACTCCACTTTTATATAGTTAAACTGGGGTTTACAGGGGTAAACATTTTTTTCTTATTTCTGCTCTAAAATATAGATTGTTGGTACTCGTTAGAACCGCCTCGATGAGGCGGTTCTAACAAGTATCCACAAACTATATTTTGAGCAGAAATAAGAAAAATATCACAATTTGTATCTTACAATCTTCTTTTTTGGCGATAAAATTTCGTGTTTTCATAATGTGTACCATAAATAAAACAAAACAAGACACATTAGTTTTGTTTCAGAATATTTTGCTCACTATATGTATGTTTTCACACATTATTTTTGTTTCAGCGTCTTTTGCTCACTATATGTATGTTTTCACACATTATTTTTGTTTCAGACTCTTTTGCTCACTATATGTATGTTTTTACACATTATTTTTGTTTCAGAGTCTTTTGCCCACAATATGTATGTTTTCACATTTTATTTTTGTTTCAGAAACATATTATTTTTGTTTCAGAGTCTTTTGCTCACTATAGGAATGATTTTGTTTTCATAAAGACAGGGTAGAATGTGGTGACTATACATAAGCTGATCTGAGTCTTCTCTGAGCGCAAGTTTTCATCATCATGTGAACAAGTCCGTGAAATTAACACCCCCTTAAATCCCACTTTATATAGATAAAACTGGGATTTACGAGGGTATTCATTATTTTTTGTCATTTCTGCTCCAAGACATAGGTTGTGGGTACTAGTTAGAACCGCCTCATTTGCAAAAACTGCTTACATTTTTTCCAGCAAAAATATTAGCATATAGGCTATATTAAATGATCAAAGTTTTAACAATATGTTAACTAACGACGTTGTTAGTTTTGAACAACTGGCCCCTGATTGGTAGGTGTGTTAACGTAATGTTGACTAACGGCTTTGGTTTACTTGAACAACTGACATCTCTACACAACCTCGGTTAAGAATGTAAGGAAATGAGCCAGGACAACCGAAAATGCGTCTTCAGACACGGGTGCTGACCGTTCAGAGGCTTTGTTATGCGCTGTGTGAATGGTCATTGACGAAACGACTCTTCTTTTCTACAGGACAGGCTGCATTCTGAGTGATTGGGCACATACATGTATATTGATTTGAGCCTTCGCTGAGCACATAAATCCGAAGGCACATTTCCACTCTTCGTGGCTCAAAGAGTACAGCACTATGAAACATGACAGGTAAGCATCACTGACCAGCTACTGTATAAACGGCTGTGACAGCTAGGATGATAGCAACACACAGGTACATATTCCATCCCAAAAGTTGTTGCATAAAGATGGCACCAGAGTATATCTCCGCCTGTAAGACAGACAGTATGTTTACAAACACGAAGCGGTTATTGTAGTCGCAGATAAGATTGACTAGGCGGAGCTATTCAGGTGTTGTCAATATAGGTCAAATTCGCTGGGTCCACCAGAAGATTCGGCAGAGTACCTTTCGCATGCTTTCTGCAAGCGGGCCAAATGGCCATATACGCCACAGTTTTGTTTGTGTTACAGTTGTATTCACACAATTGGGTGACTTGGTTTACCTTTTTCTTAATAGAACATAAGCATGTACAAACGATAACTCCGCCCTATCAATCTTATCTGCGACTACTATACACCACAAACAACAATAAATAAATAAATAAACAAGAAGATAAAAGAGGGGCAGAAAAGCATGTAAACCCTATTTTTTACTTTTAAAGAATAAGGCAAGGATATTAATCGTTAATAAAGCGGCCTACAAATACTCAGGCAAGCCTGCACATCACGTAAACAAGTCTGTGAAATGAGCAACGCCTAAACCTGGGAATACATTATTTTTCTTATTTCTGCTCAAAAACATTGGTTGTGGGTACTCGTCAATGAGGCGGTACTCGTTAGAACCGCCTCAACGAGGCGGTTCTAACGAGCACTCACAACCTATGTTTGCGGTATAAATAAGAAAACTGTCACCTATTTTCATCAGAAAAGTAGCTATGTTTGATCTGCTCCAAGTCATAGGTTATGAATACTCTTTAGAATCGCCTCAATGAGGCGGTTCTAACGAACACCCGCAACCTATCTTTGCAGTATAAATAAGAAAATTACCACTGATTTTCATCAGAAAAATAGCCATTTTGGAAATGTAAAAAAAAATGCACGAAGTCGCACGGATGTCTTATCGTTATGACATATGCAAAGTGTCGCCATAGCCTTTGTCCAATCACAGATATGAGGGGGAGACCCTTGCATTACGAGAACACGCCTATACAAATACATTATAAACTTAACTGCCAAAAAAATTTAAGATGAAATATTGTGATATTTTTTCTTATTTCTGCTAAAAAAATAGATAGTGAGAAACGTTAGAACCGCCTCCGCTTCATTTATATTTTAGAACAGAAAAAAGAAAAATAAGGTTTACCCGGTAAACTCGGTTTTACTTATAAAAGTGGGGTTCATGGAGGTCAAAATTATATACATTACAAACACACGCCCATACAAATACATTGTAAAATTTACCGCCGATAAAAAGAAAATTTTAATGTGAAAATTTGTAGTATTTTTCTTATTTCTGCTCAAATTATAGATTGTGGGTACTCGTTAGAACCGTCTCATCAATGTAGTTCTAACGAGTACCCACAATCTATATTTTAAAGAAGAAATAAGAATAATAAGGTTTACCCCTGTAAACCTCGGTTTTACTATATAACTGTGGGGTTCAAGCGGGCTAGAAATTATATAAACGTGTTTTGGTGATGCATTAGGAGGAGTCACTGAGATAGCTGCTACATACTTTTGAACCCCTTAACCTAACTTTTGGGTAGTAAAACTGGGGTTTATAGGGGTATACATTATTTTTTTTAGTTAGTTCTGCTCAAAACATAGATTTTGGGTACCCGTTTGAACCGCATCGCTGCGGCAGTTCTAATGAGTATACAATCTATGTTTTGAGCAGATATATGATACATATAAGATTTTTTATATGAAAATTGTCATTGAGGAAATTACATTCGTGCGACATATTGAACATTTTACCACTTCTGACCGTGTTGACTAGGCGTGTTTTCGTAATTTTCATGCAAAAAGGCAAAAAAATCTGGCTAGTCCTATGTGTTGCCTATGTAGGCTAGGCTGAGCCTTGTCTGGTCGGGTATGCGGTACGTGTCATATTCCCCCGAGAACATACCATTTTTATGAACACCCTTGCAAACATCAATATATCATTAAGAAAACACGCCTATAAAAATATATTGCAAATTTTACCACCGACAAATGAAAATTTTCAGATGAAAAATTTCGATATTTTTCTTATTGCAGCCCATAACATAGATTGTGGCTCTTGTTAGAACCGCATCGACGAGGCGGTTCTAACGAGTACCCACAATGTATGCTTTTGAGCAGAAATAAGAAAAATAATGTATTCCCCTGTAACCCCAGTTTTACGATATAAAAGTGGGGTTTAAGGTTAGGCGTGTTTCGTGATGTGCGATATTTGGTTTAACTTGAATTGATCGCTATTATGCAAGATGTAACTGATGGTTGCCCGCAAGAACTGCCTCAAAAAGCACACACAAGTTATTTAATGTCGACAATGTCAATGAAAAAAGTGAAACATGATGTGACATATTGCAATCGTTTATATACCTAAAATAGAAGTGAAGGCAATGATCAGGACTCGAAACAACTACCCAACACCTCCAATCAGAGACACCAAAGGAAAAAAAAAAAAAAACACGAACATGAAATCACTAAACCCTAATGAAAACATCACAAGTGGAAACTGGTATTTCTTACATGCTTTTCAATGAATGATAGAGATTTATCAGTGAAATATAAAGGAAGAGTCTATTTGCAGTCAACTGCAAATAGCCAAGAAACGTTAAAATGGCTATTTGCAGTCAACTGCAAATAGCCAGAAAACGTTAAAATGGCTATTTGCAGTCAACTGCAGATAGCCAAAAAACGCTAAAATGGCTATTTGCAGTCAACTGCAAATAGCCAAAAAACGTTAAAATGGCTATTTGCAGTCATTTTATATTCCTGCCATTTACACGTGCGCCCATCGAAATTCAGATCAGTCTGGGCATCCGCGCTGTCTAATAATAGTCTTCGTTGTGTGCTCTTCGCATCAGGTTAACAAGTCCATGAAATAATGGCTCCTCTAAACCCCACTTTATTTTTTTTTTGGTTTGGGTTTTACGGTCCTTTCAAGATTATTTCACTCATATCGAGCCGATCGTTAATCAGAGGTGGGCGAAAACCGGAGTACCCGGAGAAAAACCACCTGACCTTCCGTTGCAGAACTTGGCGTCTCACACGTGGCCCGAGCGAGGCTCGAACCTACGGCGGTGAGAGACCTAATGACTAAGAGTCAGCGCTCTTATCCACTAGGCCACGGAGGCCCGTTAAAACCCCACTTTATATAGAGAAAAGCGGGGTTTAAGGGTTAATTATTACCATTCCTTACGCCAAGTTCTGCAACGGAAGGTCATGTGGTTTTTCTCCGGGTACTCCGGTTTTCGCCCACCTATGATTAACGATCGGCTCGAATTGAGTGAAATAATCTTGAAAGGGCCGTAAAACCCAAATCAAAAAAAAAAAAAAAAAAAAAAAATTACCATTCCTTATTTTGGTGCCAACACACGTTAGAACCGCCTCATTGAGTCTGTTCTAACGAGCACATTCAATCTATGTTTAGACTAGAAATAAGGAAACAATACATCATCTTCATTCAAATAAGAAGGCCATGATGGACGGCCCCCGCCCATAGGGGCTTAAAGAAATATATGGGCTGTATGATGCTTCCACGCAGAGCTGAATCCGGCCCGCACACAAGTACTGGTAAACCGCTTAGAGGATCTAAGCCTGTCCAGGAACCGCGGTGCGAGGCGGACCGTCCATGCTAATAAACCCTATTGGTTTCATTGGGCGACAGGGCTTGAGATGTCATTTCATCTCAATGTCGGGTAAAAGTCCCACAAAATTGGAAGCAACGTCTCCAGAATGACCTTTACAGTACTGATGGGGACGTTAAACCTCAAATCAAACAAACAAAAGAAGGCCATGATGGCCCTGGATCGCTCAGCTGATCCTTATGGCAGGTAATATAAGGTGGAGTGGACGGTTTGAACAACTTTTGGCTGACAGTGGCCCAAGGAACATTTCTGTGAAATTATTTAAAAATCAATCTAGCTATTTAGGAACTTAAGTCATTTTAAGGGTTATATATTTTTTTTCTGGATTGGAAAATTGTCAGAGTGGCACTCATGGAACATTCCTTCAAAATTATTTTCTTTTTTGAGGAAGAAGTCAGCGCTGACTTGTATGTCACTATCTGGGCACCTGTCAGGACCTAGTGCACCGGACGGAAATGAACGGGCTCATTCTAACTAACTAACTAACAATAACTCATGGTGACAAGGGGGAGGGGGCGGTATCCATCCATTTGACAAGACAGAGCTGACTTGTATGTCACTATCTGGGCACCTTGTGGACATTGAAGGTCAGGTCCTAGTGCACCAGACGGAGATGAACAGGCTCAGTCTAACTACAAAGGCCTCATGGTGAAGGGTAAAGGGGGTTGGGGGTGGATCCCTTTGACGATACAGTGCTGACTTTGTAGGTCACTATCTGGATATCTTGTGGACACATTGAGGGTCAGGTCCTAGTAACAGCCTCAGTCTAACAAACAATGACTCTTGGTGTGTGGGGGGTGGGAGTGGTGGGGGTGGATCATTTTGGCAGTACAGAGCTGACTTGTAGACATTGAGGGTCAGGTCCTAGTGCACCAGACGGAGATGAGCGGGCTCAGTCTAACTAACAATGACCCATGGTGTCTGTGTAGGCGGGGGGGGGGGGCGATCCCTTTGACAATACAGAGTTGTCTTGTATGTCACTATCTGGGCACCTTGTGACATTGAGGGTCAGGTCCTACTTCACCAGACAGAGATGAACGGGCTCAGTCTTACTAACAATGACGCATGGTGTGTGTGTGTGGGGGGGGGTGAGTGGGGTTTGGGGTGTGGAACCCTTTGACGATAAAGAGCTGGCCTGTATGTCACTATCAGGGCACCTTGTGGGCATTGAGGGTCAGGTCCTAGTGCACCAGACGGAGATGAACAGACTCCGTCTAACTAACAATGTTGACAAGGGGTGGCCCATTGTAAACGGTACCACTCTATTCATAAAATACCCCTCCTGACCAAGGTTTTACAATTCTAAGCAAGTTTGATGATGATTGGACCAAAATCTGTGGCCTCTAGAGTGCTAACAAGGTTTTTCAATTATTTTACCTACTGACCTACTTTTTGACCCCACATGACCCATATTCGAAATTGACCTATATATTGTCAAGATGATCATTCTTAGCAAGACTGATGATGATTGGACCAAAATTGTGGCCTCTAGAGTGTTAACCTACTTTTGGCCTGACATAACCCATTTTCGAACTTGACGTAGGTTTTGTCGAGATGATCATTCTGAGCACGTTTGATGAGGATTGGACTCAAATTGTGGCCTCTAGACTGTAAATAAGGTTTTTCTATTATTTGACGTTTTGACCTACTTTTTGACCCGACATGACCCATATTGAAATCCTACCGAGATATTGTCATGATAATCATTCTGATCATGACTGGACTAAACCTGTGGCCTATACGTTTACAGACGACGGATGACGCCGGGACATCTCACAGTCCCAAAAGCTCACCATGACCTTCGATCAGGTGAGCTAAAAATCTAAGCTCTCGGCCATAAGGTTTCCGCGAAGATGATGTTGGAACTTATTTCCAGTATAAGTCAATAGGAGTTAATGAGCCCTGGGGCGTGGCCAATTTTGTCCCAAAGGGCATGTTTGGCAGGATTTATGTAGGCGACCATTTTATGTTGCTATATACTAAATATCTAAGGTCTGTACTTCATGGTTTCAGAGAAGATGTTAAGCTTTTTTCCATTTTAAGTTTATTGGAGTTAAGGGGCCACAGGATTTTGCCAATTTGGATCCCAGGGGCATGATTGGCAGGATTCATGTAGGCGACTAGTCGACGTTTCTACATGCTAAATACCTAAGCTCTGGGCATTATGGTTTCAGGGAAGAAGATTTTTTATTTATTTTTTTTTTTCATTTTTTTTTTTCATTTTAAGTCTATGATAGTTACTAGGCCCATGGGCGTAGCCAATTTTGACCCAAGGGGCACTGGCAACACTGTATCATTTCGTTATCGTATAAGCCCCTACAGTAGCAAAATATATTTTCTTTCAGTGTAATTTGTTTCTTTTTCTTCCAGTTTGTATTGATATATTATTTTTCTTACTTCTAGTCAAAACATATATTGTGGGTCCTTATTAGAGCCGCCTCGCCGAGGCGGTTCTAACGAGTTCCTACAATTTTATGTTTTGAGCAGGAGTACGAAAGATATCAAAATTTAGTATCTGAAAACTTCCACTTTTTGGTGGTAAAAGTTTCACAATATGTGTGATATAAACGTGCATGTCAAAATTCAAATTCTTTCGGTGGTTCTTTAATATGGGTCACATAGGAAAATAGGGAACTCTTTATGCATAATCAGTACACGGCATCTGAGCAGATCTTCGCAAAGACAGTTTTTCTCATGGCGTGGTTCAGTATACAATCGTGTTTGTATAAAGGCGTGTGGAGACCCCCCGGGGGCTGTAATGTTGACCGCATATCTATTGTAATCATATTGACATATATTATAATCCTATTGATGACATTTATTAATTCAACCCTTGGGGTGCTAAGAAAAACTTCATCTGAAAATGTCGTCTGCGTATCTCATCTATTTCACATTTTTGCAGTCTAAAAAAATATTAAGGCATACATGCCAACAGTGTGGACTCCGATCAGATTGTTCCCAGCAGTTTGATCTGGATCCACACTGTTTTCAACAATGACTTTTTAATGTAATCAGCACACAACAACTCAGGTGACAATTGTTGTGATTGGCATCTTAAGGGGTTAAAATAGTGGAGGAAAATATAATAATGACACAACGAGTGAATATTGCCCCTACAAATTAAAACAAAGGCTTTAAATATTTTCCGTGAAAATTGATATTACTCAGTATATGCAGCCCATACATTATTTAAAAAAAAAACAAATGAATTTCTGCATTCTATTCACAAATTCATAATAAACACTGCGGATCCTGATCAGATGACTTCCTGATCTGAATCGACATTGTTTGCAAATGAAGCGTTTGTTTTAAAAAGCATTATACGTGTTAAATACCACAACAATTACAATTATTTTAGCCAGGCCCATTGCAGAATATCAAAAAATACCATTACTCCATTTACTGTATTTATTCAGTTCACTTCTTCATGACAAACACTGTAGATCCTGATCAGATGGCTTCCTGATCTGAATATATATTGTTTGCAAACGTAGAGTTGACTTGTCCAGCATGATAATGGTTAAATACCACACCGCGCCCGTTCATTTTATAATGAGTGTTTGTCACTACGTAGCAACGACGTAACCTTGGGCGTTACCGGCACATTGAGTGGCTGGTGTACACCATGCAGCGCATTCTATTTCTCCTGGCCCCAATGGGCGGGGGCGGATCATTTGTTTGTTTGAATTGAGGTTTAACGTCCCCGTCAACACCATTTAGGTCATTTTGGAGGCCTTGCTTCCAACTTTGTGGGACTTTTACCCGGCGACATTTGGATGAAATGAAACCAAAAGGCTTATATGCATTGGACGGTCTCATTCAGTGAGTAATTTTGTGTCCTGTGCCTAAGAAAGGGAGGAAAGAAATAGAAGAGATAGCAGAGATGAAAATGAGAGATGGAGGAGTAAGAGGAAAACGAATGGAAGTGTAGAAATAGAAGAAATAACATCATAAGAAGAAATAACATCATCCCCTCTCTACCATTATCTTAACCAACTGTAAGCCAATATCAGATGGAAGCCCAAGTGACGCAAGACACACGTCACCTTTGCCTCACCCCCCCCCCTGCCCCCACTCCCCACCAACCTCTTATGGGCTTTACAAATTAGATATTTCATTTAAATAAGCATAGGACATTGCTAAACAGTGAAACAAAAATGGAAACAATATGTGATTTAAAACTACAGGTGTCATTTGTTTGTTTTTGTTTGATTTGAGGTTTAACGTCCCCGACAACACTGTAAAGGTCATTTTGGAGACGTTGCTTCCAATTTTGTGGGACTTTTACCCGACATTGAGATGAAATGACATCTCAAGCCCTGTCGCCCAATGAAACCAATAGGGTTTATTAGCATGGACGGTCCGCCTCGCACCGCGGTTCCTGGACAGGCTTAAATCCTCTAAACGGTTTACCAGTACTTGTGTGCGGGCCAGAATCAGCTCTGCGTGGAAGCATCATGCAGCCCATATATTTCTTCAAGCCCCTAGTTGACTGCAAATAGCCACTCCGAAATATAAATCGATATTGTCACTGTTTCAAACAGTGAAAATACGATTTTTTATTTTTCACTGTTTGGGACTACTTTTTTCTACAAATCTAACTCTAATTTCAATTTTATCTTTGTCAGATAACTGAACAATACTGAAATGTGTTCTAATTGACGCATAGCCCGTTCATGTGTGACGGGGACGTTACTGACGTCATTTATGACGCTGACGTCACGTCTTTTGTCGCGCGACGTTAGACTTGCCAGCAACTTCTTTGGAAAACTACTCTCTCAATTATTTCATTAATCATTCATAATAATACCATCCCAGGCCATTTCTCAGGTGCAAACTTTCAGTTTACACCCAATAGTATACCCACTAAACACGATGGACACCACTAAATAGACGCGAAACGAACAGGAACAAAGATAATTTTCTCCGAATGTGAGCGACACCATTAAAGACGCTAAATATTGCCTTTTGAAGCATGTAAGAAACAGAAAATTTGATTTTTTCAGTGCAAGATCAAATTTTATTTCACTCATGAACACCAAAACTGCTATTTTCACTCGTGGCTACGCCACTCGTGAAAATAACAGTTTTGGTGTTCATTCGATGAAATAAAATTCGATCTTACACTGAAAAAATCAAATATCCTCTATATATTCGATGAAAACTTGAAAGGGGTTCTTTTATCCCCGCTCGAAAACCTGTCTATCTCAGTAAGTACTTACAATCACCCATGTGAAACAATACTTTGTGTCACCGTGCGACATAGTGCATTTTTCGCATCTCCAAAATGGCTACCTTTCTGAAGAAAATCCATGATACTTTTCTTATTTATATTGCAAACAAAGGTTGTGGTTGCTCGTTGTGGTTGCTCGTTAGAACCGACTCAATGGTGCGGTTCTAACGAGTACCCACCACCTATGTTTTGGAGCCGAAATAAGAAAAGCATTGTTCACCACCACGACCCCCCCCCCCACCCCAACCCCTTCTAAACCCCAGTTTTCTCTATATAAACTGGGGTTTTAGGGGTGTTCATTTCACGGACTTGTTCACGTAAAAGAAGACATTTTGTGTTTCAGATGAAAATTTGCGATATTTCATTTATTTCTGTTCTAACGTGTACCGTCAATCTGTGCTTTGGAAAAAAATACTGCAAGCCCTATGTTTTTACCGGCCCCGATAGCTCAGTTGGTAGAGTGTCCGCTCCGGGGAACGGGAGGTCTCGGGTTCGATCCCGGGCCGCGACATACCAAAGTCGTTAAAAATGGTACTAGCTGCTCCTCGTTTGGCACTCAGATTTACGGGGTAGAGCTAGGACTGGTCGATCCAGTGTCAGGATAATGTGACTGGGTGTGGTATCATGTAATGTGTCTGGGACATGATACTTCAGTGGGGCAGCACTATAAACGTGAGCATTGAGCTCCCTGTCGCAACCAGACACCGTCGTGATATGACTGAAAAATTGTTGAAAGCGACGTTAAACCCGAATTCACACACACACGTTAAGTGGGATTTATAAAGAAATTTATTACAGGGACTTGTCAACGTGCTGTAAAGTCGAGATAGGAAATATGAACATCACGAAAACACGCCTATACAAATACATTGTAGCCTTTATCTCCGAAAAAATGAAAATTTTCAGATGAAAAATCGCGATTATTTTCTTATTTCTGCTCAAAATATAGATTATGGGTACTCGTTAGAACCGCCTCATCGAGGCGGTTCTAACGAGTGCCCACAATCTATATTTTAGAGCGGAAAGAAGAAAAATAAGATTTAACCCTGTCAACCCCAGTTTTACTTTATAAAAGTGGAGTTCAAGGGTGTCAAAATAGTATAGGCGTGTTTTCGTGATGGAAAAAACACACACACACACACACACACAAAAAACAGCATTTTTCCGAAAATAGCGTCATACTGCCAGGCAAGATCGCATGGATATCGCATGAATGTGCTTTTCGAAGGAATATATACAACTATCCGGTTGGAAACCATTTGATTCCTATCCCACCTTTATTACACCATGTCATAGATAAATGTATGTGATAAATGCATCTACTATTTGATAACTACCTGCATTTGTTTTAATGTTATTACAACAGTAAGCATTGTATTAACCAAACTGCTGGACTAATCGTACAATATACAATAATAAACAAACGTTTTTTTGTGTATTTTAATAGAGGAGTATGTGATAATGTGCTGGATAAGATAAGATGTATAAGATAAAATATTTTAATTGCAAGGAAATTTATTACAAATTGATTACAGAAATGAGCTTGTACTTAGACAAGACGGAAGCTATGTGGGTCGGCATAACGCGTGCAATGAAATAGGGGATATTTGATTGATTCCATTACGAAAACACGCCTATACAAATACATTGTAGCCTTTATCGCCGAAAAAATGAAAATTTTAAGATGAAAAAATTGTATTTTTTTCTTATGTATGCTTAAAATATAGATCATGGATACTCGTTAGAACCGCCTCGATGAGGCGGTTCTAACGAGTACCCACAATCTATACGTTAGAGCAGAAATAAAGAAAAATAAGGTTTGCCCTGTAAACCCCAGTTTACTATAAAGTGGGGTTCAAAGGGGGGAGGGGGAGCAAAATTATATAGGCATGTTTTCGTGATGCAGTGTAAGATCGATTTTCATTTCACAGAATGAACGCCAGATGTAGAATTTCATGAGTGGCGATAATACGAGTGAAAATACTTCTTGTGGTGTTCATGGGTGAAATAAAAATTGAACTTACACTGAAAAAAAATTGTTTTGTTGCTTACATGCGTTAAACCGTAATTTGTAACATGATTTATCATCATAGAGAAACATTTTCCAGGGCGATTTCGGGTCGATTTAGTGGTGTTCAGCGTGATACAGAAAGTTTGCACCTGGAAAAATAGCTTGAAGTGTTATTTTATCAAATGGTACACTTGAAAGGGGGTCTTTCATTTGTGCCCATGCATGTTTTTTCTTTAATCTTTGTATATTAATAACTCAGCATATACAACCTATAAAATGTATCTAATAAATTATATAAATCAAAGTAGGACTCAGGAGGCCACTCCATCCATGAGCTGGTGTCTGTCTCTAAATAAGTGCGTCTTAAATCTTATGTTATATTTAGTTTCAAGATCTATGAACTGGATTGAATGCAGAACTCCATAGGCATTTCTTTGATACTAAAAAACCTTTTGAATTAATTAAAGTTTACATTTTCTGATAAAATAATTATCAAAAATCTCATTTTTTAAATAAAATTTTAAAAAATTATCAAAATTCAATCCCTAAGATAAATATGTTCTAGTCTTTGTCAAGATTTAATTTTGCTAGGAAAACTTGCCATATGTATCTTCTTTAGCTATGTCAAATTTAATGAAAATCCGAAACCGGTAACACTGTAGTTTTACACCTTTAATGCATGTAAGTCGTTTCTGCAAAATTTACTATTTTATTGAAATCATCCAAGAACCTTACAAAAAGGCAATTCGTAACACTTACGTAATAAAAATGAGATTAAACAAATCAAAATTAATACATATTGAGCTGATCTAGCTTAGAAACTATTAAAATATCATGAATTTCTGATATTTTCCTTTCATTTATTCACTGTGATCTATCCAAAATAGTAGATAGTAAAAAACTAAATCAAAAGGTATTCTAATCAACAAATTAGGCTTAACAACATATATTGCTTTTTTATTAGCAGCAAAATTATTGTGAACATGCGGAACTTTATTTAATGACCTTGCATAAGGCATGCTACTCAAAACGGTGTAAGGCAAGGAGATCCATTATTTTAATTTCCATACCAAGCTGGTATGCAAGGACGCAATGGTCAGTGGTTTGTTGTTACTAGTAAAAAATAGTTCTGTCGATAAATCCATGGCCAGATTAAGCCTTAGATATACTCTGTCTTTATGAACGCTGGATTATTATCGTAACAAAAAAGTTACAGCAATTATTGGTTAGTATTTCCAAAAATCGAAATGTCACTGATATTTAGTTTCTGTTGCAAAAGATATCATTGATGGATAAGGCGCAGAATATTTGATGTAAACAAAGCTGTTCCATGACCTAGAGAAATTTTGCTATTAGACATGGAGAGAAACAGCGTCCTGCCTTATAGTACTCATGCATAAATTATGTCTCTTTTCTGCATTGGTATTGTAATTGTTGACGTTTCTTTAGTGTCTTATTTTTTCTATTTACTTTGTCAATATAGTGGTTAATTTATCGGAAGCGAGATTTTAGTATTTTTTTCTGGTTGTAAAACTTTCGACCACTTCTTGAATGTTTCTGCTGAATGCAAGTTCACTGTTTTTTTTAACACTGTTCTTGCTTGCTTTTTGTTCATTAATAATTACCAGTACATATCTGTGCAATGTATCTCTCAGCTTAGAAAGAGCTTTGCAGTGTTTGGACAGAAAAAAGCATCACAATGTATTTACTGAAAATAATTCAAAATCCTATGAGTAATGCGATAACTACTCACAGATTGAATAATTATTATCAACAGTTTAAATGCTTGATATCTTACATAATGTGCTTTGTAATTACTACAATAACTGCTGTGATAGGTAGATGAAGTGAAAGACCTGTACAAATATATATGCAACACAATCATGAACTCATAAGGTTTGGAACACTGACAAAAGCAAATTCAAATGGCTTTGGAATACAGCTTCAGGAAGCCGTTTGATTTCGTTCATAAGGGCTATACAAAAAAGATAGATTGGCTAGTGCCTATGCAGATACAAATTCTGAAAACATAATATCCATGAAAAGTAATCTCAAGTGTTATTGATTTTCCCTAGTAGATTTCTTTTTAAATGGACAGTTAGGGTTAAATAAACAAACACCAGTTTGACTTGAGAGTCATTTATCTCGAGTCGGATAACAAATCTCACAAAATCTGAAGCAACATCTAAAGTGACTGGTATGTTGTTGATGTGAATGTTAAATCTAAACATCACCTTAGCACCATTACCAAATTACACAATAAAGACAGAAAGAAAACTGCGCACATGATTACGTGGGTGCGTTTGATGACGTTTGTCATCAAAACCTTTGCGGTATAGTTCTGTAGACAAAATAGTTTGTTCCATAGGGGACAAATTTACCGAAATGGATGTTTTAAAATAATACTTATAATTATGCTATGAACTACTTACACAAACCATACTAACTATAGCCATCCAAATTGAAGGCAATGGTAAGTATTATTAAACAGCATGGCCAAAACATGATAATCATATAATTTCACATTTTGCTGAATCCGGACTATCAGTATTCAGTCTGTTAAAACACAATGTTACCGGCCCTCAATTTCCATCAAAATTCATCAACATGTTTCTAAGATATATGGATAGTTTTTCAAATTTGACAAAAATTGGAACATGGTAAAAATGCATATAAAATTTTAATGAATATAAAAATAGGAGCTGACATATGGGGACACCATCAAAGTAAACTGAATGCCCAGCCACTATTACTAGACATATGAGGTCATTCATAGTATCAACTAACTCACCAGTTATGGTTTTAATTCATAAAACATAGCAGCATTAGATATATAAAACTCTGAATACTGTAGACAAGTTTATATGAGAGTACTCTCTGTTGTGATAGAGACTTCATAAAATATGTAATAAATTTACTGCGGAAATAAAATTTAAAAGTGAATGCATCGTAATTATAATGGTAATACCCAAGACAATTATTGTGCATAATTTCATCAAAATCCAAGCGTGGGCAGAAACCAATGCAAATTTCCTATACCTTGAAAGACCCCCTTTGCATTCAAATATATTATCAGCAAGCCCGTATTGCGCCGCTTGCATGATTTACGTTGTGTATATGCAAAACGTGACGGCATCAACGTCTGAATGACGTGCAAATGGGCGTGACGTAATTTCTGCCACACATTAATAACGTTTAGCTAATTGATTTCTAACAAACGGAGAATATAGGTTATTTGTTCAGATTACATAGAAGATCTTACATGACTGTTCATGTATTATTGAAATTATTAAACGAGTTGATGTAAAGGGATAAAATACGAGGCTTTGCCGAACATTTTATGCCTTTTCCTCAACGTGTTTAACAAATTCAATTACATGAGCACGAATGCAAGATTCTATTTATCATATGACATTTAAAACGCATTTTATTCACGATTGTTCTAAAAAATGTCACTATTCCGCCATTAGTAAATGAGACGTCGTTAAACACGCCATACATGTAACGTTACGGGGCGTATCTAACTAATTTGCATATTTAATCCACTAGTGGATTATCGAATTTTATTACATGGCGTTATTAAACTCTCAGACGCGACGTCCTATGATAAATCGAATTCACAAACAGTAAAAAATAAAAACAAACCGTATTTCCACTGTTTGAAACCCAGGAAAACTGGAGTGTATGTAAAATACACCTGCCTAGAATGCCTGCGAGGGCGTATGGCAGTATATAGAGAAAGAAAGAAGAAAGAAACAGTGAACATTACGATTAAGATTTCACTGAGAAATCTATACCACCCAGGAAAAGAGGGCCACATGGAAGATTAGTACATTGTACTAAATGTGTTACCCTCTATAAATAAGGTCGATAATTATTATCATAATTATTATTCATTGAAAAGCATGACATTTTGTTAGAAAACGATTGCAAACACACAGGAAATGGGGTTTACGCGACATGTGTATGCACTATTTTCAGTAGTTAAGCTGTAGGTGTACTCGTAAGAGAAGCCACAACGAGATCGTGACGAACATCCATAATCTATGCACGTGGTTGTAGTAGAAATGAGAAAAAAAGACATCATTTTTGTTCAAACCAAACAGTGCCATTTTCAGAAATATGAAAACAAATATTATCTCACACCATATATACACTTCGGACCCAATATGTATCCGAATTTCTTATGCAGAACACTAAATGTCTTTTGCGAAACACTAAATTCCGTACCGCGTGGCACCTATTTACATATATAAGTCGGGCTTTTTATGGTATTTGCACTGATCCTCTTAAAGTCTTTGTAACAAAAACATCTGAAACCCATTAGCTTGTTGATCGCATTGGCAAAACAGTGTCTAGATGGCAGACATGTGCTGTTACAACAATTTGTTTTGTTTGAATTGAGGTTTAACGTCTCCTTCAACACTGTAAAAGTCATTTTGGAGACGTTGCTTCCAATTTTGTGGGACTTTTACCCGACACTGAGATGAAATGGCATCTCAAACACTGTCGCCCAATGAAACCAATATGGTTTATTAGCATGGTCGGTCCGACTCATGCGCACCGCTTTGCCTGGGCAGACTTAGATCCTCTAAGCGGTTTACCAGTACTCGTGTGCGGGTCGGATTCACTCTGCATGGAAGCATCATGCAGCCCATTTATTTCTTCAAGCCCCGATGGGCGGTGGCCAGAAATCCTTCGCTTAGCGCACATGTTCACAGTCACATATCGAGCGTCGCGTCTTAAAATTTCTTAACGGCGTCAGAACGAGCTTAGGCACCTTCCCTTAATGAGATTATTTATTCCAAGAAGGCATTGACAATAGGATTGTATACATCCGCTGAACAAAGATGAAGTTCAGATCGTCTCAACCCATTTAGTACCAGAAACCCTAAAAAAAGGTACCTTGGCAAACAGTGCAGGCCCAGATCAGGAGCTGCGTTCTGACGCCGCAGAACGCGACGTCTGATCAGGGCTTCCACTGTTTGCTAAAAGTTCAGCCATTCCCCAAATAAATTTTGAAGAAAACACAACCTGACACCCCTAAATTTTGTAATGAACTCCTGCTCTACATTTTAGGAGGAAGATTCCATTTGGTACAAAAAGGGTTAAGAGTGAAACCATTCCAGAATAGAGAAAATATTCAAGTGTTTACAAACTTCGTATTTGATAGCACCGTTGTGCATGTCAGAAAGCGTTAAAACCATCATATATTAATTAATGAAATGACAATGAGATTGTTGAGGACTTTATATACATTTTTGTAAGTTTGGTGTTAGTGTCAAGACAGCAGTCATTTCGGTTCCACAATTTCCGTGTGGAAGATGGATAAAAACTTATGAATGTTCGACTCAGAAAACTTTTTGACTTCCAGTAAAGGTACCAAACAAAAACAGGTATGAGGACCGTATTCTGAAAAAGCGGTGCCCAGCCATCTAGTACATAATTCGTTCATGAGGACCTTAGTGTTTCCTTTGGTTTAAACGCTATCATATACATTTAACACAAATATGATATTAGCATAACTACAAGTGCCATGGAAAAGAAATCCAAATGAAAGTCAAATGACAGATTTGAATTTTTTTGTAATTTTTACACGTCACGAAAACAAGCATATATAAATACATTGTAGACTTTATCGCCGTAAAAACGAAAATTTTAGGATAAAATCTTTCGATATTTTTCTTATTTCTGCTCAATGTGTAAATTGTAAGTATTCGTTAGAATCGCCTCATCGAGGCGGTTCTAACGAGTACCCACAATCTATATTTTAGAGCAGAAATAAGAAAAATGAGGTTTACCCCTGTAAATCCCAGTTTTACCGTACAAAAGTGGGCTTTAAGGGGGATCAAAATTATATAAACGTGTTTTCGTGATGAGTAGATCCCTATGGATACAGAAGAATAAAAGACTTCCATCTGTAAGTTCACTGATGCTATATCTATCCCCTGAAAATATGAGCCATTTATCATATGACGTCGCGTCTGAGAATGTAATAACGCCATGTAATAAAATTCGATAATCCACCAGTGGATTAAATATACAAATTAGTTAGGTACCCCCACCCGTCGAATCTTTACATGTACGACGTCCTTTACGACGTCGCGTTTACTAATGGCGGAATACTGACATTTTTATTGAACAATCGTGAATAAAATGCGTTTTAAATGTCGCATGATAAATAGAATCATGCATTCGTGCTCACGTACTATTGAATTTATTAACTCGTTGAAGAAAAGGGCTAAAATACTCGGCGAAGCCTCGTATTTTATCCCTTTTTCTCAACTCGTTTAATAAATTCAATAATACATGAACACTCATGTTTACAAGTACTCTATACAGTGCGTTTAACGGCATTCAGCAAAACTTTCAAAGTGCATGAAGTTACACTTCCCATTTGAATAAGAACTATGAATTCAAGTTCGTTTTACGAAATTGAAAACGAGGCGGTGATGAGAAACTCAAGTCCTTATAATGTAACGTCAACGGCGTTGTACTTTACAGACATGTCACTGAGCATTGAAAAAATATGTATACCCGTGTTGTGTGTCACCGGAACAATAGGGAATTGTCTGACGATTCTCGTTCTTGGCAAAAGGAGAAACAGGAGCTCGCCGGTTTCTGTTATACTTTTGTTTCTTTCCATTTCGGATTCATTGATTCTCTTTACGGGTTATTTCACGCAATGGATTAACTTACTCTGGTCTTTACGTATCAGGACAATAAACAAAGTTTCTTGTAAATTACACGTGTTTCTAACTTATATGAGTTTACAGTATTCTTCTTGGCTTCTAGTTATAGTGACCTCGGAAAGAGCGTTTTGTGTGATTCGTCCCCACAAAGCAAAAATTATATGTGATCGGAGAAACACATTAATTGTTATAGCTATCATCGCAGTTTTGCTTCTGCTGTTAAACGGCCATTTCTTCTATGGTATGACTATAATTCACAGCAAGACCATCCCATACTGCCACTACCGGGACGATGATTACAAGAATTTCATCATAACAATATGGATTTGGATAGATTTCTTTGTGACGTTTGCAGTTCCTATTGTATTCATTGCTGTTGGAAACTCTTTGATTATTTTCCATATGAAACAAAATGAGCGACAACGTCAGCGACTTGTTGTGTATCGGACCAATTCGGACCCAACAACTTCGGGAGGAGGTGCGGAAAACCAAGCAAACAGTATTGCGCATTTACTTATCCTGTTAAGTATCATTTTCCTTATTTGTTCTGGACCATCGTCAATTATTAACGTTATGTTGTCATATTTATTATCTGCACGAGATGAGAGACAAGACCTCATTCTGCTGTTCGTACGACAGATGGCATTTTTGTTTTCTGGTCTCAACGCAACCCTTAATTTCTTCCTGTATATTCTCAGCGGTTCCAAGTTTCGCAAGGAGGTAAAGGCTTTATTCTGTTTCAAATGGACCTGGGGCCACATGACTACGACAAAGTCGAGGACTGATGGACAACGGGACACAGATTGCCCAATGTAACCACAAGGATTACGTCCGTTTTCTAAAAGGGCGTTTCCCTTATCTCTATAACTAGCATTTTATAGACCAAATATAGATTGTGGTGCTCGTTGAAACCGCCTCTATGAGGCGGTTCTAACGAGTACGCACATTCTATAATTTGAGCAAATTTGCATACTATTTTCACAAATGTTAAAAACTGTTGTAATATTGCATTGACATGCTACCTTACTGAAGGCAAGTATCCTGCAGAGGCCGTAAAATCCAATGGAACGTTCATAAGCTGTATCTTTTGTACCGGCCAAAGCGAATTAATTTATATTTTCGTAACTTGCATTTTTCTTGGAAAATTTCTTTTTCAGACCAAAAACATAGATCGTGGATGCTCGTTTGAACCGCCTCAATGAGGCGGTTCTAACGTGCACCCAAAAGCTAAAAAGAGCAAAATTAAGAAATAATACAAACAACCAAAACTGGGGAAGAATCAGAATCGTCAACGTGACAACATTTATAATTAGGGAAAGAATCAGAATCACCAACACAAAACACGAAGGTACCACAGCAGAAGCACCGACTTGGTTTCTTTGTCAAACATGGGGTTTACTAGGGTGTTCCATTCACGGACATGTCGGGACTTGGTGATACTTACGGAAATATTGTGTAGTATGTATTCAATAAGTGCCAGCACTGATGCATAAAGTCGTATCCTCTTCCCGCCAAATCTTTTTCTCAGGTATTCAGGCATGGTGAAGGCCTAAAATGAATTCACATTCCGATAACACACCCGTGCGGCATAGTAAAATCTTTCATACGTCCAAAAATGGTTACTTTTCTGATGAAAATTTGTAAAAAAATTGTCTTATTTGTACTCCAAACATAGGATGTGGGTGCTCGTTAGGACCGCCTCATTGAGGCGGTTCTACCGAGTACCCAACCACAACCTATGTCTTGGAAATAAGAAGAATAATGCATAGCCCCGTAATCCCGTGTTTGTTTGTTATCTAAAGCGGGGTTTAGAGGGGTGTTCATTACATGTACTTGTTAACATGGATAATACATTCGACTCTCGTTATCTCAAACAATTAAGGACTTGAAACTGCTATTTAAAAGTCAAATATAAAAGGAGCTGACATCAAAAGAGCACCTATTAACAAAAAAAATCATCATTGTCCTAAGGTTTTGTTTGTTTGATTTAAGTTTTAATGTCCACGTCAACACTGTATAAGTCATTTTGGAGACGTTGCTTCCAATTTTGTGGGCCTTTTACCCGACATTGAGATGAAATGACATCTCAAGCCCTGCCACCCAATGAAACGAAAAGGGATTATAAGCATGGACGGTCAAACATGCACCGCTTGGCCTAGGCAGGCTTAGATCCTCTAAGCGAATTACCAGTACTCGTGTGCGGTCGGATTCAGCTCTGCGTGGAAGCCTCATGCAGCCCATCTATTTCTTCAAGCCCCGATGGGTGGGGGCCGCATTGACCTAAGGTAGTTTAAGAAGTAGCTCTTGCAAGGACTTAACCTTTACCACCCCCTGGGCTAATTCAGCAGACGACAAATTGTTGGTATTTTTTCTTAATATTCCCAGAAAACTGTCCTTATGGCCTTCCTTTGTTTAGGTTTCCTTAATGTTTGTGTTTCTTTCCCTTTAGTGTCTTTGACGGTTGCAGTAAGTTAATTGTATCGATTCCGGATCTTTGTTTTACTTCTACTTTGACATCTCATGCAAATTGTCTCCATAGTAACAATTTCCATGAAATGTCAAATTCTGTTTTCTAGAAAAAATATACAAAATGTATTTCACAATGTCGTCTGCTGGAGAACAAATTCCTCAGCATGCAGAGCGTCACTAGAGATAACCATAAAGTTCAAAGTGTCATTTAAAACAGTGCGATAAAAAAAGAGTGGAACAAAGTTTTTGAGACAACGAGAGTCGACACAACTGTAATCAAATCCATGAAAACTTGTAATGAGACCCCCGGCAGAGACTAAGATTAGCCTTCGCATCGGAGACGTATTGCGTCACTGGGGCATCCAACTGATACTGGCTTATGTAGGAAAACCGAGTTTGACTTTAAATTTCGCCCACAGTCTGACAAATGATAGTGCTACATATACTTTTCTTTCTTTCTTTCTTCCTTTCCACTTATACTGCGATCGGTCACATTTGACCTTTACTCGCAGGTGTAAATTACATACACTCTCGGTTGCAGAGTTGAAAGCCTACAAAGTAACCCTTTAATTACGGTAGGGGTCTTTAACCTGCACAGGGGATTACTCTTCCTGTACAGGGGCCTCCAGTTAACTACATATATAGTAAAATTCTTATATTAAGACCACCTTTGGGCCTGTTAAAAAGTGATCTTTAAGACCACTTTTGAACAGCCCCGAAGGTGTTTCTGACCAAAGGACACTGTATGCAAAACACAAAGAAAGAATAACTGCAGCCTACTAAATAAGCTTTTAAAAGCAGAATAAGTCCTAATTTTGGGTGGTCTTAATAGTGGAATTTTACTGTAATTATTGTTAAATGTTTTATAATATTGATGGTTTAAGATTGTGTTCTTATTTTACATGTATCTATTGTGCAAAATGTGTTGATAAATATTGTTGTCTTTGTATTTTCGTTTTAATCTTACTTTCGTGCACAATAGGAAATATACATTAAAATTCCTATATTAAGACCACCTTTGGGACTGTCCAAAAGTGGTCTTCAAGACCACTTTTGAACAGTCCCAAAGGTGGTCACTGACCAGAGGATACTGTATGCAGAAAATACAGAGAAAGAATAACTGCAACCTTATTAATAAGCTTTCTAAAGCAGAATTTGTGTCCATATTTGGTTGTCTTAATAGCGGAATTTCACTGTGCATAATATGAAAAGCGCCGCTTTATCTGGTTGTGTTATTCAGTAAAACCTCGATACTTCAAACACGGATGACTCGTTTACCATTGCTAATTCGAACTTGTATGACGTCCCTAGAGATTTTTTCCATGGCCCCATATATCCATATACAGTCAAACTTCAATGACTCGAAAACCTTTGGGACCACGAAAATCTGTTCGAGACAGGGGTAGTTCGAGCCACTGCGGGCTACTGCCAGGAGGCATAACGACATATTTAAGGACATCTTTTCGGTGTTCTATAATGAAAAATGAATGTTGTGTGTACTCATCAGAATCGCCTCATCGAGGCGATTCTAATGAGTACACACAGTATACATTTGCAAGATAAGACGAAAATATTCCTAAATTTTATCCTCCCTTTTTCTTATGTAGAGAAATTCCACAGGGACTCAAGAACGGGTTCGACTAAGCCATGATAAACGAGCCATCGGTGTTCGAGCCATCGAAGTTCGACTGTACAGTAAAATTCCGCTATAAAGACCAGCTCAAATTAAGACTAATTCTTGCTTTGAAGACATATACAACGTATTTAACTCTCATCTTTCTTTCGTTGTGTTTTCTACGCCGGTTGTACTGTAGAACGAGGCCACCGTTCGGACTGTTCAAAGTGGTCTTAAAGACTAACTTTTGAACAGTAACAAAGGTGGTTATACGCATTTTACTGTAATTATATTTTATCATGGAAAGTAGTATGTTGTATGACCTCATTAGAATCGCCTTAAGAGGATAGAACATATATCTTTTAGACTTCCCCCATTTTGATAAACCTTCCATAGCAACAGATAAAGTGGGTGATTTGCGATAATGGAAGGATAATTTTCCTTATTTTTGCACATAAACCTATGGTGTGGCTATTCATTAGAACCGCCTGGTCGAGGCGGTTCTAATAAATACCGACAACATAGGTTTGTATGGAGAATTGACAAAAACTCTCATTCACTTATCACAAACTGCCAACCTTATCTGTTGCTTTGCCATCAGAAGTCCGAACTACCCATATATGGGCCCGTCAAGCGATTTTGGTACTTATCGCCTATGCGAGCAGCAAAGGTTCCGGCGAGCCTGCGCATCCGCGCAGTCTCGCCAGAACCTTCGCTGCTCGCTCATACAAGCAGTGAATCATGAGGAACCTTCAGACAGAAAGCCATATCCCTGGCCCCTCTGAATGACTGGGCATGCGCAGTTAAAATTTGTCATGACGAATGCTCGAAGACACAAATTCGCTTGGCGGGGCTTATATTGAACAAAGTTTCATGATCCCACAGGTATTCAAGCTACTGAACGTCGAATGTACGTGGAATTGTATCAAATGAAATGAATTGAATAGTTCAAAATAACCGTGACTCATTTCTGCTTACTATTGAGCATGAACATGAAAGCAAACACTGTTACATGTACCTACCCCACAAGCAACGTAAACTGGCACAAACACCCATCCAAGAGCTATAAGGAAAAATATGGCCTGAAAGAAAATCGGTATATGCATATTTATTGCATTTATTTATTTATTTTCTTTTAGTTTTATAATTATTATTTCTTTTTTATTAACTGGATGTCTCAACAGCCTTTTACATGTATAATTAACATACGCTGTAAGGCCAATCTGTAAAGGGCCACTGGTATTATACGTCAGAACAGTACAGTCATGCAGAAGGTGTTATATGTCAAGTCGAATGAAGCCGGCTTCGCGAGCACAGTCGGAAGCGCGTCCGACTGGTAATCAGCAGTTCGCGGATTGTGTTGATTCAAAAAGTACAGTCGTCAGTTTCTGTCGAAAGAATGTGCACTGCACTATAGTTAATTGCTTTTGTATATAGGTCTGCCCTTGGAAATCGTGATTATTGTACGGGCTGGCTCGATATGACCAAATTAGTGTGGACTGGGTCGTAAAACTTCAAACAAACCAAACCATAAACACTTCGTTTGAAGCTGTAATAGAGTGGCTGACTGTGGTATAAAATAATTAAAATTCTTTCAACACCGAGGACCAGGTTTTCTCAACCAACTTATTATTCTTAAATTATTTAATTTATTGATTCTGATGCTCAAACTCAAACATACTTTATTTCTTAGTTACATGGAAAACATGTACAAGATGAGACATTACAAACCTTGAAATGCAATTTCGTATATCGCGGCATATAAGAGATATAGCAACATACAGTCACACACATACACTTACACACTACTTACTTACAGTCGAACTTCGATGGCTCGAACACCGATGGCTCATCTACCATGGATGTGTCGAACCCATTCTTGAGCCCCTAGCGAAATCCTCTACATAAGAAATAATGGGGATAATTAAAGAGAATTTAGCCTTTTATCTTGCAAATGATTTTAGTCTTTTATCTTGCAAATGTATGCTGTGTGTACTCATTAGAATCGCCTCGATGAGGCGATTCAAATGAGTACACACAGCATACATTTTCATTATAGAACACTGAAAAGATGTCTAAAAGTATCTCGTTATGCTTCCTGGCAGTCACCTCAGTGGCTCGAACTACCCCTGTCTCGAACAGATTTTCGAGGTCCCAAAGGTGTTCGAGCCATTGAAGTTCGACTGTAAATACAAAAAGAGGGCAACAACCTGGGTATACGGGGATTTTTGAAACTGTTTCAGCTGGCTATGTCAGGCGGACCTTATTTTATAACACCTTTTTTTGTCAACAGAGGTTTTCCCAATTACCGTCAGTGATTTTGTTTATTTTAATTGAGGTTTTACGCCCCAATAAACACTATTTAGATCATTTTGGAGACATTGCTTCCGATTTTGTGGGATTTGTACCCGACATTGAGATATGACACGGGATTGGTTTCAGCTCTGCGCGGAAGCACCAGGCAGCCTAATCTATTTCTTCAAGCCCCGATGAGTTGGGACACAACGTCAGTGGTAATTTCAAATGGCTATCTTGAAATGTTCTCAAAAGTTCAAAGAATCGCACTTTTGTTTTGCATTGTATTAAATAGTAACTGTTCATTAAATTATTTGAATATTTTAAGCCTATACAATTTATTGCGATATCAAAATGCAAAGGCGTGACTCCAAAAGTTAACAAGTCCGTGTAATAAACACTCCTGTAAACCCAACTTTTTTGTGGGGAAAACTTGGGCCTAATTTATTTTTCTTATTATTGCTCAATAACACAGATTGTCGGTACTCGTTAGAACCGCCTCATTGAGGCAGTTCTAACAAGCATCCAATCGTTTATAGTCTGATTGGAAATAATTATGGCAATTTTCATCATAAAAGCATCATTTTTGAGATATGAAAGAATGCACAGGCTTAATACCAGACACTCTGGCGTCAGTAGCAGAATGACATAACGGTAAAGGATTTTGACATAATGATTGTACACTGCGGTACCTGATTAGAATCGTGTGCTAAAATTATCTTACATGCCATTCGTAGATAGCGACAGCAAATCCTGAGGCTGCGGCGGTACCAGCCAGTCCAATAAACATAGGAGCGCCAATGTTACTTGCGTAGATAGAGGCACCAATCTGGAAAATAAAAATAATTGTTTACATTGGAAATACATAATTCATACATAGACTATGGTTTGATATGAAGTTAAATGGTCCAGGCACACTATTAAGGTCATGCCGACGCGGCCTGCTAACCCTTGTGCTGCTGAAGCCGGATATGTCTTAACTTTCAAACAATGAAAATCCAGATCAGATGGCTTCCATCTGATCAGGATCTTCATTGCTTGTCATTCAGTTTATGAATTTGTCACAATAATTTGCATCAAATAACCTGATTGGCTGAACATCAGTAGTGGGTGTGGCATATTTAAATAATCAGCAGGACAAGGGTTAACCTTACAACAATTTTCCTGCACAGACTGATATATACTTACCAAAACTTCTAACTAGTCACATGTTTTTTATCAATTCTCTTCGAAACGAACTCAATCGTGCGGTTCTGTTTGCATCGGTAAACAGGCAAATGTACCAGTCAACCTGGAGAGTAAAAAGATTTTCCAAAATCCGTCACATTACGTCCAGGGGACCCTGATAATCATAGTTATCCCAATTTGAAAATTGTGAAAAATTTCTTTCTGAAATATCCAATTTCCATGCGGCAAACCACCTTATTTAAGAAATGGATTTTATTTTTCTGCTGTCCATGAAAGTATAAACGCAGTGGGTCGCATGCAAAGTAAATGAACGCCGAAGAGGTACGTTTATATTTTGCTAGCGACCCGTTGTCGTTCATACTTTCATGAAAAGCAGTAAATTAAGTTCATTTTTTATATTCACATACTTTCTCCCTCTTCGCTGGGCGAACAAAATGCTTACAGGGAAGACTTTTAAAGCTGAAAACATTTACACGCTGTTTTTCTACAAAGAGCAGAACAGCGTTGACATCACCAATTCCTGTGGAGAACCATGGTTTAGACTGACGTCACTGATAATCATGTGACTCGATGCGTTCATGGAAGTATGAACTGCATTGTTTCTTATAGGTTTACATTAGACGTAACACTGGAAATATAAATATAATTAAATTGAATGGCGGAAGAAACAGATGATTGTGGAAATTAATATTCCTTGTGTTTAACTGTGGTCGCTTTGTGCGAAAATGTTGAAACGTACCCCATCACACAATGGCGGGGGGGGGGGGGGGTGCATAAAAAGTCACTTTCTTGCTAATTGGGAAAATGGGGGTACGTGCCACCTGGACGCAATTAACTGAATTGTATTTATTCTTTTAGTAGCATGGT
This sequence comes from Lucinisca nassula, assembly GCA_963580285.1. NCBI lineage: Eukaryota > Metazoa > Mollusca > Bivalvia > Lucinida > Lucinidae > Lucinisca > Lucinisca nassula. The sequence continues at coordinate 79,058,710 of OY757015.1, read as the reverse complement.
TTACTGACATATTCGCCTGTCTTGGGAACTGTTGTGATATTACTTATTATAGCCCCGCTTTGAAAAAGTGGGGCTATATTGGATTTGCCATGTCCTTCTGTCATTCCGTGATTCCGTTAATTTGTGTTGGCTCCATAACTTTGTATCTGCTTAACATATTTTCATGAAACTTCACACAAATGTTAAACACCATAAGACAATGTGCAGAGCGAAGGAATTATAACTGTGGATTGCCTACTTTTGGAGTTATTGCCCTTTGAACATTTTCCGTAATTCCGTAATTCCGTAATTCCGTGATTCCGTTAATTTGTGTTGGCTCCATAACTTTGTATCTGCTTAACATATTTTCATGAAACTTCACACAAATGTTAAACACCATAAGACAATGTGCAGAGCGAAGGAATTATAACTGTGGATTGCCTACTTTTGGAGTTATTGCCCTTTGAACATTGAAAAATGGCAATTTTAATTGTGTCCGCTTCATAACTCGAAAACCGTTTGAGATATTTTTAGGAAACTTCACACAAATGTTAAGCACTATGAGACGATGTGCAGAGCGCAGGAACCATAACTCTGCATTGCTTATTTTTGGAGTTATTGCCCTTTGAACATTGAAAAATGGCAATTATAACAGTGTCCGCTTCATAACTCGAAAACCGTTTGAGATAATTTCATGAAACTTCACACAAATGTTAAGCACTATGAGACAATGTGCAGAGCGCAAGAACCATAACTCTGGTTTTCGTATTTTCTGTTTGTCTGTCTGTGTGTCTGTCTGTGTCTGTTAACAATTTTCGTGTCCGGTCCATAACTTTAAAACCCATTCACATATTTTCATGAAACTTCACACAAACATTAAACACCATGAGATGGTGTGCAGAGTGCAGGAACCATAACTCTGGATTGCCTAATTTTTGAGTTATTTCCCTTTGAATATTGAAAAATATCAATTTTAGCCGTCTTTGCTCGATAACTCAAAAACCGTTTGAGATAATTTTATGAAACTTCACACAAATGTAAAGCACCATATTACGTGTGCAGAGCGCAGGAACCCAAACTCTGGATTGTCTACTTTTTCAGTTATAGGCTTTTGAATATTAAAAAATGGCAATTTTAACTATGTCCGCTCCATAACCGTTTCTGATATTTTCATGAAACTTCAAATAAATGAAAAGCACCTTGAGATGATGTGCAGAGTGCAGGAACCATAACTCTGGTTTGCCTACTTTAGGAGTTATTGCCCTTTGAACATTTAAAAAGGCAATTTTGACTGTGTCGGCTCCATAACTCACAAACCATTTGAGATATTTTCATGACACTTCACACAAGTGTAAAGCACCATGAGACAATGTGCAGAGAGCAGGAACCCTGACTCTGATTTGCCTACTTTAGGAGTTATTACCCTTTGAACATTGAAAAATGGAAGATGAAATTTAGTATAAACATGGATATTCTGGTAATGTATCATGCTCATTGAAATGAGGGACAAGGGCTCACAACTCTTAGAGTTTTTCCAGATAATGTAAAATGTTCAACAGTTATTTCTTGTTCATAACTGTTTTCTCTGCAGCTTAAATAACTTTCTTCTCTGACAGCGCTGAAGCGGGGCTATAGTCAGATCCTCTGACAGCTCTAGTTTGCTTTAGGAAATTTAAAACGTTTGGCTAGTACATGCATATAAGCTTTTACTAAGTGCTGTGCGCAGTCTTTAACCAGAAAGTGACTTTTTATGCCCCTGCCATTCGAAGAATGGAGTTAAGGACATTTAGTGTTAACACTGTCCTTCTGTCCGTCCATCCGTCCGTCCGTCTCCGTCCGTTAATCAATATCTATTTTGGGACAAATCCTTTCCATCGCATATTCCCAATCAATCAGTTTAACATTTTGGGTAGGTCAAGGCCCTAGTTAATGTATTGGCGTTAGCAACCTGCGTTTAAATTTTTACAATTGGTCATACATCTTTTCAGTTACAGCTTTCATATTTGATCAACATCTTCCTTTGGGTAAAGACTTTCCACGCATATTCCCCACTAATCAGGTCGACTGTTCAAGCAGGTCAAGGTCATACAGGCTGTACTGAATCCACTGACGTTAGCAATTTGCGTTTTAGTATTATTGTAATTGATCATCACTTAGTCTACATGTAATACATCTATACGGCCCATAAACTTGTTTTCTGCCGCTTCCGTTAATTTAAGTGGAGCAGGCAGTACCAATTTATTGAAAAGTCTCTGATGGGAGCTGTGGATTGAGTGTATCGATTCCTGATCATTGCCTCTCCTTCTATTTTTTATTATTTGGCCCACTTCTTTTTCTGGAATAAGGTCTTTCCTTTGCATTGTCCCAACTATTCAGTTTGGACTTTTAGGTAGGTGAAAGTTAAACTAAATGTAAACCTACCTCACATATAACATGTACATGTTTAATTCGCTTGGCATTAGTAATTTGGGTTTGCGATTTCTAGGTTAATCATACCCGCAAAAGCCCGCCATTCGAAGAATGGTGGAAATGGCATATAGTATTAACCCTGACCATCCGTCCGTCCTCGTCTGTGTCGGCATCCGTGTCCGAGATGGCGTAGCAATTTGTATTTAAGTTTTTCATTAGTTGGGCTGCTGGCAGGCGGGAGAATTCGCGTCCTTTAGACACATTTCTAGTTTAGTCTAACATCCTAGGAAACTACTACGGTCATATCAAAACAAATACTTAACCTTATCAGAATTTTTACTGGATTGCCATAGATCTACTCAGAGATTATCACATTCGTTTGCCAATAACCGACATGCGCTTTTCTTGATATACTCGTAACTTGATTATGTACCATTTAATTAATGCTTACACACACTTGTACGTTATGCACTCATCAGTGATAAAGGAATTGTGGAAATATGGAAAGAGAAAACGCATACATAACGTGAACAAGTCCGTGATGTGAATACCCACTAAACCTCACTTTATAAAGAGACAACTGGAGTTTAAGGGGTATTCATTATCTTTCATATTTCTGCTTCAACACATAGGCTGTGGGTACTCATTAGAACCGCCTCAATGAGGCGGTTCTAACGAGCACCCACAACCTATGTTTTCAGTATTGATAAAAAAATATCACGGATTTTCATCAAAAAAGTAGCCATTTTGGAGATGTGAAAAATGCATTATGTCGCACAGGTGTTTTATTGTAAGGACAAAACTACTTTAAATTTTCCTTTCTTACCGGTATCCAGTGCATACTTTTCCCCGCTAAGAAGTATCCCGCGGTACTCCCTCTGTTTGGTCGAAATGTTGACTGAAAAAAGGAAATCATTATAGTTATAGGGGATCTTACATGATTGGCCATTTCATATGAAAAGTCGTGAATAAAGTGCGTTTTAAATGTCATATGATAAACAAAACTCATGCTCATGTATTATTGAATTTATTAAAGGAGTTGAGAAAGCGGGATAAACTGCTCGGCTTTTTTCCTCGCATTTTATCACTTTTCCTCAACTCTTTAAATAAATTTAATAATTAATGAACACTAATGTAAGATCCTCTATATACTCGAATTCGAACAAAATCTCATGGTTATTACACAGAAAAAGATTGACAGTATGTTACTCATACACTAGCGTCCCAATACTAGGGCACTGGCAAGATCAGACTCCATATAACGTGCGTTGAGTTACAATTGCAATACTGTCTAATTCAGCAAAGATTATGCTTACAGTCTCATTGTACATCACGAAAACACGCCTATATAATACTGACCCCCTTGAACCCCATTTTTATATAGTAAAATTGGGGTTTACAGGGGTAAACCTTATTTTTCTTATTTCTGTTCCAAAATATAGATTGTGGGTACTGGTTAGAACCTCGAGGCGGTTCTAACGAGTACCAACGAGCAGAAATAAGACAAATATCACCAGTTTTCATCTTAAAATTTCCATTTTTTTCCGAAGATAAAGGTTACAATGTATTTGTATAGGCGTGTTTTCGTAATGATTTACAGAATGCAATCTTGTAATAAACTATTGGAGCGAAACGTGTTTCATACTTCAATGACAACATTGACTCAGTGACGCCAGTGACGTCAAAGTTAACAATGGTTCTCTCCGATATGATAAGCAGGCGATGACGACATTATGACGCTTGCTGCCATTAGGACAAATATGTGCAACTCCTTTTTTTCAATTGCATCACTCAAACCAATAATGAACGGAAAACACGCATATACAAATACATTGTAAACTTTACCGCTGAAAACAAAAAAGTTAGGATGAAAAATTTATATTTTTTTTTCTTATTTCTGCGCAAAATATAAATTTTGTGTACTAGTAAGAACCGCCTCATCGAGGCGGTTCTAAAGAGTACCAACAATCTATATTTTATTTTGAGCAGAAATAAGAAAAAATAATGTATACCCCTGTAAACCTCAGTTTTAATATATAAAAGTGGGTTTCCAGGGGGACAAAATTATATAGGCGTGTTTTTGTGATGTAATAAAGGTAATTTATCCAACGCCTACATTTGGCGGTGGTTGCGAGAAACCACAAAGCACGTTTAGATCATTGATAGGACAATTTCATTCTTTCTCTATATATGTACCACTTTCGTTCTTAGTCTCACGACAGATATAAAAAAAAAAACATGCAAAGGCATGATACCAACATCCTTACGTGTTTCTTTCCCTTTATTTCTAATGTTTCGCGTGAACAAATCGAATCACAACATCACGAAAACACGCTTATATAATTATGACCCCATTGAACCCCATTTTATGTAGTAAAACTGTGGTTTACATTGGCAGACCTTATTTTTCTTATTTCTGCTCTAAAATATAGATAATGGGTACTCGTTAGAACCGCCTCGATGAGGTGGTTCTAATGAGTACCCACAATCTATATTTTTAGCAGAAATAAGCAAAAACATTACAATTTTCATCTTAAAATTTTCTTTTTTTTTTCGGCGGTAAAGTTTACAATGTATTTGTATAGGCGTGTTTTCGTAATATGCACTTGCAAACCCCAAAATATACAAACAATAGAGGGCTTTGCACTTGCAAACCCCCAAACATACAAAGAATAGAGGGCTTTATAAGAGTATATATTATTTTCAACCATATATATCCTCAAAATAGATCGTGGCCATGGGGCCTCAGTGAGCCGTTTACCGAGCACCCACCGTCCATTTTTATCGCAGAAATAACAAAGCTATTATATTTTCAAAAGAAAACGAGGTGTTATAGAATGCATTTTCCACATATTCGATAAGAATGGGTTTGTATTTATTGCAATCTATTTTTATTACAATATTAACCCATTTTTTACCAGAAACCCCAAAACGGGTACCCTGGAAAGCAGTGCAGGCCAAGATCAGACGCCGCAGAACGCGGCGTCTGATCAGGGCCAACACAGTTTGCAATAAGTTCAGCCATTTTCCTGATCAATTTTGAAGAAAACACAACCTGACATCCATAAATTGTGTTCGTTCGTTCGTTCGTTCAAGTTAAGGCATTTTACGTCTGCCAAGGTCGAGCGGACTGAACTCCATAGCTCTACAGCGAGACGTAAGTTTTGTGCTTCTGGGCTGCGAATCGCGGCAGTTTGTCCAACAAGAGTCAATCGCGTTGGACTGCCTGTGTCCTACCAAGGAAAATGAAGCACTGCTAGTTTTAGAAATTTTGAAGGCCGGTCTAAATTGAGCCAAAAATATAGAGTAATCAGTGTCAATTCGGCTGCAAATCGCTATTTCTCTACTGTGCTCGAGAGCGGAAAGTAGGTCAACGGTGCTCTCTCTTGGGGCCGCGCGATTTTGGCCATCGGACTTAGGCTGCCAATGAGGCATGCCTATGCAGATTTCCATTCAGGAAAACGCACGGCGAACGGTCCAGGAAGAAGACTGGTCGCAAGTCTCGTAATCTCAAGTCGCAAGTCTCCATTTCCATAACTTGTGAAATGGACTCATGCTATATATAAGGAGGAGGATTCCATTTGGTACAAAAAGAGTTAAATAGGACAATAAGCTTACCCATAACCCGACGGCCAATACTATGGCAAAGTAGAGGCCGATGGTCAAGTAGTCCTCCCATACCAGCGTTTCTGTCATTCTGACTTCACTTAGACCATATAATCTGTCAGCTTAGTCTTCGCCCTGATAATATGCCATATTTTTTACAAGCTAGACTTAGTAAAAGTACCCACTAGGCACACAAGTTTTCACATACTGGGGATCCTACTCTGACATAAATAATTGTCTGCCCTTCGAACAGGGGTCTGCTCTTGAAGGACAGAATTCATTCCTTTAAAATAGACCCCAAACAGGGATCAAAAACTTAAACGTTTAGAATACACTTATGACTAAAAATGTATGTCACATGCTAATATGTTAACCTAGCTAACACAGAATGTTGGGCCAACGTTGGGCTGACAGCGATATCATGTGCCAGCGTCGTATCTCTATCGGCCTGACGTTGGCCCGCTGTTTTGTGCTGGCTGAGAATGTAGTGTTTTGGGCCGATCGAGTACTGGCCATGGCGTAGCATCCTATTTTCAAAACTGAAGACGAAGAAGAATGAGACTGTATCTTATGTACATCGCTAGCTACGCACCGTATATTACGCGTGCTCGTACTGTACATCACATTAACACATTCGTGTAATTAATACACTCTAAACCCCACTTTATGCAGAGAAAAGTGGGGTTTACGGAGGTATGTATACATTATTTTTCTTATTTATATGCCGATGCTCGTTGGAACCGTCTCAATGAGGGCCAAGACCCTTACTGAAAGAACTGACATTTATAAAGAGTCGTTCTTCCCCAGAACCATTAGAGATTGGAATGCCCTTCCCGATTCGATTATTTCGACAGATGAAGGTGCTGATGATTGTGTACAGCTAAATTTACCTCTTTTGTTAGAGCTAAGGACTAACTTCCCACATTACAGGTCCTGGTGTATGAATGTCATTTGACGTGTTACTCGTATTATCGTAATGAATCTGTTTTATCCCATATCACAGGTTTCAGAATTAACTCCAATTATTGTGTACGCCCATAGGCGTAGACATTATAGAGATAGGGTTTAACACGGAAGTACAGCTATTTGTTACCCACAATGCTGGTTTTGACCTTTCCATATTTATGCAACAACAAGCATAAGCTTTCACAAGAAGTAAAAAGCGACGCATATCAAGTATAAGCTTTCACACAAAAAGAGGCCCACGGACTGAGTTCTGGCACAGAATAGCTATCACATTTGTACAAGCCCATATTTGCTGTCATATTTGTAGAAGCTAATACAAAATGTACATCAACAAAATCTCGACCACTGTGGACCACTTCCTATCCAATAAGCTCCCCAGGAGCCTTCGGCTCTGGTTAGCTACGAAACTTGCCTCGCCGTCAGCAAAATATTTTGGTTAATCTTCAATTAGCCTTTTATAAAGTGTAGGAGAGTTGTCTACTTATTATATATAAAAGCTTCACCAACAGTTTTCAAGCAGTCAATTTGATAAGATGTAACAGGCATACTGAAGTTGCGCATGTGCCTTTTTAACAATGAAAAAGTACCTTTTGACAAAATTACAGCATTTGCAACTTTAACATTTTAGACATTATACTTCAGTCGGCAGTTATATTACAAAGCAATTAGAATATTGCCAAAGACAGTTAATTGTATAAAACAAATTTCTGGAATATAACTCAAGACATTCACATTGCGTAGACCTAGCTTTTTGTAAACCTAGCTTTTTGTAAAAGCTATACTTGTTTCCCTTTTCTTACGAGCGGTCCCTGTTCTGTAGACTTACATGTACCGTTGGCGCGTGTACATTTTTCCTTGCTCCGCCAAATTTAAACGAACGAAAGTGAATTTGTTCAGCCAAAGCCATTTTGCTATTGGTTTACATTGCTGTGACAGTGCAAACTGTCTTCTAATTTCACGGTCATGAACGCAAAAGCTAACACAATATGCCTCGTAAAACAAAAGCGCACCTTTACACATGTGTGCTGAGGAAGGTTGCTATTCGGGCTGCATACTTACTTACTCAGAACTCAGCAATCACCCTTCCTGTGAATCATCTTCGGGTCAACGGCCATTCACTTGGTGAAGAGAAAAAACTCTGATCTGAGTCTTTTCCTAGAGCACATTTCCGAATGAATATATTTTCTTGTTGTGGCTCATATCCTTTCTCATCATCTTATTTCAATTTTACTGTAAATTAGCTGTTGCTACAATCGGGTTCAAATCTTTCGTTAGAATAAACTTATCAAAGCACTGAAAGGACTGGTGGGTCGAGTGTCTCTGAGTGCAGGCTGGAAAAATTATCATGAACTGGAACTCAGACTGTTTCATTTAGCCCTTAAATACTTGTCCTGTAAGCAAACAGTGTAGACCCTAATGATCTGGGTCTCCAATGTTTGCCAAACACAACACAGGATTCCATTCAAGATTCAATGGGTAACCCTCTTTGACCTCACAGCGATAAGAAAAATTCTAAAAATAACCGTTACCTGTATTTCCGACAAGTTAGTGACAGTCACGTGGATATTAGCATTGAAAATCTACTGCGTTGATAAACAATCGACCAAACCTGAGTGTCGGGCGAACTGTCGGGAATATAGGCCGCACCGCGAATTGCAACCAGGCAATACAAAAACCTGCCTGTTCAGTTGTCAAGGCTACCAAGAGACTTAAGGACAGTCCCCGTCCATCGGGCCTTGGAAAAATAGGTTTGGCTGCAGGAAGCTTCCACGCAGAGATAAGACCGACGGCACATGAGTACTGGTAAACCGCTTAGAAGGTGTAAGCCTCAAACAAACAAACAAAACCAAGAGTCCTAAAACTTTAATTCTAATGCACTTGAGTATGTAACGCGACGTTTGATTGGTTAACGTCAAAAAATTGCGACAGTAAATCCTGCGATTAACTGTCGGAAACCCGACGTTATCATATGAAATCACTTTTCATTGGCGGATATTTGGTTTTACGCAGCTCACTGCGCCTGCCGTTTTGAGTAAAAAAAGGCCATTTTTAAACAAAACAAATGAATAAAAGCATTAGAATGGGGATAACTGTAGTGAAAATTGTCATTTAGGGAGGTACGAAAATCGGAGATTTCACGGTCGCAAATTCCTTCGCCGTAAAACGAAATTTCCGACCGTAAAACCTCCGATTTTACTCCCCAGTTGACACTTTTGAAACAGTTTTCTCATTAATATAGACAGACGAAGCGTAGTACTAGCCAAGCACATTACGGAAACACGCCAATACAAATACGTTATAAACTTTACCGCCGAAAAAAGAAGACAATTTTAAGATGAAAAAATTGTGGTATTTTTCTTATTTCTGCTCAATATATATTGTGGGTACACGTTAGAAGCGCAACATCGAGGCGGTTCTAACGAGTACCCACAATCTATATATTAGATTAGAAATAGGAAAAATAACGTTTACCCCTGTAAACCCCAGTTTTATTATATAAAAGTGGATTTTCAAGGGGGTAAAAATTATATAGGCGTGTTTTCGTAATGAGCGAAAACGAAGATGATGGCCAGTCTCATTACGAAAACATGCCTATACAAATACATTGTAAATTTTACCGCCGAAAAAAAAACCTAATTTGTTAGATGAAAAATATTGATATTTTTTTTTCCAGGCGGTTTGAACGAGTACCCGCAATCTCATTACGAAAACATGCCTATACAAATACATTGACACATTTATCGCCGAAAAAATGAAAAAATTCAGATGAAAAATTGTGATATTTTTCTTATTTTTGCTAATATAAATTGTGGGTACTCGTTAGAACCGCCTCATCGATGCGGTTCCAACGAGTACCCACAATCTATATTTTAGAGCATAAATTAGAAAAAAAAGGTTTACCCCAGCAAACCCCAGCTTTACAATATAAAAGTGGGGTTCGAGGGGGTCAAAATTATATAGGCGTGTTTTCGTGATGTATATTTTAGAGCAGAAATAAGAAAAATAACGTTTACCCCTGTAAACCCCAGTTTTACTGTATAAAAGTGGGGTTCGATGGGGTCAAAATTATATAGGCGTTTTCTCGTGATGTGCGTGGATGTGCAGACCAATCAACATTTTATGTATACAAATGGCAAAACAGGCGTATATGGTTTTGTTGCTTTTTTCTTTGTAATATAACGGCCCAGACAACACTATTTACGTCACGTTGAGCTAGTCAGAGTACCCAGGACAGGACTATTCATAAGTGGTTAACAAATGCAGTGCATATTCATTTGAGTGAGACCACTTTTGAGCAGTTCCGAAGGTGGTTCCTTACTAGAGGACACTAGGTGTAGAAAACACAAAGAAAGAATAACTTAAGCCTTATACGCGTACGTTTCAAAAGTATAATTAGTCTAACATGCTTAATTTTAATCGGTGGTATACGCGTAATAGTGGAATTTTATCTTATGTTTGCATGGTGGCAGACTTTCAATTTATTCAGTTTTCTTCTGGATTCTACGTGGTAGTCTCCATGAGTTCTTGGGTGCCGGTTTACCTTAGAAAATCTTCCGGCCGCGGTTGTTGAGTCGGATGCGCTGTTGAGTGGTGGTCCTGAGGTCGCGGGACCGATACCTGCCGCGTCTGCAACTCACTCTCTCGTACAGATTAGTCATAAATAGAGGATCTTACATGAGTGCTCATGTATTATTAAATTTATTAAACTCGTTGAGAAAAAAGAGATAAAATGCTCACGAGTTGAGGAAAAGGGATAAAATGCGAGGCTTTGCCGAGCATTTTATCACTTTTCCGAAACGAGTTTAATGAATTTAATAATACATGAGCACGAATGCAAGATTCTATTTATCATGTGACATTTAAAATGAATTTAAAAGCACGATTGTTTTACAGAAATGTGAATATTCCGCCATTAGTAAACGCGACGTCGTTGAGGACGTTGTACATGTAACGTTACGGAGCGTATCTAACTAATTTGCATATTTAATCCACTAGTGGATTATCGAATTTATTACATGGCGTTATTACATTCTCAGACGCGACGTCAAATGATAAAATATTATTTACGGTCTGCATCCTACTGATTCTGGTTATTGTTTGTTTGTTTGCGGTAGGTTTTACAAATACGTTGACCGCTGACCGTTCCAAGGCGGTTCTTCTATCGCGGTTTATTTTTGTTATTGTTTGTCTTTGGGTGTTTGTGTTGCTTATATTATTTTATTTTGGGTAGCCTATTGGCCATTTCGTGGGAAAGTAACTGTCCCTTTGGCTTTCCACTACTGATGTTTCCATTAGGGTCTGTTGTTTCATGTTTGTGTGTGTTTCCATTTGGTGTCTCTGATGGGAGCCGTGGGTTAATTGTATCTATTCCTGATCACTGCCTCCATTTATACTTTACGTCGTTTAGGTCATTTTGGAAACGTACTTTGCTTCCGATTTTCGCGGGGCTTTTACCCGACATTAAGACTAAATGACATCTCAAGTCCTATTGCCCAAAGACACCGCTAGGGTTTAAGGAACGGTCCTTCTTGCACACCGGACAAGGAAATCCGTGATTTTACCCTGGGATAGAAATTTATGTTCTGACGCTGGTGTTCCTACCCAGGCAACTATTATAAGTGCGCTTCAATTCTATTCAACTGCTGGAACTACTTTTATTTTGCAAACGATATTCATGTGCGAGCTGTCAAAACTTACCAGCAAAAACGAAATAAAAGATCAATAAAAATGATAATCATTTGACTCATTATTGTTAAATGACACTGAATACAGGACTTTTGTATGAAATCTTAAAAAGAAGAAAAGAAATACTGTCTGTAGTTCTGCTATTTGCTACAAAATAAAAAAAGAAATGTTTGGGAGGTGTTGCGCAAGAAAAAGAATCCAATATGGGGTTCTGTTGTAGATGGGCGTTTCCAACCCTCGGAATGACCGTGCTGAGCGGAACCTCGGCATAGCCTCGGTTCCGCTCAGCTCGGTCATCCCTCGGGTTGGAAACGCCCATCTACAACAGAACCCCATATCAGATTCTTGTAGTCTCGTACCACTTTTCCTGGGCAGACTTAGACATTGCAAGCAGTTAACCAATACTCTTGTTAGGTTGATTTTAGCTCTGTGCGGAAGCACCATTCAGCCGAAACTATTTCTCCAAGACTCGATGGGCTGGGGCGAGCGAAACTGGTTATACCGCTTATGTATGAGCCTGCCAAGGTGATAATACCAAGAAAAAAAACTCTTTTTTTTCAGTCAGTCAGTCTGAATCCCAACGTGTAATACATGTACACTTTTAATTTAAAACATCACGAAAACAGGCCTTTATAATTCTGACCCACTTGAACCCGACTTTATATAGTAATACTAAGATTTACAGGTGTATACCTTATTTTTCCTATTTCTGCTCTAAAATATAGATTGTGGGTACTCGTTAGAACCGCCTTGATGAGGCGGTTCTAACGAGTACGCGCAATCTATATTTTGAGTAGAAATAAAAGAAATATCACAATTTATCATCTAAATTTGTGGTGGTAAAGTTACAATGTATTTGTATAGGCTTGTTTTCGTAATGTGTTTGTGCAGATTGTAGATGAAGTTCACATTTATATAAAGAAATAAACGCTTGAACCAAATGTATATATACATGACATTTCGTTAAACATCAGTGTCAAGCTCAAAAGATTTCGTGTAAAAGTGTCCAGTTACCGAGATGATGGCCAGTCTTGCACAAAAACGGCGTCGTACTCAAAACATCATAACGTGAGAAATGAAGTGGTTTAATTGTATTTTAACAATGCGCGGTTTAGGTCAAACGTTCAACACCCGTTTATGGATAACCCGTTCGACCTTGTAGCCCATTACAGATACTTATTATTCGCCATGCTGTTTTAATGACAGAGTGTAACATCTATCTGCAACCATGGATGCATCCGAAAATTGAAGATGGATTTTGTTTGGTTTGAAGTTTAACGTTCCCGTCAACACTGTAGAGGTCATTTTGGAGACGTTGCTTCCAATTTTGTGGGACTTTTACCCGACCTTGAGATGAAATGACATCCCAAGCCCTGTCGCCCAATGAAACCATTAGGGTTTATAAGCATGGACGGGCCGACTCAAACCGCATTGCCTGGACAGGCTTAGATCCACTAAGCAGTTTACCAGTACCCGTGTGCGGGTCGGTTTCAGCTTTGCGTGGAAGCATCATGCAGCCCATCTATTTCTTCAAGCGCGATGGGCGGGGACTATCGAAGATGGAAGAGCCAAATAAATAAATACATGTACATAGAGAGAGACAGAGAGATACTTTTGCGATTTTTTTTGTTTGTTTTACGGCCCTTTCAAGATAATTTCACTCATATTGAGCCGACTGTTAATCAGAGGTAGGAGAAAACCGGAGTACCCGGAGAAAAACTACCTGACCTTCGTTGCAGAACGGAGTCACACATGTGACCCTAGCCAGGCTCGAACCCACAGCGGTGAGAGACCTTATGAATAAGAGTCAGTGCTCTTATCCACTAGGCCGCGGAGACCCATCTATTCAAACTTATTTATCAATGAAAATGGAAGTGACACCAACCAATTTGTGTGAGTGTGTTTTACAGTAACCAAGTAAAGGTCATGTGTGGACTGGGCCTCGGATTAAAGATTCATCTGAAAGTTTGGATAAGCCGGGAATCAAACCCACGACCCCTTGTTTATTGGGCGAGAAGCTTAACCACTACAGCACGGAGGCTTCTAGAAAACAATTGAAGCCATTGATCAACGTTCATATAGCTGCTTCTTTCCGCTTATTCAAGAAGGGCAGTGGTCAGTTTCTGTTGAAAGAATGTGAACTGTACTGATTGACCACTTATGAACAAGTCTGCGCAACGGATCGGCTCAACATGGCCTTAATAATGTTAACTTTGCCATTAATGTCCAAACCACCCTACAACAAGTTTATACCTACCAGATGTTAACTACTACTCTGAGCACAATCGTTCGTCACTATACCATTCTTGGATCTGTGGAAGAGAGCGAATGGTCGTAGAAAATGTACATGTATAAGGGCCAATTTCAGTTAAAGACCCGGGACCTGGAACTCAAGTCCGACAGTAAGGACTGAGACAAAAGCCCCGCGGGCTCACAAAGTTGACTTAACGTTAATTCAACATTGAATGCCTATTGGGATTTTTATTACGAAGTTTAATGTTGCCATGCATCGCACATATCTATTATTCGACCCTAGTACAGTACGAGGTCCTCATAAAAATCGTAAATTAAGACCGCCTTTGGGACTGTTCAAAATTGGCCTTTAAGACAACCTTTGAACAGTCCCAAAGGTGGTCCATGACCAAAGGACACTGTATATAGAAATCACAAAGAAAAAATACTTGCAACCTATATAATAAGCTTTTTAAAGCAGAATTAGTCTTAATTTTAGGTGGTCTTAATAGCGGATTTTCACCTTATACCAAATTAATCTTGCTTCAGACATGGTATGTACTCGTACATGTGTGGCCAATGTTAAATTACACCGGCAAAGTAATAGCTACCATGTGCATGCATAATTATTAGAGATGTAAAATGGAAATAGCTTCACCGTGTCAATGCACATATGTGCAGCGTGGTTAGTCTCTGTTACTAGGGGTCCTGGGCTCGATCCCCGGTAGTGGTGTCAAATTTTCGGTGTCCCAGCATGGCCCACTAGTATCAGGGATAAACGCAATACTTCGGATGCAAACGTTAACTGGAACCACATCCTTGTGCAGGGAAACAGTCCCTGGGTCGGTTAAAACCCATGTGCAAGTAGAAGACCTTTACAACAATTACAGGGAGGGAGGAATGCGTCATGCTCAGTCTTTGAATGCGTGATGCTCTGTCTTTCGATGCGGCATACTCAGTCTTTGAATGCGTCATGCTCAGTTTAAGAATGCGTCATGCTCAGTTTAAGAATGCGTCATGCTCAGTTTATGAATGCGTCATGCTGAGTTTATGAATGCACCATGCTCAGTTTATGAATGCGCCATGCTCAGTTTTCGATGCAGCATACTGTCTGCGGATGCGTAATTCTCTGTCTATGAATTCGTCATATTTCCTCTGTGGATGCTTCGTTGCATCATACTCTGTCTACGAATGCGTCATGCTCAGTTAATGAATGCGCCGTGCTCAGTTTATGAATGCACCATGCTCAGTTTATGAATGCACCATGCTCAGTTTTCGATGCGGCATACTCTACGGATGCGTAATTCTCCTTCTATGAATTCGTCATGTTTCCTCTGTGGATGCTTCGATGCATCATATTCTGTCTACAGATGCGTCATACTCACTCTATGAATGCGTCATGTTCAGTCTTTCGATGTGGCATAGTCACACTTTGAATGCGCCATGCTCAGTTTATGAATGCGCCATGCTCAGTTTATGAATGCGCCATGCTCAGTTTATGAATGCGCCATGCTCAGTTTTCGATGCGGCATACTGTCTGCGGATGCGTAATTCTCTGTCTATGAATTCGTCATATTTCCTATGTGTGTCATACTCTCGATGCGTCATACTCTGTCTACGGATGCGTCATGCGCACTCTATATATATGAATGCGTTATGTTCAGTCTTTCGATGCGGCATAGTTATACTTTAAATGCGTCATGCTCAGTTTATGAATGCGCCATGCTCACTTTATGAATGCACCATGCTCAGTTTTCGATGCGGCATACTCTGTCTACGGATGCTTAATTCTCTGTCTATGAATTCGTCATATTCCCTCTGTGTATGAATCATGCTACGTGTATAAATGCGTCATACTAAGTCCATAACTGCGCAATGCTCAGTCTACGAATGCGTCATGCTCGGTCTATGAATGCGCTGTAATCAGAATGGATGCGTAATATTGAGCTTATGAAAGTGTCCTGCCTGGTCTATAACTGCGCCATGCTCAGTCTGTTGATGTCTCATGCCAGTCTACGAATCCGTCATGTTCACTCTATGATATGTGCCATGCTCAGTCTATGGATGCGACATTCCCAGTCTATGAATGTGTCATGCTCACTGTTTGGATCCGTTAAGCTCTGTCCATGAATGCGCTATTCTCAGTCTATGTATGAGCCAGGCTGATACTATGTATGCGTCATGTTCAGCTTATGGGTGGCTTATTCTAAGTCTTTCAATGCTTCATGTTCAGTCCCTCATCACGTCAAGCTCAGTCTATGAATGCCTCATGCTCAGTCCGTGGACGCACCATGCTCAGTCTATGAATGCGTCATGTTCCTTGAAGAACTATGGTGACTTGCAACTGAACTGAGACTTCACTGGCTGCAGATGAAGCTAACGCCTCCATTTGCATGCCCAAATTTGAAATATTTCCCAATTAACCCTTATCCTACACGTCGATCCGTATCTATCCAAACAGTGTAGATCCAAATCAGATGGCTTCAGCTGATCGGGATCTAAACTCTTCGTCATGCAGCTTGACAGAGAAATAGGTGTGTCTAAATAAATTTATTCAGCAGGATAAGGGTTAAATGTAGCAATTGAACAGTTGTACGTGTAGATATGCAATAAATCCTACCTTCACAAAATTAAATTGGGTTTTCTTACATAAAAGAAATGTTCTGCAACGAAAGTTCAGCAGGTTTTACTCCGGGTACTCCGGTTTTCGCCAACCTCTGATTAACCATCGACTCGAAATAAGTGAAATGATCGTGTAAGGGCCGTAAAGTAAAAAAAAAAAAAAAAAAAACAGTACATACATAGTTCCATACAAGGGTAAGAAATTGATATTTTTTTGTTGTTCATGTTAGAAACAAATGCCTCGATGAAGCGAATTAACATATTTCTGTTGTTCTTCAGTGCGATAATACACCCGTGCGACATATAGCATTTTTCACATCTCCAAAATGGCTACTTTTCTGATGAAAATACGTGGTGTTTTTCTTATTTATACTGCAAACATAGGTTGTGGGTGCTCGTTAGAACCGCCTCACAGAGGCGGTTCTAACGAGTATCCACAACCTTTGTCTTGGAGAAGAAAAAAAGAATAAGAAAAAAAAATATACACCCTGTAAACCCCCCTTTTCTCTATATAAAGTGGGGTTTAGGGGGTGTTCATTTCAAGGACTTGTTCACGTGATGAGTGTTGCTGTTGTTGTTTCCATCACGAACTAAAAATTATTCCGGCCGGGAGTTTGGAGTTTGGAATTCGGTTTTGCCAACAGTGTGTATAGTGGGTTGGGATTCGCAAAACGATACTTATACGGAATACGAGTAAGTCGAATTCCAAACTCCAAACTCCAAACTCCAAGCCAGCTTCACAGACTTAGGGGATAACTGTATTCAAAATTGTCATTTGGGGAGGTAAATCGGTGGCATTACGGTCGGACATTTCGTTTACGGCGACGCGTCAGAGGAGCCGTAAAACGCAATTTGCGACCGTTAAACCGACGATTTACCTCCCCAAATACAGTTAACCCCATTCTAATGCACTTATTCGGTTGTTTTGATAAAAAACTGTACTATGTTGCACAAAACGGCAAACGCTGATGATTTTTTCTTTCTTTTGTTACAGTAATATTATTCGGGCCAAATAGTGTTGGTGTGGTGCACCAGAACCGCATCAATGAGGTGGTAAGAACGAGCACCCAGAATCTATGTTAGGAAATAATGTTTAACCCATATATGACAATGGAATCTTCTACCGAATAAGTTTGAAGTGGTCCCGTGTACCTGGCTGCAGTTATGGAATACCTTGCAGCCGAAGTTCTGGAGTTGGCAGGCAACCCAGCAAGAGAGAATCATCCCCCGTCATCTGCAGTTTCCCAACTTCGTAAATATGTCAAATGGTGTACATTACAATAAGTTGTTAACGCTATACATGTACAGACTACAAATATGTTTTGAAAATGAGAGTATCAATGAAGGAAGAGTAAATTACACTTACAAACTACACCGGCTTAGTCGATCTCCAAAGAGGCTGTTTCATACAATAGCACGTCTATTTCGCACATTTACAACCCACAATTAACCTGTGCATAGTGACCCGAAAAAGGACAGTGGCAAACTTCGCTTTTCTCGGCTGGGCTTCAGCAGGCGAAAAGGGAGCTTCGAACACACGCGCCCAGCGAAGACTCGGATTAGCCTGCGCATCAGCGCAGGCTAATCTGAGTCTTCGCTAGGCGTTGTATGGATGTCCCCTGCCACAATGTTTCCTTCTGTCGGCGACCCCGCCCATCTGGGCTTGAGAAATAGATGGGCTGCATGATGCTTCCACGAAGAGCTAAAACCGACCGCATACGAGTACTGGTAAACCGCTTAGAGGATCTAAGTATGTCCAGGCAAAGCGGTGCGAGTCGGACCGTCCATGCTTATAAACCCTATTGGTTTCACTGGGCGACAGGGCTTGAGATGTTATTTCACCTCAATGTCGGGAAAAAGTCACACAAATTGGACGCAACGTCTCCAACATGACCTAAATAGTGTTGACGGGGACATTAAACCTCAAATCAAATAAAAAATCCTTCTGCAGACAGGGTAGGAGGTGTGTAAGCAGGCTGTTTTTTATGCTTTTTGTTTTACTACCCTTTCAGGATTATTTCGCTAATATTGGGCCGATCGTTAATCAGAGGTGGGCGAAAACCGGAGTAACTGAGGAGAATATGCGCTGTACAGTTTATAAAATCAATATCGGTTAATTCACCGGAGTTTAATGACGTAAATACCCTGCTGACTGGGCCTGTGAACTCCAAAGCACACTAGCGAAACCACATTTCAACTTAGATGGCGGTGGTTAAGCTACACGCCTTATTAACCAGCGGTCGTCCATGGGTTGGATTCCGGGTGTCTCCAGGCTTTCGGATGGGATTTTAAACCTTAATCCCGTCTCCATATGACCTTAGTTGTTGGTTGGACGTACAACTCAAACATTACGCAGCTGAAGTTAGAAAAAAATGTGTCAAAATGAAAAAGAAAGTACATGCACTAACCTATGACATTCCAACTTCAAAGAAATCCAACATGTTTGCAGATGAACTGTATATACAATTAAAGGGCTACCATTAATTTACATGAATATATACATGTCGAAACGTTTATTATATCCTCAGAATGCTCAAGGATGTCACAAAATATGTAAATATATTAACATATTTAGAACTTAAACAATTTGTTTACCTGTGCAAACCGTTTACACACAACTCGCAAACACACTATGAAAAAATGTCAATACCAATTACTCCTTAAGAAAAGTTTTGTCAAGGAGTTTGTGCGGGAGACGTTCAGCAAAATAAAGGGACACAAGCGTTTCTAAATTTGGACGTGCGTTTCGTTATTATTATCATTTCACTATTTGATAGATAAATCGAAGTTAAACTGAAAAAAAAAATGTCAATTTCCAGATCTTAAGAGAAATGCATTCGCGTCGAATCTTAACAGAGCCAATGATACCTCAACCCTAAAACCCTTGTCTTGCTGAATATTCATTTAAGCCATACCCATTTCTGTCTATCAACCAATCAAATTACTTGATGTAATTTATTACTACAAATTCATAAATTAAATGCCCAACAGTGTAGATCCTGATCAGATGGCTTCTTCGGAAGCCATCTGATCTTGATCTACACTGTTTGCAAAGTAGGGGTTGTCATGAACAGCAAGATAAGGGTCAAGACGCCAAGACAAACTGCATCTGAAAATGTCGTCTGTTTATGTCGTCTTGCAAACTTTTTTAAAACTGATTCTGCACACAGAAAAACAAACCCTGTTGTCCCCGATCAGACTGTTGCTGGAGAAGCAGTCAGATCTGACTCCACACTGTTTGCAACAATGACTTTTAACCTTTACCACACCCACCTGGGCTAGTTCAGAGGACGACATTGTTGATATTGTTTCTTATTTTCCCCAGAAAACAGGGCTTGACATCACATACAAATTGTCTCCTGGGTCTCCTGGGGAGACAATTTGCACGAGATTTCAAATCCTGTTTTCTAGGGAAAATAACAAAAATATATTTCAAAACGTCGTCTGCCGAAAAAAAATACCCGGCATGCAGAGCGTTAAAGTAACCAGCAGACAACAAAACAGACGATAATTGTAGTTACTGACGTCTTTTAAGTTAAACATTTGTTCGTTTGATTTGAGGTTTACCATCCCCGTCAACACTGTATAGGTCATTTTCGAAACGGTGCTTCCATTTTTGTGGGTCTTTTACCAGACATTGAGATGAAATGACATCTCAAGCCCTGTTGCCAATTAAACCAATAGGGTTTATAAGCATGGGCGGTCCGACTCGAACTACTTTGCCTGGGTAGGCTTAGATCCTCTAAGCAGTTAACCAGTACTCTTGTGCGAGCGGTTTCAGCTCTGCGTGGAAGCATCATGCATCCCATTTATTTCTGCAAGCCCCGATGGGCGGGGGCTGTAAGAGTTAACCGTAGCTGATACCAGATGGCATGCGCAAGCAAAATAGTCGCAGATCAGTGCGCAATGGATCGGAGTTTTCGAGTGCGGACGATTCAATGATGGCCCCTGGTCCGTACATCAAAATTTTATGAGTCTAATCAGACTGCATATCTGGAAATGTTGATCGCTGTGTCCACCAGTTGCGAATTCCGGCTTATATTTTGCTGGGCCCCGGCGCTTAACCGAAAGCAGAAAAATCAGCTCCACTGTCCTGTTTTCAGTCATTACATAATATTGGTTCTATCCAATTCTGTATCATATAATGGATCTCCCTGGCATGTATTTTGTCACAGAAGCTGTAAAAACTGTAGGGTTAGTGCTAATATAGGTCTAACTGGGTGTATTTTATCATTTCTGTTGCTTCTCATCTATGTGATGAGGGGGGAGGGGATGGGGCTTTACGCTAAAGCCATGTAAAACAGTTGTCATTGGTCCTTTTGGAAAGCAGACTTGCAGAAAATGTTTAAACAGAAACGCAAGTAAATGAATCTACACCAAATTGGATATATCACTACGGTTATTTGGCATTAGGCTTGCCCTCAAGCCAAAGCGAAATTTCAAAATTCTCTCTCCGAAATAGCCCGCTGTAATATCGCGATAAGCATTACGAAAACACGCCTATAAAAATACATTGACAACTTTATCGCCGGAAAATGAGAATTTTTAAGATGAAAAATTGTGATATTTTTCTTATTTCTTCTTAAAATATAGATTGTGGGCACCCATTAGAACCGCCTCATCGAGGCGGTTCTAAACGAGTACCTACAATCTATATTTTAGAGCAGAAATACGAAAATAAGATCTGCCCCTGTAAACCCCAGTTTTACAATATAAAAGGGGGGGGGGGGTTCAAGGGGGTCAAAGGTATATAGGTATGCATTCGTGATGTTTTCTCATCGATTGTAGGTTCTAACAGATTAGATTCATGTTACCGGATCTGAACACTGAGATATATTCAGCTATTTCTCATGGCATTAATACATTTACAATCAAAGTTCTGACTTCAAAATATCGTCAAAATGCCATTTTTCACTTAAAATATGGGGTATAGGTGAGGAATGGCCATAAATTCTAGACGTATAGTTAGAGAGTGTTTGAGTTTTAGGTCCCACAAACAGCTAAGGTCATACGGAGACGGGACCTCGGTTAAAAGACTTATCCGAAAGTTTGGAGAAGCCCGAGATCGATCCTGCGATCCCTGGTCTACAAGGCGAGTAGCAAAACCATTACACCACGGAGGCTTCTACATGTAATTTAGTGCATTTTAGGATTGAAGTTTTCCAAAGACATATCAGAAGAACCGCTGATGCAAGCCGGTTTCTGGGTTCCAGTCCAGAAAGAAGTACACGTAAACGTTGCGCTTTTTCACATAATATGGTTTGTTCGGCTTTCATCGTAGAATCTGAGCGCGATAACTTTTTCGCAAACTTGAAAATTCTATGTCACTGAACATATATTGTGCATGACTTCATTATCAGATATGATCTAGATTTCTATTTGGGAATTATTTTGATGGATCATAAACCAACTACGGTTTGGTTTAAGGTTATGGTCCTGAAAACGGAGGTTAGCTGATCCAGCCTTCAGCCATGTATGAGACAATAGTCACATTTGATTAAATTGATGTTGTTTTTTTCTTCCAGCGTATTATATGTGCAGTAAATACTGTAGATCAAAGGGATATGTCTCCTGATTTTTGCTGTGATACAAATTGTACATTGGTATCTCTGAATTTCCCCACGACTGAATCTTTACTTTGAGGCAGGGTTACCTCCCTTAGACTCTTAGAATGCTTGAAATTGCCACACGACACCCTTGTTTTTGTTTTTGGATAATTTTGTAGGTGGCAGTTTGTTTACCGTGTTTTGGGGTAAGAAAATCAATTTGAAAATCAGATTTATCAGGTACAGTGTCAAATGTTAATATGTAAGCTTATGCAAATGATTTTTGAAAACCATAACCTGTATGTGCCGTGGTGTAGCGGTTAAGCGTGGTGTAGCGGTTATGCTATCCGAGGTTACGCTACACGACTTGTAAACCACGGGTTGCAGGATCGATCCCGAGCTTCTCCAGACTTTCGGATGAGTCTTTAAACCGAGGTCCCGTCTCCGTATGACCTTAGCTGTTGATGGGACGTAAAACACTCACTCACCTACATGTATAGGTGTAAGGCCGAACAAAATTTAAAGATCACGTTGTCTATGTATCTGTTTAAGTACATAGCACACCAGACAGGTTTAAAGGTACATGTTATTGCAAATCCGGCACTCTCATGGAAAATGGAGTTTACAGGGGTTATCCTTTTCTTAATTCTGTTCAATACAGTCTCATTGCATATAAGACTACCATCACAACTGAAACGAGTACCCGATGATGACAATGATGATGATGATGATGATGATGAGGCTCTGCAGCGGCAGCACCAAAATGTATCAGCTGCAGGTGTTGTTGTTTCTGATGTCGCTGCTGCTGCTGTTGCTGCTGATGATGATCATGCTGTTGATGACCATCGTCATCATCATCAAAGGTTGTTACGACCACAGACATTAACCCATTTAGTACCGGAATCCCCTGAAGGGGTACTTGGCAAACATTGCAGACCCAGACCAGACGCCGCAGAACGCGGCGTCTGATCAGGGCCTACACTGTTTGCGAAAAAAATCAGCCTTTTTTCCAAATTTATTTTGAAGGAGACACAATCGGACACTCCTAAATTTTGAAATGGACTCCCGCTATATATAAGGAGGAAGATTCCATTTGGTACAAAAAGGGTTAAGGCAGTAGAGCTGATGAAAGAAGGTAGTAGTGCGAGACCCTGCACAACTGAAGGCCTCGCTTACATTGTCACTGTTTCCGTCCCGATTGTCAACGCTTTACACAACCCCACATTCGTAGGAACTACAGCTTAAATCAAGGAAAGTGGAGTCTGATCGTGGTAGGTCGGGAATGTTTGAAAATTTTCATCAGAGCTGTGGTTCATCGTGCATCATTGGCAATTTTTCAAATCGTACGACGGTTTTAATGCAATCGTAACTCAATCTTGGCTTGTACTACAATGTAGAACTGTTAAGGTCGCAGTGGCTTTCCGGGGATAGTGATAACCGATTCTGTCACGATCAACGAGAAACGGTATTCTGCGCTTCCACAACCATTGAATTGCAAATCCAACCATTACGATAACACATCCGGGCGACATTGGGCATTCTTCCATATCTCCTAAACAATTTCATCCGCCCCCGCACATATGGGCTTGGAGAAATAGATTGGGCTGCATGATGCTTCCAAGCAGAGCTGAAAACAAACGTCCATGAGTACTAGTAAACCGCTAAGGGGGTCTAAGCCTGCCCAGGCAGTGATGCAAATCGGACCATCCTTACATATAAACTCTTTTGGTTTGTTTGGGCGGCAGGGCTTGAGATGCCATTTAATCTCAATGTCGGGTAAAAGTCCCACAAAATTGGAAGCAACGTCTCCATAATGACCTAAATAGTGTTGACGGGGACGTAAAACCTCAATTCAAACAAACAGACAAACAAACAAACGCTTTCATGTGATTTTCCAATGAAAATTTACGACATTTTTCTAATTTATTCTCAAAAAGTCGGTTTTGGGTGTTTGTTAGAACCGCCTCAGATAGAATCGCCACATTGAGGTGGTTCTAACGAGTACCCCCAACATTTGTCTTGGTGTAGAAATAAGAAAAATAATGTTTTGCGTTATAAACCCTGGGTTTCTCTGTACAAAGTGGGGTTTACATGGCTGTTTAATGCACGGCCCTCTCAACCTGATAACGATCTCATTACGAAAACATGCCTATATAAATACATTGTAAATTTTACCGCCAAAAATTGAAAATTTAAGATGAAAAATCGTATTTTTTTCTTATTTCTGCTCAAAATATAGAGAGTGGGTAAACGTTAGAACCGCTTCATTGAGGCGGTTCTAACGAGTACCCACAATTTATATTTAGCGCAGAAATAAGAAAAAAACTTTTTCCACTGTAAACCCCAGTTTTACTATATAAAAAGTGGGGTTCAAGGGTGTCAATACTACATAGGTCTGTTTTCGTGATATACTACGACCAGAGGAGAGTTGCATAAGGCGAGCGCTTTATTATAGCGCTTTGTAGCGCTTTGTCCTTTCTCGATGGAGGCGCTTTCTAAAATGTCTGCAAAAATAGAACGATATTCAAACCCCAAAATTTCCCAGAAAAAAAGATGCGGTGCTTGATTTAGTGATTGTTTTTGTTTTCTCTTGTCATTTGTTATGCATAAGAATTTATTTTACTGATCACCACTTTCAACCCACTGGGTGACCTAATAGTCCTATAAATATCTTTATAAAGATTACTCTAGAAATGAGTCATATATTTGTAAACATCTTGTTTACAAGAAAAAAGTACTTTGGAACCTTCCAGAAAGTTCAGGTTTGCATTATTTTTAGAAAATTACATCATCTTATTCCACAGCCCTGTGGAACATTCTTGAGAAATCTTAGGGTCTATAAAAGAGCTTGATTTTTCTCATTGAGTCAGACTTTGGAGTTTGAAGTTTGGGCTTTTAAGAAAAGTTATTTCTGAATTCTGTGTTGGACTGTTAAAGGATGTTGTTTTTCATTTCGGACTGTGAATTCTGTGGGATCAAGTAAAATAGATTCATTCAGGATATTTCATAACAGAGCTAAGTACATTTAATTTTCTTACTTCTTATTAACCTGTAAATAAATTTTGTGAAATTTTCTAAAATGCTTGTTTGCATTTTTCTTTCTACCACGCCTGGCTCGTAACACATTTCTTCTAAAATTGAGAAGAAAAAAAGTAATAAATGGCTTAAAACGGACACTCAATACGTCGCGACGTCGGGGGCTGCCAGTTTGTTTCGCCTGGTTGCTATGCAACGTAGAATGAGGCAGCTCCAAACACTGTCACGAAGCGCTACAAAGCGCTTTTTTGAAATGTACCGTTGCATAGCGAAGCGCCACAAAGCGCTCTGTAGCGCTCGCCCTATGCAACTCCTCCCTGATTCACATTCACACACTGCGACTGGTCACAATGGATGTACGTTTTGCCCCGACGCTAAGTACTACGGTCGCACTTAATTTCTCAACGTTTGTGGCACGAAATCGAATGTTACAAGGGTGAAGTGGGTGCAAGTTATTTTGCCTTCTGTGGTTTTGCCATCCGTCATATGTGGGTTAGTTTAGTTTTCTGTTTCCTTTTGAGCTATTTAACTGACCATCTATTTTCTCCATCCTTCTGCATTGCCATTGGTGTCGTGTCTCCTCAGATTTGAACTTTCATCACGAAAACACGCCTCTATAATTTTGACCCCTTCGAACCCCACTTTTATATAGTAATAATGGGGTTTGTAGGGGTAAACCTTACTTTTCTTAGTTCTGCTCTAAGATATAGAATGTGGGTACTCGTTAGAACCGCCACATCGAGGCGGTTCTAACGAGTACCCACAATCTATATTTTGAGCAAAAATAAGAAAACTATCACAATTTTTCATCTTAAAATTTTATTTTTTTCGGCGATACAAATTACAATGTATTGGGATAGGCGTGTTAACGTAATGTGAGAAAAGAATAAGCCGTCGTTTCAGTGACTTTATTTAACAAATGTTTGTATGTAATTTATTTATTGTCCATTGATTTGTTTGTTTGATTTGAGGTTTAACGTCCCCGTCAACACTGTAAAGGCCATTTTGGAGACTTTGCTTCCAATTTTGTGGGATTTTTACCCGACATTGAGATGAAAAGACATCTCAAGCACTGTCACCCAATAAAACCAAAATGCTTTAAAAGCATGGACAGGCCTACTCGCACCGCTTTGCCTGGGCAGGCTTAAATCCTCTAAGCGGTTTACCAGTTCTCGTGTGCTGTCGGTTGCAGCTCTGCGTGGAAGCATCATGCAGCCCTGGTCTATTTCTTTAAGCCCCGATGGGCGCGGCGGACGAAAATTTCTGGTTTGAGGGCTAAAACTGAAACAAGAGAAACAAGACAGCCAAATCCCCCGCCGCACTTTATATCAAGGCTCAACCTTGTGACCTTCACCTTTGACCTTGATCTTGTGCCGACATGGTTTATTTATGGGTTCTGCACATCAGCCCACTGATGGAGATATTTCACCAAAGTTAATTGAAAATTCTTCCAGAGGTAAAGGAGATATGGAGCGGATACAAATTCAAAGTTTCAACCTCGTGACGTTCACCTGTGACCTTGACCTTGTGTCGGCATGGTTGATTTATGGGTTCGGCACATCAGCTAACTAATGGGGATATTTCACCACAGTTTAATGAAAATCCTTCAAGGAGTAAAGAAGATATGGAACGGACACAAAATTCAAAATTTCAAACTCGTGACATTTACCTGTGACCTTGACCTTGTGTCGGCAGGGTTTGTTTATGGGTTCTGCACATCAGCTCACTGATGGGGCTATTTCACCACAGTTTAATGAAAATCCTTCAAGGGGTAAAGGAGATATGGAACGGACACAAAATTCAAAATTTCAAACTCGTGACATTCACCTGTGACCTTGACCTTGTGTCGGCATGGTTGATTAATGGGTTCTGCACATCAGCTCACCGATGGGGATATTTCACCACAGTTTAATGAAAATCCTTCAAGGGGTAAAGGAGATATGGAATGGACAGAACATTCAAAGTTTCAAACTCGTGACCTCCAACTGCGACCTTGATCTTGAGTCGGCATGGTTTATTTATGTGTTCTACACATCAGCCCACTGAAGGGAATATTTGACAAAAATTTAGTTTAGTTTATACTAATTTATTTTAGTTCTATTGCAATGGAAGCTTAAAGCTTATCCACTCATTTCGGATGTTTTCACGCGCGCGAGAGAGAGGCAGTAAATATTACAACACTGCTACTCATTTACACCTGGGCAGTGTCATTACGTTTCATGAAAATCCTTCCATGGTTAAAGGAGATATGGAAAGGGCATAAAATTCAAAGTTTCTGATAAATACCATAACATTACCTTGTGCTAACCTCGCGTCTTTCATAAATTCAGAACTAGCACTTTTCAGATGAAAATTTGTATTACATTTTCTTATTTCTTGTGTAAGCATAGATCATAGGTGCCGTTGAAACCGACTCAGTGAGGCGTTCCTAGAGAGCACGAGTCTGTTCTTACGCATCGCGTGAACAAGTCGGTGAAAGAAACGCCCCCTAAACCAGAAAAAGCTGGGTTTACGGGGGTATACATTTTATTATTTATATTATTTTTCTTATTTCTACTCCAAGACATAGGTTGTGGGTATTCATTAGAATGAGGCGGTTCTAACGAGCACACACAACCTATGTTTGCAGTTTAAATAAGAAATATAACATGTAACTCCTGCAATAGGAGTTTTGTATCCCATGTCAATAGGGGCCAACTCTTAAAAGAAAGAATTTGCTCCTGAGGAGCAAATTCTTTCCTCATAGAGTAGACCCCTTTTTCAGTGGAACAGGGCTTATAGAAAAGCAAACAGGAAGTCCAAAAACTTGTCTCTCTTCGAATATTGGCGGACAAATCTGCCACTGGTTCCCATTCCCCTTAAGTCATGTTTTTTTTATTAATATTCCACAACCAATAAAATGGATTCAACATACCGACCCGCAATACAAACAGGTGCTAACGCCCTTCTACAATTATTTTCACACTTAATTTCAACAGTATTTATGCGAAATTAAATTGCCGGCCTCGGTAGTTCAGTTTGATGCCCGTCTGACTGGTGATCAGGAGGACGCGGGCTCGATACCTGCAACATTCGTTCGAGGAGATTGGTCATGAGATCTTTTCTACGGTCAAACTCTTCCTTTCGTTGATTCATGAAGGGCAGTTGTCAGTTTCTGTACTGGTTAATCCTGCACAAGAAAAGTGTGGATAGGTAAGCTGACTGGCCAAAAAAAATGACCTGAAATAATATTGACTGGGCCGTTAAACTTCAATACAAACAAAATGAATATTAACTTTTAAAGGTGTTTACTGAAACAGGTTTATGGGTTAATGGTGGCGTTATCAGGCCTTGAAGAGGTTGTTTTCAACGACTGAAATTATATATTTCGTTTAATTGTATCCATCTGCAGTCATGTGTTTCATCACGAAAACATGCCTATATAATTTTGACCCCCTTAAAGCAATTTTATATAGTAAAACTGAGGTTTACAGGGATATACATATTTTCTTATTTCTGCCCAAAATTATAGAAGGTGGATACACGTTAGAACCGCATCGCCGAGGCTGGTGGTAAAATTTTCAATAAATTTGAATAGGCGTGTTTTCGTAATGTTACCTGTTTCACTTAACAAAAGATACAATAATTGTTACATTAACATCACGTGAACAAGTCCCTGAATTGAACACCCCCCTAAACCCCAATTTATATAGAGAAAACTGGGGTTTAAGGGGGTATGCTATATTTTACTTATTTCTGCTCAAAGACATTGAGACGGTTCTAACGAGCACCCACAACCTCTGTTCGCAGTATAAATAAGAAAAATATCAGAAATTTTATCTGAAAATCTTCATTTTTTGGTGGTAAAATTTTCAATAAATTTGAATAGGCGTGTTTTCGTAATGTTACCGGTTTCACTTAACAAAAGATACAATATTTGTTACATTAATAGGTATAAGTAATAATTCTAGAAGCATAATGCACTCTTAACATTAAATGCTAGCACGATTAATCAGATAATCGATTAATCAATCGATAATTTATACTAAAATGATTATCGCTACTGATTTGCTAATAATCGATTATTTGATAAGTATCGTTTTCTATCCAAAGCTGTGTCTAAAATAGCTAGATGAGTGATGTGGCATCTCATCAGGATCTACACTGTTTGTTAAGGTCTGTCTGTCGAAATACATATGATATTGCATAACAAACGGTAAGAGTCAAAGCCAGAAAGGTAAAATTATGATATAAATCTTCAGCGATTACTAATCGATCATCGATCACAATGATGCGCACGATAATCGATTATCATTTCAGCTCCGATTAATCAGCTTTACTTAATATAGAAGACAGTTGCGTTAAGTAAATCTATGTACCTATGTTTAATTTTGTTTTTCTAAAACCGCATAACAAGATCATTCGCTGTGACACCACAAAAAATCAACACGGCCGTGTGACAAAGTGAATTCTTTCATATCTCAAAAAGTGACACCTTTTTTTTTTTTGAAGAAAAAAATGTGATGTGTTTCGTATCACTGCTGCATCACGAAAACACGCCTATATAAGTTTGACTCCCTTGAACCCCAATTTTATATAGTAAAACTGGGGTTTACAGGGGTAAACCTTATTTTTCTTATTTCTGCTCTAAAATATAGCTTTAGCTTGTGGGTACTCGTTAGAACCGCCTCAAAATCTATATTTTGAACAGAAATAAGAAAAATATCACAATTTTTTATCTCAAATTCTCATTTTTTCGACAGTATAAGTTACAATGTATTTGTATGGGCATGTTTTCATAATGGCAAACACAGATTGTGAGTGCTTGTGAAGGCTTTTGACGAGAACCCACAACGTACATCTTGTACAGGAATATGTAAATAATGTATAGCCTCGTAAACTTCACTTTCCCTATAGGTGGCGTTTCCAGGGTATTCATTACAATGACTCATTACGAAAACACGCCTATTCAAATACATTGTAGACTTCACCCCCAAGAAAACGAAAATTTTAAGAAAAAAAATATAAATTATTCTTATTTCTGCTCTAAAATATAGATTGTGGATACACGTTAGAACCGCCTCATCGAGGCGGTTCTAACCAGCACCAACAATCTATATTTTAGAGCAGAAATAAGAAAAATAAGGTTTTTCCTGTAAACCCCAGTTTTATTGTATAAAAGTGGGGTTCAAGTGGGTAAAAATTATATTGGCGTGTTTCCGTGATATTTTTTAACAATGACACAATGTAGATATTGTTTTCTTTATTTCAAATCCAAACATGCATTAAAACTATGATGAGCACTCACAATATAATTTTGGAGCGCTTTCAATAAAATATAATACGTTTTCACCAGAAGCAGGGTCATGTAAGGCACCACAAAAGAAAACATGTGATTTATCCTATTAATCCATTTAGTACCAGAAACCCTAAAACGGGTATCCTGGCAAACAGTGCAGGCCCAGGTCATACGCTGCAGAACGCGGCGTCTGATCAGGACCTACACTGCTTGCGAAAAGTTAAAATATTTTCCAAATAAAATTTGAAGAAAACACAATCTGACACCCCTTAATTTTGAAATAAACTCCTGATATATATAAGGAGGAAGATTCCATTTGGTACAGAAAGGGTTTAATCTGCATTAAGCAAAGTACCCAAAAAGGAATGTAATGGCTATAATTAGAAATCCAGCTGTGAGATTCAACAATATCGTCCATTTACGATCCTGACTTATTGAGGTCATTTTCTTGCGCAGTATTTCTCGTTCTTCTTTTGAAATGTGTAACTCGGCTTTCTTGGCATCACCACAGACCCAGGTGTAACAAGCGTGCCTGAATTTCTCTGAAACTGCAAAACATATGCCATGAAAAGATACACATGCGAAGTTCGCTTTAATAGCGGCTCGATCTTTCAATAACAGGATCTTTTTCCTATTATAGGTTAGTCGTGTTGTTTGTACACTATCACCTAACTATTCATTACGGTAACACATCCATGCGACATCATTTCTCCAGAATTACTAATTTTTCTCATTTATCCTCCGAATATCCGTTGTGGGTGCTCGTTAGAACCGCCTTTGTGTACCGACAACCTATGTCTTGGAGCAGAAATAAGCAAAATAATATATACCTCTGTAAACCCCAGTTTTCTCTGTATATTGGGCGGGTGTTTAGAGGGGTCTTCAATTCACGGACTTATTAACATGATGTTTCCTGCTGAACACAACAAACCCCGTACCTTTGCAGACAGTGTAGATCCAGCTCAGAATATACACTGATTTTCATGCAGTTTGTGAATTGAACAAATAAGTTCATTTTACCAAGCAATTTGATTGGTTGATATCCAGCAATTGGTGTGGCTAAATTAAATAAGTCAGCAGGATAAAGAAATAATTATCTGTTTCCCAGTCTCTATCAGCTTCAACTGTAACTCTATTTCAGATTTAACACGCAAGTCACTGTCGACACGAGGGTGTGGGCGACTGTAACTAATGTTGAGAGAATTTGCAGTCCAGCCCGACTGCTTGAAATATTATCCAATCAAAATGCTTCATTTAATCCGTATCTCGCTGAACCACGATAACCCCTACCTTAGCAAACAGTGTAGATCCAGATCAGATCTCTGATCAGGACCTATGGTGTGTGAAATTTAGTTTGCGAATTGGAATGCATACATTATTTCAAGCAATTAGATAAGTTGATAGTCAGAAATGAGTGTGGCAAATTGATTAATTCAGCTGGTTTTTAGTTAACTGATTCCGCTCGAGAAAGTAGGCCATGTCCAGGCGGTAGGTTTACCTAACCACAATTTCCCTAGGCAGTGGTTTACCATGACATCAAGACGAATCAGCGGAATGGAGGGAATGGCCGTAGAAAATGTTTTACAATGAAGTTCAAAGGTAAACGGTAAACCTACGGTATGTTTACTGAACCACACTTTTCCTGGGCAGTGGTTTATCATATCAGCCAAAAACTGCTATTCTTGATTCTGTGGAAAGGAGAATACGGCCTTAGAAAATGTTTTATAAGATGTTCCAAGGTAAAAGATAAACCAGCGGGAGGTTTAACTAATCACACTTGTCCTAGGCAGTGATTTATCAACTGCTCGTCTTGAATCAGAGGAAAGTAGAGAATGGTCATAGAAAATGTATCAAAATGAATTTCCACGGTAAACGGTATAGCACCGGAAGGTTTACCTCAGCACGCTTCTCCTAGGCAGTTGTTCACCATACCGGCCGGAAACTGCTCGACGTGAATCAGAGGATGGTAAAAAATGTTTCATATTGAATTTGCTATTGAAAAGGGAGAGAATGGCCGTAGAAAATGCATCATAATGAATTTCGACAGTAAACGGACTAACACCGGTCGGTTTACCTAACCACGCTATCCTAAGCAATTGTTCACCATGCCAGCCGGAAACTGCTCGTCTTGAATCAGAGGAAGGGACGAAAATGTTTCATAACAGCCGGAAACTAGAGGAATGGACGAAAATGTTTCATATTGAATTTCCATGAACGAAGTTTGCTAGTCCGACGGGGATCGATACTGCCACCTCCTGAACACCAGTCAAACGTGCATCCGATTGACTAAAACAGAAGTGACGGCAATGCTCAGGAATCAATACAATTAACCCACAGCTCCCACCAAAGATACCAAAGGGAAAGAAGCACAAACGCGAAACAACTAGACCCTAAGTGAAACATCAATAGCGGAAAGCTACTTTCCCACAAAATGGCCAACTGGCTATCAAGAACAAAAATATAAGCGAAACGCACACTCAAAGACAATCCATAACAAAACTAAAACGCGACAGAAGAACCGACCCGGAACGGCCAGCGAAACGAACCCAACCGGGGGGGGGGGGGGGGGGCTAAAACCACAACCCGTTCCCCAACTTCTGCCGCGATTTAGACAAACAACCCGCTCAGTCCGTATGAAGGCCTCCCAACGCATCAGTGCAACATCCCCGTGAACACAGAAATCAAACAACCACAGTGACGAAACGACGATGAGGACCCGACAGCAAGAAACCACCGAAACGCCGGAGCAAAAGAAGACCAACAGCCAGACCTATCACGATAAAACGTATTTTCTAAGGTTTTGTTGGTTTGGAGTTTAACGTCCAAGTCAACACTAATTAGGGCATATCTACGGTCAGTTTACCTAACCACACTTTCCCTGGACAGGCTTATAAATTATAAACCAGTACAGTGCACATGCTTTCGCCAGAAACTGTATGCTGCCACTCTTGAATCAGTGAAGGAAGAGACTTTCGTTATCAATCTCTACGAAAGAATGCTGCCGATCCGGCGGTGATAGATCCGGCGAACTCCTAAGCACCAGACAGACGCGCGCACATTCGTCTTTACCACCGATGGATAAAATCATAATAATACATACCCGTTTTGGTTGGTTCTGAATGCACTTGATTTTCAGTCTTATCATCCACCGTCATTTTCCCGTCTTCAACTGTTTCCTGATTACCTTGTGTCTCGTCCTCGCCTTCATCATCAGTGAGTTCAGGCTCTGTAACATCATGCCTTGTCCACCACGTCACTCGATGAAGCTTCAATATTATATGGATATATAGAGGATCCTACATCCGTGGTCATTTTATATGGAAGTTGTGAAACGAGCCTCCGGCGCGTTTTCATATGAAATGACCACGAGTGTAAGTGGATCTTACACTCTTGTTCATTTCATATGAAATTTAGGAAACTGGCCTGCGGCGAGTTTCATAAATTTCATATGAATTGACCACATGTGTAAGATTCTGTTTATCATATAATGGTTTCGAATTGAATTTATCGCCGAACACGTTCAATAGAAAACATAGGATCGGCACGGACAGCGTCGTGACTATACGCACCAGTAACCATTTGCTATAACATGTGTTGTCATATCAATTGTATGACTTAACGTTATCCACTAAACAACATTGACGTTATATGACAAAAGTTTCACAAACAGGTCTTGGTTTTCATTGTTTGTATTGAACTTCTTGACACAAACTATCGGTTATCATGACGGTTGCCCCATGACAGTACCCCAAAACCTATGGTGTGTTGCACATACGCAGTATAGCCAATAGGTGCCACAGCAACACAAAGCTAAATAGAAAGACTTAGTCACATGGAGGCAAAAACACTATCCAAACGAAACATAGCAACACAAAGCAAAACAGAAATACTTAATGGAATTGAGGCATAACCCGATAACCTATAGGTACATGTCCAGCACTTCAAAGCACGATAGAAATACTAAGTGACCTGGAGGCACAAAACACTTACCAATAGACGAATCAACAATTCAAAGTCATATGGACAAAATAGAAGTTAGCGCAATGACAATGAGTCGATACAATTACTTCACACCCCAACTCCAAGACACCAAAGGGAAAGAAACACCAACTTAAAAAAAAATTCACCATAATGAAAACGTCACAAGCAGAAAGCCAAAAGGACAGTTACTTCACCATAAAATGGCCAAACGGCTATCCAAAATAAATTTCTTTTAGCAATACATACATGCAAAGATGAACTGTATCAATAATAAACCACACCCAACGAACGGTGAGGACTCGGCAGCATGAAATAACTAACATCTTGGAGCAAAACCCACAGTTGGACTGTGGGTGGTCCGACCACAGACAGAGCATCAGACACAAGACTTAGTGACAGGGAGGCATAAAACACTCATCAATGGATGTACCAGCAACACAAAGTCAAACAGAAAGTCTTAGCGACACGAAGGCATACAACTCTAACCATTATTGGTGCACCAGCAACACAAAGTCAAGTAGAAAGACTTAGTGATACGAAGGCACAAAACATTTAAACCAAAATAGGTGCACCAGCAACATAAAGTTAAACAGAATGTCTTAGTGACATGGAGGAGCAAAACACTAACCATAATATGAGCACTTACAACACACAGAAATCAGCCTCGATTACGCAGTGGTAAGCGCGTTGGACTCATGATTGAGAGGTTGTGCGTTCGAATCCGGCCACCGGTATCGAGGTGTGTCCTTGGGCAAGACACGTAATGACACTTCCCCACTCCACGCAGTTGTAAATGGGTAGCAGTGGTGTCAAAGCCACTGCCTCGCTTTCGAGCGTGAAAACACCAGGAATGAGTGTTCGAGACCGATTCAATAAGCTTGAAAGCTTTCATTGACATCGAACTAAATGAAATTAGGATAAATTAACACACAGAAAGTCTTAGTGACTCGAAGGCACAAAACAATAACTAGAATAGGTGTACCTGCATTACAAAGCCAAACAGAAAGTCTTAGTGACACGGAGGCAAAACACACTAACCATAATAGGTGCACCAGCAACAAAAAGCCAAACAAAACGTCTTAGTGACATTGAGGCATAAAACACAAACCATGATAGGTGCATCAGCAACACAAAGCCAAATAGAAAGTCTTAGTGACACGGTGGCACAAAACACTAACGATAATAGGTGCAACAGCAACACGAAGTCAAACAGAAAGTCTAAGTGACATTAAATCAATAGGTACACCAGCAACACAAAAAGAAACTCTTAGTAACATGGAGGCTGTGGTTGTTTAGATTGGCGTTTAATGTCCCCGTCAACACAATTTAGGACATTTTGGAGACGTTGCTTACAATTTTGTGGGACTTTTACCCGATATTGAGATGAAATGACATCTCAAGCCCTGCCGCTGAATGACACTAATAGGGTTCATATGCATGGACGGTCCGACTCCCACCAGTTTGCCTGTGTAAGCTTAGACCGTCTGAGCGGTTTACCTGTACTCATGTGCGGTCAGTTTAAGCTCTGTGTGGAAGCCGCATGCAGCCCAATCTATTTCTTCAAGCATCGATGGAGTTACAAGGCGACACAAAAGACTAATCAATAGGTGCACTAGCAACACAAAGCGAAACAACACAGAAGTCCCGTCAAGTTGAGATTTGCGACGAGGTAAATCATAAACAGGTCTGCTTGACTACACACAGAATAGCAAGAGTTTTGAAATTCTGGATAAAGAAATTGAAGGTATTGCGCTATTCCAAGAAGCTATCATTTAAGGTGATGATCAGCCTGCGCGCATGACAAAACAAGAAACTACAAAGAAACGACCGCTTTCGGACGTCATCGGCAAGGCAACTGTGTGGTTCATAAGACTCAGATCAGACTACACATCTAGCTAGTCTAGCCAGACTTTGATCGCTAATCTTTGGTTTGTCCAAATCTATAAATAAATTTTAAGACCTATTAGAGCAAATTTGCATTCTGAATCTCGCAATCTGATTGCATTTGTCTTTTTTCAAGGTTTTTATCGGCTCTTGGCTCTGCTGATATTTTTATTCTTATGCTATACAAGACCGTCGTCAGCGGTCCGACCAGTCCGACATGGCCGGACTACTTTTTGAAGTTGTATCACGTGTTACCTTGTAACTTTATATACTTGAGCTTCTTGTGCCGTCTCGGTAGCTCAGTCGGATATGCGTCTGACTGGAGATCAGGGTGTCGCGGGGTCGATGCATGCCGGGACGACTTAATTATTTGGTGGTGATTGTTCATGAAATCTTTTCTACGGCCATTTTTCCCAACCGCTTAGGGCGGTTGTCAGATTCTTGCGAAATAATGTTCACTGTACTAGTCAACCAATTATGCCTAAGTCTGCTCAGGAAAGGTAGACTGACCGGCTCGATATAACTTAACAGTATTGAATGGGTCAAGCATACGTCAAACAAACAAACAAATCAAATTGTTGGGTACAACATGGATATTATACGACAGACTGCATGCATGGTAGTTAACCCAATCACGGTTGGCAACTTTGCTTCCCTCTTTAATTGCACGCCGGTGGGTCAGGCCTCAGATTCTATGACGGCTCCAACGTAAAGGCTTATTGAAAATTAGAGAGATAATGTTGGTTGGTGCCTGATGCTCTGTCTCTGGTCGGGCTCATCGGAGTCTAACTGTTGGTTTTCTTTTGCTCCAGCATTTCAGTGGTTTCTTGTTGTCGAGTCCTCACCGTTGTCTCACCTCTGTGGTTCTTTGATTTTTGTGTTCACGGAGATGTTGCACTGATGAGTTAGGAGGCCTTCATGCGGACTGAATAAATTTTTTGTCTAAATCGCGACGGAAGTAAGGGCGAGGATTGTGGCCACGTAAAATCGATTTAAGCCCCCCAGTGGAAATCTTCCACTGACCGTTCCAAGGCGGCTCTTCTATGGCGATTTATTTATGTTGTTGTTTGTTACTTACTGTGTGTATCACTTGTGTCTTTTAATTTTGGATGGCCATATGGCCATTTTGTGGGAAAGTGACTGTCCTTATAGCCTTCCTTTGTTTAGGTTTCCATTATGGTCTGGTCGCTTAATGTTTGTTTTTCTTTCCCTTTGGTGTCTTTTATGGATGGAGTAAGTTAATTATATCAATTCCTGATCTTTGTTTTACTTCTACCTTACCTGAGCTTCGGTTCGTTTTCTGGTAATCTTGCTTATAGACACCATAGCTATTGTACATATTATGGCGTTGATAATGGCAAAATGGAGAAAGTCGACATGAGACATAATGCCTAGTCGTTTGTCCGGCTCTCCGCTCCCACAGACTGGAGGAGGTAGAACCATGTCCATGATCAGTCTGATCACACCTACAGCCTGGCCTATCAACATGCCCCAGAATACACCCTAAAAATGACAAACATCAATGATGTTTACATTACAACAACACACACGTGTGCCAAATTCGCTTCTCTCATATCTCTAGAACTAGCATTTTTAGTTGATTTTTCTTAATTCTTGGCCAAATATAGACTGATGGCGTTCGTTAGAACAACCGCAATGATATGGTTCTACCGGTAACCACAACCTATGTGATTGAGCAAAAAAGGGAATAAAAAACCAACGAATAAACACGACACCCCTACTTTTGGGCTAAGAGAGGTGTTCATTGCACGGACTTGTTAATCCGATGCATGTGAACGACACCAAGAGACAATATATAAAACGGATTGCTCATCTACACCACACATGCTAGATTAAGCCTTAAAATGTTAGATATAGATATCAGATGTGTGGTAATATCCAAGCAGCGAACACAGAGGCGTTGAACAGACTGCGCGATGCACAGACTGATATGCACCTTTATTGTTCCCAAATAAAATAGAAGCGGAGGCAATGATCATGAATCGATACAATTAACCCACAGCTCCCATCAGAGACACCAAAGGGAAAGAAACACCAACACGAAACAACAGACCCTAATGGAAACATCAATAGTGGAAAGCCAAAATGATAGTTACTTTCCCACAAAACGGCCAACAGGCTATCCAAAATAAAATAATATAAGCGACACAAACACACAAAAAAGACAAATCATAAGAAAAGTAAACCGCGACAGAAGAACCGCCTTGGAACGGTCAGCGGAAACGAATTCCACTGGGGGCTTAAATCGATTTTACGTGGTCACAATCATCGCCCTAACTTCCGTCGCGTGTGTGTGTGTGAATTCGGGTTTAACGTCGCTTTCAACAATTTTTCAGTCATATCACGACGGTGTCTGGTTGCGACAGGGAGCTCAATGCTCACGTTTATAGTGCTGCCTCACTGAAGTATCATGTCCCAGACACATTACATGATACCACACCCAGTCACATTATCCTGACACTGGATCGACCAGTCCTAGTTCTACCCCGTAAATCTGAGTGCCAAGCGAGGAACAGCTAGTACCATTTTTAACGACTTTGGTATGTCGCGGCCCGGGATCGAACCCGAGACCTCCCGTTCCCCGGAGCGGACACTCTACCAACTGAGCTATCGGGGCCGGTAACTTCCGTCGCGATTAAGACAAACAATCTGTTCAGTCCGATAGGAGGCCTCCTAACTCATCAGTGCAACATCTCCGTGAACACAAAAATCAAACAACCACAGAGATGAAACAACGGTGAGGATTCGTCAGCAAGAAACCACTGAAATGGTGGAGCAAAAGAAAACCAACAGTAAGACCCCGATGAGCCAGACCAGAGACAGAGCATCAGGTACCCACCAACATAAGCCTTTTGGATGGCCATATGGCCATTTTGTGGGAAAGTAACTGTCCTTATGACCTCTCTTTGTTTAGGTTTCCATTATGGTCTGGTCGCTTAATGTTTGTATTTCTTTCCCTTTGGTGTCTTTGATGGGTGGAGTAAGTTAATTGTATCGATTCCTGATCTTTGTTTTACTTCTACTTTACGTTGGAACCGTCATAGAATCTGAGGCCTGACCAAACGGCGTGCAATTAAAGAGGGAAGCACAATTGTCAACCGTTATTGGGTTAACTACCATGCATGCAGTCTGTCGTATAACATTTATGTTGTACCCAATCGTTATCGTTTATATCGAAGAATGATTTTACGAAATTGGGTGCTAAAGTCATTGCAGTTATATATTTTTCTGAATTTATATACTAAGCCACCATAAAATTCGGGTTCCGGTAGACCTTGTTGCAAAAGAGATTTAAGTCCAATATTGAATTTTGAAATTAAATCAGAATGACGTCTATAAAATTTTGAAAAAGCTTGTCATAGTTTATGGTACCGATAATCCTGATTTAGAAGTTTAGCCGTTAACAATTTATTACGAGTGTTGAAGTCTTGACTACTTGTACTTGACTACTTGGTTTCCTCAAGACATGACTGAAGTAATATTGTTGCCCGGTCTTAATGTTACTAAATTTCATAATTGAACGAAAACCTATATTGTTTCTTTTGGAACAATATACCTCAGACAATTCAGGTGTACCCTTAAAACATGGATTCAACATACAGGACATTTATTCAGTTCTCATATGAAACCATATGTGCCCAGTATCGCACAAATGGAGCACTGAAAAACAGCATAGACACAGACAAGACACAGAACAAAGCGATGTCTGATCAAGATCTAAACTGTTGGTTAAACAATATAGATTTTTGTAATACATACAACATAAAAAACAAGTCATACTCCACTTGAATTGGAAAGTGATCTTGGTAAATATGTTCCTGTGTAAAAGCATGTCTATATACAGACTATTCAGTTCCCAGAATCTATCTGATACAATGTAACTTGAATAATAGTTTACTTAATGACCTGCAAACTGCTTCAAGCGTGGATGAAGGTTGCGCCATTAGAAAGTTATTTAAGACTACGAAAAAGGTACATAAAAAGGGTCTTTAACGCTCTGCATGCTGGGTATGTTTTTCACAGCAGACAGCATTTTGAAATAGTTTTTATCATAAAACAAGATTTGACATTTCATGCAAATTGTCTTCATAGGAAACAATTTGCATGAGATGTCAAGTCCTGTTTTCTGGGAAAAATATGCAAAATATAAACAATTTGTTGTCGGCTAAATTAGCCCAGAGAGTAGCAAAGGTTAATTCTTATCAATCTTTTGTCAGGCGTCAAGAATGTTCCCAGTCCACCAGGAAAATTTGTGCGAATCTACAGAAGAAAGGATATATACTTCCGAGTGGCACCTACTGGTTCTGAAGCACCTTTCCAAAACATGCCCAACAGAAACACCATGCATAATGGCACACTCAGATAGGCGTTGATCGCAGCAATGTAGAACCAGAGTAGACCTCCTTGTTGAGCTTGAAGTATGGGTAGCCATAGTATACTTATCCCAATCATTACAAGAACGGTAACTCTCCCTACAATCATCAGTTCCGCTTGCTTTACATTCTTCCTGATCTGAGCCCACAGATCTAATGTCACAATAGAACTGGCACTATTAAACACAGATGTTAATGTACTCATGAGAGACGCTAGAAGAGCAGCCAACATAAGACCTCTTACACCTGTAAATGGATACGGAGACAGCGTTAGTTACAATACGAAAACACGCCTATACAAATACACTGTAACATTTACCGCCGAAAAACTAAATATTTTGATGAAAAATCGTGATATTTTTCTTATTGCTGCTAATAATATAGATTGTGGGTACTCGTTAGAACCGCCTCATCGTCGAGGCGGTTCTAACGAGTACCGACAACCTATGTCTGGGAGCAGAAATAGGAAAAATTTTGTATACGCCCGTAAACCCCAGGTTGCTCTATATAAAGTGGGGTTTAGGGGTGTTCATTTCACAGACTTGTTCACGTGATGATATCAGTAGAGGATATTTACTTCAAAGCATTTCATCGAGTGTGTTAAAAACATCAAAATTTTCACTGAAAATTCTGATGTTTTCAAAAACCAGATAAGTTATTTTTTATATATAACATATATGTCTTCACTTCTATATTGACCAAAAACAAAAGTAGAACGGACTGCCACAGAGAGAATTACATAGACATGTTGTCATAATCGTTTTACAATGTGAAAGTACCTTTCATGTTTTCTCGATATGCATCGATTTCACTGCTAAGTATATTTATAATTTATTTCCGATTTCTCAGAATATTCACGCTGATCTCAAAGGACCAAAAGTAAAATATAAACTGCACTATGGGTGATGTACAGGGAGACGTTTTATCAGAAAATGTAAACTTTAATTAATTCAAAAGGTTTTTAGTATCAAGGGAATGCCTATGCCTCACAGATCTTGAAACTAAATAAAACATAAGATTTAAGACGCACTTATTTAGAGACCGACACCAGCTCATGAAGGTTGTCAGTTAGAGTGGCCTCCTGAGTACTACTTTGATTTATATAAGTTATTTAATACATTTTTATAGGTTGTATATGCTGAGTTATATATATATACAAAGTTTAAAGAAAAACATGCATGGACAGATGAAAGACCCCCTTTTCAATACATTTGAATAGGCATGTTTTCGTAATGACTCGGAAAAACAACAACAAAACAAAACAAAAAGAAAACAACACCAGTCTTACCTGCAGGTAGTATTCTTAGTACCAACAGGGGATATGCAATATTTGCACAACCAGCTTCATTGTTGCAAATATCTTTACATTTTCTTGGATCGGCACATGCAATCTCATCTGAAATAATCTTAGATACTTATGAGCTAATAAACACTGCGAGTCCATCTAAAAGCATAGTCCTTATGTAAAATGCATGATCTATCTCTGTCAAAGTCTATATTTAATGAATGACAACATAATGTTATGCATAAGAATTTATTTTTCTGATTCCCACTTTCACCCCAATGGGTGACCTAATAACATCTTGTTTATTCTTCTTGAAGAATTTTCTGGAAAGAAATGAGTCACAGATTAATTTCATTTTTGTAAACAACTTGTTTACAAGGAAAAGTACTTTGGAATCTTCCAGAAAGTTCTGGGTTGCATTATTTTTAGAAAATTACCTAATCTTATTCCACATCCCTCTGGAATGTCCTAGAGAAATCTTAGGGTCTATAAAAGAGCTTGCTTTTTCTCTTTGAGTCAGACTTTGGAGTTTGTAGTTTGGGTTTATAACAAAAGTTATTTCTGGATTGTTAAAGGTTATATTTCATTTCGGACTGTGGATTCTGTGGGATCAACTCGTAGATTCATTCAAGGATATTTCATAACAGAGCTAAGTACATTTAATTTTCTTACTTCTACAGGTTAACGATACTTTTTTAATAAATTTTGTTAATTTTTTCCCAAAGGCGTGTTTACTTTTTCTTTCTGCTACGCCTGGCTCGTAACAATAGTAATACGCAAAGCTACATATTAATGATATTCTGTGTGATGAGGTCTCTTGTAGACATTTGGAAGGATGTGTAAGCTAAAACAAATCATAGTATTTCATTCATCAGACCTTACAAAAGATGAAAATAAATGTTTAATCAAAATCTTCTGGCATTGTATTGTTGATAATTTGTCTGAAAAGAATACTGTGGTCAATATATAACATAATATAGCTCATGATCGATGTGTTTCATCATATGACGTCGCTGGTATATAATGGATAATGTCATGTCATAAAACTCCTATGACCACACATGAAATAACCATTACGAAAACACTCCTATACAAATACATTATATATTTTACCGCCGAAAAAAAATTTTTTTAGATGAAAAATTGTGATATTTTTCTAATTTCTGCTCAAAATATAGATTCCGGGAACTAGTTAGAACTGCCTCACCGAGGCGGTTCTAACAAGTACCCACAATCTATATTTTAGAGCAGTAATAAGAGAAATAAGGTATACCCCTGTAAACCCCAATTTTACTGTATAAAAGTGGGGTTCGAGAGGATCAAAATTATATAGGCGTGTTTTCGTGATGACAGCCCCCAGTGGAATTCGTTTCCGCTGACCGTTCCAAGGCGGTTCTTCTGTCGCTATCGTTTGTCTTTGGGTGTTTGTGTCGCTAAATTATTTTATTTTGGATAGCCTATTGGCCATTTTGTGGGAAAGTAACTGTCCTTTTGTCTTTCCGTTATTGATGTTTCCGTTAGGGTCTGTTGTTTCATGTTTGTTTTTCATTCCCTTTGGTGTCTCTGATGGGAGCTGTGGGTTAATTGTATCGATTCCTGATCATTGCCTCCACTTCTATTTTACTTGCGC
Source organism: Lucinisca nassula (assembly GCA_963580285.1). NCBI lineage: Eukaryota > Metazoa > Mollusca > Bivalvia > Lucinida > Lucinidae > Lucinisca > Lucinisca nassula. The sequence continues at coordinate 79,015,176 of OY757015.1, read as the reverse complement.
AAAACGCTACGACGCAATCCGTGTGACAACTCTGTTACCTTTCATGATTCTTTTGAACTTCTGCCGCATTTGAATCGTTAAATTATAGACAGAATCTTAGGGTCGTGATCACTTGGTTTGAAATTTATGATACCCGCTGGAGACTTGTTTGTGGCATGGTTTTAGCGTTTAACAAGATGTGTTATCTGCTTGAAGTTTACCAAAATGAATGTGTTTAAATGACATTGTTAGAGTAGAACCAGATGTTTTATGTGTTGGGTTCGACCCTTTTTCTCAAATACCTAGAAAACGTTCCGGACATAAATATACAATGTGTGAGTACCCTGCGCGTTACAAGCATACCACAACTCATTACGAAAACACGCCTATACAAATTCATTGTAACATTTATCGCCGAAATAATGAATTTTTTAAGATGAAAAATTGTGATATTTTTCTTCTTGCTGCTCAAAATATAGATTGTGTGTACTCATTAGAACCGCCTCATCGAGGCGGTTCTAACGGGTACCCACGCTCTATATTTTAGAGCAGTAATAAGAAAAATAAGGTTTACCCCTGTAAACCCCAGTTTTACTGTATAAAAGTGGGGTTCAAGGGGGTCAAATTATATAGGCGTGTTTTCGTAATGTAAAGCACCACTGCACCAGTGCCAATATATCCATATGTGAGTTTCATGCTTACCTGTAAAAAGGATTCGACTGATCATTCCCGGTATAACAAACAAAGGGAGACTAACTATCTTCAAGGCTGCAGCGAGGACTGTCCCGCCTTTAGCGTGGTCCATATTTTTGGCCGACAAACATCTCTGAACTATAAGCTGGAAAGGAATCAATAGTCTTTGTCGATTACTGGAATGCAGACCATCAGAAATAAAGACAAAAATAAATTCCATTAGAGCTGGGGCTAAAGGGCTTGCCTTTTAAGAACGCACGCAGTGAATTTTAAAACCTTTAAAGGCCAATGGGATCTTTACGTTAGTTAAACTTTCCATCGCAATATGATCATTGTGAAACGCTAATTCAACGTGAGGGCATTGGAAATTCTGTTTATAACGGTGGACCTGCAGGTCCAAAAGACAACTGTTATTGCTTCATTTCGATAACCTGCATCGTGTTTGCAAGTCCGTGAAACCAACTTTAGAAAGAGAAAAATGGGGTTATTTCTGCTTCAACACATAGGTTGTGTGTGCTCGTTAGAAACGCCTCATAACGAGCGCCTCAATGAGGCGGTTCTAACGAGCACACACAACCTAGAAACGCCTCAATGAGGCAGTTCTAACGAACACCCACAGCCTAGCTTTGGAGTATTTATGGAAAAAAATATATAACTTTTCATCGGAAAAAATAGCCATTTTGGAGAAATGAAAGAATGCACTATGACATACGGTCGTGTTATCGTAATGGGCTAGAAGACTTATAGATGATATGAATACATTCTTTAGACCCTGAGTATTTATTTCGATTTCTTTTTCTGATTTTATCCCAGAAAGGTGTGTTAAGTGTTCCCATAAAAATGACCTCGATGAGGCTGGAAATCAATTAGAACTCCTTGGCTAAAACCATCATGTCTAAATCATGTTTTTATTGTCAGAAAGGAGTTTAAGTAATTGAAGTTCGACTGTCGTGAATTTGTTATTAAGATATTATCTTTATTTGTTACTGTACTTTTGTAATATATATTTCTATCCTACATATCGGAGGCAAAATAGATGTAACAATGCACGCGTCGCATGCCAGTTTGCTCCATGTAGATTTCGTTAATGAAAGAACACATGGAAAAGCGTCAATGCAGTTTCCTTCATGGTTGAACTGAGATAATTTAATACAAAAAATAATCATTTTTGACACAACAAGTTCGAAGTATATTCAGCAGTAATGACGCTAACATCTTTGTATGTGTGTATGTGTCCCGTGATTTTCATCACGAAAACACGCCTTTATAATTTTGTCCCCCTTGAACCCAACTTTTATATATTAAAACTGGGGTTAACGGGGGTATGCATTATTTTTCTTATTTCTGCTCAAAACCATAGATTGTTGGCACTCGTTAGAACCGCCTCTTAGAACCGCCTCGTCAAGGCGGTTCTAACGAGTACCCACAATCTATGTTTTGTGCAGAAATATGAAAAATATCAGAATTTTATCTGATATTTTTTTTTAATTTTTGGCGGGTAAAATTATCAGTATATTGGAATAGGCCTGTTTTCGTAATGGCAAGCAATAATGACGCAAACGTCTCTGTATGTGTCCCGTAATTTTATGCTGCGTACTATCGAACAGAAAGGAGTATACCTGGTCCTGGCACCACACTGACAGTGCAAGAAAAGTTAAACCCAGTGTTGCTCCTGTCCAAGGTATATCAGCAGTTAGAGGGTCCCTGAATATGTGGAAAGAATCATCCCTTGGCATACCACATTCGTAGAATGACTGGTTCTGTAGTGTATAGTTTGTAGCGGCGTGCTTATATTTCTCAAGTACAGCATTGTAGCCGCCTACTTTGTTGAAGGCTGCAACCAGATATTATTACAATCCAGCAACTGTATTACTACATAAACTCGAATGCCGGCCTCGGTAGCTGAGTCGGAAGCGCGTCCGACTGGTGATCAGTAGGACGCGGGTTCGATACCTGACGGGGTCGTCAACCTTCTTTCGTGGAGATTGATCATGATTTTTTTCTACGGTCATTCTGTCCTTTCCGCTGATTCAAGAAGGGTAGTGGTCAGTTTCCGGCGAAAAAATGTGCAATGTACTGGTTAACCGCTTTCCTATAAGCCTGCCCAGGATAAAAGTGGATAGGTTAACTGACCGGCACAAAAATATCTAAAATAGTGTTGATTAGGCCGTTAAACTCCACTATAAACAAACAAACAAACAAACAACAAACAAACAACAAACAAACAAACACAACCTCGAAACCACTACTATCTTTCAGAAGTGCGTTCTACGTTTGCAAAGGCAACCATATCAGATTTGGTTGTTATTTTCTAAGCGGCATTGAAATTAGTGCAACAGAATACGAGTCGTAAACGCAGATACTTTTTCGGAAAATACAATTAAAAAGTACTATCTAGTAATTGATGACAATGATAAACGGAGCAAATGAAAACTGAAATTAAACGAATTTCCGCAGATTACTAGCAGAAATTCCATTCGAAACAGCAGCATTTAGTGTTTTTTTTATGTGTGTGTGTGGTTTTTTTTATTACTAAAAAAATTCTTCCTTCAAACGATCACCAGATTCTAAATTCTAATAAGAAGGAAGGTCACAGATGAACCATTGCGTAGGAAAGTAAATCATCAAAGATATTAAAACGTTAACAGTAATAAAAGCATGCATTTCACTATCTTCAGTAATAACAGCTATTTTAATTTCAGAATTCCTAAGCGATTTATACTTACAAATAACAGTGACGACGCTAGCGCCAGCCATGAGAATAAAAGCTTGCAAAGTGTCTGTAAAAATCACTGCTCTCAGGCCCCCTGTTATTGTAAAAAAGCGTGTTAGTGACTGTAGGACTGCGTATAAAAACATCACTTAATCATCACGTGTCATATATATGTAATGACGCTGTTTTTCAGTGGGTAACGTAATGTCGTAAAAATCATATAACCACACGTGTAATAACACATGGTTACCGGCGTGTAATGTCATGACGCAGTCCATAACAACCCTATTTTCTCATCACGAAAACACGCCTATATAATTTTGACCCCCTTGAACCCTACTTTTATATAGAAAAACTGGGATTTACAGGGATAAGCCTTATTTTTCTTATTTCTGTTCTAAAATAATGATTGTGGGTACTCTTAAGAACCCCCTCGATGGGCGGTTCTAACGAGTACCACCAATCTATATTTTGAGAAGAAATAAGAAAAATACCATAAATTCTCATCTTAAAATTTCCGTTTTTTCGGCGGTAAAATTTACAATGTATTTTTGTAGGTGTGTTTTCGTAATATACTGATCTTATGAGCTTATTCGGCAATAGAATCCGATTTCAAATCATTATTTGATAAACTGAGTATTACATTCGTGGTCATTTCATATGAAGCTCGCCGAAGTCTCGTTTGATAAATTTCACATCAAATGACCATTCGAGTAAGATCATTCTTTTTTTCCCAGATATGGTCATAAAGAACTTTTCCAACCATTTCTCAGATAGCAAACTTATGCTGATCATAACACATGAATTTAATTTTTGTTCATATCAGATTTATATATAGCAAATGCGTGCTCGCCCCCGCATATCGGGGCTTGGAGAAATATATTTAGCTGTATGGTGCTTCCACGCAGAGCTGAATCTGACCACACACGAGTACTGGTAAACGGCTTAGAAGGACAAGCCTGCCATGGCAAAGCGGTATGAGTCAGATCGTTCAATGCATATAAGCCTTCTGGTTTCATAGGGTGGCAGGACTTGAGATGTCATTTCACCTTAATGTCGGGTAAAAGTCCCACAAACTTGGGTGCAACGTCATCAAAATGACCTAAATAGTGTTGACGGGGACGTTAAACCCCAATTCAAATAAACAAACAAATAGCAAATGTTTGCATATTTTACCAAATTCTTAAATACTAAGACCGACCGATTACTTTGCATTACTTATCTCGTAAGTTTTGTTATTGTTTTTTGTTGTTGTATTTTTGTGTGTGGTGTGTGTGTTTTTCTTCTTTAATTTTTTCCTAATGCCACTGTGATTTTCTTGGGGTCTGCAATGTTTAATTGCGGCTTTTTCGGGGGTATTTTACTGTTTTGTGTTGCATCTTTTACCAAGCTACAGCAGCATCGACAAATATCAAACTTTCTACAGGTACATGTACATGTAGGTAAATGTCAGCATACGCCTACTGATATCTGTTGTGATTGTTAGTTCAAAATGTCCTTCATATCGAACTAAGAATGCATATATGCTTGCGATGTATGTATTCGGGAAGGACAGATACAACCCTATGCATTTCTGACGACTGGTCCAGTCATCACTTCATTCCTTACCATTAAGGGCAGCAACTGTTTAAAATAAAATAGCCACGCTTGTTAAAAGAGGCCCGTACGGAAAGACAGTTTTCTTTAACTGACGTAAACAAGGTCAAGCATCCCTCCCACAACGGAATTACTATCTTTATGTTGAATTCGTATCACAACATCACGTGAACAAGTCTGTGAAATGAACACCCACTATCACCCCACTTTTTATGGAGAAAACTGAGGTTTACGGGGGTATACCTTATTTTTCCTATTTTTACTCCAAGACGTAGGTTATGGGTACTCTATGAGGCGGTTCTAACGAGCACTCACAACCTATGTTTGCAGTATAAATAAGAAAAATATCATGGATTTTCATCCGAAAAGTAGCCATTTTGGAGATGTGAAAAAATGCACTATGTCGCACGGGTGTTAGCGTAATAAGAAACTGATTGGCCTTTTTGTCAGCATATTGGTGAGCAAATTTATGTAAATGACAAAAGTATTATAGAATGTTCGCTTTAAAACTGCAGAGAAAATGAATAGATATGTTCTATCAGAATAAATGTAAATTCAATGGAATATTGTAAGCGTTGATGCACACTTACCAATCACTGTATAAATAGCCACAACTGCTAAAATTGTTACTACACAGAGATAAAGGTTTAAGCCCAACAGCTGCTGCATGAATATTGCTCCACTATAAATTTCGCCCTGCAAAAATAACCGCAGTTGATATCACATTTTTCAACTTGATATACTCAAACCGTGTGATAGCCTTGAATTTGACCTATTCAGTGTAACAATAAAGGCTCACAATAAAATTGAAGTGAAGGCAATGATCAGGAATCGGTACAATTAAACCATAGGTCCCATCAGAGACACCAAGGGAAAGAAACACAAACGTGAAACAACTAGGCCCTAATGGAAACATCACTAGCGGAAAGCCAAAAGGGCAATTACTTTCCCACAAAAATGGCCAATTGGCTGTCCAAAGCAAAATAATATAAGCGATACATACACTCAAAGACAAGCCATAACAAAAATAAACCACGACAGAAGAACCGCCATGGAACGGTCAGTGAATCGAATTCCACTGTGAGGCTTAAATCGATTTTACGTGGCCACAATCCTCGCCCTTACTTCCGTCGATTTAGACAAATAATTTGTTCGGTCCGCATGAAGGCCTCCTAACTCATCGGTGCAACATCTCCGTGATCACAAAAATAAATCAACCGTATAGATGAAACAACGGTGAGGACTCGACAGCAAGGAATCACTGAAATACTGGAGCAAAAGAAAACCAACAGTTAGACTCCGATGGGCCCAACCAACATTACATAAAATTAGATAATTAGATAAAGGCTCATTTAACAGATTTAATGCACTATCTGTACATTGATGTTTGAAACACTGACCTACATTTCTAATCAACAAATCGATGGAAGAAATTAAATTTGATCTACCATAACAAGTTTGCGTTTCATGCACATAGGGAGGACTAAAATAAGTTTCAACGAACTCACACTAATATTTCGTAAGATGTACATAATAAGTGCCAGAATGGACATGTATCTTCGAATTCGTAATCCACCAAAACGTTTCTTCAGATATTCTGGCATAGTGAAGGCCTGCAAAAGAAAGTAACAAAATAGTTAAGTATTAAGAGGAAGCCAAGATTAATTTCAAACCTATAATGTTGCTTCCAAGCGGAGAAGACTCGGGTCCCATTGAACAGACGAGCGATCCCTAGAATATGTCTAAAAGAGATACATGACTCGTTAGAACACCAACATCACAGGCTAGAAAGCTCGGATTCTTCAACAACCAAATTATGGAATGGTCGGTCAAGTTGCAGATGATTTGTGTTTAGGTGTTACGTCCTCCTCAACACTTTCTAAATCAAATTGGAGACGTTACTTCAAATTTGTTTGGACTTTTACCCGACATTGAGATGAAATGACCCTTCCACCTAAAAAGAACATTGGGGTTTATGGAGCGGTCCGACTCGCGCCACTTTTCCTGGCCAGAAAACATGTTCACTTCATATTTTCCAGTTCTGTGGTGTATGCCTTGCTTCCAAAGAATAACCCTTTCATAGAACATAATAGACCTACCTAGTTTACTAGTACTCAAGTTCTGTCGTTTTTCAGCTCTGCGCGAAGGTACCATGCCTTCCAATCTATTTCTCCAAGCTCCGATCGGCGGGAACCAAATGATGCAGTCGAGATTTGATTCAAGAATATAATCTAAAGATTTAATTATAGAGTATAATTCATGAATGCGAATTCTTCTTAACATGCCGAAAAATCAACCAGTCATCGGTATATTTTTCTCAGTATGTCAGAAAATCTATGGAAAATAAAATACGTTACACTATCTTACACATACAACTACAATGTCATAAAGTATGGCTGCGAATATTGGCAATATTTGTGTCAACTTAATGTCAATATACCGTATTAATCGACTATCCTGTATTGTTCGGATGTCATTTGTATTAAAACTGAGATAAAAAAAACAATTATCGTGTATGTTTTAATGGTGTCAGTTAATAAAAATGTCATTAATCAAATAAAAATCAAAAATGAGTTCCTTTAAGAGCAATGAAAACATTCATAAGAAAGAAGATGGGTCATACTACGTAGTTTCGGCTAATAAAGGCTCATCAGTGACCCTGTAATGATCCGGCAAAGAAAGCCAGAGGAAACATACTGCAATTTTGCGAATTTCGAATAGGCAGTCGATTCGAAGACTGATATAAATCAAAATGGGGTCCAAATAAATAAAAACCTGTCTAGAATATGAGTCTAAACCAATAATTTATTTCTGATTTCTCAGAATATTCACGCTGATCTCAAAGGATCAAAAGTAAAATAAAAGCTGCACTATGGTTGATGTACGGGGAGACGTTTTACGGCCGCCACACGGCACAACACCAGCTGCAGTGAAGGCAAATAAAAATAAAAAATGATTCCCTTTAAGAGCAATGAAAACATTCATAAGAAAGAAGATGGGTCATACTACGTAGCTTCGGCTAATAAAGCCTCATCAGTGACACTGTAATGATCCGGCAAAGAAAGCCAGAGGAAACATACTGCACTTTTGCGAATTTCGAATACTGCAATTTTGCGGATTCGAAGACTGATATAAATCAAAATGGGGTCCAAATAATTAAAAACCTGTCTAGAATATGAGTCTAAACCAATAATTTATTTTTGATTTCTCAGAATATTCACGCTGATCTCAAAGGACCAAAAGTAAAATATAAACTGCACTATGGGGGACCAAAAGTAAAATATAAACTGCCTTCGGCCTCGGGCCAATACAACAGACCTCGGACATGTAAATGGACAAATGCGAAATTAATTGATTAATAACGTTCACTGTATAAAATGCTGTATTACTTACCCCAGAAGCGATATATACTGGCACGAAAAGCCATCCCAGAGTGATGATGATATACACAGCCTGCAGAAAATTCAAAAATTATATTATGTCAAACATCACTGATTATTTCTTTCGATTTTTATGCTGTTGTAAAGAATTATAATAGTTAAAACTGACCAAGCTAAAACAATCATGAATATATATTTCCCTGTACCAGAACTGAGGACGAGGGCTGAAAATGCATATAAATTTATAAAGAGTTGAAGCTCGCAGCAGGCTATCTGGTCAAGCGTTTATTTGCAGTTTTCTTGAATGTTCTCTTGATTTTTTGGTCTTCCACTGGCTTGAGATGGCTGTTTTGTTTGTTTGATTTGAGATTTAATGGCTGTTTTCTTGTCCGTGTCTTTTCCAGAGTAAATTTTATTTTCTATTTTGCTGAACCATTCAAATGATTTGGCACAATGTTTCATGAGGGATGGCCATCGACAGTCTGTGGGAATATGTGCTAGTGTCAGTCAACCTTTGATTCGCCGCCTTGAAATGTCTTTTGATATTGTTTTTGATTCGATGAACATATTTTAAGTGTCTATTGCCATAGAAAATTTAAGAACGACGGTCTGAACAAACATACAATTTCCACATTTTTTCGCATGATTGAAAATGAGTGCACATTCTGCAAAATGTCGAGAGATTGTGGAATATTACAGATGAAAACAGCATTACTGTTAGGTTAGAAATTGAAAAGTGAAAAAGGTAGCACTTACATGCCATTCATATATGGTAACAGCGAAACCCGATGCAGCGGCTGTCCCAGCCATTCCAACAAACATAGGTGCTCCAACATTACTAGCGTAGATAGAAGCTCCAACCTAGGCGAAAGAACATTCAGTACTGGTCATGAACAGACTCAATAAAACCGAGTCTGCTATTTTCGTTTATTTGGTGTATTCTTTGCTTCCAAAGGATCTAACTATTCAGAACTTATTTACCAGAATGAACGCAGTGCAGTTTGGAGGTTTATAAAGTCAAGACTATATTGATTACAAATAGGCTTCTCTAGAAGGTATTATTATACAGAATCACTAGTTTAGAATTTTAATTGACTTCACTGCAGCTGATGTTGTGCAGATGTGTATGTCCAATAGCAAAACATTTCTTATCTTGTGTGTTGTCCAGTAAGTTTATTGGACGCAGAAATATAACAAAAAGACTTAGACTTTTTAAAATTTTTATCTACGTTTTAAGTCTATGTTCCTATACTTATTTAACATTTCACCTACGTTTTGGGCAAGTATTTCAACCTTAAAAATACCATTTACTCCTTTTGTCCAAGCTCATTAAGCTCACCGGAGTCCTACTATTTCATTTTATTTTGTAAGATTTCATTACATTGAACTTATTTTATGTTTGTGTTTCTGTCCCTTTGGTGTCTTAGATGTGAGGTGTAAGGAAATTGAATCGATTTCTTGTTATTACCTTCAATTGATTTTATGTTCACTAATAATGCTTTATTAGCCGAAACCACGTAGTACGGTCCATATGCCGTCTCTAGGCTGAAAGTGCATGCATTTTTGCTTTTTTGCTTTCTATTTTGCGGTGATAAAAGAAACAGCAAAATGCAGTCTTAACAACAATTTTCATATTAGTTTAAAAATACTTAAATGAAGGTGATTGAATAATGATATGCTTACCGGAAGCCATAGCATATTCTTTCCGGCCAGAAAATAACCTGTTGTACTGCCTCTGTTCTGTCGGAAGGTGGACTGAAAACAAAACATGCACCATTTAGTGAGATTAAGGCATTGCATAGGCGAGCTTGCAGAGGCCGGCCGCGAGTTGATAAAACATATGGCATGCTCAGCTGGTTGAGCATGAAACGTTAAAAGTGGTAAGAATTAACAGAAACAAAACAAAAAAAAATCTTGCTATCTTAGAAGAAAATTGTATTTTCTGGTCCCATCAACTTATAAAATACCCAAATCGTTCGCCTTTTCATAATTATGAGCTGTCACAAAAAAGTGAAAAAGATCGGAAAGTGACGTAGTTTGACAAGGGCACCAAGGCGAAGATAAATAGAGAATACCAGGTTCGTGTCTTGTGATATCAAGTTTATCAGGCAAGGCTTCGAGAACGCTTGTAGAATCTATTTATCAGTTTATCCCCTTGTACACCCTAATATTAACAATTTAGGATCAGTTACTGATGGTCCGCAGTGCGACCCAGCATTCTAGCGGTCGAAATATTTAGTATCAGCTGACCATATTTTCATATGATTATTTTTTACCAAGTAATTTTTTCCGGTAACAATGAATTTTTTGTCATGTTTCCAGTAGTCCGGTTCATTCATAAAAGTGCAATGTCACGTTGACGCTATAAAGCTCACTTGTCCTGAGATAGCATATCTTTTTCAGGTTAGTGCGTTACAATGCAATATATATATGGGGTAACTGATAAAGCTGCATTTTTATATAGAACATAGAATTTTGTGAGTTGATCATGGAGAACGTTTTCAACATCGCCGCCTGCATTATATCTAATTAAAAAATGTTAGTGGTACTTGTGAAAAGGGAAGTAACAAACACTTATTCCATTTGTTCCCATCTGAAAAATCATCTATTCCGAAATTTCGTCTTACACCCATCTAATTCAGAATAATGTATACTTGTGTTTTTCACAACTCTTTTTTTCTTTTGAATAACACATAAGACTGGTCGGAACAATAAATCATTATCGACAAATATATCATAAAATGGTTGCAGCACTCCACATTGGGTTAAAATCGCCTTTATTTAAAAAGCCGCATCGGTAAAATTGTCACACAAATGACAACTTGGCAAGAGTCAGCTACCATTGCATCATTTTAGTAAAGGTCTACATTGGTTGAAATGAAAGAAGATCTGGTTTGCAAAGATAAAAGAGTCACGAATGATTTGAAAGCGAAACATTTTAAGACGATGCGTTGGTATTATCCGATTTAAGTTTTATATGTACGCATGCGCAGCCAACTAATGCGGCTACGAGTACTATTTGCACGACTTCTTGCAAGAAATTATCTCAAGGCCTCAGCTACATGACTACGTCAAGAACTAGTTTTAAAACACTGATTTCGCGGCCAAGATATGTCTTATCTTACCATATTGTTTATTTTGTTGATATAATCATAAACATAATCTTGAACACACGACCCCTTGAATTCCGCTTTTATATAGAAAAACTGGGGTTTACAGGGGTAAAACTTATATTTCTTATTTCCGCTCTAAAATATAGATTGTGGGTACTTGTGAGAATCGCCTCACCTAGGCCGTTCTAACAAGTACCCACAATCTAGTCCGTGGAATTCAGACCCCCTATATCCCCCTTTATATAGAGAAAACTGGGGTTTACGGGGATATACATTATTTTTTCTTATTTCTACTCCAAGACATAGGTTGTGGGTACTCGTTAGAACCGCCTCAATGAGGCGGTTCTAACGAGCACCCACGACCTATGTTTGTAGTATTATAAGAAAAAATATCAGGGATTTTCATCAAAAAAGTAGAAAAGATGCACTATGCCGCACGGGTGTTATCGTAATGAATATCCTAAGAAAAGGGTAATCCTTTGAAAGCAAGGGGCTCAGCACAGAACTTTAAATTATGGAGTGTACACGATTTTTCTGGGCCAGACCAGATAGTTATGATCTCCTTGAATCCTACTTTCATATAATAAAACTCCCAACTTTCGTATAGAAGAACTGAGTGTTTACAGGGGTAAGCCTTAATGTTCTTATTTTTTTCCTGAAATATAGATTTTCGGTACTCGTTAGAACCACCTTAGCCTAGCCACTAGACGTTAAAATGAATAATATGGAATTAAAATCATCTTTTGCACTAAAATGAACAGTGTATAAAAGTTTAGCTAGTCTAGTCTCTCTGGCTCAATTTTAACCCTAAGATTTGAGACCCTACCAAATAGACTTGCCATTACTAAGAAGGTGATAAATTTTTAAACCAATAAAAAATACCAAAATCAAAGATCAGACTTTTATTTTCAGACTTGTAGCTAGTCTAGAACCGCCTCGATGAGGCTCGATGCGGTTAGAAAGTGAATCTTCCACTGACCGTTCCAAGGCGGCTCTTCTGTGGCGATTTATTTATGTTGTTGTTTGTTACTTACTGTGTGTATCACTTGTGTCTTTTAATTTTGGATGGCCATATGGCCATTTTGTGGGAAAGTAACTGTCCATATGGCCTTCCTTTGTTTAGGTTTCCATTATGGTCTGGTCGCTTAATGTTTGTATTTCTTTCCCTTTGGTGTCTTTTATGGATGGAGTAAGTTAATTGTATCAATTCCTGATCTTTGTTTTACTTCTACTTCAATCTTAGACTGGCTACGATCGGAAACATTGATATCTATAATAATTATTTTAATTATTTTCGTTTTGAGTGAATTTATTTGTTTTATTTATTTATTGTTGTTGTTTTTTGTGCATGTATGTTTTTTTTTTTCATTTTAAGTAAAATTATTTTTTTTTATATAATAAAAATCTATCTCCCACTAGCAATATGTTTCAGAGCCACCAGCAGTAGACTAGCTACAAGAATATGAATTAGATTTGCAATAAGAAGCATGCATGAACTTAACAACAACAACAAAAAAAACCTTTCTTTAAGTGCCGGTGCCGGTCAACCACAATCTGCAATGTATATTTTAAGCAGAAACAAATTGAAAAATCGTCACTTTTCGGCGTTAAATTTTCATAGAGGATCTAACGTGAGTGTTCATGGAGTACGCGGGTTAGATACCTGCCGGGATCGTCAACGTTCTTTCGTGGAGATTGATCATGAAATTCTCTCCCTTCCGCTGATTCCAGCAGCAGTTGTCAGTTTCCGACGAACGAATGTGCACTGTACAAGTTACCCACTTACGTATAAGCCTGCACAGGTAAAGCGTGGATAGGTAAAGTGGTCGGTTCGATATGACCTAAATAGTGCTGACTGGGCCGTTAAACTCCAGCAAACATGTGTGTTCATGTATTATTGAATTTATTAAACGAGTTGAGGAACAGGGATAAAACACGAAGCTTTTCATCAAATTTCCTCAAAGAGTTTTATAAATTAAATAATACATGACCGCGAATGCAATATTTTATTTATCGTACGACATTTAAAAACGCATTTTATTCGCGATTTTAACAAAAAATGTCAATAGTTCGCCATTATCAAACGCGACGTCGTTAAAGGCGTCGTACGTGTAACGAAACGGTGGGTATCTAACTAATTTGCATATTTAATCCACTAGTGGATTACTGACTTAATTACATATAGCTTATTACTCAGTCCATTTTAAATATGTGATTTATAAACCTCGGGTACAAATGTAGTTGAAAAGCCGCTAAAGAAACGAGTGCCTTGAGAAACGAGTGCACCTGTGCGCGAGTTACTTTACCAGCTGTTCAAACTCCCGAGGTTTATAAATTCCATATTTTAAATGGGCTGAGTCAATACACTGTATGTTACATGCATTTGATAGAGCTAATGGATCACTTTGCACCTATGTAATTCTATGTACAGTTCACTCTTAACAAACAGTCCATACAAAAGGTAGTGGGCGCCGTGACACATAAGCTGACTGAAACAAAAACTGTACAGACGCCATCTTGAAAGCGCTTCCTATTGTAATGAATGACAACAGAAGAAATAAAGTTATTAAAGTAATAAAACAATTAAAAATGCTAGAGAACGGTAAACAAACGTACCCCTCATTCAGAAGTTATGGCCAGATAATCTTTATTTCAACGTTGCATCCGACTCGAACGTCACGAATTCTGAACGTATGATGATACCTTCTCAGACGCCATTGAGATGACGTCATGAATAACGTCGGCGTTCTAAAACTTTCCCGCGTTTGAATATAGCGATTTCATTGCAAAAGCAGTACCTTGTATCTTTAGCCAAAAGTAGTTCCAGATACAAAGATTTATTTCCCCGGCTAAGAGGAATTATTTCTTCTTAGCAAAAAGGAAAATATCAAGTTTATGTCTGATAGAAATCATTGTATTTCCCTGTTATGCATGTAATATATGGCGTTATAACACTCTCAGATACGACTTCATATGATATACAATGTAACTGAATATGCTTAATTCCGCAATGCAAGGAACACTTTTTCGCATGCCATGGCCTATATGAGCTTACCCATATTCCAACTGCTAGGACAACACCAAAGTACAAACCAACAGTGAGGTAGTCTTCCCAGACCAGTGATTCCGTCATGTTGTACCAGTACAGTTGAAGCTCAGATAATATTCGTCCGACAGAAAGTGTTGTTACATCACTTGCGCAGACACTTCACAATGTTATCTACTTATGTCCGTGATATTAAAAAGATATCGATACAGTTTTAGGGGAGGCAAGTCGTCAAACAGAAATTAGATTTTCTTATCAACAAAGGTCTATTCGAGGAGAAAATCAATTGCTGATGTGGACCTAATTCGTTCCTTAAAGGCATTTATTCTTGATTATTGAGGACTATCATTTCATTACATAATGCTATATAGCCCTCAGTCCTGACTGAAGAGAAGTCCTCTGTATTCAACAGGTAAGGGGCCTCCTAGGGAAAATTAATAATTTACTAACTGTTGACTGGAGTGTACATTATTGATTTTCCTCTTAAGTACCTCAGTCAGGGGATTCAAAAAGAGCTACTTATCACCCTCTTAAGGACCGCCTTTGATCTGCTATATACAGTACAACACAGGGTTGGGGGGGGCAATAAAACAATTATGAACACACGGTGTGTCCTACTGTTACAAGAATAAATGCCTTTAAATCAGCTGTTTATTTACGAGCGGGTAAATTTGGCGGCAGGGCGTACGGGAAAGCACACAGGTTGCATCCCTTGTAAACAAATCGACAAAACACTGGTGGCGTGTATCATTATGTTTCGATGTGATACTTTTACCAGTGTTAAAGTTTTGATAAAGGAATTATTCATGAAAATGGGTTGACCACGTAGGCGACCAGCAAAGGCTCTGGCGAGCTTGCGCATGCGCGCTGTCTTGGCGGATTAATTGTAGTGCACGCGTTAGCCTCACAATGCTGCATATTTTAAATATTTAGGCTACTTCTGCCCAATACCCCCACCCCCACCTCCGGCTGTTAAACCGCTGCTGTATACGATAAGATTCCGTTTGCATGAAGCTGTAAAAGTTAAGATATTCCTTTTGCTTCGTTACGAGAGAATGTTGATGTGTTTTCTGTCTTCGAATGATTGAAACACACTATCACCAGTCTTTGGTTTGCTTCTGTTTTTTTTACGAATGCTAGCCTTTACAATTGTATAACTAATAAGCTGCACTGACATTATTTTGCACCAGTTATCAGTGTCAACATAATTTAATAACTATGCAACACTGACAGCAAGGAAGAAAATATATATGTATCTAAAGACATACAGACTAAACAGGTCGTGCTCGATTTTTTAGGATTATTGGCATGAGAACGAACATATTTTAAGGTACAGTAGCAGTGTCCTAGTGCCGTCCAGAGACCAGGGCTCTGTTATTCAAACATCGTTAGCTTAACAAGCTCGTTAGTGGTCAACTTGCTAACTGTTCTAGTAAGAGCAATATCTCATGCAGTGTTATTTGTGCTCAAAATATGAGCAGCTTTTGAGTTGCAAAAGCTGTTCACAATTTTTTTTCTGAAAAAAAAATATCAGTATTTTTCCACATTAAATGATCAAAGATTTAACGATATGCGTAACTAGCGATGCCGTTAATTTTGAGTAACTGGACCCAGCTGTATAAAGGTAACCATCACGAAAACACGCCTATATAATTTTGACCCCCTTGAACCCCACTTTTAAATAATAAAACTTGGGTTTGAAGGGGTAAACCTTATTTTTCTTATTTTTGCTCTAAAATATAGATTGTGGTACTCGATAGAACCGCCTCATCGAGGCGGTTCTAACGAGCACCCACAATCTATATTTTGAGCAGAAATAAGAAACATATCACAATTTTTCATCTTAAAATTTTCGATTTTCGGCGGTAAAATTTACAATGTATTAGTATAGGCATGTTTTCGTAATGGATGTCGTTCGATGATAATTCTGTGATCTTTTGAAATGGAAAATACGCTAATATTTTTGCCGGACAAGTGCAAGAGCTACTCATATTTTTTTCCCAGCGAAAATACCAGAGTATTAAATATAGTACTTGCTGGAACAGTGGACATTTTGACCACTTGCATTACGAAAACACGCCTATACAAATACATTGTACACTTTACCGTAGCAAAACCTAAAATTTTTGGATGAAAAATTGTAATATTTTTCTTATTTCTGCTCAAAAAATAGATTGCGGGGACTCAATAGAACCGCCTTGATCAGTTAAGGAAAACTTTAAGATTTATAAAATAAAGGTATGTTGTGTGTACTCATTAGAATCGCCTCATTGAGGCGATTCTAATGCGTACACACAACATACAATTTCAAGATAAATTAGAAAAAAAATCCATATAATATCCTAAATATATGGATATCTAGCGTTTCGTAAAATATTTTTCAAGGGAATCAGCGACTAGTTCGAAATAGCCATGGTAAACGAACTATCCCTGTTCGAGTCATTGAAGTTTTACTGTATAACATCTAGGACCTCCCATAGCTATACAACACAGAAGGACACACACATACAGACGAAGAAGCATAAAAACAACAAACCGCGACAGAAGAACCGCCTTGGAACGGTCAGTGAAAACCTTTTTTTCAGACAACCACAGGGATAAAACGACGGTGAGGACGCGACAGCAAGGAACCACTGAAATTCTGGAGCAAAAGAAAACCAACAACTAGACTCCGATGGGCCCGACCAGCGTCAGACTAATATCACAAGTTTTCATCAGAAAAATAAACAATTTGGAGATAAAAAATGCATTATGCTAGGCAGATGTGTTAGATAAATTTCGGTAGTTCCTGTTATCTGTCCAAATAATAAGCACCTCCATAACATGAGCTACTCTTATTGAAACGATTTTGCTCCGTTACTAAGTAGAGCAGTTTCCTGTTGATGTGGGAAATGAAATGGTATGGAAGTCATTTTTTCCTATAGATGCATCAATTGCCCATAACTTATACAGAGCACCCGCGTTATAGCGACAGTATTTGTTCCCTATTATTGTGGCGTTATAATGAATTTGCCGTTATAAAGACCCCCAGTTAGGATTATGACAGGTTATAAAGGTCTTGTTCACATCATTACTTCAAGAATCTTTCATGACTATGGATCTGATGGCCGTTCGGAATTTTGGCTAAACCTTGAGCTAAGAATTCATTCCAGTGAGATTGTCGTTATATTGAGATTGTCGTTATAACGAGTTTTGCCGTTATAACGAATGTCGTTATAACGCGGGTCCTCTGTATCAGAAAAAATATGTTCTGTATTAGAACTGTTGTAAGAGAATATTTTGTTTACAAAATACAATTTATGATCGCCTGTCTGCCAACACCACATATGGAACAAAATTATAACCAAACATGTATGTAGTGAGGTCACAGCCATGACCATGTATTCTAAATGAAATAACATAAACACTGAACATTACGAAAATACGCCTATACAAATACATTGTAAACTTTACCACTGAAAAAAAAAGAAAATTTTAAGATGAAAAGTTGTGATATTTTTCTTATTTCTGCTCAAAATATAGATTTTGGGTACTCGTTAGAACCGTCTCATCGAGGCGGTTTTAACGAGTACTCACAATCTATATTTTAGGGCAGAAATAAGAAAAATAAGGTTTACCCTGTACACCCCAGTTCTACTATATAAAATGAGGTTCAAGGGGGTCAAAATTATATAGGTGTGTTTTCGGATTGATATATCAAATTTCAGTGACACTCACAGGACAATTATCATGTCAAACAATACTACATATGATATTTATCGCAAGCTTTAAATCACTGAACGACGACAAGAATGTTATGTTGCGGGGATCTTCAGAACTCGCCATGTATAGCAAAAGCAACTCAAATATGCCTAAATAATGGTACATGAAAACATACAAAAGAAATCAATGTGAAAGATCCACAAAAGTCACAAGGCATCATAGCTAAACCCTTACATTCGTTTGAAAATGCGTAAGGGGTGGAGTCGTTAGCAATTTTGAGTCAACAGAACATTACAGACAAACGGTACATGTAGCTAAACATCTGATAGGATAACAGATACGATTGGCATCCATGGCCTAGTGATTAAGAGCGCTGATACTTAATCATTAGGTCTATCACTGCTCTGGTTCAATTCTGGCTCGGGCCACATGTGATACGTCAAGATCTGCAACGGAATGTCAGGTGTTTTTTTTTTTTTTGTTTTTTTTTCGGTTCTCATATTTTCGCACACCTCTGATTAACGTTAGCTCGATATGGGTGAAATAATCCTGAAAGGGCCATAAAACAAAAACCATAAAAGAAACAAAAAAGATCATAATGATTTTTATAAATGAGCAGTCATTTATCATAAACGTCGACATGTATATCATACATGGGTTATTTTTATCATCGCCTGTCTTCCTACACCATATATGGAACAAAATTATAACCAAATTGGTATGTTGTGAGGTCACAGATGCTGGCTTCTCACAACATAAAAATATTATATATTTTAAACAATACATTGTTGTCTTCAAATATGCTTTGCCGACTCAGACTATAAACTACCAAAGAAATTGATCATTGTATTTTTTAATAAAATTACCGGTGTAGGAATGCATAAATAAATTATATCCATATTCCCTTAAGCATAGAAACCAAACAGAAACGTAATAGCTATGATAAGAAACGAGGCAGTGGCATTTAACAAAGCTGTCCATTTCCTATTCTGATGAAGGGACGTCATCTTCTTACGCAACAGTTCTTTCTCTTCGGGACTGACGTATGCTTCTGCTTTCTTTACGTCGCCACACACCCAGTTGTAAAAGGATTCTTTGCATCTGACTGAAACTGAAGAAAGGTCTGCTGAAACGTCAGCATTCAGGTCGGAGTTTGTGTGTCAAATTGTAAATCGGTGTTATCAAACTTTTAATTGTCAAAATGATAACTGAGCCAGCGCATGACAAAACCTACAATAAGACATGAGCGCCCAACGAAGACTCAGATCAGCCTGCGCATCCGCTAAGGGCCAAATGCTCCTTCATGCAGCAAGAGAAGTCTCTGGTTAGACTATATGGTTGCGCAGGGTGATCTGAGTCTTCGATGGGTGCACATGTCATTGTAAGTTTTGTCGTGCGCTGGATCAACTATTATACAGCGTTGTTGCATCTATTCTTATAAAACATAATTTAAAACAATACCAAATTGTTTACGTTTATCAATGTTAATTCCGGTAATGCGAGAAGTTTAACGCAGATATGACACAAAACAAATGCGCGATTCGCTAACTGTATAAATAATACTTTTCAGAATCGTATGTATTGGTGCAGAAATAAGTAATATTATATACATGTATATTCATTCCAGTCTTTGTTTGTATTGGAGTTTAATGGCCAAGTCAATAATATTTAGGTCACTTTTGAGCCGGTCAGTTTACCTATCCACACTTTTCCTGGGCAGGCATATACGTAAGCGGTTAACCAATACAGTGAACAATCTTTCGCCAGAAACTGGCAACTGCCCTTCTTGAATCAGCGGAAGTGAGAGAATGACGGTAGAAAAGTTTCATGATCAATCTCCACGAAATAATGTTGCCGACCCCGGCAGGTATCGAACCCGCGTCCTCCTGATCACCAGTCAGACGCGCATCCGACTGAGCTACCGAGGCCGGCCCTTTCGAGTCTAACTTTTATATTTATTAACTGGCGTTTCCTGTTTAGTTCAAATACATATTCAAACGACCCAATAATGGATCGAAATCCTTTTGACCATGGAAATTGGTTCCAGATATTTCGGGCCACTGAGGGTTAGTCATGAAACAGGCCAGCAGAAGGCATAATAGAGATTACACAGTGGTACACGTGCATCTTTGTTAAAAATAACAATGTTCTGTATATTAGAATTGCCTCACTTAGGCCACTCAACATACAATTTCAAGATAGAATTAAAACATTCTCGCTTATTTATCCTAAGTACATGCTTTTACTCCTAGAGCATTTGCATATGATAAACGGGTGGAGGAGAACACTAGGAAGTTTCAGGTCAGAAGTCATGCATTACATTACCATAAGTAGTGCATTTGATCATGTCGAAAATTGGATATTTTTTTCTGATCAAAATTGTTGATATTTTTTCTGATTTTTACTCATATGATGTATAACCCGTAAGTCCTACGTTTCTCTGCATACAATGGGGCTTTAGATGGATATTCTTTACACGGACTTTAAACTACGCAAAGCCTTTTCAAAATTTTATAGACGCCATTCTGATTTAATTTCAAAATTCAATATTGGACTTAAATCTCTTCTGCAACAAGGTCTATCGGAACCCGAATTTTATGGTGACTTAGTATATAAATTCAGAAAAATATATAACCGCAATGACTTCAGCACCCAATTTCGTAAAATCATTCTTCGATATAAAAAGATTGCGCCAGTATGGATGTAGGACAGAATTGACAAATAAATGTGGTTTTCAATTTTATCAACACAGAAAAATGTTCGTGGTCACAAAACCGCCAAATCAATAAACCAACGTAACTCCCACCCAACAACCTTATCTATAACAGTAACTGCAAGTATGACATACACAGACAATGGTATGGCGCTGCTTCAGTTTCTTTTTCTCTTCTTCCCTTTGATGGGCAAAATTGTACTTTTGGAAAATACCTGATAAACACATCAAATACATATGATCACATGACAGCATACTCCCACTGTCCTAATGAGAAACAAATCTTTTACGAGTTCTGTGAAGCTCTGTCAGTTAAACACACATAATTTTGGTCTAAATAGTCCACCATGACCATCAAGGACATTAATAATCTACAACATAATCCTCTAAATATTTAGGACGACTGGTAATTCTCTGTGGTCTAGAACTAGGGGGTGTGCTCTGAGGGGTGTTAGGAATATGTGCCATAGGGACAGGGGGTACAAGAGGATCGTGAGGGGTATCATGAGTCTGTGGAGATCCCATTAAAATAGGACTTTCTGATAATTTGTCTGAGATACTACCACTGAACGTATCGTGACCTTCAGAGATAGGAAGGTCTGCAGGCTGGGAAAGTATAGATGGTATCTCTGCCGGATCCGGGGGTTTGGGGCAGGGTAAAATTCCGTCAACCTCGTCTTCAGAATCGCTATTATCAGGATAATTCATGGGGAGTGACCAGGTCTTTTCACTGGCTACCAGATAACACTCTGAAATTTTCACCTTGTAAGAGGAAGCACGAAGCTGATTGCCCACAAATTTTTTGACGTAGCACCAGTCACCATCAAGGGGAACGACTATATAACGGTTGCGAGCGCGGGACTTGTCTTTATCAGAGTACAGATAGACGAGATCACCAACGGCTATAGGTTGAGTTGGTAAGATTTTGCGACTAGTATGTTTGGAGGCCATGTTGTATGGGTGGTTTTGAATGCGATTCTTATGTTGTTGAATAATTATTTCTCTGTCTGAAATGGGAAGCTGTTCGTGGGTGAATTGATTGCGTTGGGTCCAGATTTCACGCGCAGATAAACCCGAGTATCTAATGCGTGAGTTTAATCTTGCGACGGCTGTAGCAAGCTCTAAATTGGAAACGGGACCTCCACCAGGTTTTTGACGCAACATCTCATCTTGCAATTCAGAAACTGCCTTTTCTGCCACGGGATTTTTATTAACATTTTTTACACGGCCAATTTCGAGTGAAATATGGAGCTGCTTCAGGGTAGGGTCATCTTTTAAAGCAATAAATCCTGGAGCTGGGTCTACTCTTATAACTGCATTTGGAGCATCTAAAGGGTGAAGTTCCATACATAAACGAGCTAACGCATCGCGAAGAGTGTCATGTTTCTCATTATCTATAAGGCAAGCAACAGTATAGGAAGAAACTGTTTCTCTAAGAACCAAAATTAACTGACGGTTCTGTTTCAGTACATCACTTGCAAAGGACATACCGATAGCTTCAGGTGGATCGTCAGTGGACTGGGCTACTAGTGACTCAGGAAACTTCTGTAATGAGGAACAAACGTGACACGTATCAGTGACATGTTGAATAGCGCTGGTCAAATCAAAGGCATAGAAATGGCGCTTCATTACTAATTGAAGCTGACTGTTGGAAGGATGGTCGAGCTTAAGATGAAGGGCAGTAGCTAGGCCATGAACCACAGATCGGGGAACTATTATAAGTTCTTTTGTGGTTGCTAATGGGTCGTTACGAGGAACAACAAGGAGTCCATCTTTAGCGATGGATGCTACAGCAAGATAACGTTTTACGTCCTTAGCATTGGTTATTTTTTTAGAGGGGCGGGTACCTTGCTTTAAGTGGGCACAAGTGCGACGAAGATCAGCACAGTTTGACTGTATCTCTAGCCAAGATGAACGAGTGGTGAATGGTAAACGTATCTTATTGTCGGCCATCTTTTCTGAGGTTATGGGACGAACAACAGAATCTTCTGTTTGTATGATGAAGTTGCAAATTTGACAGTGTGGTTCGATACACTCTGGTGCATTGCGGCTGGCAAAATCTGAGGGGACATTGGCAGAACCCTTCAAGTGACGTACGCTTACTTGATATCTACTTACAGTGGATAAAAAAGATGTGACACGTGGACTTGATGAAAACTCACCACGTGCTAACTTATCAATAGCCTGGACGCAAGGTTTGCTATCAGTTAGAACACAAGAACTGAGCTTTGACTGGATGATGAAGGGGCTAAAGTGTTTCACAGCAGCAGCAATGCATAAAGCCTCGATTTCACATGGCAACCACGTGATCTGGTGTTTCCTTAACTTTGCACTGAAAAATCCAGCAAGCAATAATTTGTTGTTGCGTG
This sequence comes from Lucinisca nassula, assembly GCA_963580285.1. Taxonomy (NCBI): domain Eukaryota; kingdom Metazoa; phylum Mollusca; class Bivalvia; order Lucinida; family Lucinidae; genus Lucinisca; species Lucinisca nassula. Next base: position 78,991,872 of record OY757015.1, on the reverse strand, counting down.
AAATATAAAGCGTAGCACCTAATCCGCGCTTTGAAACCGAACCGTCAGTAACGATCCATAACTGGTCCTCAGGGTGAGGCAAGGTAATGCTGCTGCGCTTTGATAGGGACTTTTGGGCATTTTGAAAACAGTGCGATAACTCGTCTGTCCAGGAAATGGGATCTTGTGAGTTTTTACCTGCGACAGCATTGTCAAGATCAGATATGATTTGGGAGCAATTAGGCAAAACTCGGCTAAGAACTTTGTATGCCCCAATGAACGAGCGAAGTCCGCGCACGTTATCAGGTGGAGGGCAACTAGAAAGGACAGCAATGCGATGAGGACTTGCTGATAACGTGCCTTGGTCCCAAACCCAACCTAGAATTGTTGTGGAACGAGGACTTATTATGGTTTTTGAAGCAGCTAGGCGTAAGTTTGCCCTATGGAGAACCTGAAGGACCCTTTCCCAATTATGAAGGAGATCTTCAGGGGTATTTCCACCACAATACAAGTCATCTGCTAGTTTGGCAACGATGCCATCCTGCAAAAGATCACCTAATACGCGGCACATCAATTCCTCAAGTGCAGTCTCTGAGCCGGGCATGCCCATAGCGCAACGTGTGTATACACGGACACCGCGAAAAGGAGTAGCGACCCCACAATACTTCATTGACTGCCTGGCAAGGGGAATCTGATAAAAAGCACTAGTCAGATCACTGTGTATAATATATCTCCATTTTGCAATCGTACGTAGTGTAGAATCGACGTCGGACATTAACGAGGGTTGGGGCTTGCTGTAACGGCCAACATCGGTGAATGCAGTTACAAGACGGTAACCACCTGACGGCTTTTTTACTAAGAATGATGGATTGAGGTACTCAGCTGTAACTCCAACGTCTTCCGGACGCTTAAAAACCCCTTGAGCCTCTAAATCATCAAATCTCTGTTGTAACTCAACTAACTTATCTCGTGCATATTGGGGAACCTTGCCTTTGCGCTGTGGGGGTTGAGTAGGACCCATATTAATGACAGCTTCAAAATGACCGAATAATCCATTATATGTACTAAATTTGGGATCAAACACCTCATCATACTCATGTAGTAAGGTTCTGAACTTAGATCGGATGCCATCAGATAAAATATTGTCAGGATCTAGCTGAACTATATCCGAATGATATGACGCTAATGGCTTGGCATGTAGAGTAACTACAGGAGGGCAACTATCAGTAGCGATAGGACATGACTCAGTTGTCTGACGGACTTGACAAAAGTGTTCATTTTTGTGAATGACTTGGGGCTCTTCCATGTCATTTAAAATACGGACCGTGCCACCTATAACTTCTACCAACTGAGGATGGGGCCAGCTTTTAGGATACTTTGTAGTGTCTGGACGGGACTCAACGGAAATGGTACAATCTCTTTCAAGTCCAAACTCTTGAGGAATGTTGAATTCATAATAATCCCCAGGCCAGACAACAGACGTGCTTGGAGACCTCAGGACAACAGCTTGGGTACGACGGATACGATTCAAGGATGAGTCGGTTAGGGTTGAGCCGTAGTAGACCACAGCAGAATCACCGACTACAATCTGTTGCTTTGAAGGGCGTAATGTAATGTCATTGATAGTCATGAATGGAATACCAGCTAAAATGTCAATGTCAAGGTCATTAACCACCAGAGCTTCGAGTTTAAGCTCAATGTTGTCACGAGACAAAAGTAAACATGTTTCACCAGCGATTGATAAAGGGGTTACCCCGTCTGCTTGTAAAGCTTTCTGACTACTTTTGGTTATAGTAGCACCAATGTGTTTGGCTATAGAAGCCTTTATCATTGAAACCTCTGCGCCAGTGTCTAAGATTAACTGGAGTGGATAATGTTTATAGAATACTTTTATCTGCGGGGACTGTTTTGTAATAACACGACGTGAAGCAGATATAACTCGAAGATTATGGATTGGAGGTTGGGAATCGTCGGAAGTCTCAACCTGAAATGACTCACTGCTATCACTACTATCATCGGCGAACTCCATTGTTTGTCGAATCTTATTTAAGTACTTTTTGTCAGTCTCAGGCAAGTACTTGCACTTACTTAAGAAATGCTGAAAAGAGGAACGACCAGCCTGTTTGCACAAAGGACACACAGTGCGACTCCTCGTTTTTTGCGTTGATTCAGCTTTGAATGCACCAATAGCAGATCTTAAAACTTTTGACTCTGCTGAAGCATGAATTTCCTCAAGTAGACTATCCAAAGCCTGTGATATTTCAGGTTTAATTGATGACAGCGTCTGAGACCTTAGTTCTGTACCGTACCGTTGTTTTACTAATGTAGGTAAATCAGGGTGAATAAGTCTTAACCACATGAGGACAATGAAATTTTCCAGAGTTGGAGATAAATCCTCATCAGTATCCGGAACCTCGCCATGATGGCGGATCGAGCCATCAGATTTCAATAAGCTGTCTTCCACGAAACTTATAAGTCTCTGGTAGAGATCCTCTGGACGTTCTCCTGGTTCCAAGTGGATGCTATTAAAGTCCAGAAAGTGTGATCCTGTGGACTGAAAGCCGAAGTGTAGACGTATGGACTGCCAGATTTGCGTTACAGATGTTGAGTTCTTTACAATGGTGTTTCGAGATATAATGGGACAATAATTTGCTATTTGTCCAAGCATTAGCTCTAAATGTGTGAATTTCTGGGCTGCAGTCCGTCTTGAAGCTTCTGGGACGGCTTCTGTATCATCAGTGAAGCCCCGAAGAGGATTAGTAGAAGTTTTCTTTAGCCAAGTTGAGCTATCCATAAGGAATGTGGCGAAATTTGGATCTAGAGACAATGTGTACTGTAAGTTCTGTCTCCATGCCTCAAATGAAGTTATAGTTTCATTTTTGGTCAGAGCCCATTGTTTGGGTGCACGAACAGCCATTCTGTGAGTGTTGATTTAGTAACTTTGTTAACTACTGAAATGTTACCACATGTATATAAACAGTTCTGTTTTTGAACCGCTCGCCAAACCAAGACCGGTAAACTGTCGAAGTTCTGGAGTGAGATTAACACAAGAACTGCATCTCTTGTAATGAAGGAGTAGGTGGGAACCTGCTGCCACCACGCCAGTATGGATGTAGGACAGAATTGACAAATAAATGTGGTTTTCAATTTTATCAACACAGAAAAATGTTCGTGGTCACAAAACCGCCAAATCAATAAACCAACGTAACTCCCACCCAACAACCTTATCTATAACAGTAACTGCAAGTATGACATACACAGACAATGGTATGGCGTTGGGTACAACATGGATATTATACGACAGACTGCATGCATGGTAGTTAACCCAATCACGGTTGGCAACTTTGCTTCCCTCTTTAATTGCACGCCGGTGGGTCAGGTCTCAGATTCTATGACGGCTCCAACGTAAAGGCTTATTGAAAATTAAAGAGATAATGTTGGTTGGTGCCTGATGCTCTGTCTCTGGTCGGGCTCATCGGAGTCTAACTGTTGGTTTTCTTTTGCTCCAGCATTTCAGTGGTTTCTTGCTGTCGAGTCCTCACCGTTGTCTCGCCTCTGTGGTTCTTTGTTTTCTGTTTTCACGGGGGTGTTGCACTGGTGGGTTAGGAGGCCTTCATGCGGACTGAACAAATTATTTGTCTAAATCGCGGCGGAAGTAAGGGCGAGGATTGTGGCCACGTAAAATCGATTTAAGCCCCCCAGTGGAAATCTTCCACTGACCGTTCCAAGGCGGCTCTTCTGTGGCGATTTATTTATGTTGTTGTTTGTTACTTACTGTGTGTGTCACTTGTGTCTTTTAATTTTGGATGGCCATATGGCCATTTTGTGGGAAAGTAACTGTCCATATGGCCTTCCTTTGTTTAGGTTTCCATTATGGTCTGGTCGCTTAATGTTTGTATTTCTTTCCCTTTGGTGTCTTTTATTGATGGAGTAAGTTAATTGTATCAATTCCTGATCTTTGTTTTACTTCTACTTTGATATCGTGATGCTAAGTTGCATACGCACACTTGAAGTGTATAAAGCGGATAGTACCAATGGCTTTTTCTTACGTCTCAGCTAATTCAGAAATAAATTATTTCGCACCAAAACCTACATTTTTTCTTCCTCTTTCTGACATATTCACTATCGTCTATGGATAGTTCTCCGTCGCCATTCTTTTCGTAGTATTTTGCTTCCAGCTGTTTATCCGTCTCTTCCTCGTCGTCAGTAAGGTCAGGTTCGGGTTTGTCATGTCTTGTCCACCACGTCACACGATGCAGCTGAAATTCAGACATTATGAAAGCTCGCCTATACAAATACATTGTAATCTTTATCGCCGGAAAAATGACAACTTTAAGGTGAAAAATTGTGATATTTTTCTTATTTCTGCTCAATGTATGTATTGTGGGTACTCGTTAGAACCGTCACACCGAGGCGGTTCTAACGAGTACCCACAATCTATATTTTAGAGCAGAAATAAGAGAAATTAGGTTTACCCCCGTAAACCCCAGCTTTACTGTATAAAAGTGGGGTTCAAGGGGGTCAAAATTATATAGGCGTGTTTTCGTGATGAATTTAATTGAAAACAACCGTTACAGATTGAAAATTACTTATACTACAAAATGTAGTACTGCCCATTACAATACCGATCAAGCTCTCTTGCATACACAAGAGGAGAGCTCAGTTTTGAAATCACTGAAATAAGCAAAAACATGAACTGTGGAAGCACAGCAAAACATAAACTTAAATACCACTTTAGCAATCATTACGAAAACCAGCTATACACATACATTGTAAACTTTACTGCCGAAAAAACGGATATTTTAAGATGAAAAATTATGATATTTTTCTTATTTCTGTTCAAAATATAGATTGTGGGTACTCGTTAGAACCGCCTCATCGAGGCGGTTCTAACGAGTAGCCACAATCGATATTTTAGAGTAGAAATACGAATAATAAGGTTTACCCCTGTACACCCCAGTTTTACTATATAAAATAGGGGTTAAAGGGGGTCAAAATTATATAGGCGTGTTTTCGTGATGGGCGTGGAAAAGAAATGTTTAAATACATTACAAAAACACGCTTATTCAAATAAACTGAACATTTTACCACCAAAAGCAAAACATTTTCAGATGAAAAAAATTCAATATTTTTTTTTTCATATTTCTGCGCCAAACATAGATTGTGGAAACTCGGCGAGGTGGTTCTAACGAGTATCCACAATCTTATTTATTTTTCAGAAATGATAAAATATTGTAATACCTTATAAACACCAGCTTCCTGGTACTCCGGATTTCGTCCATCTCTGATTAACGATCGGCTCGATATAGGGAAAATAATCTTGAAAGGGTCGTAAAACACACACACCCGCCCAAAAAGACACCAGTTTATAAAAGAGCGGGATAAGGTGGTTAAACTTATACAGGCGTTAGTTTGTGATGAGATTTAACCATTAACCGCTTGACGCTTATGACCCACAAAATGGGTTGACGTGTCGTTAAACACGAAACCATCATCATTTGTGATGAGATTATCAAAGGGTTTATATGGTGTCTTATTATTTTCACAAAACAAAACTTGTACTACCTCGTCACACCAAATCGATCAGCTGATCCAACACACAAACAACTTGCCTCAAAAGACGTGAAATGGTATAATCGCAAGAGCAAGTCAATACAATGAACACCGTGGAAACACACGTTGTAAATCAAGGTTTGTGCGGGTATATGCTGTTCTTTTCTTGTTTTAACTCAAATCATTAATTGTGGTCAATCGTTACAATCGCGACGCGTAAAGCCGATTCTAGAGACTAGATGCATTCAATTTGAAAGTTTGCTTCATACTAAATTAAGCTTTACCATATATTATCACCGGCCCCGATAGCTCAGTTGGTAGAGTGTCCGCTCCGGGGAACGGGAGGTCACGGGTTCGATCCCGGGCCGCGACATACCATAGTCGTTAAAAATGGTACTAGCTGCTCCTCGCTTGGCACTCAGATTTACGGAGTAGAGCTAGGACTGGTCGACCCAGTGTCAGGATAATGTGACTGGGTGTGGTATCATGTAATGTGTCTAGGACACGATACTTCAGTGAGGCAGCACTATAAAAGTGAGCATTGAGCTCCCTGTCGCAACCAGACACCGTCGTGATATGACTGAAAAATTGTTGAAAGCGACGTTAAACCCGAATTCACACACACACACAAACACACACGAACACACACACACACCATATATTATCATCTGAAGCAGGTGTTTGTAAAACGTATATGTAGCTAGCCTTGAGGTTCATTAGGATAACACACCCGTGCGACATAGTGCATTTTTTCAAGTCTCTAAATTGGCTACTTTTCTGATGAAAATCCGTGATATTTTTCTTATAAATACTGCAAACATAGGTTCTGGGTACCCGTTAGAACCGCCTCAATAAGGCGGTTCTAACGTGTACCCACAACCTATGTCTTGGAGCAAAGATAAGAAAAATAGTTTATACCCCCGTAAACCCCAGTTTTCTCTATAAAAAGTGGGGTTTAGGAGGGTCTTAATTCAACGGACTTGTTCACATGATGTGACTTAATTTGAAAAGTACCAAATGTAATGGCATACTTATTCTGACAACTATCTATAAAATTTTACCAAAGGCACTCAGGTATGTACTTTGTGATGCCAAATAACCTGTTTAGTTGCATAACCCTGGTTTAAGCGGTTCTTGTGATAGCATTATTAACCCTTTTTGTACAAAATTAAATCTTCCTCCTTATATATAGCCGGAGACCATTTCAAAATTTTTCGGGTGTCAGATTGTGTTTTCTTCAAAATTTGTTTGGAAAATGACTGAACTTTTAGCAAGCAGCGGAGGCCCTGATCAGACGGCGCGTTCTGCGGCGTATGATCTGGGCCTGCACTGTTTGTCCTGATATACGCTGTGGGGTTTCCGGTACTAAATGGGTTAATGAATCCAGAATATCCATTATTGCAAATATATCCCCGCTTGAAATAGACTACACTTTTAACCGATATCTATGACTGGACCATGAAATATAGTTTTGATGCGAATTATTTTTCTTAATTAATAAATACAGAAAATTCTCAATTGCTCGATTACCGTTGAATTTGGGTAATAAGTGTATTTATAATTTTCGGGTCGGTAAATCAGCGGTTTAACAGTCGGAAATGTCGTTGTACGGCGACGTCTGAGCGGAACCGTCAAACGGAATTTGCGATCGTAAATCTGACGATTTTCCTCCCCATATGACAAATTTAAATACAGTTGTCCCCATTCTAAAATACTTGTTCACTAGTTTTGTTGAAAAATTGCTCTCTTTAGCCAAAATGACAAACGCAGTCAGCTGTATAAATCCACATACCAACAAATGAAAAGTGACGTGAAACGATGACGTCGGGTCCCGACAGTATATCGCAGGGAAATAATGTCGCAAACCTTTGACGTTATCCAATTAGCCGTCGATTTACATACATAAGTGCACTAGAATATTCTTTTAATACCTCATAATCTGGCTCAATGTTTTATTTTCAGTAACTAGAACTATGCATAAAACAAATGACCATAGCATCATGAAAACATGAAAAAATTTGACCCCCTCAAACCCCACTTGTATATAGTAAAACTGGGGTTTACAGGGGTAAACATAATTTTTTTTACACATGTATCTGCTCAAAAACATAGATTGTGGGAACTCGATAGTACCGCCTCGCTGAGGCGGTTCTATCGAGTCCCCACAATCTCTGTTTTGAGCAGAAATATTAAAAATATCACTATTTTCAATCTTAAAATTTCCATTTTTGGCCGAAAAAAATTGCTAATGTATCTTTAGACTGTCGATTTTGCTATACTCACTTGTTGTTCTGTGCGAGGCTTCGTGAGCAGACTGATAACAACCATCGCAATCAAACATATAATGGCGTTTATAATGGAGAAATGAAGAAAATCAACTCGAGCAATGATACTCAGACGTTTGTCTGGCTCCCCGCTGCCGCATTCTGGTGGTGGCATTACCATGTCCATAACCATTCTCGCTGTACCGACTGCCAAGCCAATTATCATCCCCCAGAATATACCCTAAATGTAAACATGCATAAAAGTAAACACAATAACGCACAAATCCGAGATAAAGTTTGTTTCATGTGTCTTTGTATTTATTCATTCATTTCGTTTTTGTTTTTGTTTTTCCTTCTTTTGGGGGTGTGGGGGCGGGGGTACATGACGTAATAATGTATGCTACAGACATTAGGGGGTGCCTAAGTAGGATACTTCCGATACAAATATGTTCTATAAAAGGGTATTCCTTTGGAAGCAAGGAATGCACCACAGAACTAGAAAACATGGAGCGCACATGCTTTCTGGGCCAGACTAGCTAGTTTCGACCAATGCCTCATCAGCGACCCTCAAGTATTTTCAAAATCCCACAATAAAATCAATGATCCAAAAGGACAAGAAAATATAAACTACACTATGATGTAGTCTGGTTTACAATGATATTTATTTCACGATTTTCTGCAACAATGTACTATATATTATTGTAATTATTATTATTATTTTTATTATTGCACGCTTCACAAAATACTAAAGTCGATTTTCATCTTTTGTGCCGCGTTTTTCGTTTTTTTTATTATTAATCAACGCATCCTGTGGGAAAAATATAGAGGAGAAGCTCCGCTCTTTCTCAAAAAGGTTCCATGTCCCTAAGTTATATGAACAGAGTGTAATTATATGGAGATTTACGCAATTTCAAGGTTGCGTGAAATTTTCCACTGGTCCCGCCTTGACGACGTGGTTTGGCGATTTGTCGTCAGTTCAGTGCTTGGCAGACAGATAATTATGTGGGTCATTCCAACATCCTGCATATTTACAATGTGTACATTCGAGAGTGAAACAGAAAGTGGTAATGACTGGTGTGGTATCTTAAATAGTTTAACAATAAAAATCAAAGGCTCTGGTCTGTATTGTCTTTACTAATGGTTTGCCGACTAAAACAACGTTTTTCATTTTTTGACTGTCTGCAATCTAATGATATGTACAACGGCCATTGAGTTAGACGCTACCGTTGGCTGGACGGGATTTATCCATATATAGATACACCAGTCACTTGTTTACATTTCGATAGTGTGAATGACAGAATTGGACTTAGTTTTTATCGACAAAATTAAAAAAGTGAAAAGTCCATCTGATTACAGCAAAAGTATACAATTCTGGCGGCTGGTTCCTTAACGAGAAGTTGGCGCAGTTCTCGCTCCTCCACAACTTTCTCAATGGGTGAGTTGATCAAAAATAAAAAATAAAAAAGTTATCGCCAAAAACAAAATGCGCCAAAAAGATATACAAAATCGACTTCAGCTGATTACCAATTTATGTTTGTACACGTGCAATCACTAGAACCAGAAAACACAAGTTCGGTGCACATGTTAAACATCGCCGTCTTAACATGTGCATGTGTGTGTTATTTATACTGCAGCAAAATATGTTTGCGTTTCTTTCCCTTGGTGTCTCTGATGGGAGCTGTGGGTTAATTGTATCGATTCCTGATCATTGCTTTCACTTCTATTTTCCATTATTTTTCTTATTTCTGCTCCAAGACATAGATCGAGGGTACTCGTTAGAACAGCCTCAATGAAGCGGTTCTAACAAGCACCTGTGACCTATGTTTGGAGTATAAAGAAGAAAAATACCACAAAATTTCAAATGACCGTTTTGGCGATATGAAAAAATGCACTCTGTCAGACACATTCGTTATCGTAATGTTGAAATATCTGAAAAATTGAAAAGAAATATCCAGGGAGAGCCACGCTAGGCACAAGGCGGAAGAAAACAAAAACTCATGAGGAACATACATTTTAGAGCTCGTCAAAACCGCCTCATAACGATTTCTAACGGATACAAACTATATTTCTGAACAAAAATAATAAAAATAAGGTATAGACTGGTAATCTCACGTTTGACAATAATTTTGGGGTTACAAAGGTATTCATTACTCGGACATTTTAATATTATTAAGAATACAATTCGTTGTAAAACTTGTTTAAAGATATTATTATACCTGATTAATATTCATAACCTATTCTAGAATTCTGATTGGTCGAGAGCATACCACGCGCAGGGCAATTAATTATATTCCCCTGCAACATTCCCCACTGACGTCACTGCTCACAAGTAACCAAGTGTATTCAATGAAGAATCACTAGAAGTCACGTGCAGGGCCATAAATTACCATATAATGTGCTAGTGTATTCACTGAAAGAATCTTTTGAAGTCGGAATTCGGTATAATAAATCATTTGTTGCTCTTGTGTTAGGGGAATATGACGATTCGTTCATCCTCAACATGTAACAATGCCCTTAGCCCCCCACCCCACTCCCCGAGCAATATTGCCTGCTTGGGTGAACAAAACGCCATATTCTCCTCGCACAGGAGCAATAAATGAATATCATTACACATATTTAATATGCAAAGTTCTATCTTACAGGCTCTGATGTACGTTTCCAAAACAGTCCAAGTAAGAATGCTATACACCAAGGCACACTGAAGTAGGCGCAGATCGCCGCTATGTAGAACCAGAGTAGTCCCCCTTGCTGAGCCTGAAGTATCGGTAACCAGAGGATACTTATGCCGACCATGATAAGAACGGTAACTCTTCCGACTATCATCAGCTCCGCTTGTTTTGCGTTCGTTCTGAACTGACCCCAGAGATCAAGTGTCACTATTGAACTCGCGCTGTTAAACACAGAGGTTAAAGTGCTCATCAGAGACGCCAATAGAGCGGCTGACATTAGACCCCTTAGACCTGAAATTAAAGGAAAAAATAGTGACGTCATAAAGGCAGCCGTACAGAAAACATTTAAGTCGTTTACACAGACCTGCATCTGTATGGTTTTGCCTCCGTTGCTCAAAAGTGTTAATCCTGAGCATGTGAATCCATTTGAAAATGGAATTACTCTTTTTAATATGTTAATCCCGTCTCACAAATACTTTTGGAGCTAATAAATTATATACGTTGTATTAATTTCGCAATTGATTCCTGAACTCAATGACTGTCAAGCAAACGCGCAGCTGAAAGAACTACTGGTTAAATATAAGATGGCATTTCTTGAAAAACTGACTATAGATTTGCTGGTTTACATTTTATTCAAAGAAACAAATTTTGTTTTTATAGGCAAAGATGTGCTCTATAATCTCGTGTATGTCCGACCTTACTTCTGTAAGAGGTATAAAAGCAACGCACATGTGTACTCGTGAAACAGAAGTGCAGGCTATGAGTAGGTATCGATACAATTACCTCACACACCTCCCATGCAAAACACCAGAGGGAAATAAACACTCATTTAACACATTTAGTACCGGACACCCCAAAACGGATACCCTGGCAAACAGTGCAGGCCTAGATCAGACGACGCAGAACGCGGCGTCAGATCAGGGCCTACCCTATTTTCAAAACGTTCAGCCGTTTTCCAAATCAGTTTTGATAAAAACACAACCTGACACCCCTAAATTTTGAAAAGGTCTCCTGTTATATACAAGAAGGAAGATTCCATTTGGTACAAAAAGGGTTAAAACAACGACATAATTAAAACATCATAAGTGGAAAGCCAACAGGACAGTTTTCTCTCCCACAAAATGGCCAAACTGCAATCCTTTTCTTTTTGTTTTGGTTTCACTTATTTCGAGCCGATCGTTACTTAGAGGTGAAAAAACGGAGTACCCGGACAGATACTACATGACCGTCCTCTGCAGAACATGACGTCTCACATTTGACCCGACCGGGCTTCTATTCGAAACAAAAAAATACCAGCAGTCCATACATGCATCAACTAGAACTGTTAATAATACATTACGAAAACACGCCTATACAAATCAATTGTAAATTTTGTCGCCAAAAAAAGGCAAATTTTAAGAGAAAAAATTGTGATTATTTTCTTATTTCTGCTCAAAATATAGATTGTGTGTACTCGTTAGAATCGCATAATCGAGGCGGTTCTAACAAGTACACACAATCTATATTTTAGAGCAGAAATGAGAAAAATAAGGTATACCCCTGTAAAATAGAAGTGAAGGCAATGATCAGTAAATCGATACAATCAACCCACAGCTCCCATCAGAGACACCGAAGGGAAAGAAACACAAACCCCAGTTTTGCTATATAAAAGTGGGTTTCAAGGGTGTCAAAATTATATAGAAGTGTTACGTGATGAAATCCCCAACAGAAGTACCGCCTTGGAAGGCTGTCACAGTGATAATGTTTCAATGAGTATTTACAATACATCTTCGGTATATAACGTAAATAAAATACATAATTAGCACCATAAATACAAAAAATCTCATATCACTGTACGATATAATTACATAAAAGATATCACATTACCTGCTGGCAGTACCCTGAGAACCAATAAAGGATAGGCAAGGTTTGCACAACCTGATCTATTTTCACAGATTTCGTAACATTTCTCCGGGTCCGCACACGCTATCTCTTCTGAAATATTAAAGAATATGGTCACATTTAGAGTTGCAATTCCATGTTATGTATAGCGCTTATATTCAAATGTTGTAAATAGAAATTATTTTCACATGCTTTAGCACGCCATTGAAATAATCTACCTCGTTTATCCCCATTTATAAAGTGAAATATGTTGTAGTAAAGTTTAAATATTTTCTACATTTTCTAAATGGTGATACAAACCATATGTGTTACGTCTAACAAAAACCGTCAACCTTTATTCTGGCAAGATAAGTAAAACTGGTGACGTAAATAGCTGAAGAATATCTATCTACATGTATCTATCTATCTATCTATCTATCTATCTATCTATCTATCTATCTATCTATCTATCTATCTATCTATCTATCTGTCTGTCTATCTATCTATCTATCTATCTATCTATCTATCTATCTATCTATCTATCTATCTATCTATCTATCTATCTACCTATCTATCATATGTCTATCTATCTATCTATCTATCTACCTATCTATCTATCTATCTATCTATCATATTTGACTACTGTCGAACTTCAATGGCTCGACCACCTTTGAGACCTCGGAAATCTGTTCGAGACAGGGGCAGTTCGAGCCACTAAGGGAGACTGCCAGGAGGTATACAATATACTTTTGGATATCTTTTCGGTGTTTTATAATGAAAATGTATGCTGTGTGTACTCATTAGAATCGCCTCATCGAGGCGATTCTAATGAGTACACACAGCATACATTTGCAAGATAAAAGACGAAAATCTTCTAAATTATCCCCCACTATTTCTTATTTCGAGGATTTCCCTAGGGACTCAAGAATGGGTTCGACTCAGCCATGGTAAACGAGCCATCGGTGTTCGAGCCATAGAAGTTCTGTATTACTTGCACGAGTACCTTACAAACACACACACACAAACACACACACCAAATTGACTGTACTTAAGCCTACATACATGTAGTTATCGTGATGGGGTTCTTTACCCTTCACACTGGATGACTCTCCATGCGCAGGGTGGGGATCGGGCTCAAGTTAAATTCCTGATGCGAAGGACGTTGTACTCTATGGCATTCATCTCTGCAAATTATGCCAGTGGACCATGTTTGAACACCGACATTTTCGTCACTGCCGGGGATTGAAAATAGAAGTAAAGGCAATTATCATAAATCGATACAACTACCCCACCCCCTCACACCTCCCATCAGCGACACCAAAGAGAAAGAAACATGAACAGGAAATAAATAAACGCTACCTCAACCTCGTATCCTTAGCATCAGAGGCAAGTGGATTAACCACTGAGCTATCGTGCTCCATTAGTATGTTTCTAATAATGAAAGAATGTTGGTCATGTTGATGTGACTTATGTAGCTTGTAGACTCTTGCAGGATTTATAAAAAATAGAAGTGAAGGCAATGATCAGGAATCGATACAATCAACCCACAGCTCCCATCAGTGACACCAAAGGGAAAGATATACAGACATGAAATAACTGGACCCTAACGGAAACACCAATAGCGGAAAGCAAAAGGACAGTTACTTTCCCACAAAATGGCCAATTGGCTATCCTAAGCAAAATAATCTAAGCGATACACACACTGAAAACTCAAAAGACAAACCATTACAAAATAAACCGCGACAAAAAACGCCTTGGAACGGCCAGCGAAACGAAGAGATAGTAGAGGAGGTTAAAGTTGGGGACAGAGAAGAAAGAAAAAAAGAACAGAAATAACAACATTCTCCCTCCACCATAACCTACTGCAAAGACAGCAGACCTTGTCAAACTGTAAGCCAATATCAGTTGGACACCCAAGTGTCGCAACTTACTATTTAATTATTAGTGTACTCAATAGTTTGGGTGCAGAAAATAAATGTCATTTACATCCAGTTCAATTTCGTATATAGGGATTTAAGGGGTTCGCAGGACGAAGCGGAAGTATACAGAAAATTTACCCTTCCAATCACGGATCATAAAATGCCATAGAAACGAGTTTGTTGAAGTTACCTGTAAAGAGAATTCTACTGATCATGCCGGGCAATACAAACAATGGAAAACTGAGAAATTTAAGACCAGACGCCACCAATGTTCCTCCCTTAGCGTGGACCATATTCTTGGCTGACAAACAACGTTGAACTATTAACTGAAATAAAACAAAATAAAAAGATATATCCGTGACATGCATCGGTTTCATATATGCAAAGCTTCTAAGACACAACAGAAAAAAGAATCACAATATGAAATGATCGTAACTAACAAAGTGATATTAAAATTATGTTCTTGCACACCAGATACGGAATTCCATAGTTTCAGCTTGGGATAGAAATTCTGTTCTTACTCTGGTGTTCTAACCCAAAATCGAAAATTCTTGCGTGTTTGATAAATGCACTGGTTGAATACGACCTCATATGTGCCGTCGTTAAGATTGACGTCACAGCACGTGACATGACGTCACTAAACATTCCTGTGATGTCATCACAATATGGCGGACGTCTGTAACCGACGTGACTGCAACACGAAAAATCCGCACTAAGAAATGGAAGGTATGCAAGAAAAAGAATCATACATGGGTGTGAGTGGTGGATAGAAAAATCAGTCCCTCGGGATCACTGTCCGGCATCACTCAGCAAGCCTCGTGATGCCGGACATTGACCCTCGAGACGTTTTTTCCATCCATCCCTCACACCCATATAAGATACTTATATTCCACTTACCGTAAATCTCTGCAGTATCTTTGTGTTAAATATGTAATGAATATCCCAGTAAATGACGCGTGACGCCTACTACTAAATAAAAATCTAAAATGAGATCCTTTAAGAGCAATGAAAACATTCATAAGAAAGAAGATGGGTCATACTACGTAGTTTCGGCTAATAAAGCCTCATCAGTGACCCTGTAATGATCCGGCAAAGAAAGCCAGAGGAAACATACTGCAATTTTGCGAATTTCGAATAGGCAGTCGATTCAAAGACTGATATAAATCAAAACTGGGTCCAAATAATTAAAAACCTGTCTAGAATATGAGTCTAAACCAATAATTTATTTCTGATTTCTCAGAATATTAACGCTGATCTCAAAGGACCAAAAGTAAAATATAAACTGCACTATGGTTGATGTACGGGGAGACGTAAAGTCTTTCAAAATGCAGTGAGACGTGACTGTACTTTTAATTTTGGACTAGTTCGTGTTTCAGGTATAGTAGAAGTAAAACAAAGATCAGGAATTGATACAATTAACTTACTCCACCCATAAAAGACACCAAGGGGAAAGAAATGCAAACATTAAGCGACCAGACCATAATGGAAACCTAAACAAAGGAAGGCCATAAGGACAGTTACTTTCCCACAAAATGGCCATATGGCCATCCAAGATTAAAAGACACAAGTGATACACACAGTAAGTAACAAACAACAACATAAATAAATCGCCACAGAAGAGCAGCCTTGGAACGGTCAGTGGAAGATTTCCACTGGGGGGCTTAAATCGATTTTACGTGGCCACAATTCTCGCCCTTACTTCCGTCGCGATTTAGACAAATAATTTGTTCAGTCCGCATGAAGGCCTCCTAACTCATTAGTGCAACATCTCCGTGAACACAAAAATCAAAGAACCACAGAGTTGACACAACGGTGAGGACTCGACAGCAAGAAACCACTGAAATGCTGGAGCAAAAGAAAACCAACAGTTAGACTCCGATGGTCGCCTTCAGTTGGGATTTTACATTGGGGGATATAGTTTTACTGAGATTCGTACTACATCATACTAACCACTTGGCCACGACTTCTATATAACGGCATTCTCAAAAAAACGTATTTATAACTTTAAAATCCTGTGAAAAAGGAAATCCGGAACCTGCTTCCCCTAAAACATGGAATAGTCTTGCCACGCTTGAACGTTGAACTCTCAAAGGTCGTTGACAAACTATACTACGATACACGATCGTAGCAACCGTAAACATGAACGTAAGTATAGGTCGATGAATGTTTACTGGGCATTACGTCACACGGGCCGGTCCATCTGATACCGTTATTTAGGGATGACAATGTCATTAGTAAAGGCAATCTTCTGAAGTAAAAGCTAAAACTCATTCTCATGCGCAACAATAGAACACATTGTTTGAATTATAACAGACAGGAAATAAAAATATGACAAATATTGTCGAGAAGAACTGAAAATTTAAAGACAGATACCTTACGTAACACTTCAGTGGTAGGCATCGTTTTGAAGGCAAGTTTACTGTACGCAGAAATGCTCGTGATTATCAAATAGCCGAGTGGTTCCAGTTACAGCTCGCAATCGTTGCAGTTCTCGATATAGCGAGGGCGAGGAATGGAAGAGACCCTTGTACGGTGTAATTATTTTGAAACATTTTTTTTTTTCTTTTTACTCTGTATTATTATAATGAAATTGTATCACATATATTTTGAGCCTCGCTAAAACTCTACGTAAAGTTTTGATAATTTTTATTAAATAATATATATTTGTTTTTGTTTTGTTGGTTTGTTTTATATTGTTTCTTATTCTAAGATTTTTTTTTTCTGATTTTTTTATTAGTATGCAATTCATTATTTTCAAATTTCAGCGATTCACATCAGCTTGAATTTCACATTTTCAGAATTTCATATTTCAAAATTGCATTACGAAAAAAAAAACAGTTTTGATTCTTCGGCAGTGTCGGTAGATTCATCACCCAAAAAAGCAGTCTCTGTACCTTCGTCGCTATCATCTCTAACGTCACTGTCAGAGTCTACGTGGTTAATGATTCGCTCCATTTCAGCCTCAACAGCGATGTCACTTTTCCAATAGTCCTGCTCGGCCTTTTCGACGTGTGCAGCAAGCAGACCATTCTTTTTCAACAATTCCAATGCCTTATTCGATCAGTGTTGATATCTGTCATGCGAAGCTGTAAATTTCGTCGGCCAATATGACCTTTAAAATTTCCTCATATCATCTCAATGGCATTCAGATCAGGATGATATGGTGGTAGCCGCAGAACTGTATGCCCGTGTATCTTCAAAAGCTGGTCAATTCGACAAGTGGGAAGCGGATTATTTCGTTTGCAAAGTTCCTAAAGCTCAAGCTTGAGCATTTCATGCCGCAGGCTGCATAAAGTTGTGTACTAAACAAAAAAAGAAGAAAAAAAAATGTTATTCAAAATTTGGGTTCCACCACAGACTGCATGCATGGTAGTTAACCCAATCACGGTTGGCAACTTTGCTTCCCTCTTTAATTGCACGCCGGTGGGTCAGGCCTCAGATTCTATGACGGCTCCAACGTAAAGGCTTATTGAGAATTAGAGAGATCTAATTCTTGGTAATGTTGGTTGGTGCCTGATGCTCTGTCTCTGGTCGGGCCCATCGGAGTCTAACTGTTGGTTTTCTTTTGCTTCAGCATTTCAGTGGTTTCTTGCTGTCGAGTCCTCACCGTTGTCTCACCTCTGTGGTTCTTTGATTTCTGTGTTCACGGAGATGTTGCACTGATGAGTTAGGAGGCCTTCATGCGGACTGAACAAATTATTTGTCTAAATCGCGACGGAAGTAAGGGCGAGGATTGTGGCCACGTAAAATCGATTTAAGCCCCCCAGTGGAAATCTTTCCACTGACCGTTCCAAGGCGGTTCTTCTGTGGCGGTTTATTTATGTTGTTGTTTGTTACTTGCTGTGTGTATCACTTGTGTCTTTTTATTTGGGATGGCCATATGGCCATTTTGTGGGAAAGTAACTGTCCTTATGGCCTTCCTTTGTTTAGGTTTTCATTATGGTCTGGTCGCTTAATGTTTGTGTTTCTTTCCCTTTGGTGTCTTTGTTGGGTGGAGTAAGTTAATTGTATCGATTCCTGATCTTTGTTTTACTTCTACTTCGAACCTTTGACATTTGGATAACTTGGTGGAGAAAGTTTTCTATCTAACCAATGCCGCCACATCGTATTCCTGTACAGAAGCCTCCGTGATGCAGTGGTTACGCTACTCGCCTTGTAAACCAGGGATCGCAGGATCGATCCCGGGCTTCTCCAGACTTTCGGATGAGTCTTTAAACCGAGGTCCCGTCTCCGTATGACCTTATCTGTTGGTGGGACGTAAAACTAAAACTCACTCACTCACTCGTATTCCTGTACCGAGGTCATATCAGAATAGTATACAGCAAAGATGTTGCGAATAAAGCGAGGGAAAAGTTGGTAACCCAACATAACGGTTTCTGATGGATCCGTCCGTATGACGTAATGTTCAGCAAACAATCATCGATCTGTACTTATGTTTGTTCGTATTGGAGTTTAACGGCCCAGTCAACACTTTTTATGTCATTTTTGAGCCGGTCAGTTTACCTATCCACACTTTTCCTGGGCAGGCTTATACGTGTTAACCAGAACAGTGCACATTCTTTCGCCAGAAACTGGCAACTGCCCTTCGTGAATCAGCGAAAGAGAGAGAATGTGACAACTGCCCTTCGTGAATCAGCGGAAGAGAGAGAATGACAGTAGAAAAGATTTCATAACCAATCTCCATGAAAGAATATTGACGACCCCGGCAGGTATAGAAACCGCGTCCTCGTGATCACATGTCAGACGCGCATCCGACTGAGCTACCGAAGCCGGCAAGTACTTTATGTTAAATATCGTCTTAGCCTATCGTATTCAACAAACAATTTGCATGAAAGGGAAAGTAATTTTAAAGATACAGCTGTTACAGTAGCTACTGCAGTAATAAAGCATCCTTTCACGCATTTGGTAAACTTCACAAATAATTACAAATAAAGGGCCGCTTTTTCAACGTCGTTAGTTAGCATATCGATAGAATGTCGATCATGTAACTTATATTGCAAATATGCCAATAGCTTAGGAAACGAAAAACAAATTAAGCAAAAATACCACTGTCTTACTAAAACGGCTAAAATTATGACCAGTAATGAAATCGACAAGCTGACAATGTTTTGAACTACTTGTCCCGGGACATCATGATAACAAGTCCGTGTAATGAACACCTCCCTAAGCCCCATTTTATATGGAGAAAACTTGGGTTTTACAGGGGTATACATTATTTCTCCTATTCCGGTTCCAAAACATAGATTGTGGGGACTTGTTAGAACCGCCTCATTGAGGCGGTTCTAACGAGTAACCACAATCTGTATTTGAAGTATAAATAAATTTTCATCAGAAAAGTAACCATTTTGGAGATAATATGGAATGCATTATGTTTCAAGGGTTCCACAACCTCAAAAACATAAAACTCCTGATCTTGGCATAAGATACCTGATCTTGGCACCACACAAATAATGCAAGTATAGTCAGACCAATGGTTGCCCCTGTCCAAGGAATATCAGCTGTCAATGGATCCCGGAATATATTAAAAGAATCCTCTCGTGGCATGCCGCATGCGTAAAGCGTCTGGTTCTGTAATGTGTAGTTTGTGGCGGCGTGTTTGTATTTTACCAACATGCCATTGTACCCGCCTATCTTATTAAATGCTGAAAATATAATAAAGTGGCTGAAACACTTGGAACAATTTCAAATATAATGTGATCATAGACTGACAATTGATTAGGTACAACAAATCACTGGGTCGAAGAGCGAGCCGTTTAATGGCGTATCGAAGCTTCTATGACGTCATATGGTAAAACGTCATTTTCTTTAATCAAAAACATTTAAAACGACACCAGTGCATGTGAACCTGTCAAATAATGATGGCGTGATTTCTTCTAATAATGGCTAAAAAATGGAGAATTTGAAAGAAATAACAAAATAATTGTCGAATTTTAGTGGAATAATCGAAAAAGATCAACTCTACTAATAAATCATAGTTGTTCAGTCAGTTGTAAGGGGGCAAATTTTATAACCAACCCTTAAATGGTGATTTATTACTCAACAAATCACTGCTAATGCTGAGCTATTGCAGTGTTGAAACTAGAAGACGTACGTCTTTACTGGTAAGCGTAATTTTCGATCTGATGTAACGTCACATATGACGATATTCTTCACTTTACGAGTATGATAAAAACATCCAAAACAATCGTTAAACTTCTCAGATTAACCAATTTTGGACCGGAAACCCCAAAACGGGCAGTTGGAAAACAGTGCAGGCCCAGCTCAGACGCCGCAAAACGCGGCGTCTGATCAGGGCCTACACTATTTGCAAAAAAGTTCAACCATTTTTCAAATAAATTTTGAAGAAAACGCAATCTGCCACCCCTAAATTTTGAAATGGACTCCAGCTATATAGAAGGAGGAAGATTCCATTTGGTACATAAAGGTTAATATAACAAACATAATTCAGCAATCACACTCAATCAATAGAATTAAAGCACCGACAACGCTGGTTGGTCAATTGTCCCTGAGTGTAGGCTGGAAAAATTGTCCTGGACGAGGACTTAAACGTTTTCATAAGACACTTAAATCCCTGCTCTGTATGCAAACAGTGAAGACCCTGATCAGACTCCACGCACTGTGGTATCTAATCTGGGTCTACACTCTTTGCTAAACCCAGCACATGATTCTAATCCGGCGGTCCCCGCCCATCGGGGCTTGAAGAAATAGATGGGCTGCATGATGCTTCCACGCAGAACTGAAACAGGCCACAGTCTGCCCCGGCAAAGCGGTGCGTATCGGTCCGTCTATGCTTATAAACTCTATGGTTTCATTGGACGACAGGGCTTGATATGTCATCTCATCTCAATGTTGGGTAAAAGTCCCACAAAATTGGAAGCAAAGTCTCCAAAATGACCTATACGGTGTTGACGGGGACGTTAAACCGAAAATCAAACAAACAAACATGATTCCAATCCGGAGTCTATAGATAATATGGACTGGAATAGAGAGATACTCCTCCTACGCAAAACTCTAACATCACAGCGATTAGAATAGGCAGCATTTATATATATAACCGTTACCTGAATTTTCACTAAGTCAGTGTCAGTAAAGTGAACTTCATAATTGAAAAGCTACTGCGCTTAATAACTTTCGGATACACAATCGACACAAAAAGTGAAGTCACATGGCAGGCGTTATAGTTTTGTAATATAACTCGTCTGATCTCAATGCGGGAACATACAGTAATTGAAGATAGATCACATGTACAGTATATGGGTAAACAAATTCTTAGATTTTGCATTATGATAACACATCCGTGTGATATAGTGCATTTTTCAAACCTTAAAAAAAGGTAATTTTTCTGATGAAAATTTGTGATATTTTTCTTATTTATACTACAAACGTAGGTTTTGGGTACCCACAACCTATGAATTGGAGTAAAAATAAAAAAATAATGTATATCCCCGTAAATCCGTTTTTTTTCTATATAAAGTGGGGTAAAGGGGGTCTTCATTTCACGGACTAGTTCACGTGATGTGATATCAAAGAAATATGCTAAGACTTGGGTGAACGGATCCATTGCCAAAACGTACTGGGGGCCTTGGTCGAATAAGTTTACATTAATTATGTCAGTAGAATCTCGGACCCATCAATACTGGTATCTAGAAATTTCGATTTTTAATTGTTAAATTTTATAATGCATTTGTATAGGCGTGTTTTCGTAATAAACTGACGGACATACATATGATAGTGACTACCACAGCACCAGCGATTAGAATAAATGTCTGTAGAGTGTCCGTGAAGATAACAGCTCGGAGACCTCCTGAAAGAATGTTAGAAAGCATTTTGTTAAAATGTCTGCATATATTTGTAACATAAAGCATGTTTTGGACATCAAGGTCTTTCATCATGATGTTAATCATGTAATGTACAGTCGAACTTCAATGGCGCGAACACCTTTGGGAGTATGGAAATCTGTTAGAGACAGGGGTAGTTCGAGTAACTGAGGGTTACTGATTGGAGGCATAACAGGGTTAATTTTGGGACCTCTTTCGATGTTCTATAATATAATGAATGCTGTGTGTACTCATAAGAATCGCCTCTTGAGGCGATTCTAATGAGTACACACAGTATACATTGGCAAGATAAAAGTCGGAAATCTCCTTAATTATCCCACATTATTGCATATAGAGGAATTCTCCAGTGACTCAAGAACGGGTTCGAATCCGCCATGGTAAACGAGCTATCGGTGTTCGAGCCATTAGAGTTCTACTGTAATTACATGTATCTAGGTAAAAGAATCGTACCACCAGGTAAATAATTCCGTGTAATAGCGGGCTGCCCGTACATGTAGCTACATGTTAGCTCCCCTGAGCCAGATCTAGAGGTGAACTCCGTCGTCCGTCGTCGCCATCGTCTGTCGGCACTTTCAAAATACTTCTCCGAACCAACGGGGCTATTTTTTTTTCAAAACAATTTCCTATACAGCCCTCAGGCTAGCCTTGCCACTAGGCGTTAAAATAAATAATATGGAATTAAAAATCATCTTTTGCACTAAAATGAACAGTGTACAAAAATGTAGCTAGTCTAGTCTCTCTGGCTCGATTTTAACGATAATCCTAAGAGTTGAGACTCTACCAAATA
The DNA here is from genome assembly GCA_963580285.1 of Lucinisca nassula. Lineage (NCBI taxonomy): Eukaryota > Metazoa > Mollusca > Bivalvia > Lucinida > Lucinidae > Lucinisca > Lucinisca nassula. The sequence goes on along the minus strand of OY757015.1, from coordinate 78,969,003 downwards.
GACTTGCCATTACTAAGAACAACAATAAAAAATACCAAAAAAAATGATCAGACTTAGACTAGTAGCTAGTCTACCCTCAGGCAAAAGGGGAAACAAAATGTTTTTCTTTTTTTTGTTTTATTTTTTGTTTTTTCAAATAGTACAAGTTATATGACCAAGATGGTTGCCATGCACACATTTGGAAAACAAACTTAAAAAAAAGCCTGAATATCTGGAACCTTAGGTAGTGTCTTATTTGTTATTTGGCTTTGTGCCGCTGGTTCATGTTTAGTCTTTTTTTTTTTTTGTGTGTGTGTGTGTGTGTGTGTGTGTGTGTGTGTGTGTGCCTCCGTGTCACTTTCTATAGGTGACTTGAGACGGCTGCGTTCTTGGACTGTGGCCTTTCCTGAGTGACCTTTTCTTACTAGTTTTGAATATGAAAATAGTATACCATTTGCCCCTTTTCCAACACTAGGTACACTATGAATGCCTATGAATGCCTAAGGTCGAGGTCAATCGGCGACCATTGCCCCATGCCACTTGAATTGCAGGTTCATTGACATTTCAAAGGACGTTTTGTCTAAACTGTAGGGCCAATTGCAGTTAAATTTGAGCCAGCGCATGACAAAACCTACAATAAGACATGTGCGCCCAACGAAGACTCAGATCAGCCTGCGCTTCCGCACAGTCTGATCAGAGTCTTCGTTGTGTGCTCTAAGGATAGCACCTCCATGCAGCAAGAGAAGTCTCTGGTTAGACTATATGGATGCGCAGGCTGATCTGAGTCTTCGCTTTGCGCACATGTCTTATTGTAGGTTTTGTCGTGCGCTGGCTCATTTCATATACAGCCTCCTGACAACAGCAGAATGAAAGTTTGTTCAAATGGTTGAGGTCACGCCACAAAGATGGCCGCCATGCCCCATTATGGTATAACCCATAATAATTACTTTCCAGGACCTCTTGGGAATGGCCTTGAAACTTAGTATGAAGCTTTAAGTGACCGAATACAACTACATTTGTTCCAATGATGACCCTAGGTTGACCTTCACCTGTCTTTGGACAAAGTCAAATTTGGTCCCTTAGGCTTTTGAAAGAGGTCAAACAATGCATTTATTTTTTCGATAACGAGTGTTTTGTTTGTTTGATTTGAGGTTTAACGTCCCCGTCAACACTGTAAAGGTCATTTTGGAGACGTTGCTTTTAATTTTGTGGGACTTTTACCCGACATTGAGATGAAATGACATCTCAAGCCCTGTCGCCCAATGAAACCAATAGGGTTTATTAGCCTCGCACCGCGGTTCCTGGACAGGCTTAGATCCTCTAAGCGGTTTACTGGTACTAGTGTTCGGGCCGGATTCAGTTCTGCGTGAAATCATCATGCAGCCCATATATTTCTTCAAGCCCCTATGGGCGGGGGCTTCGATAACGAGTGTTATTATGAAATGAGGGTAGGTACTGTATGAATGTCTGTGAATGCTAAATGTCAAGGCCATTCAGCGACCTTAGTCCCGGGTGTCTATCAAGTTTTCAAAGTACATATTCTGTGAAACTTCTTGGCTAATTTCAAGAAAAAATTCATATAGCTGCCTTGGCAAAGGGTGACCGAAAGTTTGTTCAAACGGTCCAGGTCATATGGCCAAATTGGCTGCCATGGTCATGCATGATAAAAACGTTAAAAACCTCTGGGCCAATGCCCTTGAAACTTGGGATGTAGATTTAGGTGATTGACTACTACAATTAGAGCTGGCTAATCGGAGCTGAGAATGTAATCGATTATCAGTCCTGTAATTGTGATCGATAATCGATAAGTAATAACTGAAGATTTGGCCATAGTTTTACCTGTCAGAGCATGACACCAGTTTTTTTATATAAAAGTGGGGTTGAAGGGGGTCAATATTATATAGGCGTGTTTTCGTGATGTAACAAAAATACTCAGGGTTTAGGAGAGCAATCAGGAACTTATGGTAACCTTGTTTATGGTTCCTGTTGAACACATTTTTCCAAAAACAAAACATTCAGAAAAAAAGAAAGTCGTGTGCAGAATATTGTGAAATGATGGCTAAATATGTATTTGTTGCCTTGAACATTGGGAGAAAGACTTTGCAATTAAGGAGAAAAGTTGCAGATTCTGTGTCAGGTATAGTAGTCACAGATTAGATTGGCACCTGTCTTTTATTTGGAATATTCTGTTGACAAACAGGTAAACCAAGCCACCGGATTACGTGAATCAGACTATAACACAAACAAGCGATGGTGTTTGTGGCTATTTGGGCCGCTTGCGAAAAGCGTGCGAAAGACTAGCTAACGAATCTTCTTGTGAATTCAGCGAATTTGATATATACTGACAGCACCGGAATTGAACCGCCCTGCCAACCTTTTTCTGCGATGACTGTACATAAACATGTATTCACATTGAGAGATAATAATTTCTTGCACACCAGATAAGGAAATCCTTAGTTTTAGCTTAAAATATAAATTCTGTTTTAACCCTGGTGTTCTTTCCCAAAATCGAATATTCTCGCGTGTTTGATAAATACACGGATTGAATACGACCTCATATGCGCCGTCGTTAAGGTTGAGGTCACAGCACGTTACGTGACGTCACTTAACATTCCTGAAGTCTCATCACATTATGGCGGACGTCGGTAACCGAAGTGACTGCAACACTAATAATCCGCGCTAAGAAATGTAAGGCAAGCAAGAAAAAGAATACTATATGGGCGTGAGGGGTGGATAGAAAAATCCGTCCCGCGGGATCACTATCCGGCATCACGAGGCAAGCCTTCCATTTCTTAGCGCGGATTATTAATGCTGCAGTCCGTCCCTCGGGATCACTATCCTGCATCACTCGACAAGTCTCGTGATGCCGGACAGTGACCCTTGGGACGGATTTTTCAATCCACCCCTCACACCCATATTAAAGATTCTTATATTCTTACCTATGACAGTGTAAACAGCGACAATAGCTAGAATGGTGATAACACAAAGATACAGATTCCACCCAAGCAACTGTTGCATAAATATGGCACCAGAAAATATCTCACCCTGCAACAGTATAAGAAAATACATCACGATAACACGTCCGTGAAACGAAAATCCCTCTAAGCCCCACTTTGTTTAGAGAAAAGTGGGGTTACGGGGGTATACATTATCCGCTTTAGTTTTTCTCAGATACATAGGTTGTGGGTACTCGTTAGAACCGCCTCATTGAGGCGGTTCTATAGAGTACCCACAATCTATGTTGAAGGCAGAAATAAGAAAGATGCTGTCATTTTTACCCAAACTTTGTCATTTCTGACACCGTGTTGGACGCCATTATTTCACACGGACATGTTCCTAATGATTTCGAAAGACACTCCTATCCCAATCAGTGGGCCAACGTCTGACCGACATCGATCCTAGCAGACATTCAACAATGGATTTACATTGAAACAACTAACAACGTTGAAAAAGTTGCTTCGATTTGGATTCAACAACGTTGATTCAACGTTGTGTGCCTGCATGGGATAGGATTTCGACATCCCGTACTGAGTCGATTTCGACCCAACGGTGACCCAGGTTTCTTGCCAGCCATAAATGCGCATTGACAGTCTTGTAAACTCTGTAGTTAAATATCACCATGTGAACAAGTCCGTGAAATGAACACCCCCTTATTCCCACTTTATATACAGAAAACTGGGATTTATCGAGGTAAACCATATTTTCTTTATTTCTGCTCCAAGACAAAGGTCATTGTGTTCATTAGAACCGCCTCATTGAGACGGTTCTAACGAGCACCCACAACCTATATTTGCAGTTTATATAAGCAAAGTAGCAAGGATTTTCAACAGAAAAGTAGCTATTTTGGACATGTAATAAAAATGCACTGTGTCGAACGGTTGTGTCATCACAAAAACACGCCTATATATTTTGACCCCTTTGAACCCCACTTTCATATAGTAAAACTGGGGTTTACGGGGGTGAACCTTATTTTCCTAAATTCTGCTCTAAAATATAGATTGTGGGTACAGATTGTGGGTACTCGTTAGAACCGCCTGGATGAGGCGGTTCTCACGAGTACCCACAATCTATATTTTAAGCAGAAATAAGAAAAATATCCCAATTTTTCATCTTAAAATTTTCATGTTTTAGGCGATAAAGGTCACAATGTATTTGTACAGGCGTGTTTTCGAAATGTATCGTAATGACCTATGAAAGGGTTATCCTTTTGGAGCAAGGAATACACCACAGAACCTAAAAGTAGTGTGTACACGGAGTGCACAGGTTTATCTGGACCAGGCTAGCTAGATTCGGCTAATAAGGCCTCATCAGTGACCATCAAATACAAATATTATTCACTGTTTCCCAGTCAAAGGACAAGAAGACATAAACTACACCGATGACTATGATTGAGAGCACAGTGCTGGTAGTTTTTTTTTTTTTTTTTTTTTTGTCTTTGCACTTGAATGAATGCAGAAAGGGGGTCAAAATTATATAGACGTGTTTTTGTAATGAAGAGCAGTGCTGTTATTATTTTCTTTTTTCTTTTTCTTTTTTTTTTTCAATGCGGTCTTTCCTTAAATTTTTGATATGTTCATTTCGTCTGTGTGTTGATGCACTTTAAGATATTATGTGTGCGTTCACGTTACTAACTCATTTCGAAAACACGCCTATACAAATACATAGTAATTTTTTTCGCCGAAAAACTGAAGATTTTGTGATGAAAAATTGTGATATTTTTTTTTATTTCTGTTCAAAATATAGATTGTGGGTACTCGTTTGAACCGCCCCGTCGAGGTGCTCTCACACATCACCGGATAACGCTAAACGGACGAGAAACGGATAAACAAAATAAAGGTGCTCTCACACATCACCGGATAACGCTAAACGGACGAGAAACGGATAAAAAAAATAAGAAATTAATTATATCCGTTAATGTCCGGTGTCGAAAATGAAAAATCGAGCTCTCCGAGCCACCCACGATCAAGATACGAAACGCATAAAACGTACTTTGACCGTATGACTACCGGACAGGTACCGGAAAAGTAACGGACGAGAAACGCACGAACCGTACAACTGACGGACGCACACAGGATAAAACGAGTATATACCGCATAAGAAACGGTCTTTGAACGCATGCAGAACGTACATGTACCGGTCACGTGACGCACAAAGTTCATATAAATGACACATCGAATCGAAACTTTGTCATTCGAGTTTTTTCTCTCACCCAAGACACACGTAAATCATGCCAAAGAAGACTCCGAAAAAGAGACAGTCGAAAAGTGCAGGCAGTGGGAAGGGACGGGGTCGGGGTAGACCAGTCAAAAGAGCCCTCTCTCAAACCGATGACAGTGGCAACCCGGATCCTACAGACCATGAAATTGAGGTAGACCCAGCTACAGAAAAGCCAGTTACGCCAGACACAGTAGAGATTCCTGGTCCGCATGCTGAGCCGGGCGTGGCTGAAACCGAAGATAATGAAGGCACGGCCCAGAGCAACGCAAGTAGTCCCAGTCATTCCTCCATCTCGTCTCAGATACCGGCCATCTCAAAGAAACCTAAACAGTCTTGCCCCCTCAAAGATGAGACGGAAGAGGGCGTGGTCCTTGAATGGGTGCAAGAACACCCTTGTCTGTGGGACATGAAACACCGAGACTTTAAAAACAGGCACAGGAAAGACCGTCTCTGGGATGAGAAAGCTCAAGAACTCGGCTATACTGGTAATTACGATTAAGATATATTTGCATTTATATAGTCTATCATATAGTTGACGACAACTGTTGTAAAAATGCAATATTTTGTGTTACATTAATTTATTTTGAATATCCTGTTTAACAGATAACCATTCCAAAAGCGTTTAAATAGGCATTGACAAAGCACTTATTTTCTTTTAAATATGATTGTATTGCACTTACAATATATTGCAAAAACAATACTAAAAATATGAATGAACTATGCATATGTTATCATGTTCAGTTTCTTTTATTGCAGCAGTTTACTTAAAGTCTTGGTATATTACCCTGAGGGACTGGAACACGAAGCTTCACTCACAGCGCTCTGGGGATGGGCAAAGGGAGTTCACAGACAGGGAACTATGGATTATGGACCACTTCATGTTCTTACGAGCAAACATCCGGCACCGTAGGGCTCCCGTTAAAAGTGTATGTGCATTTCTTTTATCTTATTTTCTCGCTTATATCTACCAGACATACATGTAAAAGCAATTTAAATAATTTTACATTAGTTGTGAGTTGTGTCACTTTCAAACCATCAACTTTCTTTCCATGTGCAAAGTTTTGGTATAATAAGCATTACGAAAAAAAAATGCATATTCAAATACATTGAACATTTTTCGCCGAAAATCTGAAACTTTTCCACTGAACAAATTTGATATTTTTATCTTAATTTCTGCTCAAAACACCGATTTTGGATACACAATCAAATCGCCTCAACGAGGCGGTTCGAACGGGTACCCGCAATCTATGTTTTAGAGCAGAAATAACGAAATAATAAAGAAACGAAGGATTGGTGGACATCTTGTCGTAACAAGGGTTGCGAATTATTGTGAAAACACATATTCAGGCTTTATTTCTTTACCGGCTATAATTTAATAAGCTTTGTAAATTCTTTCGTAGGTGAAGGAGGCACTTGCAATCGCAGGAGGGAACCTTGATGAGGCAGAGAAAATTGCAGCGGAAGACAGGATAGCTATCCAGGAAGCTGATGAGGATCCAATAGTACAGCCTAAATCCTGTGAACCGGCCAGCGCAAAGCCAAAGAAATCTAAACGCGTTGTTGACGACCCGCTACTGATAGAGATGAGGAAGAAATTTGATGCTGCACAATCAGAGCTAACATCTGTGCGGACGGCCCTTGCTACCACCGAGCCTACGACCGAGCGTACCGCATTCTTGGATTGGGTTCGAGAGGTGTGCAAGAATGCGTCTGATGATCAGTTTGGAGAGTTTCAGACTAGTTTCATTCAGTTGCAGACGAGTTGGAAGCGACAAGAACGGGAAGCGCAAGAACGTTCCTCACAGATGGCATGCAGTGCATCCTCCTCCTACAACACCGATATGTCAGCTGTTCGTGAGTGTTATCAGCCGATGCCCAGTCAATGGAGAATGCCACCACCACAACTTCCGAATGCTTCTCCTTGGCAGAGCCAGTCATCGGAATATATGCAGCAGCCTTACACCAGCCCTCCTACAAGCTTGTCAGGCACGCCGCAGGCTATATCGTCCGCTCTGTGTAGCATTGAAGGTGATCAGTAACCTCAATCGACCTGACTTATGGTGAAGATACACCGGATTCTTGTTCGAAATAAAACTGTGACAAGATTCTATGATGATTTAATGATGATTATATTGAGGGTTAAATCAAAACCATATTACACCATCATGATTCTGGCCCGCGATTTTGTATTGCTTCTTGAGTGACCACTAAGCTTAGTGAATGAACACTATGTCTGATAGCAACGGGCGGTTGCTTATTAGGATGTTACTTTTTAGTCTATTAAGTATGAATGTGGAAGATTCCAAGATTCAAACGGTTTGAACTGTTTTGTTTATACAGAGACAGTGCTTTCTGTACATTTTCATATGTTCATTATTGTTTTGTTTGATTTTTTTTCATGAAAGTAGACCATGGTGATTCCAAACTCAGCCGATGCACGACATTTCGAACAATAATACACATGTGTTCAATACGAAAGGCCGATCAGTCTTCGCTGGCTACATAAGGAGGCCGACTAGCCTTAGCTATGTTCTGAACGCTCAGCGAAGTCTGATAAGTACACACAGATACACTACATATATAAAATTGTATGGAATATCGTACCTCAGCTCAGATAATCAATCTGCGTTTATAACTCTTTTGTTAAAACAGATTTTTATATTCATAATTGATAATTGTGTTCAGGTAATTCAAGATGGCAATAGCAGTTCAAAGAACATGCTTATTATCTTCATGCATACGTTCACTCTGAAGAATGCGTAAAATGTATCACGATCATGTTTGTACATGTAAACGAATAAAAATATTGAAAACTTGAAGTAACTTTCATGTGATAGAGCAAATCCAAGAAATAAAGTACGTCCACCTAATGACAAACTTCTAACGTTCCATGATATTTTAGAACTTGTGAAGGTACGACTTGATCAGCAACAGACGCCGTAAATGATGACGACGTTTTACCTGGTCACAAAAATGTCTTTGTCACATTTTCGAGACCCTTTAAATAATTGATTTAGCATTCCAACTGGATTTCGGTGACGTCATAATTTTGAGAAGTATCTTTAGACGACGTCCGCTTCTCATGACGTCGTACCTCTACTCGACCAAAATAGCATAGAAAGTCACAAAGCAGTCTGAGTTTCCGCTGTCCATGTGAAGAAGCTTGGTGCTTATCAACCCATTGGGCGTATAGTGAAGAACAAATACCAGATCTTATATGTGTTTCTCTCATTTTGACGAACTGGCAAAAACAACACATTTTATCATTGTTAAAATTTGAATATTACGTCATATGACAAATAGAATTTTGCATTCGCGTTCATGTATGAATTTATTTAACTCGTTGCGAAAAAAGGATGAAATGCTTGGCAGAGCATCGCATTTTGTCTATTTTCTCAACTCGTTAAATTGAATTGAATAAATTCAATAATGAATGAGCACTCATGTAAGATCCTCTGTATAATCACACAGCCACCAATACAATCAGAGCGGAAACCCAATCCCGTCAAGATGCAAATACGACGTACATACTATTATACCTACTGTAAGTAACAACTAGAACACTTTACATATCTTGTATCTTTAACATATCGGGACAGGCAACATCTCATTTCCAAGCAAGTGGCGACTTAAACGTATAAACATAACTGAAACAATAGGCACATTCATACATGTAACAGCACGAACACAAAATTGTTTCGAACACAACAATATAACCGACTTCGAACGGTCAGAAATAAACCACAAGCGATCCTTCATGCATTTTACGAGTTTCTCTCTGATCGCATCTGCTTCTTGTCCGACACCCCATAAGTTTTGTGACAAAAGGGGAAACACACAATAGAAAACTAAACACTGCTGGCCGAGGTCACCTGCAGCCCAAATATTGTTACTTTTTTCGACACAAACAAGAACCCACAGTCTGTGTTTAGAGCAGATATAAGTAAGAGCAGATGCACGATAGAGTTTTTATCCCGGTAACACTCAGTTTTAATACACAAAAACAGTTGTATTCGTCAGTGGGGTAAATATAATAACTCTGCATTTTCGCTGAGGAATGTAGAATTGTGAAAAGATATCGTGTTGACCTTTCAAAGCAAAGCAGTATTTCAATTTCGAAATTACTGTGCAAATAAACACTCTTTTGTACATAAAAACAGTATCTACAGTAGTATTTTGCATTTAAATAACACTGTATTCAATCAAGATGCAGTTGTGTTTTTTTCTCAAATGTATCTTGAAACTGCAAGTTTATATCATATGCTCCTGCCACGGTACTGAGCCGGCTGGTGAGTTAACCCAGTGTTTCAATAAATTGCGCAGCTTCTTCCCTTCCCTATTGTCACGGTTAGGTCCTTGAACAACTTCACAATCTCGCATTTGTCGCCCGCGTCTCCATTCACCAGGAATCACGTTTTGGTCCCTGTCTTCCTGGTCCACAAGAAGGTTCTGCATCCTTGGATACCTTATTCTCATCAGATTATGTAGAACCAAACAGGCTGTGCTGATAAAACGAACGGTCGATGGAAAATGCTGCATCGTGCTCATTAGAACTTGAAACCGGTTGGCGAGGATACCAAAGGCATTTTCAACTACTCTGCGAGCCCTGGAAAGCCTGTAGTTAAAGATTCGCTCGTCGTGAGACAAACCACGGTGACCATATGGCTTCTGCATGTACGTTCTGAGCCCGAACGCATCGTCACCTGAAAAGATATTGTTGAGACAGGTTTATATCTTATCTGTTTTAACTGTACGGGCTTAAGAGTTTCTGAGGCCAAAAACTGAAGGAAAATATTAAGGCAGAACTATGGAAAAAATCAAAACAAACAATAGGAGAAAACACTGAGAAGGAATTCTTTGACTACTAATTATTAAAATGGAAAGGGTTTAGTTTACATCCTTTATCATTTTTCAGTCAGGTAAGTTGCGATACATAACGCTTCAATTTGTATGTAATGGAAAACGTTCTCACCTATAAAGAAATATGGTACATCTTCGGTGTCGTTTGGAAGTGGCTCGGGGTAGGGTAGATGAAGGTCATCGTTCTCAGCTGCATCCTTCAGATCGGATTCATTCCACAGCTGAGCGTCAGATGCAGCACCTCGCCCTCCTATGTCTGCCCAGATGAATTTATAGTCCGAGTCCACGAGGGCCAGCAGAACAACAGAGAAGTACTTCTTGTAGTTGAAATAAGTGGACCCTGAAGACGGCGGGCATTTACAAGCTATATGTTTGCCATCTAAGGCACCAAGCGTATGTGGTAAGTTCCATTTACTCAAGAAGCCATCGGAAATATGACTCCAATCAGCAGCAGTTGATGGTAAAGCCATAACCTCGTCCACATATTCGTCTATGATCGCAGTGCACACCTGAAAAGAAAACATTGCAAAAGTATAGAACCTATGATATTTAAAGATCTTTAAAAGATGTTGACAAATTGAATGATCTCAAGTCTTATTATATTACCCACATTAAAGAAATTCTGGTTATACCAGCCACACATACTCGTAAGTGAAGTAGAAATAGCTCAAGATCATCTGAGCATACGCTTGTGTATAATTTTTTAAAGTAATATACATGCACATACCTCTCTCACGAATATGGAGATTGTGTTGTTGGGTACTCTCCAAGCATACTGCATATCCATGTACTTGGACCCCGATGCAAGGTGTCGGAGCGTGATGGCTAGCTTCATGCCCGGAGGAATGGGGTCTCTCCAGTATGTCTGTTGCTTCGCTATCTTAGGCCCCACTCGTTCCAAGATCTCATCGAACATCTCCGCTGGCATGCGCATGAAGTTATTGAATGCTCTATGGTCTTCTCTCCTCAGTTCTAGCATTAATTGATCATATAGACCAAACTCCAAACGTCTTTCTGGACTGAGCCATGCCCTTGACCACCATCTCCGCTGTCTGCGCCGCCCTCGCCTGTTATCTTCATACGTTAAAATCTGGAGATTGGCACCCAGTATATCTAGCTCAGCCTGTAGCATCGCCGCTCGATACTGTAACCTAGCTCTAGTACCGCACGCCATGTCTTCACGAATGAACACAAGGAAATGATAAGATAGATAGAGATACCCCTTATAAAGTGTCTTCAGAAGCGTACGTCATCTGATTGGACCAATTGGAAATGAGGAACCACTTAAGCGTAGGTCATCAGATTGGACCAATTGGAAATGAGGAACCACTTAAAGTCTGTTAGATGTCCATGTCTGTTCGTTCTTTGTCTGTTTTTACCGTTCGGCATACGGTTTAAGTCCGAAAGGCCTCCGTTTAGTCCGTTACATGTCCGGTAGAAGTACGGTAGATGCCCGGTTGAGAATCAGGTCCACATGACAATAACGGACACAAACGGATGACGACCGGACGAGTACCGGACGAGTACAGTAAGTAAACCGAGCGAGAAGCGGATAAAACAGTGAACTAACGCACATCTACCGGATGCCCTTGTCCGTTCGTGTCCGTTCCAAGTTTTGAACATGCTCAAAACTTTCCACCGCATAAAACAGACATGGACGGACGTCGACGTACAAGGAACGGACTCACCGGACAAGAAACGAACGAGAAACAGACGCGAACGGAGACGAGCGGATATAATTAGTTTTTGTCCGTTTCTCGTCCGTTTAGCGTTATCCGGTGATGTGTGAGAGGGCTATTAGAGCAGAAATAAGAAAATTAAGGTTTGCCCCTGTAAACCCCAGCTTTACAATATAAAATTGGGGTTCAAGGGGCTCAAAATTATACAGACGTTGTTTTGTAATGAAGAGCAGTGCTGTTATTTTGTTGTTGTTGTTGTTGTTGTTGTTTTCATTGCGGTCATTCCTTTACCCTTTTTATATGTTCATTTCATGTGTGTGTTGATGCTCTTTAATCTTTTATGGGTGCGTTCTCGCTATTAACTCATTACGAAAGCACGCCTATACAAATACATAGTAATTGTTTTCGCCGAAAAAAGGAAGATTTAGTGATGAAAAAATATGATATTTTTCTTATTTCTGCTCAAAATATAGATTGTTGGTACCCGTTAGAACCGCCTCATCGAGGCGGTTCTAACGGGTACTCACAATCTATATTTTAGAGCAGAAATAAGAAAAATAAGGTTTACCCCTGTAAACACCATTTCACATAATAAGAGTGGGTTTCAAGTGAGTGAAAATTATATAGGCGTGTGTTCGTGCTTACAATAGCTATTTTCAGTAACCATGGATGTTCACGAGCAACCTTTTCTTCCTTTATTAATTTAAATTATCGAAAGAGACTCTATTGGCAGCAAGAACATCAACACAGAACTTTTAAAAACTGCGTTTTCATCCTTGGTCAGACAATCTAGTTTCGGCAGACTAGGCCTCATCAGCGACCCTTACTGAATACTTCCAAAATGTCGCAGTGGAATCGATGATCTCGAAGGATTAGAAAATATATTAAACTCAGGGCAGCGAGACTCACATTCCTTTAACACCATTAAAATCACTGTCTTTAATATTATCGAGAACAGAAAAAAATGTTGCAATTAAGAACACTGACGTCATAGATAATTTGTTCTTACACACCATACAAGGAAATCCATAGTTTAACTTGGGATAAATATTCTGTTCTAACCCTGGAATTCTTACCCAAAATCGAATATTGTCGCGAGTTGGAATTCTTACCCCAAATCGAATATTCTCTCGCACTGGTTGAATAGGACCTGATATGCACAGTCGTTAAGGTTGACGTCACAGCACGTTACGTGACGTCACTAAACATCACTAGTGTCTTCACAATTTGGCGGACGTCGGAAAGCGAAATGACTGCAGCATTAAAATTCCGCGTAAAGAAATTGAAGGTATGCAAGAAGAATAATCCTACGTTGGTGTGAGGGATGGATAGAAAAATCCGCCCCTTGGGATCACTGTCTGGCATCACACGGCAAGCCTCGTGATGCCGAACATTGACCCGCGGGACGGATTTTTCCATCCACCCCTCACACCCATCAAAGATTCTTATATTGTAATTATTATTATTATTATTATTATTATCAATCGTCAAGTTTACAATTCCGTTGAAAAATACAATAGATATGGACATTAGATTAAATTAATTTTATTGCATTTTTTCACTCAGTTGTATTCCACACAAGTTATACTACGTTATAGGCCAGCCCTTCGGGCTAGGAGAAAAAGATTGGGCTGCATGGCGCTTCCGCGGCATAAAATAGCCCACAAGGGTTGAAGTGTCGTTCAATATAATTGTTGTTGTTGTTGTTGTTGTTGTTGTTGTTGTTGTAGAATACTATTTACACATTATACTTACACTGATATTTCTTAGTATGTACATGATAAGAGCCAGTACAGAAGTATATGTTCTGATTCTGCGACCACCATATCGCTTCTTCAAGTACTCGGGCATTGTATACGCCTGAAAACAAAATCCGCATTACATCACGAAAACACGCCTATATAAGTTCTATAAAAGGGTTATCCTTTGGAAGCAAGATATACACCACAGAAGTGAAAAATATGGAGTGTACATGTTTTCTGGGCTAGACTAGCTAGTTTCGGCCAATTAGGCCTCATCAGTGACCCTCAGATATTTTTAAAATTCCACAATGGAACCAATGATCCCAAAGGACAAGAAAATATAATCTACATTATGATAAGTTAAACCCCCTTGAACTCCACTTTTATATAGTAAAACTGGGGTTTCCGGGGGTATACCTTATTTTCCTTATTTCTACTCTAAAATACAGATTGTGGGTACTCGTTAGAACCGCCTCGATGAGGCGGTTCTAACGAGTGCCCACAATCTATATTTTGAGCAGAAATAAGAAAAATATCACAATTTTTCTACTTAAAATTTTCATTTTTACGGCGATAAAAGTGGCAATGTATTTGTATCTATAGGCGTGTTTGCGTAATTACAACGCATATCTACAGCCAATTCTTCAAAATCATTTTTCTCTCAAAACAGTTGTCATACACATCGTGTTAACAAGTCTGTACAATGAACACCCCTGTACACCTAACTTAATTTAATGAAAATGTTTGTTTTTTTTTTTTTTGTTTTTTTTTTTTTTTTCAGGGATATGCCTTATTTATGCTCAAAACATTGTTCTTGCATAAATACCTATGCGCATGGCTGTTTGAAGCCATTGTCAAATGGACCGAAAGCCGTGCTCAAACAGCAAAAACTATGAGGTGGTTCTAACGGTTACTCACAATCTATGTTCAAAAAATGTTCATAGTATGATAAATGCTAGTTCCAGAGATATGAAAGACGCTTGCTCAAAATATGGATTGTGGGAACACGTTAGAACCGCCTAACGAGTTCTTTCGGTTCTAACGAGTACCCACAATCTATATTTTAGAGTACAAATAACAAAGGTAAGGTTTTCCACAGCAAACCCCAGTTTTACTGTATAAAAGTTGGGTTCGAGGGTTCAGAATTATATAGGCGTGTTTTCGTGATGTTAGGACACTGCCCTGTTATCATAATGTTTTATTCATACAAGTACATGTTTACGTGTTTCACTATGGAAACTATAAAATTGCCAAACATTGACTATACTTTTAAAAAAGAAATACACGGCTAATATTTTGGCCTTTCTTATGTTTAAGTAAACATGGTTTGAACGTACATGTATAACATAAGTCCGTAGTTTAGGACAAAAGAATACCGGAATCAGTTGATATACATGAACATCGTGAAATAGCGAAGCGTTGCTATTTTTCAACTTTTATATTGGCCTTTTTTATGTTTAAGTAAACACGGATTGAACGTACGAGTGTACATGTGTAACCTTATTCCGTAGTTAAGGAAACTAGAAAACCAGAACTGTTCTATTTTTCAACGTTTCAGTCATAAGATGGACTCACTTGACTGGAATCAAAACTGAACCAATTTCTAAAACATATGCTCTAAGCTTAGTACGAAACAGGTAATAACTTTGACTGGACAAATATCTCAGCATATTTCTTACCCCACATGCTACATAGACGGGAACAAAGATCCAGCCCAGGGATATGATAATGTATACTGCCTGAAAAACAAAGTAAACTTTATAAATGAGGTATAAGAAAAATGTGAAGTACAACAAACCTCATATATTAAGACCACCTTTTGAAATTCTCAAAATTTGTCTTTAAGTCCACTTTTGAACAGTCACAAAGTTGATACTGACCAGAGGACACTGTGTGCAGAAAACACGAAGAAAGAATAACTGCACTCTTTCAAATAAAAATTTAAAAGCAGAATTAGTCCTAATATTAGGTGGTCTTAATAGCGGAATTTTATTGTGCATATTGTGTACATAAGGTAGATCTGTGTTATTTGTCAACTAGAACCATTGTAAAAACAAGCATTCCTCCGAAGGCCATGCCGTGCTGTGTAGGCACAAAGTCATGGAAACATGAAATATATTGATGCTTGCATTAGATGTGCACTGAAAGATGGATTTTTGTACCAATATTACAAATAAGGCTCTTAGTTCTTGAAAAAAAGACTTGAACATTAGAGTAAAAGCTATGCATTACGAAAACACCCCTATACAAATGCACTGTAAACTTTACCGCTGAAAAAAACGAAAACTTAAGGATGAAAAATTATGATATTTGTTTTATTTCTGCTCAAAATATAGATGGTGGGGCAGAAATAAGAAAAATAATGTTTACTCCTATAAACATCAGTTTATCGGAGTCTAATTGTTGGTTTTCTTTTGCTCCAGCATTTCAGTGTTTTCTTGCTGTCGAGTCCTCACCGTTGATTCATCTCAATGGTTGTTTGATTTTTTGTGTTCACGGAGATGTTGCACTGATGAGTTAGGAGGCCGTTATGCGGACTGAAGAAATAAAGTGTCTAAATTGCGACCGAAGTAAGGGCGAGGATTGTGGCCACGTAAAACCGTTTTAAGGCCCCCACTGACCGTTCTAAAGCAGTTCTTTAGTCACGGTTTGTTTTTGTCATGGTTTGTTTTTGAGTGTTTGTATCGCTTATATTATTTTGCTTTGGATAGCCAATCGGCCATTTTGTGGGAAAGTAACTGTCCTTTTGGCTTCCCGCTATTGATGTTTCCAATAGGGTATGTTGTTTTATGTTTGTGTTTCTTTCCCTTTGGTGTCTCTGATGGGAGCTGTGGGTTAATTGCATCGATTCCTGATCATTGCCATCACTTCTAATTTACTATATAAACGCGGGGTTCAAGGGGGTCAAAATTATATAGGCGTGTTTTCATAATGGCTGACGCAGGTGTTCTCAAGGTCACTGGACCATGAAAATTTGGTCAACCGGGACTAATATATATATTCTTGCATTAAAGTTACCATCCCTAGATGCAACACTGTACCAAGTATCATTAATCATTACAAAAACACACCAATATTATTTTGACCCCCTCATACCCCACTTTTATATAGTAAAACTGGGGTTTAGGGCGTATACATTATTTTTCTTATTTCTGCTCAAAAAGATAGATTGTGGGTACTCGATAGAACCGCCTCATCGAGGCGGTTCTATCGAGTCCCCGCAATCTATGTTTTGAGCAGAAATAAGAAAAATATCAAAATTTTTCATCTTAAAATTTCTAATTTTTGGCCAAAAAATTGGTAATGTATTTGTATAGGTGTGTTTTCGTAATATGAAGCTCTCGTAAAAAGGAACATTATTGTGAACGCAAGGGTTGAGGGACTGACAAACGGAAGGATAATCGGACTCCTATATCGCGCCAGGGTTAAACATTACGAAAACACGCCTATACTAATAAATTGTAAATTTTACGTGGGAAAAACGAAAATTTTTAGATGAAAAATTGTGAATTTTTTCTTATTTCTGCTCAAACTATAGATTGTGTGTACTCGTTAGAACCGCGGTTCTAAAGAGTACCCACAATCTATATTTTAGAGCAGAAATAAGAAAAATAAGGTTCACCCCTCTAAACCCTAGTTTTGCTGAATAAAGGTGGGGTTACAGGGGGTAAAAATTATATAGGTTTGTTTTTGTGATGAAAGCGCGACAACAATAGAGCAAAATGATGAGAAAACTCGCCGTAGCCAAGCTGCTCACCGATAGTGAGGAAGATGCAAGCAAGAACTCGTACATGTACGTCGAGCCCTACTCACTGACTGTGCATGCGTATTTGTAGAACATAAATCGAGAAATGCTAAAGGCACTTTGTTATTCGTCAGCCCGATGATGTTTATTCAACACATTGGTACATAACTCACGATTCCATTATAAAATGTTTATTTCCACTCAAAAATATTGATTGCAGTACGCTTTAACCCTTAACTTTTGTCATGCTGCGCCCGGATAGGCCTTATCTTTCAAAAAATGTAGATCCAGATCAGATGGCTTCTGAAGAAGCCATCTGATCAGGATCTTCATTGTTTGCCATTCAGTTTATTAATTTGACTCTATAATTTGCATCAAGTAATCTGATTGGTTGATAATCAGTAGTGGATGTGGCATATTTAAATATTCAGCATGTCAAGGGTTAAGATGCCCCAAGAAGCTGTATCTGAAAATGTCCTCTGTTCAAGTTGTCTGCTGAATATTCTTGCAAACTTTCCAAACCTTTTTTTGCATACAGGCAAACCGTGCGGACCCTGATCAGACTGCTCATCTAGTGTCTGATCAGGGTACACGCTGTTCGCAATAATGACTTTTAAAGAGTCGATACAGACTGTTCGTAAAAATGACTTTTAAAGAGTCCAGCAGACAACAAAAGCAGACGACAATTGTTGTGATTGGCATCTTAAGGGTTAAGCCTACTTACGGTAGTGATTCAAACATGTACTCCGAATCAGTCTTTATCATATGACGTCGCGTCTGAGAGTGTAATAACGCCATGCATTATTTTCGATAATCCACTAGTGGATTAAATATGCAAATTAGCTAGATACGTCCCGTAACTTTACATGTACGACGTCCTTAACGACGTCGCGCTTACTAATGGCGGAATATTGACATTTTTGTGAACACTCGTGAATAAAATACGTTTCAAATGTCATATGATAAATAGAATCTTGCAATTTTCATTTTTACGGCGATAAAAGTGGCAATGTATAGAGGATATTTGTTTTTTTTCAGTGTAAGATCGAATTTTATTTCATCGAATGAACACAAAAACTGTTATTTTCACGAGTGGCGTAGCCACGCGTGAAAATAGCAGTTTTGGTGTTCATGAGTGAAATAAAATTTGATCTTGCACTGAAAAAATCAAATTTTCTGTTTCTTACATGCTTCAAAAGGCAATATTTAGCGTCTTTAATGGTGTCGCTCACATTCGGAGAAAATTATCTTTGTTCCTGTTCGTTTCGCGTCAATTTAGTGGTGTCCATCGTGTTTAGTGGGTATACTATTGGGTGTAAACTGAAAGTTTGCACCTGAGAAATGGCCTGGGGTGGTATTATTATGAATGATTAATGAAATAATTGAGAGAGTAGTTTTCCAAAGAAGTTGCTGGCAAGTCTAACGTCGCGCGACAAAAGACGTGACGTCAGCGTCATAAATGACGTCAGTAACGCACCCCGTCACACATGAACGGGCTATGCGTCAATTAGAACACACGGTATTGTTCAGTTATCTGACAAAGATAAAATTGAAATTAGAGTTAGATTTGAAGAAAAAAGTAGTCCCAAACAGTGAAAAATAAAAAATCGTATTTTCACTGTTTGAAACAGTGAAAATATCGCTTTATATTTCACTGATAAATCTCTATCATTCATTGAAAAGCATGTAAGAAATTTGTATGCCAACACATATCTACAGCCAATTCTTAAAAATATTTTTCTCCCAAAACAGTTGTCATACATATCATGTTAACAAGTCTGTACAATGAACACCCCTGTAGACCCCACTTAATTCAATGAAAATAGTTTTTATTTTTTAGGGATGTGCCTTATTTTTTTTTCTCAAAACATAGATTGTGGGTACTCATTGGAGCCGCCTCAATGAGGTCGTTCTAGCGTTTACACACAATCTATGTTCAAAAATGTTCACGGGGCTAGTTCCAGAGATATGAAAGACGCCATTTTATTACGAACACACGGCTGTACAAATACATTGCAAATTATACTGCCAAAAAAAAAAAGAAAATTTTCAGATGAACAATTGTGATAGTTTTCTTATTTCTGCTCAAAATATGGATTGTGGGTACACGAGTTTAATAAATTCAGTAATACATGTACACGAATGCAAGACATGAGTGTTCATGTATTATTGAATGTATTAAACTCGTTGAGGAAAAGCGATAAAATGCTCGGCAAAGCCTCTCATTTGATCCCTTTTCCCCAACTTGTTTAATAAATTCAATAATACATGAACACTCATGTAAGATTCTCTATATCTTTTCTGCCTTTGACCAGACAGTAACAACAAGAGGCCCAAGAGGGTCTGTCGCTCCACCGGCTAACTTCAGACAATTGTCATATTTATTATATTAACCAATTGTATACTAGTGGACTCTTCTATTGCTATATGTTGGACCAGTCCATTTGTCATATAAGGGGTGTCAGGCCTATTTTTTCTATTTTTGATGGAAAATTCTGTTAGCAAATAGTGCAGGCCCTGATCAGACATGGTGTTCTGTGGGGTCTGATCTGGGCCAGCACTGTTTGCCAAGGTACCCATTTAGGGTTTTCCCGCATGCAATGGGTAAAAAAGAAACAAGTGATCCACCCAAGGAATGTCCATTCTATATTTTTTGGACCCCAGAGCCATGGTTGGCAGGATTTATGTGAGTGACCATTTGGCATTGCTCCCTTCTAAATATCTAAAACTCTGGGCCTTATGGTTTCAGAGAAGAAGACTTTTTTTAAGGTTTTCCTATTATAAGTCTATGGGAACTAATATGCCTCTGGGCGTGACCAATTTTTTACCCCAGGGGCATTGTTGGCAGGATTTATTTGAGTGACCACTTGACGATGCTGCATACTTAATATCTAAGCTCTGGGCACTGATGGTTTCAGACAAGATTTTTGTCAGTTTTTCCCGGTATAAGTCTATGGGAGCTTATGGGCCTCAGGGTGTGGCCAATTTGGACCCCAGGGGCATAGTTGGCAGGATTTATGCAGTTGAATACTTCAAGTTGCTACATACTAAGCTCTTGGCCGATGGTTTCAGAGGAGAAAAGTTTCAAGATTTTGTCATTATTAGTCTATGGGAGCTACTAAGCACCGGGGCGTTGCCAATTTGGACTCAAGAGTCATAGTTCGCAGGACTTAGTAGGTGACCACATAACTTTGCTACATACTACAGTTCAACCTGTATTAAGCAAGTGCCTAAGGGATAGTCAAAATATGCTTGCTTAAGACAGGTTCTTGCTTAATAGAGGTGGCCACTAAGACAGGTTTTATTGTAAATGTCTTAGCTTTAGGCTTTATGGTTTCAGAGAAGAAGTTTTTCTGTTTATTGGTCTATGGAAGCTAATGAGCCAAAGGTGGTGGCCATGGCGGCCATGTTTTTTGTCTGATCAAAATTTCTTCAATGAATCTGACAATGGTAGACACAAGCAACATTCATGAAAATTAAGAACGAAATCCATTTAGCGGTTTCGGAGGAGAAGTTTAAAAAAAAAAGAAAGATCCCTTTATGAGCCTATGGAAGCTAATTAGCCAATGGGCGTGTCCATGGCGGCCATGTTTTTAAAATTTTTCCCCATATAAGTCTTTGAAAGCTAATGAACCAAGGGGGATAGCCATGGCAGTCATGTGGGGCATGGCCATGGTGGCCATGTTTTTTGTCTGATCCGAATTTCTTCAAGGAATCTGACAGAGGTCCACCCAAGGAACATTCATGCAAAATAAGAATAAAATCCATAGAGCGGTTTAGGAGGAGAAGATTTTTAAATATTTTTTTTTGCTTTCGATGCCATTTTGTTCTGCATGTAACAAAATTCTTTGAAGGAATTCAGAAGAGGACTATGTGAGAAACATTCCTGTGAAGTTTGGTTACAATCGACCAAGTAGTTAAGGAGGAAATGTTTAAAGAAAAAAGTTAACGCACGGATGCACAACCACACAGACGCACAACAGACACAGGGCCATAACATATAACATAAGACCCGCCGGTCTTTGGCCAGTGGAGCTAAAAAATGAACAGATTTATGTTTTTATGCTTTATTTATTTTTTCCTTTCCTCCGTCGGATTCGGTATGCCTCCCTTTTCAACTAAGCCATTTTAACCCTCAGGGATCTGGAGAACTGTTGACACTGTAGTATAATTAGGTCTAATAAATCAATCTCCCTTAGTATTTTGAATTTATTTTGAAACATCAAGTCGTATAAATAGAGTTTGGGTTGAAAACATCAGTTCTATCACCAGTGTGATGGGCAAGTGAAATTTCTGATGTTTTGAATTTTAGAATGACAATTTGTAGGTGGACCTCTATAGATATGTGATAGTCAGCAAAATTGGAGGAGATTAATTCAGATACAGGAAGGTACTTTTAAATAAATAAATAAATACATAAATAAACAAGAACTTTTGAAGAAGAGAAGACTTTTTTAACATCACACTACATGTTATATAGTGAAAATAAACCCCGCCCACTGCAGCCATGTTTTTTGTCGGATCAAAATTTCTTCAAGGAATCTGACAGAGGTCCACCCAAGGAACATGCATGCCAAATAACTATGAAATAAAACAAGAACTTTTGCAGAAAATATTTTCAGCATTACACTATATGTTATATAGTGAAAATAAGCCTCGCCCATGGCAGCCATGTTTTTTTTGTAAGATCAAATTTTTTCAAGGAATCTGACAACAGTCCACCCAAGGACGATTCATGCAAATTACAATGAAATCCCACAAGTCCTTTTGCAGAAGAAGATTTTTTAGCATTACATTATATGTTAAATAGTGAAAATAAGCCCCGCCCATGGCGGCCATGTTTTTTGTCGGATCAAAATTTCTTCAAGGAATCTTAAAGAGGTCCCCCCAAGGAACATTCATGCAAAATAAAAACAAGGCATCGCATGCGATACAAATCCCCTCGCACTAGACAACTTCCTGTGTGGAAAACACTGAAATGGCAAAAGTCCAACTTGCTTGAGATATTATCATATGCAACATTTGTGTAATGTTTGTTTAAAAATCCTCCAATAAATGTACATTCTAGAGTGATGACGTTTCTCTAAAAATAGCCATAGTGACCTTGACTTGAGGCCATGACCACGAAAGTAGATCTTGCTCAAGATATTATCATAAGCATCTTTTGTGTGAAGTTATATTAAAATCTGTTAATAAATGTAGGCGGTAGAGCGATGACAAAGTTTTTCTAAAGATAGCCACAGTGACCTTGACTTTGAGGTCATGACCTTGAAAGTCGAAGTAAGTCGGGATATTATCATAAGAAACATTTGTGTGAAGTTCTATTACAATCCATCAATAAATGTAGGCGCTAGAGCGATGACAATTTTTTTCTAAAAATAGCCATAGTGACCTTGACCTTGAAAGTCTAAATAGCTCGAGATATTGTCATAAGGAACATTTGTGTGAAGTTATATTGAAATTGGTGAAAAATGTAAGCACTAGAGCAATGACAAAGTTTTTCTAAAAATAGCCACAGTGACCTTGACCTTGAAAGTCAAACTCGCTCGAGGTATTGTCATAAGGAACATTTGTGTGAAGTTATATTGAAATGGGTGAAGAAATGTAAGCGCTAGAGCCATGACAAAGTTTTTCTAAAAATAGCCACAGTGACCTTGACCTTGAAAGTGGAACTCACTAGAGATATTGTTATAAGGAACATTTGTGTAAAGTAATATTGAAATTGGTGAAAAAAATGTAAGGGCTAGAGCAATGACAAAGTTTTTCTTAAAATAGCCACAGTGACCTTGAAAGTCGAACTCGTTCGAGGTATTGTCATAAGCAACATTTGTGTGAAGTTATATTGAAATCAGTGAAGAAATGTAGGCGCTAGAGCGATGACAAAGTTTTCTAAAAACAGCCACTGTGACCTTGACCTTGAAGCCATGACCTTAAAAGTGGAACTCGCTCGAGATAATTTTATAAGGATCATTTGTGTGAAGTTATATTGAAATTGGTGAAGAAATGTAAGCTCTAGAGCGATGACAATGTTTTTCTAAAAATAGCCACAGTGACCTTGACCTTGAGGTCATGACCTTGAAAGACAAACTCGCTCGAGATATTTTTATAAGGATTATTTGTTTGAAGTTATATTGAAATTGGGGGAGAAATGTAGGCGCTAGAGCCATGACAATGTTTTTCAAAAAATAGCCAGAGTGACCTTGAGTTTGAGGTCATGACCTTGAAAGTCGATCTTGCTCCAGATATTGTCGTAAGGAACGTTCGTGTGAAGTTATATTAAAATCGGTCAAGAAATGTAGGCGCTAGAGCGGTGACAAAAGTACGTACGTATGTAAGTGGCGCTAGAGCGATGACAAAAGTACGTACGTACGTGGCGCTAGAGCGATGACAAAAGTACGTTCGTACGTACGGGACAAATGCTATATCCCCCCTCACAACTATGTTGTGCGAGGGGATAATGAAATCCAACAGGTGGGTTTGGAGGAGAAGATTTTTAAAGATTTTTAATTTTTTGTGGTTTTGTTGCCATGGCAACCAGAGTTCTTGGTGTAACAAAATTCTTTGAAGGAATTTAGAAGAGGACTAAGTAAGGAACATTTCTGTGAAGTTTGGTTACAATTGGCCCAGTAGTGTAGGAGGAGAAGATGTTTTAGCATTATACTATATGTTAAATAGGGAAAATAAGCCCCACCCATGGCGGCCATGTGTTTTGTCGGATCAAAATTTCTTCAAGGAATCTGAAAGAGGTCCACCCAAGGAACATTCATGCAAAATAAAAATGAAATCCAACAGGTGGTTTTGGAGGAGAAGATTTTTAAAGATTTCTAATTTTTTGTGTTGTTTTGTTGCCATGGCAACCAGAGTTCTGGGTGTAACAAAATTCTTTGAAGGAATTTAGAAGAGGACTAAGTAAGGAACATTCCTGTGAAGTTTGGTTACAATGGGCCCAATAGTTTAGGAGGAGAAGATGTTTTAGCATTACACTATATGTTAAATAGGGAAAATAAGCCCCGCCCATGGCGGCCATGTTTTTTGTCGGATCAAAATTTCTTCAAGGAATCTGAAAGAGGTCAACCCAAGGAACAGTCATGCAAAATAAAAATAAAATCCAACAGGTGGTTTTGGAGGAGAAGATTTTTAAAGATTTTTAATTTTTTTGTGGTTTTGTTGCCATGGCAACCAGAGTTCTGGGTGTAACAAAATTCTTTGAAGGAATTTCGAAGAGGACTATGTAAGGAACATTCCTGTGAAGTTTGGTTACAATTGGCCCAGTAGTTTAGGAGGAGAAGATGTTTAAAGAAAAAGTTTACGCACGGACGCACGAACGAACGGACGCACGACCGCACGGACGCACGGACGCACGACGGACACAGGGCCATGACAATAGCCCCGCTGGCCTTCGGCCAGTGGAGCTAAAAACGAATAACCCTTGACAGTTAAGTGATTAACCCACAAATGTGACTGGTGGATCAGCAAAGGGGATAGAATGATTGGAGACAACATTACGTGATCAATCCCCATCTGTGACCTAGTGGGTAGTTGTTTGATTTGAGGTTTAACGTCCCCGTCAACACTGTATAGGTCATTTTGGAGACGTTGCTACCAATTTTGTGGGACTTTTACCCGACATTGAGATGAATTGACATCTCAAGCCCTGGCGCCCAATTAAACCAATAGGGGTTTTAAGCATGGGTGGTCCGACTCGCACCGGTTTGCCTGGGCAGGCTTAGATCCGCTAGGCGGCTAACCAGTACTCGTGTGCGGTCGGTTTCAGCTCTGCGTGGAAGCATCATGCAGCCCATATATTCCTTCAAGCCCCGATGGGCGGGGTCGGTGGTCAAGCGTGTAAGAGCGCTGACTCTGAATCATTAGGTCTCTCACCGCTGCGTTGACTTGCTTGGGTCATATGTGAGACGACATGTTCTGCAAAGGTTAGTTGGTTTATTTCTCCTGGTTCTCCGGTTTTCGCCCATCTCTGATTAAGGATAGGCGCAATATATATATATATATATACTTGAAAGGGCCGTAAAACCAAAAAGAAAACAAATCCCCATGAAAATTACATGTACATGTATGTGGTCGGGCAGGAATATGAACCCCTGCACCCTGCATTTACAACCAGTTCATGTATTATTGAAGTTATTAAACAAGTTGAGGAAAAGGGATAAAATGCGAGGCTTTGCCGAGCATTTTATCCCTTTTCCTCAACGAGTTTAATAAATTCAGTAATACATGTACACGAATGCAAGACTCTGTTTATCATATGACATTAAAAATGCATTTTATTCACGAGTTTTGACTCAGACATTGGTAAACTCGACGTCGTTAAGGACGTCGTACGTATAAAGTTGCGGGGCATTTCTAACTTATTTGTATATTTAATTCACAAGTGGATAACGGAATTTATTACATGGCGTCACGGACCCATATTGGGTCCGAGATGGCGTTGTTACATTCTCAGACGCGACGTCATATGATAAATTCAAATAACCCATTGTGATCGATTTACCAGTACTCGCGTGTGGTCGTGTCAGCTCTGCGTGGAAGCATAATGCATCATAAGCCATGCCTACAAGCCCAGATTGGCGTTAAAAAGTTCAGGAAAAGGGAAAAGATGCAAGATTTCGCCTAGCATTTTATCCCTTTTCCTCAACGAGTTCAATAAATTCAGTAATACATGAACACGAATGCAAGATACTATTTATCATATGACATTTAAAACGCATTTTATTCACGAGTTTTAAAAAAAATCAATACTCCGACATTAGTAAGCGCCACGTCGTTAAGGACGTCGTACGTGTACGTTACGGGGCGTATCTTATGAGGATCAGCCATGGTTTTTCATGCATTAACATTCGCCGGGTCCCGAGGAAGCAGTTTGAACATGAGGCCGCCAGGCCGAATGTTCAAATATCTTCCGAGGGATCCGGCAAATGTTAATGCAATGAAATAACCATGGATGATCGTTGTTCTTGCATAACTTACGATTCCGACAGCAAATTTTGACGAAAACGCCCAAAAGCTCTAGATAAACTCCATATAAATTCGTCAAATGCGACCGGCGAACCAACATGGCGGCCAGTTCAGAATGTTGTTTAAAATGACGTTGTTACGCAGTAACCGTCTGACGTCATCCCAGAACCCTAAAACGCTACGTTCATGGCGATAACGTTACGTCGCTCAACTTAACGTAAACAAAGCAAGGCCAGTCTTGTGATATCAAAAGCTCAAAATCCAAACAGCGCGCGAATTACATGATTTGAACATGGTTTTTGCTGTTTGAGCACGACTTTCGGTCCATTTGACAATGGCTTCAAACAGCCATGCGCATAGATGAATATACAAGAAAACTAATTTGCACATGGGTAACGGAATTTATTACATGGCGTCACGTACCCAATATGCATATTGCGTCCGAGATGGCGTTGTTACATTCTCATATGATAAATTCATTAAACCCATTTTGATCTGAAGAGAATAGTTCACCTTTTATTTCGGCCCCCGCCCATCGGGATTTAAAGAAATTGATGGGCTGCATGATGCTTCCACACGAGTACTGGTTAGCCGCTTAGCGGATCTAAGCCTGCCCAGGCACACCGGTGCGAGTCGGACCACCCATGCTTAAAACCCCTATTGGTTTCATTGGGCGACAGGGCTTGAGATGTCATTTCATCTCAAGGTCGGGTAAAAGTCCCACAAAATTGGAAGCAACGTCTCCAAAATGACCTATACAGTGTAGAAGCCTCCGTGGTGCAGTGGTTACGCTACTCGCCTTGTAAACCAGGGATCGCAGGATCGATCCCGGGCTTCTCCAGACTTTCGGATGGGTCTTTAAACCGAGGTCCCGTCTCCGTATGACCTTAGCTGTTGGTGGGACGTAAAACTAAAACTCACTCACTCACCTATACAGTGTTGACGGGGACGTTAAACCTCAAATCAAACAAATACCCAGTAGGCCACAGATGGGGATTGATCATGTAATGTTGTCTCCAGTCATTATATCCCATTTGCTGATCAACCAGTGACATTTGTGGTTAAACTACTAAACTGTCATGGGTACTGGTAAACCCCTACAGGATAAAGCCTGCCCAGGCAAAGCGGTTCGAGTCGGACTGTCAATGCTTATAAATCCTATTGGTTATGTTGGGCAACAAGGCTTGAGATGTAATTTCATCTCAACGTCGGGTAAAAGTCCCACACAACTGGACGCAGCGTCTCCAAAATGACCTATACAGTGTTGAGGGGGACGTTAAAC
This sequence comes from Lucinisca nassula, assembly GCA_963580285.1. NCBI lineage: Eukaryota > Metazoa > Mollusca > Bivalvia > Lucinida > Lucinidae > Lucinisca > Lucinisca nassula. Next base: position 78,941,526 of record OY757015.1, on the reverse strand, counting down.
CTCAAATCAAACAAAAAAAACTTTTATTTAGCAGGAGTCCATTACAAAAGTTAGGAATATAAGGTTGTGTTGTCTTCACTATTAATTTGAAAAATGATTGAACATTTTGCAAACAGTGAATGCCCTGATCAGACAACGCATTCTGCGGCGTCTGATCTGAACATGCACTGTTTGCCATTGACCCGTTTTTTGGGTGGACTGGATAAAATGTCAATAGAAACTTACATGCCACTCGTATATAGAGACAGCAAATCCAGAAGCTGCGGCAGTACCAGCTAATCCAACAAACATTGGCGCTCCGACATTACTGGCGTAGATGGATGCTCCAACCTATAATTAGAAATAATCAAAGCACTGAGAGTACTGTTGGTGCGATTGTCTCTGATAACAAGCTGGAACTGAGATTCAGAACCCTCAAATTCCAGTATACAGTCCAACCTGTATTAAGCAAGCACCTCTGGGATATTCAAAAAGTGCTTACTCAAGGCAGGTGCTTGCTTAACACAGGTGAATTTTAATGAATTTTCCTTTTTTGGGAACTGAATGCCTGCTTGCTTAAGACAGGTTGCTTGCTTAATAGAGGTGGCCACTAAAACAGGTTTGACTGTAATCAGCAAACAGTGTAGACCCCGATCAGACACCGCGTTTACCCTGTTTGCCAATGACCCAGTACACGAGCCAAGTGCATATTATACTTTTTACACAGCGGCTCTGACGTACTAGCGTTGCCATAAATAACCGGTACCTGGATTTTGCCCATGGTCAGCGATAGTCACTTTGGCAATAGCCAAAAGCATGCCGGAACTTTCTATAGTTAGTATTGAGTCGATTAATAAGCAATCGACCCAAAAAGCTTGTAGGACATAGTTGTTCAAAACGAACAATATCCTTAGTTAACATATCGTTAAATCTGTGCCTCGCTCGGGCCACATGTGAGACGCCGAACTCTGCAATGGAAGATCAGGTGGTTATACTCCAGGTACTCCGGTTTTCGCCTGCCTTTGTTTAATGATCGGCTCACAATAAGTGAAATTATCGTAAAAATGCAGTAAAAAGGGGGCAGACACACTGCACATAAATGCTTCTTCCATAGACGTCTCATCACGTGAACAAGTCCGTGAAATGAAGACCCCGCTAAACCCCACTTCATATAGAGAAAACTGGGGTTTACGGGGTATTCATTATTTTTCTTATTTCTGATCCAAGAGATAGGTTGTGGGTACTTGTTAGAACCGCCTCAATGAGGCGGTTCTAACGAGCACCCACAACCTATGTTTGTTGTAATTGTAAGAAAAATATCACGGATTTTCATGAGAAAAGTAGCTATTTTGGAGATGTAAAAAAATGCACTATGTCATACGGGTGTGTTATCATAATGTATTGTAAATACAACGGATACGATTACAAAGCAGGACTTCTGCCTGAGTCCACCATCGAATTAAAGACCGTTCTCAAGCTCATCCAGGAATACTAAACAAGTAGGGTCATGACCAGCATCGAAGGCTGATTAGTTTTTTACCCACTGAACACCGGTGCCCTAAATTCGACAGGTACTAACACGAAACACGCACGATTACACTACCTTTGCCTTCTAGGGCCTTCAAATACATGTACAACAACGTCAGAATATAAGCCAGTTTGGAAGCATACCACTATTGGCCATCCTTGATATCTACTAAAAGGGTTTTATTCAGAAAATGCATCACGAAACACCCCTATATAATTTTGACCCCCATGAACCCAAATTTTATATTGTAAAAGCTGGATTTACAGTGGTAAACCTTATTTTTCTTATTTCTGCTCTAAGATATAGATTGTGGGTACTCGTTAGAACCGCCTCGATGAGGCGGTTCTAACGGGTACCCACAATCTAATGAGTCAAACGAGTACCCACAATCAATATTTTGAGATGAAATAAGAAAATTATCGCAATTTCTCTTCTAAAAATTTCGTTTTTACACTGGTATTTGAATAGGCGTGTTTTCGTAATGGCGTGATACTTTATTTATTTGTGCAGCAGATGCTCATAGTTAAAACCGAGGCGGTTCTACTAAATACTCACAGCCAACATGTATGTCTTGGAACAGAAATGAGAAGAAACTGTATACCCCTGTAAACCCCAGCTTTTTCTACATAAAGTGGAGTTGACATGGATATTTACCATATGGACTTGTTAACGTGATTTAAAACTGAGCTACATGTAGGGCCACTTCCCCGTAAGACATTTAAGGTTCATCCATGACCTTGGAAATTCAATGAGACTGTGAAAAGTTTTATTCCCTTGTAAACCCCATTTTATATGCAGAAGATAAGTGGGGTTTACACGGGCATATATGTGTTATTATTCGTCAAAATATAGGTATAGAATCGCTACAACTGGCTCGAAGTAGGAACAAATGTTTGTCACCAAAAAGTAGCCTTGAAATAAACCTTTATAATCTGACCAGACGGAAAGCGGTTTTCGAGCATATGAGCCAGGCGAATACTTTCAGTAGCCTGCGCATCTATGCAGTGTGAGCAGAGCCTTCGGTGTGCGCCATATTGGTGGCGATTGACACCGATCATGCAGCCAGGAAATGCTGTAATGGGATGACATACCCGTGTGACAAAGTGTCTAAAACGGACACTTTTTATGACCAAATATGATATTTTGCTTACTGATAATCCGGTGCTCGTTAGAGGCGGTTCTAATGGGTTTTGTTTGATTGGAGGTTGAACGTCCCCGTCAACACTGTAAAGGTTTTTGGAGACGTTGCTTCAAATTTTCTGGGACTTTTACCCGACACTGAGATGAAATGGCACCTCAAGCCCTGCCGCCCAATGAAACCAATAGGTTTTATAAGCATGGACGGTCCGACACTCGCACCGCTTTGCATGGACAGGCTTAGACCCTCTAAGCGGTTTACCAGTACTCGGTTTCAGCTCTGCGTGACAGCATCATTCAGCCAATCTATTTCTTCAAGCGCCGATGGGCGGGGCCGGGGTTCTAACGGGTACCCACAGTCTGTTTATCGGAGAAGAAATAAAAAAAAAAATATAATGTGCACCCCTATAATAGCAAGTTTTAAGTTTTCTCCATGTAAAGTTGAGTCTACAAGGGAGCGCGATTGTTCAATACCTCTTCTCGCTTGTCAACACCTAATTGCTATTAAGGGAAATGGGTACACCTGACAGATTTTCCCGCCATTTTTCACAGGAGGACAACTTTCGGGACTTCCTTTTTGCATTTCTATAAGCCATTTCCAACTGAAAAAGGGGTATACTCTTAAAGGAAAGAATTTGCTCCTCTGGAGCAAATTCTTTCCTTTAAGTGTTGACCTCTATTGACATGGGGGAGAAAAATAATTTTGCAGGAGTTGCCTCCCCTGAAGGTGTCCCCATTCCCCTTAAATAGATGTTATCGTAATAGAGTAAATACTTACAGGAAGCCATAGCATATTCTTCCCTGCTAGGAAGTAGCCGGTGGTGCTGCCTCGGTTCTGACGAAATGTGGACTGAAATGTATGTAGCAACAGGTGAAAGGTTTTTTCTTTTGTTTTTGTTGTTGTTTTGTCTCACAAATTTTACCTGCAGTTGTCCATCGGAGCCTATTGAATTGAAAACTTGGTCTTAATCGCGACGGAGATAAGGGCGAGGATTGTGGCTTCGTAAAATCGATTCCCCCCCCCCCATAACACACACACACCGCCTGTGGAATTCGTTTCACTGACCGTTCCAAGACGGTTCTTCTGTCGTAGTTTATTTTTGTTGTGACTTGTCTTTGAGTGTGTGTATCGCTTATATTATTTTTGTTTTGGATAGCCGATTGGCCATTTTGTGGGAAAGTAACTGTCCTTTTGGCTTTCCACTATTGGTGTTTCCATTAGAGTCTAGTTATTTCATGTTTGTGTTTCTTTCTCTTCGGTGCCTCTGATGGGAGCTGTGAATCCTAATCATTGCCTTCACTTCTATTTTGGGAACAGAATATTATGACAACTGTCGGCGATATATGCATATAATTCCCATTCTCCATCATTATGTGCATTTCCAGCGATTTGATTAGTTGAAATAAAAGTTTTATACTTCGATAAATTCCATAAGCAAGAATCTCAGATCTGTTTCACATAGTGGCAGGTAGTATGTAATATGACGTGACGTCAAAGAGCACGCTTAAAGCCCGCGCGATACGTCATTGTATACAAACGACGTTCGATTCAAAGGTGGAAAACTGTTGGAAACGTAAATGTTAGCGGATAAATAAACTAAATTTAAAAACTTTTTTTTTTTTTTTCGGTTGGGTTTCTTTCAAAGATGACCGCTTCTATGACCGTTGGAAAGTTCATATTTACGCGTTAGAATGAATTCCTAAAATATACCATTTTGCTGCATTTTTCAACATTTCGATGACAAAGCTGAAATTATAAGGAATGAATTATCTTTCTGTGCATTTTATCGATGTGTAGATATCGGCGAATCACTCACAAACTCAGCATGTTAGTGATTCGCCGGAGTTTACACATCGATAAAATCCACAAAAATGAAATGCATTCCAATAGTTATGTCTAGACAAGTGTAGCCACTGATGACTCATGATTTCCTTCTAGTCTTCCAAGTACATTTGTAAATGAGTCATATGTGTGCTAGCCATTGATATTTCAATGTTGATCTTAAATGAAAATCTAATGTTTGTTTCTTTGAATGGAAGTTTTTATGTCCCCGTCAACGCGTTTCAGGCCATGTTGGGCAAGTTGCTTCCGATTTTGTGGGACTTTTAATCGACATGGAGATCGAATGATATCTCAAGCCATACCGCCTAAAGAACCGCTAGGATTTTAGGAGCCGGACCAGCACCGCTTTTCCGGGTTATATCTTCATACATGTAGCGGTTTACCAGTACTCCAGGCTCGTTTAATAATCTCATATGAATGACCACTAACTCTGGCAAGTTTCATAGGTTTTGTACGAAATAACTCTGGCGAGTTCTATCTACATGTGTATATTTATACTATAGAGGACTATCGTGCAGATGAGTGCGCCGAGGCGTCGTGCAAGACAAAATTAAAGGAATAAAAATGAGACAGTATGAGGGAAAAGTTAATGTTACAGAGGAAAATAAAATCAGATAAAAAGTGTTGTGGATTAGGGCATTTAGTGTGGCACTGTCCTTTACCTGACCTAAATGACTCTAGGTCTTGGAGGACAGGAAGATGTTGGGGAAGTTGATGCCATTGTTCAATAGCCAAAGGGAAAAAGAGTATTTTAGTAGCTGGCTGTTGTCGGTATCTGGACATAGTGAATGGGATACATATGCCTGGTGGCTAATATATGTAGGGAGGGGAACAGCAACTAGACTATTTACTATTTTATAAAATAGTATAAGGCGGGCATCGGCTCGCCTGCCTTCTCGTGAATGCCACCCTAGTGAGTTTTGCTTGCTTGTAACACTAGCATAATGGGGTGTAGTTGCTGTTAACCCATCGTCTTTGGACCATTTCAATTTTATTTATACAGGTCTGTGTGTATGGGCTCCACACAGGGGATGCATATTCAACTTGGGAGCGATCTAAAGTTCGCGTATGCCTGCATGTTTTGTTTCGATGTTTCTTTTCAAGAAACCTAGTGTCCTATTTGCTGCTGTTGTAATCCTATTACCGTAAGTATTCCAGCTCAAGTCTTTGCTGATGTCTACGCCTAGATACTTGGCGTGATCAACTGCTTCTAGGTCTGTCCTTGTAGCATGTAGATGTGCTGAGCTGGATGCCTGGATTTCGTTATGTGTAAGACTTGACACTTACTTGTCCCACAGGATATCCCATGTTTGTAAGGTGTCAAGGTCATTCTGAAGTCTGGCAGAGTCACCCTGGTTATTGACTATGGTGTAAATTGCTGTAACATCAGCAAAGACTGTGACATATGAGTGTATATTCACAGGTAGGTTATTTATGTACACGAAGAACAGTAAGGGACCAAGCACAGAACCATGTGGGACTCCAGAATTTACTGGAATTTCTGATGAGTATTCGCCCTCCAGTACTACTGTTTGAGAACGCCCAATCAGAAATACTTTGATAAAGGACAGAGTGTTGCCTCTCACATCATGTTGGTGAAGTTTGTGAAGCAGCTTTAAGTGATTTACTCTGTCAAAGGCCTTACTAAAGTCTAGTAAAATAAGGTCAGTTTGGCGACCTTGTTTCTTGCGAGCTCCTCATCTAGCTGGTTTCACCTTACCTCTTCTCTCTGAAACCATGTAGGAGGTCATACAGTATGTTGTTACGGAATTTCATAGATTCTGTACGAAATGAACACGAGTGTAAGATACAGAGGATCTTAAACTCGTGGTCATTTCATATAAAATTTAAGACACTCGTCTCTCATTATCAGTGCAAGATTCCGTTTATCATAATCGGATTTTAACAGAAAACATAAAAAGGCTCTTACATGAGTGTTCCTGTATTATTTAATTTATTATACGAGTAGAGACAAGGGATAAAATGCGAGGCTTCGCCGAGCATTTTTATCCCTTTTTCCTCAAAGATTTTAATAAATTCAATAATACATCAGCCCGAATGCAAGATTCTGCTTACCATATGACATTTAAAACGCATTTAATTCACGATATTTGTACAAAAATACCAATATTCCGCCATTAGTAAACGTGACGTCGTTGAGGATGTCTAACATGTAACGATACGAGGCGTATCTAACTAATTTGCATAATTAATCCACCAGTGTATTACCGAATGTAATACATGGCATTATTACATTCTTAGACGCGACGTCATATGATAAAAGGCTGCCATGCAGGGCATCATGACGTAACGCGCCAGTTACCATGTGTTATTACATGACTGTGTGATCATATTATTTTTATGACAGACGTTATCCACTAAATAACAGTGACGTTATATGATAAATAGAGGATCTTACACTCGTGGTCATTTCATATGAAATTTATGAAACGAGCCTTGGGCGAGTTTCATAAATTTCATATGAAATAACCACGAGTGTAAGATTCTGTTTATCATAATATTATGGCCACTTTAAATTGGATTTCATCGCCTTTTTTGACAAATTTTTCACAAAAAATGCATGACTGACATGGACGTCGTCATGACGTTACTTAATCCCGCTAAAGCGTTAATACCTGTGTGGCCATACAATCTTTATTGCACGACGTAATTCACTGTTTATCAACGACGTTATATGATAAAGGTGCATATGTGTGTTGGAAAACCAAAAATAGTGCCTTCAATTTTCAAGAGGGAATATTGACAAACAATATATGAATGTTTGACAGACAGATAGACAAAACTTTTATTCTCTCAAGACATATAGCATGACATATGAGGAAAATACACATTACAGTTACGAGGATCAGGCATATTTAGACAAAATTAGGCAACTTTACGAACTGTGTGTCATTACGGGGGAGAACATGTATTTTTTTTTTTTTTTTTTTTTTTGGTGGCACTATTTCAAGTTTCCTTCCATGTCTACAGAATCGTCTGAAAGTTGTTATACCCTCTTGACAGATGCAATATTAACTTCATTTGCCCTTATTTTTCTATTCTGTTTGATCAAATTTTGCTAAATCTTATTCATGTATTTATTGCCTAAAAAATACTGAAAATGTCATATTCCTATTGTATGATCACATGGAAATTATCTACTGCCATGTGTAACTTTAACACATTGCTATTTACATAGGAAAGGAACTAAATAAGCCACATGTACTGCTTTCGTTCTGATCCTAAAATTTTGTATTGACTCTGTTTATTTGCTTGAATGTTCAAATATGTTTGGAAATAAAATATGTTTTAAATAAAGATGCAATGCACCATGTATGAGTGTTGCGTTAAATGCATGTAATCAAACGTCAGTAGTATATGTAATTACAATGTAAGAATGCAAACGTCCAGATTTGATTGCAGAAGGGGAACATAATTACTTTTCAAAGCCATTTCTTGACGGAAACTTATAACATCCTTTACGACCGATTCGATCTTTCGATTAGTGGGAAAATGTTCATGACGAGGTTTACCTGTTTTGGATGCGCATGTATCCCAAATGTGAACATTAAATTTAGGCAAGGTTTCATCGACGTCGATGCAACATTGTAAGGTTGTTGTGACGTTGGCTAGCCTCTGTATACCTCTTGCAACGTTACCTACCCATAATCCAACAGCGAGAACAACTGCAAAATAGATAGCAACTGTCAGATAATCTTCCCACACCAATGTCTCGGTCATCTTTATCTCAGCTTTGCTACCTGTATCAGTGCTAATCGCTGGTTTTAAACTTCAACAACCATCTCTCCTATCGTGAATGAAACAGAAGAAAAAGCATCCGGATACAATAAATGTCCAATAAAATGCACCCCCCCACTTCCCCCATGGCTTACAGATGACACATTTATATGTAAAAGTTCTCTTTTTAAATGCTGCTGTAAACATAAGTATCGGGGATTCATTAGATCACTCTCTAAGGCACTTCAAACAAGTTCCCCCGTAATCTGGTAATCTAGAGCAGAAGTCCGAAGAAAATAATATATTGCTTCCTGGCTTTCCACAGAAAGGTGTACGAATAGGTTAAAATTAAAATACAGTAAAATTTCTATATTCAGACCACCTTTAGGACTGTTCAAAAGTGGTATTTAAGACCACTTTTGAACAGTTCCAAAGATGTTTCCTGACCAGTGAACACTGTATTCAGAAAACACAAAAAAACAATAACTGCAACTTACTAAATAAGCTATTTAAAGGAGAATTTGACTTAATTTTAGGGGGTCTTAATAGCGGAATTTTACTGTGACTATACAATGCAAAAACAATGAAATTCCGCTTTTATGACGAGCCGAAATATAGAATAGTTCTTCGATGAAATGCAGATTAAGGTTTTATATCCTTTCACTGGACATACTTAGTAAGTCTTTCTTGTGTTTTCTACAGACAGTATCCTTTCGTAGGAGACAACCTTTGAACAGCCCCAAATGCGCGCTGAATCATGACGATAACACACCCGTACGACAAAATGCTTTTTTTCACATCTCCAAAATGGCTACTTTCCTGATGAAAATCCGTGATATTTTTTCTTATTTCTACTGCAAAGATAGGTTGTGGGGGCTCGTTAGTACCGCCTCATTGAGGCGGTTTTAATGAGTACCCAAAACCTATGTAATGGAGCAGAAATAAGAAAAATAATGTATACGCCCGTGAACCCCAGTTTTCTCTTTATAAAGTGCGGTTTAGTGGGGTGTTCCTTCCGGATTGTTCACGTGATGAAAGACATTTTTGTAGTCCAGTATTGCAAAAGTAATAAAGGCCCCCGCCCATCAAGGCTTGAAGAAATGTTTGGGCTGCCTGATGCTTCCACGCAGAGCTGAAACCGACCCGTGCATGAGTACTGGTAAACCGCTTAGAGGATCTACGCCTGGCCAAGCAAAGCGGCTTCGGGTCGGCTCATCCATGCTTATAAACCCTATCTCATTGGGTGACAGGGCTTGAGATGTCATTCCATCTCAGTGTTGGGTAAAAGTACCACAAAATTGGAAGCATCGTCTCCAAAATGACCTTTACAGTGTTGACGGGGACGTTAACCTCCCATCAAACAAACCAAAAGTAATATAATTTAATTCAAGCTGCAGAATTAAATTCATTTATTATAGATGTAGCAAACCAAGCACCGTAAATTAATTATGCGAGTATTGAGAACTTGATTCAAAATAAATTACTGACCGATTTTGTTTAAACCAATTTAATTCAATGCTGGCTGTAATTTGGTCATGACGGTTATCATGATGTAATTGTAGTTTGTTTACTTCTCAAGGCAAAGAGATAAATATGCCAAATCTAAGCTTTCTGATAATTCAATAATTTTATCACATGAATACATATGCTAGAAATAAATCACCTTTCTCATTGAAATGAACATAAAATAACACCATACAACTGAAATATACTTATCTGTCCCAATCCAATGATGGATGACTTTGATTAATTTTCTTGCTTGACGGGCGCACAGACTTCTCCGAAGGACTATAACAAAAATGACAATTTGCTATGTAATACGCATGCGCGTTAACTTCAGGCTGTTGAATAAAATTCATTTATTATTGGGATATACACTTTGTGTTTTTGAGAGAAGGGTGGGTGTCTTGTTACGACTTCCCTTATACTGTAAATGAATTTGTCTTAACGTAGTAAATTGCCTTTTTTGTTAATAACGTTTCGGAGATATTGGGAAAACACGCCTATTCAAATATCATAACGAAAACACGCCTTAACAAATACATTGTAAACTTTACCACCGAAAAATCGAAACTTTTTAGATGAAACATTGTGATATTTTCAGAAATCGGAAAATAAGGTTTACCCCCATAAACCCCAGTTTTACTATATAAAAGTGGGGTTCAAGGGGGGGGGGGGGTCAAATCACATAGGCGTGTTTTCGTGATGTATTGGAAGTTTTGCCAACAGTAATTACAATGTCCCGGATATTTTTCATATTCGTCGAGGCGGTTCTACTGAGTACCCACAATCTATGTTTTTGAGCAGAAATAAGAAAAATATTGTATACCCCTGTAAACCCTACTTTTACTATATTAAATTCAGTCGGAAAAAAGCTCAATTTGCTAACCCGTAACAATCGGCTAAAAGAGATTTCATTGCGTGTCAACTGCTGATTAGCAGTTTGATCGTCTGTTGTCAAATTCATGATTTGGTTGTGTATACCCACCGAATCATGCAGTTGTTATGATGGAATTTGACACAATAATAACAGCAGTTTGTGACTATAAGTTGACAGTTGAAATGTGGTGGTTGATTCATTAAGTTGATTCATTGAATTGATATGATGTTATTGAAACATTCAGTTGAGAACGGATGTAAACAGCTGATGTTGTCATGACAATTAAACAAATTACAATTACATCATGATAACCACCATGGCCAAATTATAGCATTATTCAAATCTTCAAAATGCATGTTTCTGATGAAAAGCTGTGAAATTTTTCCTTATTAAAGGTGCATTATTGAGCTATCCGGAAAAAAATGCTTCCAAAAATAAAATACATATAGCCGGTATTTTTCTTTAAAACAATACAAATGAATGCATTTTATGCAAAAATGCGAACAATTATGATGACAGGTAAACGAGTTTGAGAGGGATTCCCTAACTAGGTTTCGAACACTAGTTACATCTATTTTTAGTTCGTGACAAAAATAGAATCCCCATATATGACGTTATGCGACGTTCATTTTTGGCCTTGTTTGCTTAGGCCATGCCTGAATCGGAAAAAAATATGATGCTGAATACCATGCCATAAGTATCTACACTCAGAGACGATACTGTCGCCATGTATGTGTAAAGTGACAGATTTATTTTTAGAACAGAAATTCCGAACACATGTTCAGAGGGAAGGGTAAACACGAATGAAAACAACCATTTTCACAAAGTTCTGAAGCTGTATTTGGCTCCAAAAGTGTACACATGACAAAAGAGTATGCATTGAAGATTAAAACCAGAAAAAAAATTGAGACCCGGTAGCTCAATAATGCACCTTTAATACTGCAAACATAGGTTGTTGATGCTCGTAAGAACCGTCTCATTGAGGCGGTTCTAACGAGTACCAACAAACTACATTTTAATGCAGAAATAATTTTGTTTGTTTGATTTGATGTTTAACGTCCCCGTCAACACTGTAAAGGTCATTTTGGAGACGTTGCTTCAAATTTTGTGGGACTTTTACCCGACACTGAGATGAAATGACTTCTCAAGCCCTGCCGCGCAATGAACCCAGTATGGTTTATAAGCATTGACGGGCCGACTCGCACCGCTTTGCATGGCCAGGCTTAGATCCTCTAAGCGACTTACCAGTACTCGTGTGCGGGTCGGTTTCAGCTCTGCGGGGAAGGATCATGCAGCTCATATATTTCTTCAAGCCCCGATGGGCGGGGGCCTCAATGCAGAAATAAGAAAAATAATGTATACCCCATAGACCCCATTTTTCTCAACTTAAATTTGGGTTTAGGGGGTGTTCATTTCACGGACGCGTTTACGTGATGACATGTACCTGGTAGACGAGTCGGTTCCGGATTTTGGCTCCATCTGTGGAAACTGGGCGCCGCTCATTAGGATAAATATAAAACAGAGTTTATTCTGTTTAAAGGTGCAAGGAAAAATCTGTTTCGCCCATGGATGGAGATTTGTTTGATTGTTTGATTTGAGGTTTAACGTCCCCGTCAACACTTTATAGGTCATTTTGGAGACGTTGATTCCAATTTTGTGGGACTTTTACACGACATTGAGAAAAAATGACATCTCAAGCCCTGTCGCCCAATGAAACCAATAGGGTTTATAAGCATGGACGGTCCGACTTGCACCGCTTTGCCTGGACAGGCTCAAATCCTCTAAGCGGTTTACCAGTACTTGTGTGCGGTCGGTTTCAGCTCTGCGTGGAAGCATCATGCAGTCCATCTATTTCTTCAAGCCCCGATGGGTGGGGGCCGTTACGATTGATTGATTGTTTGGGTTTAACGACACGTCAACCCTTATGGGTCATTTTGTGAATGGGAGAAAAGAGGTAGAAGAGATGGTAGAGGTGATGAAAGTGAAGGTTAGTGAAAAATGAGAAAAATGAATGGAAGTGTAGAGACAGAAGAAATAACAACATTCCCCTCTACCCTTACCTGCTGCAAGGACAGCAGGCCTTATCCAACTGTAAGCCAATACAGAGGACCCGCGTAATAACGACATTCGTCATAACGGTAAAACTCGTTGTAACAACAATTTCAATTGAATGACTTCTTAGCTCAAGGTTAAACCTCGATTCTGAGCTGCTTGGGCTTCCCTCGGGTTGGAAATGCCTAAATCGAATCCAGGGTCATGAAAGATTCTTGCAATTTAATACTCCAAGAACCAAATGCTATAGACATTTGTTAGAATCGCCTCATCGAGGCGATTCTAACAAATGTCTATAACATTTGTTTTTTTGGAGTAATTATGTGGAAAAGACCTTTTATAACCATAAATCCTAACTGGGATTCCAACTGGGATTCTTTATTACGACAAATTCATTTTAACGGCACAATAATAGGGAACAGATACTGTCGTTATAACGAGGGACCTCTGTATCAGTTGGACGCCCAAGTGACGCAAGATTCACGCCACCTTTGCCCCCCCCCCCTCCCCCCACCAACCCTTAACATTACGATATCGCATCCGAGTGACATAGTGCATTTTTTCATACCTCTAAAACGATCATTTTTCTGATGAAGTTTTGTGATATTTTGTTTCTTATTTATACTCCAATACATACGTTGTGGATACTCGTTAGAACCGCCTCGTTGAGGCGGTTCTAACGAGTACCCACAGCGTATATGTTGGAGCAGAAACAAGAAAACTAATGTATGCCCCTGTAATCCCCAAGCTTTCTCTATATGGTGTCAGTTCACGGACTTGTTTACACGATGACGCACATGTACATGTAGCTTAGAAACTTTGATCATGGCAAAAATGGTTTTGCTAAAAAATTTTAGTAATTTTTCCCAACAAAAATACCAAAGAATGAGATACAGTACTTACTCATGTTACTAGAACAGTTAATATGTCAACCACTAACGAACTCGTTATGTATGGCAAGCCATTTCCATAAATAATCTTTAAACCACTGTTTGAACTTGAAATCACAGGTTGAAGTTTTCAAACTAGGGTTTGACAACAACGTCACTTACAAGGCCTTCATGCGGACTGAACAAATGTTTTGTCTTAATCGCGACGGAAGTAAGGGCGAGGATTGTGGCCACGTAAAATCGATTTAAGCCCCCCACCCCCACCCCCACCCCAACCCACCCCCAGTGGAATTCGTTTCCGCTGACCGTTCCCAGGCGGTTCTTCTGTCGCGGTTTATTTTTGTTATGGTTTGTCTTTGGGTGTTTGTGTCGCTTATGTTGTTTTGTTTTGGATAGCCTTTTGGCTATTTTGTCGGAAAGTAACTGTCCTTTTGGCTTTCCGCTGTTGGTGATTCCGTTGGGGCCAGTTGCTTCATGTTTGTGTTTCTTTTCCCTTTGGTGTCTCTGATGGGAGCTTTGGGTTAATTGTATCGATTCCTGATCATTGCTGATCATTACTTCGTTTTTTTCAAACCATTGTTTCAACTATTTACAAGTAAAATCCAACGGCCCCGCCCTTCGGGGCTTGAAGAAATAGTTTGGGCTGAGTGGTGCTTCCGCGCAGAGCTGAAACCGGCCGCGCACATGAGTACTGGTAAACCGCTTAGAAGGCCTAAGGCTACCAAGGCAAAGTGGTGCATGTCGGACAGTCTATGCTTATAAAACCCTATTGGTTTCATTGGGCGCCAGAGCTTGAGATGTCATTTTATCTCAATGTCGGGTAAAAGTCCCACAAAATTGGAAGCAACGCCTCCAAAATGACCTAAATGGTGTTGACGGGTACAATCCAAGTCATCTGTCTGTGATGCACCATATTTTCATAGCATCTATATGTTTTTATTCCATGTAATGTGGGTAGGGGAACGGTTTGTTTATTTAAACAGAAATTAGCGCGGTGACCCCTACTTTTCTTTTAATTTTCTATTCTCTGAAAACATTTCCTAGAGAAAAAAAAAACCTTGTTCTATGCAAAATTCAGTGTAACACTTTTTCTATACGGTCCAAATTATTACTGACGATTAATTATTTTAAAGATATTTTGTTGATGATAAAAAAATTCTGAGCTTGAAAAATAGGCTAAAGATAGGTAGCAGTATCTTTTACAATATCATTCTGGCCAAAATATTTTTTTAAAGCCAGGCAAAAGTCATTTTTGTCGTGCTTTTCACTAACATAGTTGTTTTCTGATATTTCTGGGAAAACAGTTTGGGGTGATTTCCTTCCAGATCAGATAACTTATTCTTGCACACCAGACAAGGAAATCTGCGATTTTACCCTGGGATAGAAATTTATGTTCTGACCCTGGTGTTCCGACCCCAAATCGAATATAATCGCGTGTTTGATAAATGCACTTGTTGATTACAACCTCATGCGCGGCGTCGTCATGCGTGACGTCACTAAACATTCCTGTTGTGTCATCACAAAATGGCGGACGTCGGTAACCGAAGTGACAGCAGCATTAAAATTCGCAATAGAAATGGAAGGTATGCAAGAAAAAGAATCCAATATGGGTGTGAGGGGTGGATAGAAAAAATCGTCCCTCGGGATCACTGTCCGGCATCACTCGGCAAGCCTCGTGATGCCGGACAGTGACCCCCGGGACGGATTTTTCCATCCACCCCTCACACCCATATAAGATTCTTATAAGATTCAGCACGGTGACATACGGTTTTTATATCAAATGTGATGAGCCAGTAAATGAAAGTAAACATATACAGACTCTTAAACAGTTTTCAGTGTAGGAAGTGTTTCCCAGCATATGCCATTATACCACGGTACTGGGGTTTTAATTTACTTCAATCCAAAAACATCAAACTCCAATTTCAACGCTGAATGCACAATAAATCTTCAAAGCACGGTTTACTTTTCAAACCCAGGTTTTAAAATTTCAAACTGGGGTTTCTTGCTGTCGAGTCCTCACCGTTGTCTCACCTCTGTGGTTCTTTGATTTTTGTGTTCACGGAGATGTTGCACTGATGAGTTAGGAGGCCTTCATGCGGACTGAACAAATTATTTGTCTAAATCGCGACGGAAGTAAGAGCGAGGATTGTGGCCACGTAAAATCGATTTAAGCCCCCCAGTGGAATTCTTCCACTGACCGTTCCAAGGCGGCTCTTCTGTGGCGATTTATTTATGTTGTTGTTTGTTACTTACTGTGTGTATCACTTGTATCTTTTGGTTTTGGATGGCCATATGGCCATTTTGTGGGAAAGTAACTGTCCTTATGGCCTTCCTTTGTTTAGGTTTCCATTATGGTCTGGTCGCTTAATGTTTGTATTTCTTTCCCTTTGGTGTCTTTTATGGGTGGAGTAAGTTAATTGTATCAATTCCTGATCTTTGTTTTACTTCTACTTTTCAAGTTCGAAACGATGGGGTTTAAAGATTCATTGTGCACTTGGTTGACATGGAAACGCAATTATGAAGTGATAATTGTGCAAATGGCGAATTACCCGCGTGTCAAAGTTTGAAGGTTAATTGTGCATTAAACGCTGTAAGTAGGGTTTGAAATTTTTAAACTGTGGTTTGAAGTTACATATTTCTTAAATATATTGAAAACCCCGTTGAAAGTTTAGACCGCAGTTTAAAGAATGATTGTGCAAATTTGCTTTTAAATCAGTTCGAATTTTTTACCCTTGTTTGAAAACTTCAAGCCTGGCTTTCAAGTATAAACCATAGCTGAAGATTCAGTATTGTGCAACTGGCTTGTCATACAAAGCTAAGGCTACTCCAGAATCCTTAAGTTTTTTGTTTGTTTGATTTAAAGTTTAACGTCCCCGTCAACACTGTAAAGGTCATTTTGGAGACGCTGATTCCAATTTTGTGGGACTTTTACCCGACTTTGAGATGAAATGACACCTCAAGCTCTGCCGCCAATGAAACAGATAGGGTTTATAAGCATGGACGTGCCGACTCGCACCGCATTGCCTGGGCAGGCTTAGATCCTCTAAGCGGTTTACCAGTACTCGTATGCGGGTCGGTTTCAGCTCTACATGGAAGCATCATGCAGCCCATCCATTCCTTCAAGCCCCGATGGGCGGGGGCGACCAGAATCCTTAAGTTCACACATGTAAATAACGTCAGTTATGCGCCTCGGGACTAAAGAAAAAGCCTTGTTTCCGCATACATGTCGATAACAGGTTAGGGTCGTTAGGGCGAAAAGAACTTTTATTTTTCAACTTTTTATTTGATGAAAAAAAAAAAAAAAAAACAAAAAAACGAAAACACGCCTATATAAATTTGACCCCCTTGAACCCCACTTTTATATAGTAAAACAAGGGTTTACACGGGTAAACTTATTTTTCTTATTTCTGCGGTTCTAACGTGTATCCACAATCTATATTTTGAGCAAATGAGGCGGTTCTAACGTGTACTCACAATCTATATTTTGAGTAGAAATAAGAAAAATATCACAATTTTTCCTCTTAAAATTTTCGTTTTCTTGGGGGTAAAGTTTTCAATGTAATTGTATATGCGTGTTTTCGCAATGATAAAAGGGCTGAATTCAATCCATATTGCCAGAAAACATTCAAATAATAAGGTTTAGTTCATCAAGAAAGCAAAATATCAGGCTACTATTTATTGTCAACACGACATCGCTGATCATGTAGAGTTTTTGTTTGATTTGAGGTTTAACGTCCCCGTCAACACTGTAAAGGTCATTTTGGAGACGTTGCTTCCAATTTTGTGGGACTTTTACCCGACATTGAGATGAAATGACATCTCAAGCCCTGTCGCCCAATGAAACCAATAGGGTTTATTGGCATGGACGGTCCTCCTCGCACCGCGGTTCCTGGACAGGCTTAGATCCTCTAAGCTGTTTACCAGTACTAGTGTGCGGGCCAGATTCAGCTCTGCGTGGAAGCATCGTGCAGCAAATATATTTCTTCAAGCCCCTATAGGCGGGGGCGTAAATGATCATGTAGAGAATCCTGGTACCGGTTATAGTAAATCAACGACCTTTGAGAGTTCAAGCATGTTGAGTCTATTCCAGTTTTTAGGGAAGGTAAGTTTCAGATACATTTTGTCACGGAATTATACAAATGCGGCTATATTACGATTTCAAGACTGTTCTGACAACATGTCTGTTTGGTATTACGAAATATAAAATTAGGAAAAGAAAATGTCAGTATATCAACCAATGTAAAATAACAGCTAACGGCGACTTATCTAAAACAGGGTCGAGTTCAATATTAAAAGTGCAGTCGCGTCTCACTACGTTTTGAAAGACTATACATGTATCTAAAATAGTTGCAATGTAGGGGTCAACGGATAAATACTGAAAACTCGGTATTACTACTTTTCAGACTTTTTTACCCATCATGATAGCAAGTCCCTGAAATGAACACCCCATTAAACCCGACTTTATAGAGGGAAAACTGGAGTTTACTGGCATATAATTATTTTGCATATTCTGCTCCTAAACATAGGTTGTGGGTACTCGTTAGAACTACCTCAATGTCTAACGAGAACACAAAACCAATGTTTGGAGTACTATTAATGACAATATCACAAACTTTCATCAGGAAAACTGCCATTTTGGGGTTATGAAAGAATGCACTACGTCACATGGGTGTTTTTTCGTTTTAGATTTCTGCATCGGAGACCAGGGTTAGTTTATACTAATTTATTTTAGTTCGATGAAAGCTTCAAGCTTATTGAATCGCTCTCGAACACTCATTCCGGGTGTTTTCACGCGCGCGAGAGAGAGAGGCAGTGACTTTTACACAACTGCTACCCATTTACACCTGGGTGAAGTGGGGCAGTGTCATTACGTGTCTTGCCCAAGGACACACCTCGATACCGGTGTCCGGATTCGAACGAACAACCTCTCGACCATAAGTCGAATGCGTTACATGTAACCACTGCGCTGTCGAGGCTGACCAGGGTTAGATTCTGTTTATCTTTCGTTCTATAGATTGGCATTGTTACTGATTTATTTTTATCGAATCTGCTACAAACATTGATTGCGGACGGCAAAGATTATAAATAAAATGTTTATACCCTTGTTTGTTTGATTTGAGGTTTAACTTCCCCGTCAACACTGTATAGGTCATTTTGGAGACGTTGATGCCACTTTTGTGAGACTTTTACCCGACATTGAGATGAAATGACACTCGCACAGCTGTGCCTGGGCCGGCTTGGATCCTCTAAGCGGTTTACTAGTACTCGTGTGCGGACAGTTTCAGCTCTGCGTGGAAGCATCATGCAGCCCATCTATTTCTACAAGCCCCGATTGGGGGTGGCCGTTAAACCCTTGTAATACCTCCGTTACTCTATATTAAGCGGGGTTTACATGGTTTTTTAAGCTTCTTCATGACACGGACGTGTTAACGTTATGGTCTCCGATGTCCTCGATGTCCCAGTAAGTGGCAAGGGCTCAATTTTTCAACATCCAGTTCATACCCATACATGCGTATGCCATGCACGTGCTACCGTCGTATTGATTTCAGCGCTGTATATGTTGGCTGGGAATAAAACTCACGAAAGCACTATGTAATTCTGACATCATTGAACCCCATTTTCATCTAGTACTGAAATCAGGTGTTAACTTGGTTAACCTTATTTTTCTCATTTCTGCTCTAAATTATAGATTGATGGTACTCGTTAGAACCGCGGCGGTTTTAACGTGTACCCACAATCTATATTTTGAGCAGAAACAAGATAAAGGTTCCTTTTAAAAGGAAAGGCTTGCCTGGTTTTAAGGGTACTGTTCCTGGTGTAAATGTAGCCATATTGCCGCCACATGGATGTACGAGTTGATGTATAGAAAGTACTGGTGAGGAAGCAAGTTGCACTGTTCTTGTTAATGGGACATAGACTTTTGATGCAGTGTACTCAAAGGCAATATATGGTTTATCTACACATTGGAATGGACAAAACCATGAGGTGTCATTTTCTATGTGGCACTACCCTGACATGTATTGGAATAAATTTTTCAATGTTAAGGTAACTGAGGCATTGACATGGGACCCAGTGATCACATCTGAAAGTCTAAAAATAAATAAACAGTATAAAGCTATTTAAGGTGAATCTATATCTTGATAAAAACTGGACTAATCGACTGACAGTACGCCGTAAACTTTGTTCATTTATTGGTGGCAGTACCTTCAATATAACTAGAGCTGTCAGTGAAACTGACTAGCGCCCCGGCAGCGCTATCAGAGGAGTAGGAAAATGTTGATGTTAAAAAACTATAAAGAACAAGGAAATGAAAGAACTTAGCTCAAAGAATCATTTTGAACATGATAACTCGGTTTTAGAAACCAACCTGGGTTTTGCGCACAACACATCCTCTCATGATGATTAACATTACTGTCAAGTTATTCTAAAATCAATCCAGGAATAAGAAAGATATTGATCGGACACGATAAAAAAGACGTTTTTTTTTTTAACTTTCACCTCTAAGTATGACCTTGACCTTTGAGGTACGGACCTGGGTCTTGCACGTGACACACTGTCACATTATGGTTAATATTTCTGCTAAGTAATATTTAAATCCATCCAGGTATAAGAAAGTTATAGATTGGACACAATAAAAAGACGCTTTTTTTTACCTTTTATCTCTAAGTATGACCTTGACCTTTGAGGTACGGCTGTAGGTCTTGCGCAAGACACTCCGACACATTATGGTTAACATTTCTGCCAAGTAATATTTAAATCCATCCAGGAATAAAAAAGTTATTGATTGGACACGACAAAGACCCTTTTTTGACCTTTAACCTCTAAGCATGACATTGAGCTACGGACCTGAGTCTTGCGCGCAACACTCAATCACAATATGGTTGACATTTCTGCCAAGTATATATTTAAATCCATCCAGGAATAAGAAAGTTATGGAGGATAAAAAAATATGGACGGACAGACAGACGAACGGACAGAGTGATTACTATAGAGCACCCACACTTTCAACAAAATCCATCGAGTTTTGACCTTCGAGTGCATTGTAGACTGCTACACAGATGATTTATGAATGTGGTCAGGTAAACTGTATTGACGGTAATGCTGAGTGGTCTAGTGGATAAATTCGCTTCGGTGTTTGGTTAAACTTTCGCACAGAAACGATAGCTCTGTCACTAGACTATCTCTCACTAAACTGGTACCCTGTATTCTATTAAAATATGCGAAAGTTATTGAGCTATAGGCTGAGGAAACCAGAATACCGGAACAAGCTGACTGTATCTCTGATTTTTGTTTTAAAAAACACACCTAAGGATCCAAAATAACATAGAAAGAGAAGTCTAAAACCGGAACCACATTTCCAATCTAACTGGCTTGCAGCCGTCGCTGCAAGCCAAAAAAATATCACATTGTTAATAAAACAAAATATCGCTTTTTTGTGGCGGTAAAATTTACAAAGTATTTGTCTAGGTGGTGGAATAAGGACAACAATGCAACTCATTTGTTGGCATACGCCCATCGGGGCTTGGTTGCAGTGTATTTCCATGCACAGCTGAAACCGACTGAAAATGAGTACTGATAAACCGCTTAGAAGGATTAAGCCTGTCCAGGTAAAGTGGTTCGAGTCAGACCATCCATGCATAGAAACTCTAGCGGTTTGTTTGGGTAAGGCTTGAAATGCCAATTCATCTCTGTCGAGTAAACGTCTCACCAAGTTGGAAGGAACGACAACAAAACGGCCTAAATAGTGTTTGTGGGGGCGTAAATCCTTATCTCAAAGAAATAAACATGCATATGCCTGAACAAGTAGGTTATGACACTACTAGATAAAAAGTCGTAATCCTGTACCTTAAACACATTTATCTCCTCAATTCAGATTATTTTTCAGTCAAATGTGACAACTGCATCAAAAAGTTTTTGCAAGTGTAGGTTATGAAATATTAAAGGTGCCTTTCTTGTTCGACTAGTGTAGGGCCCTGAAACAGGAGTTGAAGTGTTTAAACCCATTTAGTACCAGAAACCCCAAAACGGGTATTTGGCAAACAGTGCAGGCCCAGATCAGACGCCGCAGAACGCGGCGTCTGATCAGGGCCTACACTGTTTGCAGAAAGTTCAGACATGTTCCTAATAATTTTTGAAGAAAACACAGCCTGACACCCCAAAATTTTGAAATGGACTCATGGTTTATATAAGGAGGAAGATTCCATTTGGTACAAAAAGGGTTAAAACTGTCATTGGTGCTTCACGGTTTTATTCTTAACCCTTGACCTGCTGAATATTTATATATGCCACACCCACTACCGATTATCAACCAATCAGATTACTTGGTTCAAAATATCGCAACAAATTCACAATCCGAATGACATACAATGTAGATATTATATTATCTTGTGCGGACAAGATATTATCTTGTGCGGACAAGATATTATCTTGTTCGCATAAGATATTATCTTGTGCGCACAACTTAATATCTTGTCCGCACAAGATATGTTGTGCGAACAAGATATTAAGCTGTTCGGACAAGATATTATCTTGTCCGCAAAAGATAATATCTTTTGTTCGCACAACTTCCCAAGATCTTTGTTGTGCAAACAAGATAATATGTTGTGCGAACAAGATAATATCTTTTCCGCACAAGATATTAAATTATGCAAACAAGATATTATCTTGTCCGCACAAGATAATATGTTGTCCGCACAACATAAATTATGTTGTCCGCACAAGATAATACCTTGTCCACACAACATATTATCTTGTGCGCACAAGATAATATCTTGTTCGCACAACTTAATATCTTGTTCGCACAACATATTAAAAAAAATTATGTCCCTTCCCGGGTTCCGTACAATTTCTATCAACATTGATGACGTTGTATCGAGGTTGGTGCGACGTTGCTTAAAGGCCAAGTGCCTGGTGGATGAGCAACTGAAAATAGTTATATAAAAGGGTTATGCTTTGGAAACAATGAATACACCACATAACTTAAGAGGAGTGGATACACCTTCAGAGGAGGCAACTCCTGCAAAAATGTTTTAGTTTCCCATGACAATAGGGCTCATCTCTTAAAGGAAAGAATTTGCTCCTGAGGAGCAAATTCTTTCCTTTAAGAGTAGACCCTTTTTTCAGTGGGAGAGAGCTTATAGAAAAGCGAACAGGAAGTCCCAAGAGTTGTCTCCCTTTGCAAAATGGCGGGAAAATGTGCTAGGTGTTCCCATTCAGATTAAGAGTATGAAGTGTACAGTTTTCTGGGCCAGACTAGCTGGTCCTCAATCAGGCCTCACCAGTGGCTCTTTTAAAGGTTCCACAATGGAATCAATGGAAATATAGAAGGGTAGGGAAAAGTGATTCGCAAGCCCATTAAGTTCCCTTGCAGACCTCGGTTTACTATAAATTCCCAAAATCTCAGCCTTTCTCCCTCATTATCAACCTGTCTGGTTGACCGAACTGTAGGGGGCCCCTACCATCGGGGCTTGGAGAAATAGATTTGGCTGCATGATGCTTCTGCGCGGAGCTGAAATCAATAGAACTTGAATACTACTAAACCGCTCAGTAGGTCTAAGCCTGCCAAGGAAAAGTGATGCGCGTCGGACCGCTCCTTAATCCCTAGCGGTACTATGGGCGGTAGGGCTTGCGATGCCATTTCAATACCAATGTCGAGTAAAAGTCTCACAAAATCAGAAGCCACATCTCCAAAATGACATAAACAGTGTTGACGGGAACTTAAAGCACCAACTCAAATACGCATACAAGTGGAAAGCAGTGTAATGCGAGACAGTACATTTAATTGTACTGTTGCATAAAAATTATTATCATCTTGAGCTGATGCATAGAAAAGGTCACTTTCGCCTGCACAGAGAACGAACCCCGAATAAACCTTAGTGACAGTGATATAAGGGCCCGAGTCTTCCGATTTCTCTAGCTGATTTCTTGTGCAACGCCAAGCGATCACTTGGATGCACGCTGTTACCTGGGCCTAGTAAGCCGTGCGCATTTTGTGAACAAGACCAAATTTGAATTAACCTCATTCATAACGATTTTCTACTCAACAAAAATGGTCTGACCGCCAGATGCCTATTTGTTGTTAACCTTTTAAAGAGAGGCAACTATAAAACACACAGGAATTTAAGTTTCTTGATCATAACTCTGAACAAGATGTCCGCCAGGGTTAATCAAAGTACTGAAAGTACTGAGAGGCGGGCGAGTAATGTCATCTATTTACAACGCTCTTTAGTTAAAACTTGAAAATAAAATGACTACAGTCACACGTTATTGCTCTTGAATTTATCATTGAGTGTATTTATCTTCAAACGGGCTATTTCAATAAAAGACCACAGACACGATGCAGGTCTCCAAGAAGTTGAATCTTTTCAAGATGGAAGAAACTATTATTTATTTATTTATCTATTTGTTTATTTATTTACATGCACCTTCCTGTATCTTAATTACACGTAATTTGCACCAACTTTGCTGACGATCACATTGTTTGTTTGATTTGGGGTTAAATGTCCCCGTCAACACTGTATAGGTCATTTTGGAGACGCTGCTTCCAATTTTGTGGGACTTTAACCCGACATTGAGATGAAATGACATCTCAAGCCCTGTCGCCCAATGAAACCAATAGGGTTTATAAGCATGGACTAGCATCGCTTTACCTGAACAGGTTTAGGTACTCTAAGCCGTTTACAAGTACTCGAATGCGGATGAATCTTAGCTCTGCGTGGAAGCATCATGCAGCCTATCTATTTCTTTTAAGCCCCAATGGGCGGAGGCCTACTGACAATCACATAGCTATACACTGAGGACAACCTACAAATCATCATTCTGTGTATTGAAAACATCAGAAATTCCACTGGTGCATCGCACTCGTGGTAATACTGATGTTTTCAACACACTCGCATTCGGCTGCATTTGATCACTGAGTCGGAACAAACTGCATCATAGTGTAGATTATATTTTCTTGTCCTTTGGGATCATTGATTCCATTGGGGAATTTTGAAAATATCCGAGGGTCACTGATGAGGCTGAATGGGCCGAAACTAGCTAGTCTGGCCCAGAAAACACATACACTCCTTATTTTTCAGTTCTGTGGTGTATTCCTTGCTTCCAAAGGATATCCCTTTTATAGTTCATATTTATTTATACAATTTTATGTTTCCAAATGAATTAAAATACTGAGAGAGGTTTATATATCAGGCCAAATAAATCTAAATAAATAAACATAAACGAGCCTGTTCCTTTTTGTTTTTCATGCTAATACCGTAAATTCGAGATAAAAGCTCAACTTTACGCCACCTGTGCAGTTAGTTAAATAAAGTTCTGTTTTGTCCTGTTTTGTTCTGTTCTGCTCCCCCTCTGTAAAAATGTCAAAGCCTAACGGACACGCCAAATCATTTCCTTTGAAAGTGGCCAAATAAATCTAAATAAATAAATAAATAAACATAAACGAGCCTGTTCCTTTTTGTTTTTCATGCTAATACCGTAAATTCGAGATAAAAGCTCAACTTTACGCCACCTGTGCAGTTAGTTAAATAAAGTTCCGTTTTGTCCTGTTTTGTTCTGTTCTGTTCCCCCTCTGTAAAAATGACAAAGCCTAACGGACACGCCAAATCATTTCCCTTGAAAGTGGCGACATAAAAAGACGCAAAAGAAGAAAAAAAAAATCGCTAAATTTTGCATGTCAGTCGTTCGACCCTCTAATTTCTGGATTTTAAATTATTAGACTGTATGCCTTGATCAGACAGATGCAGCTTATCTGCCCATCAGTGCCAAGCGTCCCTTTACTGGAGCATTCGAAAATGCTGAAGACCCTGGTTACAGACACAGAATGTGGCATCTGATCAGGACCTTCATTATTTGCTTAAAGCACGGAACTTCATGTAAACTCACAGCAAATAAAATTTATATTTTGAAATTATACATGTAATTAGACCTCTCCAAAGCGGTCGGATACGGTAGGTGACCAATTAGTTCGAACACCCTAGCAGTTCGAACACCCAAAATTATTTCGAATTTGTGGCTGATACTTCGAACACACAAAAAATGCCGAAAAATGCATCCAGAACAAGCATTTCGGACCGTTCCCGGGTTTATCATTATAACATCGTACCGGTCGCACATGAGCTAGCGCACGAAAAAAAAAAAAAAAAAAAAAAAAAGAAGAAAACTTAGCATGAAATATGTGCGACTTCCAAAGACTCGGATTAACATGCACTCTGTAAGGCAAACTCTCACATTGGATAGCCCTGTGGTAATGGAAGGTTCATACCATCACCGAATACTGATCAGACTATGAGAAACGCAGGCTGCAAGTGCTTAGATCAACCTTGATGAGCCACAGGAGTTTCGCTTATTTATGTTGTGAAATCCAATCGTCTGCATCAATGCGGCTCATGCGATCAGCGAAGACTCTAATCGAATTGCATGAGTACGCTAAGATGTGTCTTCGCTGGTTTCTCAACGACCTGCAAACACTGAACATGCGCACCCACTATATACCGGTATGTAAGGCAAAGGGTTTCACCAAGCCTTGTGACTTCGTAAGATTTAAGGGTTCAGTAAAGACCGATCACATTGCATCGATGTGCAGGCTGATCCTAGTCGGTGATGTAGCATTGTGGCCTACAAAGGCTTGGATCACCATGCATATGCAAGTGTTTTCGCTTTGCTCTCAGACTCTTTGAAGCGAAGCTTCAGCTTTCATTATTATTTGTGTGACTGTGTGACAGTCAATAGTAATGTAAAAGCTTGCATGCATAACTTACTTTTCTCCATGTGCATTGGAGTGTATAAAGTTTATCTCACATTCTTGTATGTACTATCTGTAAAGCTAATTTTTCCATGCATGAACAAGGGTTTTGCACCGAATTTTACTTTTTTTTTTTTTTTTTGTTTTACTGAAAACCATATGGCAACCTCTTTCAGAAAATAAAAAGTTTCTATTTTGTATCTTCTGAGAAAGTTAACAATCACACATGAGCACAGGTAAACCTCTCAGGTGTAAGCCTGCCCATGTAATTTTGGTACGAGTTGGACCATCGTTGCATATAAACTCTATTGTTTTCATTGGGCGGCAGGAATTGATGTCATATGTAATTTCATCTCAATACCGAGTAAAGGTCCCCGAAAACACGCCTATACAAATTACCTATACATTTTACCACCCCCAAAAATGAATTTTTAGATGAAATATGGAGCTATTTTTCTTCATTCTGCTCAAAACAAAGATTGCGGGGACTCTAAAGAACCACCTCATCAGACCAACTTAGGTGGGTGAGAGAAAAAAATATTAGACTATTGCTTCCAAAGGATAGCCCTTTAATAGAACATATTTAACTTCACTACAACTAGTGTGTGGGAATGTGTGGCGGCTGTAAAACGTCTCCCTGCCCTACATCATAGTGTAGATTATATTTTCTTGTCCTTTGGATCATCGATTCCATTGTGGAATTTTGAAAATATCTTAGGGTCACTGATGAGGCCTAATTGGCCGAAACTAGCTAGTCTGGCCCGGAAAACATGTTATCATATTTTTCAGGTCTGTGGTGTATTCC
The DNA here is from genome assembly GCA_963580285.1 of Lucinisca nassula. Classification (NCBI taxonomy): domain Eukaryota; kingdom Metazoa; phylum Mollusca; class Bivalvia; order Lucinida; family Lucinidae; genus Lucinisca; species Lucinisca nassula. The sequence goes on along the minus strand of OY757015.1, from coordinate 78,914,432 downwards.
TTGCTTCCAAAGAGTAACCCTTTTATACAACATATTAAAGGGGATCACAATTCTATAGGCATGATTTCGTGATGGAAATACAACTTTAAGGACCTTATGGCTGCTACTCTGTTGACTCTGTCCAGCTGAAAAAGGGGTCTACTCTAAAAGGGGAAGAATTTGCTCCTGAAGGGGTCGACTCCAAAAGGGAAGAATTTACTCCCCAGGAGCAAATTCTTTCCTTTAAGAGTATACCCCTTAGACATATCAAAAGAGAAATTACTTATGCAGGAGTAGCAGTCATTTTCGCAAATTTTACGTTTTGCAATGCCATTATGGAGTAAGTCCATGGGGCCATGGAAACGAAAAACAACAGAACATAACTACTACTACTCACAAAGTGTGACTGGCTGCGGTAGCTCAGTCGGATGCAGTCTGACTGGCGATAAGGAAGACTCGGGTTCGATACCTACCGGGGTCGGCAACATTCTTTCGTGGAGATTGATTATGAAATCTTTTCTATGGTCATTCTCTCCCTTCCGCTGATTCAGGAAGGGCAGGGGTCAGTTTTTGGCGACAGAATGTGCACTGAACTGGTAAACCGCATACGGATAAGCCTTCGCAGGAAAAGCGTGGATAGGTACACTGACAGGCTCAAACATGACCCAAAGCAGTGTTGACTGGGCCGTTAAATACAAATAAACAAAACTTGCAAAGTTTACTTCACACAGATAGGAACAGATTTATATATTCTGAACATCTTTCGGTACGGTGGTAGCTCTAACAAGTTGGCTGCTTTCAAAAAGCATCCAATAGGTTTGGTCTTGTCAGTCTACATTCTGATTTGAGCCAGCTGATATCATTATCCCACTTCGTGCATTTTTTGAATACAAAAAATAAACTTTAATACAAAACGTGTATATAAAATTTCGAAGTCTGTGACCTTGGTATCAGGAGGGGTAGGTAGTGATGAGTATTCTGTGGTAAATTGTTTAACGCCATGACAAGTATAAACTAAATGTAACTTACATATGGTTTGCACATGTATAGCACAAAACTTAACCAAACGAAAATGTAAACCGAATTTTTCAAAGGTTCATAACTCTGTTAATATTTGGTGGCATATCTTCACATCTTAGCCTTACTACATACACATTTTGGGCTTGATCGGATGAAAACTGTATAGTAGGATTTATACGGAAACGAAAAAAAGTTTACGAACGGACGGACGGACACCAACCCCGTAACTTAATACGACCGTTTTTTTTTTTTTTTTTTTTTTTGTTATTGTTGTTTTTCAAACGGGCATATGAAAATATTTTTCCTAAGTCATCAGGCCTTCTGTAGGGCCTTGGTTATCTATTTCATTTGTTGTTAACGTCCCTGTAAACACTGTATGGGTCTTTTTGAGACATTGCTTCAAATGTTGTGGGACTTTTACTCAGTACTGGGATAAAACGGGCAGATAAAACTCCTTCTCAAGCCCTGTCACCCAATGAAACTAAATGGTTGAAATGCATGAACGGTCCGACTCGAGCCACTTTTCCTGGGCAGGTTTAGACTTTCTAGGCGATTTAACACTACTCATGTGCGGCCGGTATCAGCTCTGCGTGAATGCATCATGCAGCCCAATCTATTTCTTCAATCCTCGATGGACGGGGGCCGATCAGACCTTGGGGCAATATATTGGACTGCATGAGCTGAAACCGACCGAACTTTGAAGTATTGCTGAACCGCCTAGGAAGATCTAAGCCTGCCCAGACAAAGTGCTGCGAATCAGACTGTATCTTAAACCTCGGCAGTTTCTTTAAGCGGTACCTCCGCAAAAACCTGAAATTTGCTATCCTTTTGTATATCTTTCTGGATCACAATTTAATTGTAAAAGAAACTGATTAGTAAAACGTCAAGTATTGAGTGGAAATAAAGAACACCACTCTCGGCTTATCAGATACAATAGCTCCCATCGAATGCGCCAAAAAGTCTTTTAACAACTCAGTCTGTAACTGGTGGCAGGTCACTTAGTAGTCATGAAGTTTTTGAAAAGAAACTATTGCTATCTGTGCTGGGCTCAAGAACAATAATTAGCGACCCATCAACGTTATGACTTTGTTTCGCTCCCTAAATATTATAGAGTTAGAACCTTCGACCTTGGCACTGACGTTAATTCTAGTAGCAAAGACATGAAATTGTTTTTACACACCCAGCGATCTTTTTATGTTTGGTTTTACGATCCTTTCAAGATTATTTCACTCACATCAAGCCGATCGTTAATTGGAGGTGAGTGAAAACTAGAGTACCCGATGAAAAACCTCCTGACCTTCCGTTGCAGAACTTCTCATTATGTGACCTGAGCCATGCTCAAACATACACCGTTGAGAGACCTAATGATTAAGAGTCAGCACTCTTATCCACTAGGCCACGGAGGCCCGTTACACCCAGCGATCTTTATAAATGAGGAAAAATAACGTTCTCTGTCTTTCCAACATTTACATATACTTATTATTAGAGCGTACCGAAAGATGTTCAGAATATATAAATCTGTTCCTATCTGTGTGAAGTAAACTTTGCAAGTTTTGTTTATTTGTATTTAACGGCCCAGTCAACACTGATTTGGGTCTTTTTTGAGCATGTCAGTGTACCTATCCACGCTTTTCCTGAGCAGGCTTATCCGTAAGCGGTTTACCAGTTCAGTGCACATTCTGTCGCCAAAAACTGACCCCTGCCCTTCCTGAATCAGCGGAAGGGAGAGGATGACCATAGAAAAGATTTCATAATCTCCACGAAAGAATGTTGCCGACCCCGGTAGGTATCGAACCCGAGACTTCCTTATCGCCAGTCAGACTGCATCCGACTGAGCTACCACAGCCAGCCACACTTTGTGAGTAGTAGTAGTTATGTTCTGTTGTTTTTCGTTTCCATGGACCCATGGACTTACCCCATAATGGCATTGCAAGACGTAAAATTTGCGAAAATGACTGCTACTCCTGCAAAAGTACTTTCTCTTTGGATATGTCAAAAGGGTATACTCTTAAAGGAAAGAATTTGCTTCTGGGGAGCAAATTCTCCCCTTTTAGAGTAGACCCCTTGAGAAGCAAATTCTTCCCCTTTTAGAGTAGACCCCTTTTTCAGTTGGACAGAGCCAACAGAGTAGCAACCATAAGGTCCTTAAAATTGTATTTCCATAACGAAATCATGCCTATAGAATTGTGATCCCCTTTAATATGTTCTATAAAAGGGTTATCCTTTGGAAGCAAAGAATACATCACAGAACTGAAAAATATGGTGTGCACATGTTATTTGAGCCAGACTAGCTAGTTTCGGCCAATTAGGCCTCCTCAGTGACCCTAAGATATTTTTCCAAAATCCACAATGGAATCAATAATCCCAAAGGACAAGAAAATATAATCTACACTATGATGTAGGGCAGGGAGACATTTTACCGCCGCCACACATTCCCACACACCAGTTGTAGTGAAGTAAAATACGGTGGGTGACCAATTAATTGGAACACCCTAGCAGTTCGAACACCAAAAATTATTTCGAATTTGTGGCTGAAAACTTTCTCATTTAATTAGAACTCCCACATTTTTCAGAAATCAGAATTTTTAATACTTCGAACACACAAAAAAAAATGCCGAAAAATGCATCCAGAACAAGCATTTTGGACCGTTCCCGAGTTTATCATTACAACATCGTACTGGTCGTATATGAGCTAGCGCACGAAAAAAAGAAAACTTAGCATGAAATGTGTGCGACTTCCAAAGACTCGGATTAACATGCACTCTGTAAGGCAAATGGTTTTCGCTTCTCTCACTTTGGATAGCCCTGTGGTAGAGGAAGGTTCATACCCTCACCGAATACTGATTAGACTGCGAGAAACGCAGGCTGCAAGTGCTTAGATCAACCTTGATGAGCCACAGGAGTTTCGCTTATTTATGTTGTGAAAATCCCATTGTCTGCATCAGGCTCATGCGATCAGCGAAGACTCTAATCGGATTGCATGAATGAGTACGCTAAGATGTGTCTTCGCTGGTTTCTCAACGACCTGCAAACACTGAACATGCGCATCCACAACCGGTATGCAAGGCAAAGGGTTTCACTTAGCCTTGTGACTTCGTAAGATTTAAGGGTTCAGTAAAGACTGATCACATTGCATCGATGTTCAGACTGATCCTAGTCGGTGATGTAGCATTTTGGCCTACAAAGGCTTGGATCACCATGCATATTCAAGTGTTTTCGCTTTGCTCTCAGACTTGGAGCGTAGCTTCAGCTTTCATTATTATTTGTGTGACAGTGTTACCCTTTTTCCATGTGCTGTGGCATTGATTCAATGCCTCTTTGATAGCAGAAGCGCCCCTTTAATATTAATTGAGAGTTTCCCGCCTTTTTCCACAGAACGTCTTTTAGCACGTGCGAGTGAAATTCATGGTTGTTGCATGCAAAAAGGTAGTTTAATTCAGGTTACCTGGTTGGGCTACCCTGGTTTTCTGAGGAGCAAGTGAAGATGCCCATTTATTTCACGGTGGAAGTAATTTCGGGGAACATGATTAAGAAAATAAGTCATATTCGGTGTGGGGGGAAGACTCAGGTCAGCCTGCACATGCATGCAGTCTGAATAGTCTTCGTTGTTCGTATGTGCCTACCATGGCCTCTGTGCTAATCAAAGATCAACAGGTGAAAAATTATGGCCACATTGGCTAGTTGCGCAGGCTAATCTGGTCCTTCGTTTGAAACCTTTTTTATCGCCGTGCGTCGGCTTAAAACGACGGCGTGTACATTTGACCAGCCCAATCTGCTTGCGATGTTACAAACACATCCTAAGCTACCAAGTGCAAGGATCAGCCTGTTCAGATCTCCTATCTCGAGTAAAATACTTATTGCGCATGTGCGTACAGAAAAGACTGATAAGTCTGCACAGTTGTGCAATCGGGATTGTGTCTTCAATGTTCAAGTGGTTTGAAATGTTTCATCGCGCATAAAGTGAAGATCAAATTTGTGTATGAGGCCAAAAAAAAAAAAATAGGTGTGTTTCAGGTTTCCCGACCCTACCTAAGTTTTAGGCCCGACCCTAAATTTTTTATTGCCAAAAAAAAAAAAAAATCGCGGGGCGAAACGACTCGGAACTACGCGAGTGGTTGCGTGCGGTTTATTTGTTCTAATTCGGTCAGTTTCCGAGCGTTTCGGTGTTTACTACTACTATTTCCGCAGAAATGCTCTATACAGTGTATAAACAAAATAAAAAATTAAGATAAAAAAAAAAATTAAATCGACCTTCCCCACCTAATTTTTTTCAAGCTGAAACCTGAAACACACCTATTTTTTTTTTTGGCCTGATGTCCGCATTTTCTTTTTCTTGTTACTTGCCTTTCTAAATAACATGATGGTTTTGCATCCGCACAGTCTAATCAGTCTTCACCGGCCTACTTCGATGGGCATTGAATTGCTACATGCCCCCGGCTCACGCTGATTTGAGACTGCTTATAAGTAAACAGAGAATACACAAACAAGGCTGCGCAGTCTCGCCTGAGGCTTCACTATGCGCTTAAACAATATAGGTGGGGGTGTGGGGGGGGGTGAAGTATCTATGCGCCTAGCTCCACTGGGTAGCTGCACGTGCGGGTTTCAACACCCCATCCCATATACATGTAGCTGGACTTTGTCTGCTGCGGTGTAGCCGGAACAAAAAACAAATATTACAGACTATAAGGAAATTCTTTGAAAAATCCTCATTTCCTAGATATGGGCTACTCTTAAGAAAAGAATTTGCTCCAAACAAATCAATTTCTGTTATTCCTGAGATCACAAATTGACTCGCCCATTTTAAAGGAAATAGTGATAGTTCAATAGGTGTAAATGTCATTAATGACAATGTATATCGCATTCAAAGACCCCCTGCACACACTGACTTATTTATAGATCAACACACACTGACTTATTTATAGATCAAACTTTTCTGCACTGCATAAGTGATATTTATAACTTCTAATCACGTGCGGATTGACAGGGCCACGGGAAAAAAAACGTAGTGGTATAAAATATTGAACACAGCCTGATCCAATGTATGGAATTCTTTCAGATCAAACAGTTCTAACACTGATAAATTTCCAATCTGATATTTTCTAATAATTCCAACACCCGGATCAGTATTTATTTTTTTTACTGTTCGAATTAATTGGCCATTTACAGTATGTGTTCTATAAAAGGGTTGTCCTTTGGAAGCAAGGAATACACCACAGAACTGAAAAATATATAGTGTACATGTTTTCTGGGCCAGACTAGCTAGTTTCGGCCAATTAGGCCTCATCAGTTACCCTCAGATATTGTCAAAATTCCACAATGGAATCAATAATCCCAAAGGACAAGAAAATATAATCTACACTTTCATATAGTAAAGCTCGGGTTTGCAAGGGTATACATTAATTTCCGTATTCATGCTCTGATACACTGGATTGTGGGTACTCGATAGAATCGCCTCGTCGAGGCGTTTCTGTCGACTCCCCGCAATCTATGTTTTGAGCAAAAAAGGCAAATATTCCAATTTTTCTTTTTAAATTTTTTTTTTCTTTGGCCAAAAAATGGCAATGTATTTGAATAGGTGTGTTTCGAAATACGGTAAAACTGGTAGACTAACTGCCACACCTGCCAGATGTATCCATTTCCCTTAAGATATTTTTATTGTTGGAGTTGAAACGCTTGCTTTTCGGTCTGTTTCGCTATTCAGACAGGCTGTTTCCTGTAATTGCAGTATAGTATTGCATCATCGTTTAAGCTGATTGGTTGATCGCGTCACGTGCCCCTCCATGGAACAGCTATAATCTGGTCATTATACCCGGTTTGCCCGCCTCATGGCGACCAAACCAATAATACGTAAATGTTGGAAAGACAGAGAATTTTTCCTCATTTATAAAGATCGCTGGGTGTAACGGGCCTCCGTGTGGCCTAGTGGATAAGAGTGCTGACTCTTAATAATTAGGTCTCTCAACGGTGTAGGTTTGAGCATGGCTCAGGTCACATAATGAGAAGTTCTGCAATGGAAGGTCAGGAGGTTTTTCATCGGGTACTCTAGTTTTCGCTCACCTCCGATTAACGATCGGGTTGATGTGAGTGAAATAATCTTGAAAGGATCGTAAAACCAAACATAAAAAAGATCGCTGGGTGTGTAAAAACATTTTCATGTCTTTGCTACTAGAATAAACGGCAGTGCCAAGGTCAAAGGTTCTAACTCTTCCAAATATATAAAATATTTAGGGAGCTTTGTTTGTTTGATTTGAGGTTTAACGTCCCCGTCAACACTGTAAAGGTCATTTTGGAGACGTTGGTTCCAATTTTGTGGGACTTTTACCCGACATTGAGATGAAATGACATCTCAAGCCCTGTCGTCCAATGAAACCAATAGGGTTTATTAGCATGGACGGTCCGCCTCGAACCGCGGTTCCTGGACAGGCTTAGATCCTCTAAGCGATTTACCAGTACTAGTGCGCGGGCCGGATTCAGCTCTGCGTGGAAGCATCGTGCAGCCCATATATTTCTTCAAGCCCCTATGGGCGAGGGCCTTTATATTTAGGGAGCGAAACAAAGTCATAACGTTGATGGGTCGTTGTTTATTGTTCTTGAGCCCAGCACAGATAGCAATAGTTTCTGTTCAAAAACTTCATGACTACTCAGTGACCTACCACCAGTTACAGACTGAGTTGTTAAAAGACTTTTTGGCGCATTCGATGGGAGCTTTTGTATCTGATAAGCCGAGAATGGTGTTCATTATTTCCACTCAATACTTGACGTTTTACTAATCAGTTTCTTTTACAATTAAATTGTGATCCAGAAAGATATACAAAAGGATTGCAAATTTCAGGTTTTTGCGGAGGTACCGCTCAAAGAAACGGCCGAGGTTTAAGATACAGTCTGATTTGCAGCACTTTGTCTGGGCAGGCTTAGATCTTCCTAGGCGGTTCAGCAATACAGCAGTCAAATATATTGCCCCAAGGTCTGATCGGCCCCAGTCCATCGGGGATTGAAGAAATAGATTGGGCTGCATGATGCTTCCACACAGAGCTGATACCGGCCGCACATGAGTAGTGTTAAATCGCCTAGAAAGTCTAAGCGTGCTCAGGAAAAGTGGCCCGAGCCGGACTGTTCATGCATTTCAACCATTTAGTTTCATTGGGCGACAGGGCTTGAGAAGGAGTTTTATCTGCCCGTTTTATCTTAGTACTGAGTAAAAGTCCCACAAAATTGGAAGCAATGTCTCAAAAAAGACTCATACAGTGATAACAGGGACGTTAACAACAAATGAAATAGATAACCAAGGCCCTATAGAAGGCCTGATGACTTAGGAAAAATCTTTTTATATGCCCGTTTGAAAAACAACAACAACAACAACAAAAATACAAAACAACAACAACAAAAAAAAAAACGGTCGTATTAAGTTATGGGGTTGGTGTCAGTCCGTCCGTTCGTATTTTTTTTTTCGTTTCCGTATAACTCCTACTATACAGTTTTCATCCGATCAAGCCTAAAATGTGTATGTAGTAAGGCTAATATGTGAAGATATGCCACCAAATACTAACAGAGTTATGACCCTTTGAAAAATTCGTTTTACATTTTCGTTTGGTTAAGTTTTGTGCTATACATGTGTAAACCATATGTAAGTTACATTTAGTTTATACTTGCCATGGCGTTAAACAATTTACCACAGAATACTCATCACTACCTACCCCTCCTGATACCAAGGTCACAGACTTCGAAATTTTATGTACACGTTTTGTATTAAAAGTAGAAGTAAAACAAAGATCAGGAATTGATACAATTAACTTACTCCATCCATAAAAGACACCAAAGGGAAAGAAATACAAACATTAAGCGACCAGACCATAATGGAAACCTAAACAAAGGAAGGCCATATGGACAGTTACTTTCCCACAAAATGGCCATATGGCCATCCAAAAATAAAAGACACAAGTGATACACACAGTAAGTAACAAACAACAACATAAATAAATCGCCACAGAAGAGCCGCCTTGGAACGGTCAGTGGAAGATTTCCACTGGGGGGCTTAAATCGATTTTACGTTGCCACAATCCTCGCCCTTACTTCCGTCGCGATTTAGACAAATAATTTGTTCAGTCCGCATGGAGGCCTCCTAACTCATCAGTGCAACATCTCCGTGAACACAGAAATCAAAGAACCACAGAGGTGAGACAACGGTGAGGACTCGACAGCAAGAAACCACTGAAATGCTGGAGCAAAAGAAAACCAACAGTTAGACTCCGATGAGCCCGACCAGAGACAGAGCATTAAAGTTTATTATTTTTATTCAAAAAAGCATTAAGTGGGATAATGATATCAGCTGGCTCAAATCAGAATGTAGACTGACAAGACCAAGCCTATTGGATGCTTTTTGAAAGCAGCCAACTTGTTCTTGTTACTTGCCTATCTAAATAACATGATGGTTTTGCATCCGCACAGTCTAATCAGTCTTCAGCGGACTACTTCGATGGGCATTGAATTGCTACATGCCCGCGGCTTACGCTGATTTGAGACAGCTTATGAGTAAACAGAGAACACACAAACAAGGCTGCGCAGTCTCGCCTGGGGCGTCACTATGCGCTTAAACAATATAGGTGTGTGTGTGTGTGTGTGTGTGTGTGTGTGTGTGTGTGTGTGTGTGTGTTTGGGGGGGGGGGGTTGAAGTATCTGCGCTAAAGCTCCACTGGGGGTTTCAACATCACATCCCATATATACATGTAGCTGGACTTTGTATGCTGCGGCGTAGCCGGAACAAAAAAAAATATTACAGACTATTAGGAAATTCTTTGAAAAACCATCTTTTTCCTAGATATGGACCACTCTCAAGAAAAGAATTTGCTCCAAACAAATCAATTTCTGTTATTCCTAAGATCACAAATTGACTCGCCCATTTTAAAGGGAAAAGTGATAGTTCAATAAGTGTAAATGTCATTAATGACAATGTGTAACCTTATACTTGTAACTACATGATAAACTCGCATTCAAAGACCCCCTGCACACACTGACTTATTTATAGATCAAACGGTTCTGCACTGCATAAGTGATATTTATAACTTCTAATCACGTGCGGATTGACAGGGCAACGGGGAAAAATCGCAGTTGTATAAAATATTGAACACAGCCTGATCCAATGCATGGAATTCTTTCAGATCAAACAGTTCGGGCACTGATAAATTTCCAATCTGATATTTTCTAATAATTCGAACACCCGGATCAGTATTTATTTTTTTACTGTTCGAATTAATTGGTCATTTATCGTATGTTCGATGTCGATCAGTACAGAGAAGCGTGTCAAACCTTTCAACCCTGTACATTGCTGCAGATACCGATTCAGGTACAGATAACGATACAAACCTTACAAATCCAGACCAGACGGCATGTGACGAGCAATCTCATCAGATTCTACACCGTTTGCCAACTGTCAATGACTTGAACAATACACCCTTATATAAGAATTGGTTCACTGAATATCAAAGCTAGAAGGTTTCTGTTCAGAAACCGGGGGATGAAAGGGAATGATTTCAACCATAAACAGCAACGGCGTAGGTAAATAGTACCGGATTTTTATACTCAGCTTTCAGCGAAAATTTATTCGTGAAATATAATAAACAGGTCTATTATTACAAACAGTATTACTTTTTCAAACAGTCCGGTCGAACTTGATTGGATTTATTGCGTGTACTGCTTTTTCATTTTAGGTTTTCTTTTTTAGCGGAGGACTACAAGAAGGTATGTCTAAAGAGGTGCACAAAAATCTGATATATGAGGTGTACGGTGACTATAGACGGGCTACGCCCGCCTAAAAATAGAAAAATCTTTAATCGACTACTTCTCCCATACCCCTGGGTCAGTTTGATGCAAACTTAACAGGAATGTTGCTCAGGTAACCCTGTACCACATACAATCCCACGAGCAAGATAGCCGCCAGAGCCCTACCACTTTGCCTGGGCGAGCTTAGACCTTCTAAGCGGTTTAAGAATACTCATGTCGGTTTCAGCTCTGCGTGGAAGCATCAAGCAGCCCAATCTATTTCTCCAAGCCCCGATGGGCGGGGCCAACTTATATATTTTATGGTTGTCCTTATTTCCTCATTACGAAAAAACGCCATACAAATACATTGTATATATTACCACCGAAACAAAAAACAATATAAGATGGAAAATTATTATATTTTTCTTATTTCTGCTCAAAATATAAATTGTGGGTACCCTTTACATGTATAAACGCCTCATTAAGGCGGTTCTAACGAGGACCCACAAGGTTTATTTTAGAGTAAAATATAGATTTGGGTCCAGCTAGGAACACCTCATTGAGGCGGTTCTAACGAAGACCCAGAATCTATATTTTAGAGCAGAAATACGAAAACTAATGTTTGCCCTTGTAAACCCCAGATTTACTATAAGAAAGTGGGGTTCAAGGAGGTCAGACTTATATAAGCGTGTTTTCTGGATGTTATTACCTGCCAGCATAAACAGCGGGCTAATGTTGGACCGACGGTACCTGGTCGTATCGAGGTTCGCGATCGTCTTTGCTGACTGGTTTTCTGTTTCAAGCATAGATTGTAGGAGCATTTAATGAGACGGTCGTAACGAAAATCCGAAATGCAGATTTCAGGGCATCACCAAAACACGCCTATAAAACTTGACCCCCTTAATCTCCACTTTTATGTAGAAAAACTGGGGTTCACAGTGTATGCATTATTTTTCTTATTTCTGCTCAAAAATCACAGAGTGTGAGTACTTGGAAAAATACATCGCCGAGGCGTTTCTAACGAGATAGCACAATGTATGGTTTGAGCAGCAATATGAAAAATATCAGGATTTTTTTTTATCTGAAAATTATAATTTTTTGCTGGTAAAATTCGTAATATATTTAAATAGATGTGTTTTTGTTATAACCAAAAAATACATACAAATAAAAATAAAAAAACGAAGTTAAGAAAGTATAAGAATATCAGTTTTTCACCTTCCATATAGAATGTGGTTTATATGGGTAAGCTTATTCATTATATAACACTATAAATTGGCTAGCCTGTATTGATCGGAGGTCATCCGTATGAACACCAGGTCAACCAATATTGAGGTAAAAAAAAATCAATGAATCATGATTTGTTAATTGTGTCAATCAATAAAATTGTCATTGATCAAGTAATTTCGTATTGACCCAGTTATAGGTCCTCAGTTAGCTGCATTAGCCCGAGGCGGAAGTATTGACCCAGTAATAGGTCCTCGGTCAGCTGCATTAGCCCTCGGCCTTCGGCCTGTAACTGGACCAATACGAAATAACTTGATTAATAACATTATAGTAATACTTAGCGACTAGTCCCTCTATGAACGGAAGACTTCGCTCTTTCGATCAAACGTCGTTCGGCTGTCCCATCACTACAACCCCGTCCCTGGATAATTGCGGTATGTATTAATTACGAAAGCCGGGTAGGGCCATTTCTTATTTCTAACTTCTAACTTCTTACTTCTAACTTCTAACTTCTTACTTCTAACTTCTTACTTCTAACTTCCATGTTGTATATTGTTATTTTTTAATATTTTTTTTTTCTTTTTTTCTCTTCTTTTTTTCTTTGGGGGTGGGGGGGGGTGATTTTACGGCCCTTTCAAGATTTTTACACTCATATCGAGCCGATCGTTACTCAGATGTTAGCGAAATCCGAAATACCCGGAGAAAATCCTTCTGGCTTTCCGTTGCAGAACTTGGCGTTTCACACTCGAAAACCGTGTGGGCGTGTGGGGGGATTTGGGTGCGTGCGTGCTTGCGTGCGTCCGTGCGTGGGTGTGTGTATACCTGTGTGGACATTTCTTATTTCTAACTTCTAACTTCTAACTTCTTACTTCTAACTTCTTACTTCTAACTTCTAACTTCTTACTTCTAACGTCTAACTTCTAACTTCTTACTTCTAACGTCTTACTTCTAACTTCTTACTTCTAACTTCTAACTTCTTACTTCTAACGTCTTACTTCTAACTTCTTACTTCTAACTTCTTACTTCTTACTTCTAACTTCTTACTTCTAACTTCTAACATCCATGTTGTATATTGTTTTTTTTTTTAATATTTATTTTTCTTTTTTTTTCTTTTTTTTTTTGGGAGGGTGGGGGTGATTTTACGGCCCTATCAAGATTTGTATACCTGTGTGAACATTTCTTATTTCTCACTTCGTATTTCTAACTTCTAACTTCTTACTTCTAACGTCTTACTTCTAACTTCTTACTTCTAACTTCTAATTTCTTACTTCTAACGTCTTACTTCTAACTTCTTACTTCTAACTTCTAACTTCTTACTTCTAACTTCTTACTTCTAACGTCTTACTTCTAACTTCTTACTTCTAACTTCTTACTTCTAACTTCTTACTTCTAACTTCTAACTTCCATGTTGTATATTGTTTTTTTTTTTTAATATTTATTTTTCTTTCTTTTTTTTCTTTTTTTTTTGGGGGGGAGGGGGGTTGATTTTTACGGCCCTATCAAGATTTGTATACCTGTGTGAACATTTCTTATTTCTAACTTCGTATTTCTAACTTCTGACTTCTTACTTCTAACGTCTTACTTCTAACTTCTTACTTCTAACTTCTAACTTCTAACTTCTAACGTCTTACTTCTAACTTCTTACTTCTAACTTCTAACTTCTTACTTCTAACTGCTTACTTCTAACTTCTTACTTCTAACGTCTTACTTCTAACTTCTTACTTCTAACTTCTTACTTCTTACTTCTAACTTCTTACTTCTAACTTCTAACTTCCATGTTGTATATTGTTTTTTTTTTTAATATTTATTTTTCTTTTTTTTTTTTTTTTTTTTTTTGGGGGGGGGGGAGGGGGGTTGATTTTACGGCCCTATCAAGATTTGTATACCTGTGTGAACATTTCTTATTTCTAACTTCGTATTTCTAACTTCTAACTTCTTACTTCTAACTTCTTACTTCTAACTTCTAACTTCTAACGTCTTACTTCTAACTTCTTACTTCTAACTTCTTACTTCTAACTTCTAACTTCTTACTTCTAATTTCTAACTTTTAACTTCCATGTTGTATAATGTTGTTTTTAATTTTTTTTGGGGGGGGGATTTTACGGCCCTTTCAAGATTTTTACACTCATATCGAGCCGATCGTTAATCAGAGGTAAGCGAAATCTGAAGTACCCGGAGAAAAGCCATCTGGCCTTCCGTTGCACAACTTAGCGTTTCACACTGGCAAACCTGTGTTGGCGTGTGTTGGGGGGGGGGGGGGTGCGTGCGTGCGTACGTGCGTGTGTGTGTATACCTGTGTGAACATTTCTTATTTCTAACTTTTAACTTCTTACTTCTAACTTCTAACTTCCTTGTTGTATATTGTTGTATTTTAATATTATATTTTTGTGGGGGTGATTTTACGACCCTTTCAAGATTTTTACACTTATATCGAGCCGATCGTTAATCAGAGGTAAGCGAAATCCGAAATACCCGGAGAAAAGCCATCTGGCCTTCCTTTGCAGAACTTGGCGTTTCACACTGGCAAACCTGTGTTGGCGTGTGTGTGTGATGGTGGGGGTTGTGGTGCGTGCGTTCGTGCGTGCGTGCGTGTGTGTGTATACCTGTTAGAACATTTCTTATTTCTAAATTCTTATTTCTAACTTCTAACTTCTTACTTCTAACTTCTTATTTCTAACTTCTAACTTCTTACTTCTTACTTCTAACTTCTAACTTCTAACTTCTTACTTCTAACGTCTAACTTCTTACTTCTAACTTCTAAAGTCTTACTTCTAACTTCTAACTTCCATGTTGTTTATTGTTGTTTTTATTTTATTTTTTTTTTTTTTTTTAGGGGGGGGGCGATGATTTTACGGCGCTTTCAAGATTTTTACACTCATATCGAGCCGATCATTAATCAGAGGTAAGCGAAATCCGAAGTACCCGGAGAAAAGCCATCTGGCCTTCCGTTGCAGAACATGGAAGTTAGAAGTAAGAAAGTAGAAATTAGAAGTTAGAAGTTAGAAGTTAGAAGTTAGAAGTAAGAAGTAAGAAGTTAGAAATTAGAAGTTAGAAGTTATATGTAAGAAGTTAGAAGTAAGAAATAAGAAGTTAGAAATAATAAATGTTCACACAGGTATACCCACAGACACACACACGCACGCGCGCACGAACGCGCGCACCACAACCCCCCATCACCCCACACACACACACACACACACTTGAAAGGGCCGTAAAATCCCCCCCCCCAAAAAAAAAATATTAAAAACAAAAATATACAACATGGAAGTTAGATGTTAGATGTTAGAAGTAAGAAGTTAGAAGTTAGAAGTAAGAAGTTAGAAGTAAGAAGTAAGAAGTTAGAAGTTAGAAATAAGAAGTTAGAAATAAGAAATGTTCACACAGGTATACACACACACACACACACACGCACGCATGCACGCACCAACGCACGCACCACAACCCCCCCCCCCCCCACACACACACGCCAACACATGTTTGCCAGTGTTAAACGCCAAGTTCTGCAACGGAAGGCCAGATGGCTTTTCTCCGGCTTCTTCGGATTTCGCTTACCTTTGATTAACGATCGGCTCGATATGAGTGTAAAAATCTTGAAAGGGCCGTAAAATCAACCCCCGCCCCCCCCCGCAAAAAAAAAATGAAA